>OX451739.1:210956154-211556154 GCA_948472305.1 Vicia faba
TATATATTATATATATATATATATATATATATATATATATATATATATATATATATATATATATATATATATACACTATTATTTAGGAAAACTAAAAAATAATGCAAATATACTTTATTTCTGATTTTTGTTTCATTTTTTCTTTCGAAAATATTTTATACAAAATATACTTTTTTTATAAATATTAAATGTTATTATTTTTGTATATATAATATTTATTTAGTAAATAATAAGGATATTTATATATATTAATATACTTAGGGCAAAAATACCAAAATACATACATTTTTATTTTATTATTATTTAACATAAAAAAATACTTTTTATAAATATATTTCATTTTTATTTTTTTTTGTACATAATAAATAAATACTTGTAAATTAAATAATATATATATTACTTAATAAAAATTAGGGTTTCACCCTTAAAATACAAAAAAACTCCAAAAATAATACTTTTATTTATTTTATTTATTTGACATAAATAATACTTTTTTTTCATACATATAAAAACCTTTTTTTTTTGCATTTTGCATCTTTATTTTATTTTCCATTTAATTTATGCAATCAATTATCTTGTAAATATTCCCAAAATTGATGTAATAGCTAGGTTTAATTTCCTTGTCTAAATACCCCCCATTTGAACATTTGTACCCCCCTTCCCATATTGTGTTGTAATAGTGTAGGAATTTTACTTTTCGCACTTTAAACGCTTTCTAAATATACCATGCTAGAATTAGGGTTTGTATGCAAATAAAACGAACAAAAATAGCTTGACCTAATTTCAAGATAAACAAGCATGAAAATGGACAACACATATCACACTTGCACCCCTAGGGTATTCCACTTGTTGCCTTCAAATAAATAGGCCATATTGCATGTTAGGTTTCTTTGGGTAAAACAAACAATCAAATGATCATAGTCCCTCGATGACGCTTTCGAAAAGTTGCCTAAAATGATCAAGTCCCTTTCAAATAGAAATTGCCCAAAGATACTTAGCACTATTGCAATTATGGTCTAAACGATGACCCGCGCCCGTCCCTTTCACCTCCTAATACAAGATTGTCCACCAAATGCAATGGTGGAACAAAATTGTCAAAAGGGTTAAAACATAACAAAAATCTTTGAGAACTTTAGGGTAGATAGTTCTTAGGTACTTGTCAACTTGCAAAACAAAACACTTGCCTATTTTCAAACCACACTTTACAAACACTTTCAAAACAAACTTTCAAAAAACCTTGGAACATCCTTTCAAAAGACAAAACACCTGTTGTAAAACATTCGAGTAAAGAATTGTTACAAGGGTAGCTTGTACAAGGCATCTTTTTCAAAGCATTTTCAAAACCACACACCAAGCACCATTTCAAACAATTGAAAACCAAGGCAAGTTGATCTAAGCAATTACCTAAGAGCCCATGGATAACCATGGATAGAAAGGGTGCTAATACCTTCCCTTTCTATAATCTACTCCCCGAACCCAAGAAAAATCTCAAAGGTTTTTGCTGTGCTTTTTAAACCTTTCCTTAGGATAAAATAAAAAGTCGGTGGCGACTCTTGCTCGACCGAAACATTTGCGAAAACAAACGCAAAACCATAGTCAGTTCTCCCACCGTATCACAAAGAGCCTCCGAGTAAGAACTTTACTGATCAAGAGGTAGATAATTTTTTGAAAATTATCAAAAGGAGTGATTATAGGGTGGTGGATCAGCTTCACCAAACCCCATCCAAAATTTCTATACTCCCGTTGTGTTAGACGGTGTGGTAAGTGATCTGGAGAGGGGTGAATAGAACACCTCCTTATTGTTCAAGGATTTAAATTCTTTTATCAAAGTTGATTAAAAACAGCAGAAAAACACGGTCCCGAATCGACTTCTGTCTATTTTGAACTGACTACTAGAAAACTTGACATACGATAAACTTGCTGGATTTTTATTAAGATGAAATTTAACACAAATCAATGTATGTTTCAATGAGCTTATCACAAGAACACTATTTCCAATGAACAAAAACTTGCAAGCACTTTTGTCGACCAGTTGGTGTATGCTTGTTCGATGATTAACAATAATGGTGGTTTAGCAAAAGAGTTTGTACCACTATTGTATCATTGAACAGAAAAAATAACAGGCCAATTGAATCACAAATGTGCAGAAAACATAAAGGAAAAGAGAGAAAGAAAACGTTACACGGGCAATTTGGTAAGGAAGTTCCCAACTATCGTCCTCGTGTGTGGGTACATCTCCCTCTCAATTCTAAACTAAAATTGAGACTTGTTATTTCAGTGTGCTGAATGTTGTTTACAAGGTTACAATACAAAGATAGAACCTGATCACTAAGATCTTTTTCTTCTTGTATGAACCTTCACTTGATATGAGCTGATCAAGATATCACCTGCAAGATTCACAATCAATCCTCCGCTCCACGACCTGTTTACAAAATTGCCCTAATTTCCAAACCCTACACTATGACTGAAGATGACATGTGCAATCGTGACTGATAAACCCACAAGAACACACCCGTTCTTGAAGGAACTCGAAGCCCCCTTCTGAATCTTCAACTCAGCTAAGATCATCGGTCGTACCATTGAACGCTATCTCTATGATCCCTTGATCAGATGAACAAAGATGATTATGTTTCGATGTTATTAAACCAAGATGATTAAGAAAATGATGAAGATTGAAGTCTCTTTCAGGTTTCTAATGCTCTGAAAAGTAGATGCTTAGAAACTGAATTTGTGACACCTTCTCCTCATTATGCTAAAAATAAGATTAGATAGCACACCTAAGGTAGCGCTTCTTATCAAAAGTGCTTCTAAAAGTCCTTTTTAAAAACACGGAAATTTGGTCGTATACCTTAGACAACGCTTTCTAAAAATACGCTACCTAAGGGGGTGAATATGGTTTGATAAAGCGCTGCTAAAGGGTGTAGATACTGAAGCGCTGCCTAAAGGGTGGGCTTACAAAGTGCTTTTTAGAAGTGCTGCCTAAAGGGTGGGCTTAAGTAGCGCTTTGTGAAAGTGTTGCCTAAAGGGGTGAATGTGGTTTTATAAAGCGCTGCTAAAGGGGGTAGGTACTGTAGTACTTTGGAGAAGTGCTGCCTAAAGGATGGGCTTACAAAGCGCTTTTTAAAAGTGCTGCCTAAAGGGTGGGCTTACACAGCGCTTTGTAAAAGCTCTGCCTAAAGGGGGGGGGGGGGGGAGGGGGGTTAAGCAGCGCTTTCTACTAGAAGCGCTGGCCAAGGATGGGCTTACGCAACGCTTTCAAAAGCGCTGCCTAAAGTCCTGTTATAAAAATAAATAAAACACACCCAACAGTACTATTACACAATAACATTATTATTTTCAGAAACCCATTTTCACGAACCAACATAGTTACGAACACGAACCCATTTTCACGAACCAACATAGTTACGAACACAAACCCATCTTCAAGGTTCGCATCCTTCTTCCATTCAAGACCGTTTCATCCTTTCTTCCATTCACAACCAAAGTTCTCTTCTCCTCTAGGTATGATTTTTGATATATTTGATAATGTTGATATATAATGTTGCATTTGGTTTAGTTGATAGTATTGAGTTAGTGTTGATAATGTTGAATCATGTTGTGTTTTGTGTGGCATGTGGTTTTTGCATGTAAGGTGTTTGCGAAAATGTCACAATGAGTTTTGCATGTAAGGTGTTTGTGTAAATGTCACAATGAATATTGAATGTATTGATTGAGAGAAAATATGTTCATATACAATTAATCGAGCTATACATTTTGGTTTGAGAGGTTGTCGTAATAATACTTATAGTGTTGAAATTGAAAGCACTTCACATAGAGTTGAAATTGAAAGAACTCATGTAGTTGATGGTGTAAAGTTGATAATATAAGTAATTATTTGATGATAATGTAAAGTTGAAACGATAATATAAATATTAGTGATAATATAGAATAGAAACGATAATATATATTCTTGATGGTGTATAAATATTAGTGATAATATAGATATAAATATTAGTGATGATTTTTGACGGCCATCAATAATATAAATATTCTTGATGCATGGTGTATAAATATTAGTGATTATTTAATGTTGTTTTATTAGTTTAATATTGTTTTATTAGTAAAATATATGTTAAAAAGAGTATTAGTGATTATTTAATGGTGTATACATATATGTTTAATATTGTATAAATATTCTAATGTGATTCTTATTCTATAGATTTTTTTATTATAATGAAATTAATTGATCATTTATATAGGTTACTTGTGAAGAGTGGAGTTTCTGAGTGTTTCCAAGAATATTACACTGTGTGGTTTCAGAGGTTGCTGACTTCTCTACAAGTATTTAGTTGTTATTTTAATTTGCTATAGTTGCTTGAATAATTATAGTATTTTATTTTTGATGAATATGCCTAATTGGTATTAAGATTTTTAGTCTCTGTCCTTGTTTTTAAGTATTGTTTTTGTTTAGCTTACTTAATAGTAAGACCATGGATAAAAAATGGATGTCTGCCAATCGATTGTCCAAAGAGTACGAGAATGGGGTATTGGAATTTGTTAAGTTTGTTGTTGAACACGCCGAAGACGCCAATCAAATGAAATGTCCTTGCTTAAGTTGTTGTTTTATGAGTCGGGTTGATGCAGTTGGGTTGCAATCGCATTTATTGAGGCGTGGAATTTATCGAAGTTACACATGTTGGATATTCCATGGTGAGAAAAGTAACGAGAATGTTGAACCGGGGGATAATACGACATATGCTTCAGACGACAATGACACAGATACATATGATTGTGATTGAGTCGAAGAGATTGCAGAAGCACTTGGAGAAGATCTTCAGGATTGTCCCAAAATGTTTGAGAGGTTCGTAAGAAATGCAGAGAAATCGTTGTATAAAGGTTGCACTAAACTCACAATATTGTTTGTGGTATTAAAGTTGTATAACTTAAAGGAGGGCAATGGATGGTCGAATAAAAGTTTCAGAGTTATTATCCATTATGAGAGATATGCTTCCAGAGGATAATATTCTTCCTAATTGAACCTATGAGGCCAAAAAAATGTTGTGCTCTATTAGCATGAGCTATGATAAGATACATGCTTATCCAAATGATTTCATTTTGTTTCGAAACGAATATGCATCGTTAAATGAGTGCCCTAAATGCGGTTTATCTCGATATAAGAAAAATTGTCTCCAGCAAAAGTCTTATGGTATTTTCCTATAATTCCGAGATTTAGACGCATGTTTCATAGTGAAACTGATGCAAGACACTTGACTTGGCATGTAGATGAAAGAATTATTGATGGAAAGTTTCGACATCCGGCAGATTCACCACAGTGGTCGAAAATTGATAATTGTTATCCTGATTTTGGAGGAGAAGCAAGAAGCCTTCGCTTGGCATTATCTACTAATGGAATGAACTCATATGGTCTTCAAAGTATCTCACATACCACATGGCCTGTGATTATTATGATTTATAACCTACCTCCATGGCTATGTATGAAGCACAAGTACATGATGTTATCTATGTTAATTTTTGGACCTAAATAACCAGGGAATGACATAGACGTTTACTTGAAACCGTTAATCAAAGATTTAAATATTTTGTGGGAGAATGATGTGGAGGTTTATGATGGATATAGGAAAAAAAGTTTCAATTTGAGGGTGATGTTATTTGGAACAATTAATGATTTTCCGGCATACGGAAATCTATCAAGGTATAGCATTAAAGGTCAAAAAGCTTATCCTATTTGTGAAGAACACACAAATTGGAAGCGATTGGAATTTTGTTAAAAGAATGTATTTCTCGGTCATCATAGATTCTTAAATTCTAATCATCACTACCGTAGGTGGAGAAAGGCATTCAATGAAAATCCAAGAACATGATAGAGCTCCACCTACATTGAAAGGTGACCAAGTTTTTGAGAAGGTGAAAGATATGAGTACCTAGTTTGGAAAGCGTTTTGCACATACGCTTGTCAAAGGTGGGTGGAAGAAGAGGTCAATTTTTTTGAATTGTCGTATTGGAAGTCGTTGTATGTAAGACATTTTCTTGATGTTATGCATATTGAAAAAATTTATTTGAAAGTGTTATTGGTATGTTACTTAATATACAAGGAAAGTCTAAAGATGGCCTTAAAGCAAGAAAGGACTTGATACAAATGGGAATAAGAACTGAATTAGGACCCATGAAGAAAGGAACACGAACATATATGCCACATGCTGCTTATACTTTATCTAGGAAGGAGAAAAAAATATTGTGTAAGTTTCTAAGTGAAGTTAAAGTTCCAGAAGGTTACTCTTCAGATATTAGAAGACTTGTGTCTATGAAAGACCTCAAGTTAAAGAGTTTAAATACACATGATTACCATGTTATAATGGAGAATTTTCTACCAATAGGTATATGTTCTATTTTTCCAGAAAAAGTAAGAAGCGCCATAAATAAATTGTGTTTTTTCTTCAGGTCAATTTGTAGTAAGGTGATCGATCTTGAGATCTTACCAATATTGCAAAAAGAAATAATTATTACTTTGTGTGAGCTTGAGATATATTTTCCTCCCTCATTTTTTGATATTATGGTACATCTTGTTGTTCATCTTGTGAAAGAGACACAATTGTGTGGACCAACTTATATGAGATGGATGTACCCTGTTGAGCGTTATATGAAAATATTAAAAGGGTACGTGAAAAACCAAAACCGGCCAGAGGATTGTATGGTTGAACGATACATTGCTGAAGAAGCTGTTGAGTTTTATACTGAATATTTGACCAATATTCAATCCGTTGGACTACCCAAATCTCATATTATCGAAAGGAAGGAAGGAAAAAATTTAATCGGAAATAAAATTGTGACTGTATCAAGGGTTGAACAGGATCAAGTGCATTTATATGTTTTGCATAATGACAATGAGGTTGAGCCGTATGTTGAAATGCACAAGGATGTACTCTGGGGTTTTAATCCGAATAGAAATGAAAATTGGATAGTACGAGAGTACAATCAAAGTTTTATACAATGGTTCAAAGATCATATTTATTCAAAGTTTGATTTAGATCCTGATTCAATAACAGAAAGGTTGAGATGTTTAGCATATGGTCTGAGTCTGCTCGTGTTTTCTTATAGCGCATACACAATTAATGGATACACATTTTATACCAAAGAACAAGATGATAAAAGTACTATGCAAAAATAGTGGTGTCACTGGTTTAGCTGAAGCAATGCACATTTTAAGTATGAATGACTTAAACCCCAAGTATGCAAATCTGTCAAATTTTGGGGTTATCGAGCACATTTGGGTGTTTGATTATGATAAGTTTCAGATGCTTATCTTTGGTTGCAAGTGGGTACATAATAGTGGCTTACAGATGGATAATTCGATATTTTTACAAGGGGATCTTAATAGGGTGGGGTACAAAGATGAGCCTTTTATTCTATCCTCTAAAGCTAAACAAGTGTTCCATGTCACTGATCCGAAAAGTTCCAAATGGTCTATAATGTTTTTATCTAACAAAGTGATTAATGATAACAATGTAAATTAAAGTGATTTGATGTTAAGAATGAGTCATATGTTAGAGGCAATGAGTCATATGTACAAAATGATCAAGATGAGAATATTATAGCGGATGGATCATATATTAGAAATGATCATAATGAGGGAATTTGGATCAATCCATCCAACCGAGTTGTTAAGAGCCAAGTAATTCATATTCTAACCAAGAAACAAAAGAGATGTTAGTGGAAAAGGTACTAGTGAAATGTTATATGTTATGTCATTCAATAAAATTGTGTTTTTGTTTTTATATTGTGTTTATGGTTTTATATTGTGTTTATGTTTTTATATTTTGTCTATTCATTTAATGCTACTTGAATTTTATATGGTGTTTATGTTTTTCTTTAATATTACAGGTGAAATGGCTTCTAATGAGGAAAAAGATCATCCCGCTTCTAATGAGGAAAAAGATCACCCGCTTCTAATATTGATGGAAATGAATCAGCTCGTGATGTGGAGAATGATATTAGACGGGGAATAACTAATATGAAGTCAATAATTCATGCAAGAGATAAAGGTATCAAATTTGGCGTACATTAGAATTAATACAAATATCTAATTGAGCCTAACGGTTCAATGTTGACAAGTTACACTGGTTCCATTGTGAAGAGAGAAGTTCTAATCACTTGTGATGATTGGAGAAGGCGTGAGCTGAAACCCGTTAAAAAAAATATGGACTGAAATACAGGTGCGATATGTGATGTCTTTCATTTTTGTTGACGCTTGTGTATATAAATTACTAACGCACTCTATGTATGTTTTTTTATAGATGTCTTTTAACATTGATGATGATCGAAAATCATATTGTCTTCAATTGGCCAAAAAAAGACTAAGAGGATTTCGATCTTTTTGACAAACAAGTTTCTTAGGGATGCCGATAACAATTTCATTGATGCAGAGCGTCCAAAAGCGTATGCAGGCTTGGTTTCGCTTGAAGAATGAGAAACCTTCAAAGAAAAAAGAAGGAGCTCAGATTTTCAGGATGTGAGTGGCGTGAATCGCCAACGAGCATTAAGTCCCCCGTATCTATATAGAAAAAGGCGTATGGGATATGCACGCTTGCAACAAAGATTGGTAAGTATATATAAATGATATGATATGCTTGTTCATAATGTATTATCATTGATTTATTATTTCTCTTAATGTGTAGTTAGAAGAGGATAAAAGTCAAGAAACATCTCTTCCGGAACATGTTGTGTGGAAGGCTGCCCAGGTGGGTAAGGATGGAGTTGTTAAGGAAGATGTGCTTCAAATTTATGAGAAATGTGTAAGTATATCAATATTCCTATAATTAAATAAAAAGTTTATTAAAATACAAAATTTATGAGTTTAATCATCACTAGTTTATTTCGCTATGCATATGAATTTCAGGAGAGTCTATCTCAATCTTTAACTCAAGCTGAAGACCATAATTGCAGGAGCATACTTAGTCGAGTATTAAATGTTCCTGAGTATACCGGTCGTGTGAGGGGTAACATTTTCATAGATGATGAGCTGTGTTAACATTTGCAGCATTGAAAACTATTATGAACCTTTGAGTATTCAAATTTTTTACGACCATTTAACGTACATTTTTTTCATGGTAATGTTAGACTCCCACGAAATCCAAATCAAAAGATAAGGGGATTAAGTCGCAGACCGAGTTAGTTGCATCTAAAAAGGAGGTAAATTGATATATAATATGCATAGAAAAGGTTAATTCACGATCTTATACTTCACCCAACTTATTATATGCATTTGATCTTTAGATTCATGTTAAAGACATGCAACAAGTCCATATGAGTAACATGTCCGCACAAAAAAAGGATGTGGCAAAGTCTGCGGCTAGAAAAAAGCCTACTTCTCAGTATAGGTCGTGCCTTCAGACATTAATGAAAATTTTAGATTTGTCTGACGGATGTGCTCGTAATATACCTATGGAGGAATTTATTTTTGGTTTTTCCTATTACGAAACAATAAGTAGAGAGGATATGGATCAAATTCTTAGACATGAAGAATTAGGCCTCAGTGTTGTCAATACATGCATTAGGTATTCTCCGATCAACTTTATTTCGTTTTTATTGAATAATTTATCTACTAATTTCAATGAATGGTCTTAATGTTAATGATGTTTTTATTTAAGTTTCATGTATGCCAACTTGATGCGCCCACGTCAATTGGACCAAAGATTCTCCTTCTTATCTCCAAACAATACCAACACACTATTAATCCAACAACGACCAGATGATGCCAAAGAGTATTTTATCCATACATTTATGGCCAATAAAGATACGGAAAAATTGTTTTTTTTTCATTTAATACTGGCAATGGGTAAGATTTTTATTCAAACTTCATCTATTATATTTTTTTCTTCGTGTTTTGACGTTTTGTAGAAAGCTTCAATCTAACCTTTGTTAATCTTACAATGGATACTGGTTGTCGGTTGCGATTAATCCAATAAGAAAAGTTGTATATTATTTGGATTTATTAGAAGGAGATTGGGCAAAATACCCAAACATGAAGGAGATGGTTGATACGTAAGTTAGATTGTTCTAAAACTTCATTTATATACTTATTTATTTTTTTATGTGAGATTTTTCTAAATCTTCGTTTATATTTTGTTAGGGTTATACAAATTTTTAGATCACAAAGAAATATTAAAGTACAGAAGAGTAAGGCAAACAATATTACATGGATTAGAGTGCATGTATATTTTCATGATTTTTATTATATTAGTGATGCTACTTGATAAAACAAGTTAAATTATATGAGATAATATATATTTGTATATTTTTCTGTGTGTAGTGTCCTCGTCAGCGCAATGGTATATATTGCAGTTATTTCATGTTGAGGTTTATGAAAGAAATTATTCTTTTGAATCAAATAGAGATTCCATCCATGGTATGAGTTTCTAACTTATGATTTATTTTAATATATTTAACACATTTCATCTAATTAATTAGTTTTAACTAAATCATATTATGTTATATTATGTAGTACTTTGATGAATACAAGTGTTCTACTTATTTGAAAGATCATTTGGACGAAATTAAGGAGGATTGGTGTCAATACATTATGGAGATGAGAATTTTATAAGGTATTGTGACACTTTCATTGATGAGAATTTTGAGTATATATAAGTTTAAGTTAATGAGATACTATGTCATCATAGTGTGGTAAATTGTTGCAATGTTGTTGTTGTTATGTGGAAGGTTAGTTAGGATGGTATTGGATTTAAATTTAAACAAAATTTTGTTTGTATGATATGAATTGGGAAATTTTTAATGGTGGATTATAATGAATTCTTGATTTGTTTTTGTTACATTGATTTTTAAGTGTTATATATATATATATATATATATATATATATATATATATATATATATATATATATATATAACTTGGTTCTGATATATATGCATTTGTTGGTTTTGTTTCAGGTAGGTGGATATGTAGAAGATATATAGATTCATTCAGGATTCTTCATTGTTGTTGTTTGTAGAGAAGATAGTAGAGAATATAGCAGCTCTAGAAGATAACAATATGTACATTTGGTGCATATTTATTTGGATTGAAACTTCAAATTTATAGAATCTTTAAGTTGTATTTATGTATATATAAATTACTGGATTAAAGTTGTATATATAAATATGTAAATTTGATGCATATTTATTGGATTGAAGCTTCAAATTTATAAAATCTGGTGCAAATTTGAAACACAACGCTTAAATTTTAAGTGATTATATGTACAGGACGCTTAAAATATAAGCTGAATATATTAAAAAATATGTGAATATTAGACAGCGCTTTAAACCAAAAAGTGTTGCCTATTATGGGGAATAGAAAGCGCTTGTGAAAAGCGCTGCCTAAAAGGGGACTTTAGATAGCGCTTCAAAATAAAGTGCTGCCTAAAATATAAAAAGAAAAGAAAAAAATACATTAGACAACGCTTTTTCTATAGTGTGCTTATAACAGCGCTTTTACTTTAGACATCACTTGAGGAAGCGTTGTCTAAAGTGAAAGCGCTGCTATAGGCACACTATAGAAAGCACTTACATTGTTAAAAAGCTGCCTATAGGGGCCTTCAGAAAGCACTTGTTCAATAAAGCGTTGTCTAAGGTCTACATTAAGCAGCGCTTTCACATAGACTAAAAGCGCTGCCTATGGTTACAACAACGCAGGAATAGGCAGCGCTTATAAGCGCTGTCTATGACAAAAAAAAACGTTGTCTATGTGCTTGTTTGGCATAATGTCTTTTTTTTGTTGAACTGCAAAACTGACTTATATATGTAACAGAAAAATGTTAGAAGTAAAACCGCAGTATGAGTCGATGCATATCTCATATGAGTCGACTCATGTTAGTTATAAAACATGGGATGAGTCGATAGAATGCATTATGTATCAATACATACTATTATTAAGACATATTACAGAGAGACAAAATGTGTATGAGTCGATGCAAAACACGAATGTGTCGATGCAACCAAGAAATGAGTCGATGCAAACTATTATGTATTGATATAAACTGTTGTCCACACAAAATCCAGAACCTTTAATTTCGTATGAGTCGATACAAAATGCGAATGTGTTGATTCATACTGAGTTGGTTTTGATTTCCTAAAACAAGAAGTGATATGTATCGATGCATAAGTTCATGTGTCGATGCATAAAGTTTTTAAAAATGTTTTCCAGAAGCATGAACTTAACATGTATCGATGCAAAGTGTGAATGAGTCGACTCATACTGAAGCATAATTGTTTTTATGATTTTAGCTTAAGTATGTGTCGATGCAAAGCATTTTGTATTGACCTGAAGTCATGATACACGTGTAAAACACATTTTTGACCCTTTTAGAACATGCTACACTATTATTATATCATGTACACATAGAGATCAAACACAACAAACATTCATTAATACTTATATCACACATATTTGCTATCATACAAAACTACTCAAAGAAAAGGGTTGCTCACAAACTCCCTCTTTTTGATGATGGCAAATACTTGCAAGATGTGTGATGATGGAGCATAAATAAATGAGTCGCTCCCCCTGAGTTTGTGCATAACAATACCAATAAGTCTCCTTCTCTAACATCGTCTTTTCTTCTCCCCCTTTGTCAACATCAAAAAGAGGAAAATAACTATTTTTTAGCAATTAAATTCAGTTGAAGATACACAAAATAAAATTGAGTTGCATACTCAGCAAAATTGAAACGAAAACCAGCGACATTCACAAAGAATGAAGCTTAGCATGGTAATCACAAAATCACACTCACAAAGAGTGACAAATATAGGCAATAACGAGTAAACAAGAATAAACACGAATAAGCGAAGTGAAAGCATTAACTAAGAAAGTTGTGAATTACATAAGCTGAATCAAAAGCAAACAATGTTTGAACAAGAATACAAATTATAGTTTCTGTTTCAGCAATCCTTATCAATATGTGTCGACTCAAACACTTATGCGTCGACCTGAAACCGATCTCAGTTTCTATTTTAACAATTTTCTTCAATATAGGTCGATTCATACATGTATGAGCTGACTCATATCAGTAAAACTTAGAGAAAAAAAAATTAGTTTTTAACAGGTTTTGATGGATAGTTGGATATGAGGCCCATTAGCAGCTATATGTTTATGCAATATGAGCCATCTAATGATGATTACGCATCCATAAGGATGCAATGCAATTAGCTTATGTCAAAGTTCAAAAAATTAATGCATAGAAAACATATAGACAATATTAATGGAACATTTATAAAAAACATACAGGTAATTACAAAATTCCAGTGAGATAGAGAAAGGAACAATATTACCTTAGTTGATGAACAGTTAAGAGGCACGTACGAAAGCTAGAACACATCTCAATAGAATGGTGAGATATATATAATTAAGGTACATGCATGCTTAAGACATCAAGTAAGATAGATCTAAAATCCCTAACTCACGACGAATGTTGAAGAAAGGTTCCGTTGCTAGTGGTTTCGTGAAAATATCAGCAAGATGATTTTTAGTATCAACATGCTCAAACACAACATCCTCTTTTTCAACATGATCGCAAAGAAAGTCATGCCTAATCTCTATGTTTTTAGTGCGTGAATGTAAAACAAGATTCTTAGTTAGGTTTATAGCACTTGTGTTATCACATTTTATTGGAATATGTTTTAATTGGATATCAAAATCTTGTAGTTGTTGCTTTAGCCACAAAATCTGGGTGCAATAACTACCGGCTGCAATTTATTCAGCCTCAGCGGTTGACAATGCAATAGAAACCTGCTTTTTGCTATGCCAACTCACTAAGGAGTTTGAAAAAAAATGACATGTGCCACTAGTGCTTTTCCTATCTGATTTGCAGCCAGCAAAATCAGAATCAAAGTAACCTACTAAGCTATAATCGCTTCCCTTAGAATACCATAGCCCATACTTAGATGTACCATGAAGATACCTAAGTATACGCTTGACAACTTTTAAGTGGGATTCCTTAGGATCCGATTGATATCGTGCACACATATAAATACTAAATATGATGTCAGGCCTAGATGCAGTAAGATACAAGAGGGAACCAATCATACCTCTATACTTCTTTACATCTACACTCTTACCGTGTTCATGTTTATCTAAGTTCTCGTTGGTAGGCATAGGGGTGTCAATTGACTTTGAGTCGTTCATTCCAAAGCGCTTAAGGAACTCTATGCAGTATTTTGTATAACACACAACTGTGCCCTCATTAAGATGCTTTATTTGGAGACCGAGGAAGTAGTTTAGCTCCCCCATTAGACTCATCTCAAATTCACCCTGCATAACTTTAGAAAACTATTCGACCAAATGTATGTTAGTTGAACCAAAAATGATATCGTCTACATATATTTGAACTAAAAGAATGTGCTTTCCTTTACGTTTAATGAAGAGAGTGGTATCCACTTTACCTCTTGAATATCCATGATCAAGCAGAAATTTGCTAAGTCTTTCATACCAAACCCAAGGGGCTTGATTAAGACCATACAATGCTAGTTTTAATTTGAAAACATAATCTGGATATTCATTACTCTCAAAACCAGGAAGTTGTAAGACATATACCTCTTCATTTATGACACCGTTTAGAAAAGCACTATTTACGTTCATTTGATAAAGCTTAAAATTCTTAGCACACCCATAAGAGAGCAAGATACGTATAGCCTCAAGGCGAGCAACTGAAGCATAAGTCTTCTCATAGTCAATGCCCTCCTCTTGGTTATACCCTTGTGCCACTAAACATGCTTTATTCTGGGTTATCACTCCGTTTTCATCAAGCTTATTTCTAAAAACCCACTTAGTACCTATGATATGATGGTCTCGCGGACGAGGGACAAGTTTCCAAGCGTCATTTCTTTTAAATTGATTAAGCTCTTCTTGCATGGCCATTAGCTAAAATTCATCAATCAATGCCTCTTTGGCGTTTTTAGGCTCTACTTGTGAAACAAAAACAAAGTGATAACAAAAATTACTTATCTTAGAGTGAGTCATCACTCCTTTTAAAATGTCTCCTAATATGTTGTCAATAGGATGGTCTTTTGAGGATTTCCAAGCTGGTGGAAGATCATTTACTTCCACTGGGCCTTCTTCCTCATCTTTTGAATGACTAATATCTTCCTCCTCCTTATTGTCAACTGTTTTGGACTGATCAATTTCCTCAACAGTTTCCTTGAGTATGTCTTTTGTAGATACACCTGCACCATCAAAAGAAATACCTTTTCTGACATTTTCGGATAAGACTCATCAAAAGAAACATGGACTGACTCCTCAACAGTAAGTAAACGCTTATTATACACTCTATATGCTTTAATTGATTGTGAGTATCCAAGAAAGATACCTTCATCCTCTTTTGCATCGAATTTCCTAAGGTTTTATTTACCATTATTTAAAACAAAACACTTACAACCGAATACGTGAAGGTGTGACAAGTTTGGCTTTCTTCCTTTTAAAAGCTCATAAGGGGTTTTATCCAAAATAGGACGGATTAATATTCTGTTTAAAACATAACAAGCTGTGCTAATCGCATTAGGCCAAAAGTATTTTGGTAATCCACCCTCATTGAGCATTGTTCTTGCCAACTCCTCTAAAATGCAATTTTTGCGCTCCACAACCCCATTCTACTATGGAGTTCGAGGGGCTGAAAAGTTATGCTTAATGCCATGCTTGTCACAGTACTTATCAAAGAGATGGTTTTGAAATTCACCTCCATGATCACTTCGAATTGTAACTACTTTTGATTCCATTCTGTTTTGGGACAGTTTTGCAAAACTCTTAAAAGCAGAAAAGGTTTAATCTTTGCTACGAAGGAATATGGTCCAAGTAAATCTAGAATAGTCGTCAACAATTACAAAACCATAGTAATTTCCACCTAGACTCTTTGTCCTAGAAGGTCCAAAGAGGTCCATATGGAGAAGCTCAAGGGGCCGTGAAGTAGAAATCACATTTTTAGATTTGAAAGAGACCCTTGTTTACTTTTCCATTTGGCACGCGTCACATAGGTGATACTTTGAAAATCTTATTTTTGGAAGACCGACTACTAGATCCTTAGATACAACCTTATTAAGAAAATCAAAGTTAACATGCGCTAGCCATCTATGCCAAAGCCAAGAATCATCATTCAAGGTGACTAGACACTTAGTGCTTGTTAATAATACATCAAAAAGATCAAGCATATAGATGTTGTTTACTCTAATACCCTTAAACACAATATTTTGTTTAGTATGTTCAATCATGCAACAAGTGTTTGTGAAATTAACTTTATAACCCGTTTCACACAATTGACTAATACTTAACAAATTATGTTTAAGCCTCTCTACTAAATGGACATAAAAAATAGTAGTGGTAGAGGGATTACCTACACTACCTTTACCGAGTATTGCTCCTTTGTTATTGTATCCATAAGTAACATTTCCTTTCTTCTTTACTTTGAAGTCAATGAAAAGCGATATGTCACTTGTCATGTGCCTTGAACACCCGCTATCTAGAAACCATCTTCTATCCACGGATGTAAGACACTTAACCTGTAATATAAAAAGAGAGAGGTAGGTACCCAATGTTCATTGGGCCCGTGTGGGTAAGTGGTAACATGGTTACCTTTAGGCCTCCATTGGTAAATGCCCTTAGGAACAAGAAATCTCCTAAACTTGCATTTCTAAATGGTGTGACCAGCATGACAATAATAATGACATAAACCATGATGATGGATTTTCTTACTTTTGCTCATTGAATCCTTTGGAATCTTTTCTACAAAAGAATATTTTGCATATGATGGATTCAAAGTTTTCTTATAAAGCCTAGGATCAACGACAAAAGTAACCTTGGGCTATAAAGCTTTTTCTAATTTAGCATTAAGAGTTCTAACCTCTTGTTTCCAAATATGACAAACTTCACACTCCCTTCTTGGAATACATCCTTTAATATCCTTATCTTTTGAACTTTCTGCAATACTAGCTTTTAGATACTCTAAGTCTTTTTTAGCTTTATAGACTTTACCCTCCAAAAAGGAAAATATTTGTTTATCGAAGGATAACCTCTTAAAACCGTCTACAACTTCATTATGCAGTCTTTCTAAAGATATTTTCAGTTTAGAAAAAGACATAGAAGAAAAATTGTTATAGTAGGCTTGTCTTACTTTCTTGTCGTGGTTGTTCTTCTTGTAGTAGGACTGATTTTTGGTATGCGTCATGAGACATAAGTTTATAGTCTCATCACTATCACTTGAGCTACCATCGTTTTATGAATCACTCTCGCTTTCCCATGCAATGTAAGCTCATCTTTGTCTATTACACTTCTTTGGTGGAGCTTTTCCTTTGTCCTTTTTCATCATTGGACACTCCGGTTTGTAGTGCCCAACTTTACCATAATTGAAGCAATATCCTTTACCTCTATTCTTCTTATTCTCTTCTTGTCTTGGCTCTTTGGACTGTTTTTGAAACTTTATGAGATTCTTATTGGAGCGCTTGATTCCATTCTTTCGAATAAACCTATTATATCTCCGAACAAAGAGTCCCATTTCTTCATCATCTGAATCTTTGTCACTACTTGGGTCACTATCATTTTTCTCTATGTGTGAGGACTTGGAGCTAGAAGCCATAAGAACTATTGACTTCTTATCACCCTCCTTGTCTCTATTCTTCTCCTTTTTACTCTTGTTCTCATGTTTTTCAAGACTTTCCAGTTCTTATTGATGTTCTTCCAGCTTGCCAAACTGAGTTGTGATGGTAAGCGTAGTGAGGTTGTTGGCTTCCTTGATAGCTGTTACTTTAGGATGCCATTCCCTGCTAAGACATCTCAGAATTTTGTTAGTAGCAATTTCATTGGAAACAGGTTTTTCAAGTGCATTCAAACGACTAATTAGGTGAACGAATCTCCTTTGCATGTCGAAGACATAATCTCCTTGTTTCATGTGAAAGAGCTCGAACTCTTGATTGAGTGTGTTAATGCGGGACTGCTTAACTTCAGTAGTGCCCTCATGGGAAATTTCTAAAGAATCCCACATTTCTTTAGCAGTCGTACAACGAGACACTCGATAATACTCATCAACACCAAGTGATGAAATTATCATATTTTGGCCTCTCCAATCGCTCGACCACTTCTTTTCATCTGTTTCATCCCATTGATCATCAGGTTTAGGTACCATAGCACCTGCATCATTCCTCATGGTAATTTGAAAAGGACTATTTTGAATGGAAGACCATACTTTCCTGTCAATGGAATTTATGTGTACTCGCATGCAGACTTTCCATTAGCCATAGTTTTCACCATTGAAAATAGGAGCTCTATTATACGCCCCATTTGGTTCAAAATCCATAATGTTACTAGTAGACACAAAGCATCAGCGAACCGATGCTCTAATACCACTTGTTAGACAGTATGGCAAGTGATAAAGAGGGGGGGGGGGGGGGGGGTGAACATATCACCTCCTTATTATTCAAGGATTTAAAATCTTTTATCAAAGTTGATTAAAAACAGCGGAAAAACACGGTTCCGAATTGACTTTCGTCTATTTTGAACCGACTACTAGAAAACCGTACATATGATAAACTTGCTGGATTTTTATTAAGATGAAATAGATGAAATTTAACACAAATCAATGTACGTTTCAACGCGCTTATCACAAGAACGCTATTTCCAATGAACAAAAACTTGCAAGCACTTTTGTCGAACAGTTGGCGTATGCTTGTTCGATGATCAACAATAATGGTGGTTTAGCAAAAGAGTTTGTACCACTATTGTATCATTGAACAGAAAAACCAGTAGACCAATTAAATCATAAATGTGCATAAAATGTAAAGATAAGGAGAGAAAGAAAACGTTACACATGCAGTTTGGTAAGGAAGTTCCCAACTGTCGTCCTCGCGTATGGGTAAGTCTCCCTCTCAATTCCAAACTGAAATTGAGACTTGTTATTTCAATGTGCTGAATATTGTTTACAAGGTTACAATACAAGATATAACCTAATCACTAAGATCTTCTTCTTCTTGTATGAACCTTCACTTGATATGAGCTGATCAAGATATGACCTACAAGATCCACAGTCAATCCTCCACTCTACGAGTTGATCAAGATATGAGCTGAATTTGACATGTGCAATCGTGACTTATAAACCCGCAAGAACACGCCCGTTCTTGAAGGACAAACCCTCTGGTTTTCCCTCAAAACCCCCTTCTGAATCTTCAACTCATCTCAGATCACCTATCGTACCGCTGAATGTTATCTTTATGATCCCTTGATCCGATGAACAAAGATGATTATGTTCCAATGTTATTGAACCAAGATGATTGAGAAGATGATGAAGATTGAAGTCTCTTTCAGGTTTCTAATGCTCATAAAAGTAGATGCTCAGCAAATGAATTTGTGACACCTTCTCCTTTTTTTTTGTTGAACTGCAAAACTGACTTATATATGTAACAGAAAAATGTTAGAAGTAAAATTGCAGTATGAGTCGATGCATATCTCATATGAGTCAACTCATGTTAGTTATAAAACATGGGATGAGTCGATACAATGCATTATGTATCAATACATGTTGTTATCAAGACATATTACAGAGAGACAAAATGTGTATGAGTCGATGCAAAACACGAATGTGTCGATGCAACCAAGAAATGAGTCGATGTAAACCATTATGTATCGATACAAACATTTGTCCACATAGAATCCAGAACCTTTAATTTCGTATGAGTCGATACAAAATGCGAATGTGTCAATTCGTACTGAGTTGGTTTTGATTTCCAAAAACAATAAGTGATATGTATCGATGCATAAGTGCATGTGTCGATGCATGAAGGTTTTTAAACTATTTTCCAGAAGCACGAACTTGACATGTATCGATGCAAAGTGAAAATGAGTCGACTCATACTGAAGCACAATTGTTTTTGTGATTTTAGCTTAAGTATGTGTCGATGCAAAGAATTTTGTATTGACCTGAAATCATGATACATGTGTAAAACACATTTTTGACCCTTTTAGAACATGCTACACTATTATCATATCATGCACACGTAGAGATCAAACACAATAAACATTCATTAATACTTATATCACACATATTTGCCATCATACAAAACTACTCAAAGAAAAGGGTTGCTCACACGTTTCTCATCATTTAGGAAGCGCATCGAGACTCACTAATGAAAGTTCTAAGTTCTACTCATGTTGCAGAAGAAATTATTGTGAACCAATTTGACAATGTTGTAGCAAATCTGACGCCTGTGTCCTATCTGGGTTTTAATGACAGCGAGTTACCTCCACAAGGCCGAGCTCACAATAATGCATTGCACATCTCCATTCAGATAGGTAATACAAGCTTATCTAAGGTACTCACCAATACCAGATCTTTCGTTTTTGTTGTATATTTTAGTCGATACGGTGTGTTGAATACTTGGCTGAAAAATATGAATTTCAGGTGGTATCGAATTGTTAGGCTTATAATCAATGTTGTTTTCTTGTTGATGTTGTTGTCGGACTACTATTATTGATATGTTATTGTTGTTGTGACATATTAAGTTGTAGGCTTATGGCCGACGTTGATTTATGTTAATTTATGTTGAATTATTATTAAGTTGTAGGCTTATGACCGACGTTGATTTATGTTAATTTATGTTGAATTATTATTAAGTTGTAGGCTTATGCCAATGTTGTTGTGTTGATGTGATTGTTGCTGTGAATTTTGTTGATAATGCGAAGTTGCAGGGAGTTTTAAATGACGATAAATTACCTCTATTTATTGGTAATAATGGTTGTGATATGATGGGAGAACTGACTTGAGGTTTTGCGTTTGTGTTTGCAAATGTTTCGGTTTAGCAAGAGTCGCCACCGACTTTTTATTTTATCCTAAGGAAAGGTCAAAAAGCACAGGAAAGACCTTTGAGATGTTTTCTTGGGTTCGGGGAGTAGATTATGAAAAGGTAAGGTGCAAGCACCCTTTTCATCCATGGTTATCCATGGGCTCTTAGTTACTTGTTTAGATCACTTGCTTTTTCTTTTCAATTGTTTGAAATGGTGCTTTGTGTGTGGTTTTGAAAATGTTTTGAAAAGAGGCCATCGTTGTGGCAACCTTTGTAATGATTCTTATTTGAATATATACAAAGGTGTATTGTCTTTTGAAAAATGATTTCAATGTTTGAAAGTTTGATTGTGTTGTGAGGTGTGTTTGAAAATAGCAAGGATGTTTTGCAAGTTTTGAGCAAGTAACTAAGAGTTGTCTATCCTATTTTACTCAAAGATCTTTCCTACACATTTTTAACCCTTTTGACAGTGTTGTTTTACCATTGCATTTGGTAAACAACCTTGTATTAGGATGTTAAATGGGACAGGCGCGGGTCATCGTATTGACCATGATAGCAATTGTGCTAAGTATCTTTAGCAAATTTTTGAGGGACTAGATCATTTTGTATAGGCAACCAAGATAGCGTCATCGAGGGACTATAATCTTTTTGTTTCGTTTTTGTTTTGCCAAAGTACTCAACATGCATAACATGGCCAATTTTTAAAGGCAACAAGTGGATGGAACCCTAGGGGTGCAAGTGTGCATTGTGTTATTATTTTCATGCATTTTTATCTTTGTATTAGTCAAGCTACTTGTTTGATTTTGGATTTTTGCATACAAACCCTAATCTTTAATCATGGTATAATTGAAAGCATAAATGCGTAAAATAATCTATACTATTATAATATTTGATATGGGAAGGGGGATACAATTTTTGAATGGGGATTATTTTGCAAGAAAATAAAACCCTAATTTTACTATTACATCCAAATTGAATAAATGGCATAAATAATAAATGAATAATATTTAAATAAACAAATTAAATAAATATACAAAATATTATGAATATGCAAAAATGTTTATGTTTATTTTTTATGTATGTAAAAAATATTTAATGTATATATAAACAAGAAATAAAAGATTATATATTTTTTTATTAAGGGTAAAACCCTAATTTTCTTTTAAGAATGTAGATATATTAAATATACTATTTATATATAATAAAATAAAATAATGTATATACAAAGATAAAATATATTTAGAAAAAGTATTATTTAAGTATAAATAATAATAAAAATAAAAGTATAATTTTTAATGTTTTATTTTTAAGTTTTCATTAAAATAAAATAAAGGTATATATTCATTAAATTACTTTTATGTTTAGAATAATTACAATAAAATACAAAAATAAATGTGAGAATTTATAAAAAATATTTTGGTATTTTTTATGTTTGAAAAATAAGAAAACAAAATCAGAAATAAAAATAAAATGGAAAAATACAAAAGTATGAAGAAATGGGCCAGGGGGTGTATTCAGCAAAAGGGGGGGGGGGGGTGTCAAAAACAAAAAGCCAAAGGCCAGCCCAAAGCCAGACTTCATCTTCAACCTTGGTTCAAAAACGCGCGCGCCCTGTACCAAATGCCAGATCCTGTATACGTGCTCTAATGCAAAAACTCAAAACATCAAAGTTCTAGCATTTTTCAAGACGAATCCACCATATAAAGAACTCATTCTAACTCTCAAAGACCAGAGAGAATTTCTCTGGCCCTAAATCCTAACCTAATTTTTTCAGGAAGTTCATGGATCAAATTCTCTTAACACACTTAATTTAAATGGAAACTGAGCATATGTACAGCTTCATGGCTATGAACACTACATTTTTTATTCACAAACCTAAGCCTAATTATTCCTAAATAGAGAGATAGAAAGTTGACAAAAACTTGTTTCAGTTGAGATCGTGTCTGACAATGTGGAGCTTTTCAATAAGGCCTGAGGTGTTTGGGAGCTTGCTTGAACTTCCTCTGACCTTCCCCAATGCCTAGCTTGCCTTGAATGTGCTTGAACAAGCCTACAGAACTCAACCTGCACAAGCTGAAATAAAAAATGGCAAACCTTGTAAATGGAGTTACAGTAAGTGTTTAAGGGTTGGGATAGCTTGGATAGGTTATGTGGAAGGTGTTTGAACCAGTTTGAGGTAAAACGCACGAGGGATTTGTGCTATGGAAATCAAACTGTAGGGAGTGCCCTGTTTTGCCAAATGAAGATGATTTTGTGCTATGGGAGGTTTTAGGGCTCAAAGGCTCGTGTTTCTGGCTCAAAGGGATGTGAGAAACTTGTTTCAAAATGCTTGCCCAAGTTGGTTTTCTCAGATGTGTAAGTTGTGTTGTGTTTTACAAGTTTCTTGTATATGAAGCAAAAGTGGACAAGTGATGCAAAGCAGGCCTGTACAGGCTATCTATCAGCTTGCAAACTATGCTCTTGGCCCCTAAAGTTGGTGGATTTGATTTGCTCCACAAGATATGGCTCAATGCTCAAGGATGCAGTTTTGACATAAAGCAAGATTTAAAAAAAAATGGTAATGTTTCTTTTTCTATTTAAGGATTAATCTTGTGTGCAATCCTCTTATGATCAAAACAAAGCCTTAGACCAATGGATTTGCATTTAATTATTGAGTATGGAATGGTTTTGAGACCTGTAATCAAGTACAAAGCAAGCTGATTAGAGTTTGCAACTTGTATCACTATGAACAAGCCATGGATAAAAAGTGAGTTTTTGCCAACTTCAAGCCTTCGATTCTCCCTAACCACAAATGATTTTGGGGAGTTCTTGGACATTTTGGAAAGCTTGCAACATGCTCTACATTCCATCTTTGAAATTCAATTTGATATTCCAAGTGTAACTATGTGAAAAATGGTCATGAAGATGGGTCAAATCCTGCCTAAACTAGGGCAAAATTTCACTAAGTTAAAAGTTTCATGGACCCTTGTTCCAAAAATCATAACTTGAGATCCAAGATTCTTTTGGGAAAACTTTGTGAATCAAAGTTGTAGACTTTGTGGAGGAATACAACTTTCATGTTTGAAGTTTTGTTTGAATCCAATTTCATCATGATGAAAATGTTGGGCAAAGTTGGGAAAAATTAAGGAAATTTCATAACTTAGAAAAATTCTAAGTTATGAAAAATTTCAACTTTAAACCCTAATTTGCAAAATTGGGTTTCTTGATGAATAAGTTTCTTGTTTTGACACATCTTGATGAAAAATGACCCTTGGCACTGGATTTTGACTAAAAAGTCAAAGTTTGACTTTTTAGTGTACAATCAAATTTTGATCAGTTGACTGGAAAATTCATCTGTCAATCCAATGCATTTGAGATCTTTTGAACCTTGTGAATAGGTCAAGATGATACCATTGAGTCCTTGAGTCCATGCTTGAACCCACTTTGTCATTGGCCAGGTGAAAAATCAGAAATTGCCCTTGTACAGTCAAAACCCTAAAAATGACCATTTTGCCCTTTTGATGATCTGATCAAATTTCTTGTGGAGTTATGGTCCAAACTTAATCAAATGGTTCATAGGAGCCTAGAATGTAGATGTGGATCAAATTTTATGAGGTTTGACTGTAAATTGGTCACATTTGACTTTTTCCCAATACAGCTGATTTCTAGGCCAATTGTCCAATTGACTGGGCAAAAATTTGATTCAAGGCTTGAAACTTGGTATGGACAATCTTGTAGATCCAATATGAAGTATGAAAGTCACTTTTATTATTGGAAGTCCAAAAATCCTTGTGCAAACTCAAACCCTAATTTAGGTCATAGTGCAAGGAGATGTCTTGAGCAGAGTAAAACCCTAATCCTGTCTGGAGTTCAAGGAGTCTTATGAGGGGAAATCTTGATAAAATGAGAGGGAAAATTTTGGGGTACAACAGCTGCCCCTGTTCAATCTTCTTGAACCTGAAGAGTTAGATTGGCGAGTTTTCCTTTCGTGACTCGAAGGTAAAAGATGATTGGACACTAGAGTGCCTGTAAATTTGCACTCATCAAAATGTAGCTGAGGGAATGGGCTTAAAGATGCCATTTAGAGATGGTAGAATATTGTTGGAGATGGGCTTAAAGATGACATCCAAGACTTGTTTGTTGAGAATTAGGAGAATGAATGTCAGAATGGTATCCGTATCTGGAACGTATCTGAGTTGTATCTGGAGATTGGATTTGTATGAGCAAAGGAATGGCGTCCGTGTCTGGAGCGTATCCAAGTTGTAATTGTATTTGATTCTTGAAGGAATATCAGAATGACTGCCGTGTCTGGAGTGTATATGTATTGTATCCGAAATCTGAAATCTGAATAAGCGACAGAAAGACATCCGTGTCTGGAGTATCTCTGGGCTGGGGAATAGGTTTGAATGAGTGACAGAATGGCAACCGTGTCTAGAGCGTATCTGGACTGTATCTGAAGTTGAGATCTATATGACTAGCAGAATGACTTCCGTGCCTGAAATGTATCTGTACTGTAACTGGGATCCGGATAGGTGACAGAATGACTTCCGTGTCTGGAATGCATCTGATCCTAAAGTTGACAGTTGAATCTGAATGAGAAATAGAATGGCTTCCGTGTTTGGAGCGTATCTAGTCTATATCTGATGGCTGAAGTCTGAATGAGTGACAGAATGGCATCCGTGTCTGGAGCGTATCTGGACTATATCTTGACTTGAAATTCTGAATGAGTGATAAAATGACATCCGTGTCTAGAGCGTATCTGGACTGTATCTGAATAAGATATCTGAATGAGCAGCAGAATGACTCCCACGTCTTGGAGTGTATCCGTACTGTATTTGAGATATTTGAATATTTGTTAGAGGCAGCTTTTAATCTTATCCTGAAAAAGGTAAAATGTTAGCTAAAATACACAAAGTTATGTTACATGACATGTATGATGCAATAAAATGTGCTTTATTAATGTTTATGATATATGAATGTAATAGATGCGTATGTAAGTCGATTAGCTGTCTTGCTGAGGAAAATAAATCCTTGATAGCTGGAGATAATGAAATATTTGATTGCTGCCGAAGAAAATAAACCCTTGACTGTCGCTGGAGATTCAAAACCTTTGATTGTTGAGACTGAGAAATCCTTTGGACTACTGTTGGGGATTGAAAATCCTTGGTGACTTGTGGGGGTTAACAATAGCTTTGATAACTTCTACGGGGATGTGGGAATCCTTCACGACTTTCTAGGGAATAAGGAAAACCCTGACGATCTCTACTGGGGAAACAAAACCTGGGAGGCTTCAACTGGAGGAATGAGATCGGGAATATTCGATCTGCTGGGAAACAACTTTGTGGGGAGAATGGTTATCCTGTTGGAGAGTTTTCAAAAGCTTGGGTTGTATGCCAATCTATTGAGGAAGCAAGAATGAGAATCTTCATCCAGGCGTTTGGATCAGGAGGTTGGGTGTATGCCAATCTACTGGGGTTTTAAGAATGAGAATCTTCATTCTGTTAAGGGTATCAGGAGCTTGGGAGTATGCCAATCTTCTGAGGTTTTAAGGATGAGAATCTTCATTCTGTTAACGGTATCAAGAGCTTGGGAGTATGCCAATCTTCTGAGGTTTTAAGGATGAGAATCTTCATTCTGTTAACGGTATCAGGAGCTTGGGAGTATGCCAATCTTCTGAGGTATTATCCTTGGTTGGGGATAAAACAAAAGTTAACTGTTATCTGGTTAATTTCCAGGTTTTAAGATAACTTGCTGGAGGATTTAGAGAAACCAGACGATTTCCACTGTGGTTTAGAGGTTGAAATTTTGGACTCCGTTGGGGAAGAAAGTTTTACCTTTTCTGAGAGTTTGTAGTTCAAAATTTTCTGGCTCCGTTGGGGATTAGGAGTTTGGAAACTTAGTTCTGATGGGGATTTTGAAACTTAACTCCGCTGGGGATATGTATTTCAAGGTTTTAGCTCTGTTAAGGATCTGAATGACATACTGCAGGGGATTTCTTCTAGAATAGCCTAAAGACGTTTTCCTATACTTTCAACCTATCAGTAATTATCCTTTCTCATTTCGTTTTATTTGTTAGCAGTGATTATATTCAAATGCATATGCTCATTTAATAAATCATTGGACGTTTTCAAATAAAACACAAGTGTAAAAAAGAAAGAAAGGGCAAACAAATTTCTGCACTTTGAAGTATCTTTGTATTAACTTTGTGTAAGTATTTTGTACAAAGGAGACATACATCCTAGTAAGAGAATGTTGTTATAAAAAATGAGAAAAATTTATACAAAGAAAGATGGCTATGTGTAACAATTCCATGGGATTCCCATTCTGCTATAGCCTTCACAACTCTGAGTGTCTTATCCGTTCGTTGCTTCGTCCGCAGATGATTGGATTGATCAGAAGCTTGGAGCTTGTCCGTGAAGAGATTGTCCTCAAAGTGATCCGACGAGACATAGTCATATGCTTTAATTCCCTAACTTTTGCCTAGACCGCCCTTTCGGGTTTTTGATCCACCAGGAAACCCTTTTTTGCCCAAGTCGCCCTTTCGAGTTTTCAACTTGCCGGGTGTACATATTTTTTTTATTTATCCCTAATTTTTGCCTGAACAGCCCCTTCGGGTTTTCGATTCACCGGGATACCCATTTTTTCCCAAATTGCCCTTTCGGGTTTTCAACTTGTCGGGTCATTTATGCGTAGTATCTTTTGACTATGTCTACGTTCGCAGGGTGCGGCAGGTCATCACCGTCCATGGTGGTCAGAATCATTGCCCCACCAGAAAATATGTTTTTGATTACAAATGGTCCTTCGTAAGTAGGAGTCCACTTTCCCCTGGGATCACTTTGCGGTAAGATGATCCGCTTGATTACAAGGTCCCCGACTTGATATACTTGCCTCTTGACCTTCTTGTTGAAGGCCTTGATCATACGTTTCTGATACGCCTGACCATGGCAAACAACAGTAAGTCGCTTTTCGTCAATCAAGTTAAGTTGATCAAGCCAGGTCTAAATCCAATCGTCTTCATTCAAACCAGATCCTTCATGATTCTCAAGGAGGGAATCTGAACCTCGATAAGTAAAACAACTTCCATGCCGTATACCAAAGAAAAAAGGGTTTCCCCAATTGAAGTACGTGCCATGGTACGGTACCCGTGCAGAGCAAACGGTAACATCTCATGCCAGTCCTTGTAGGTGACTGTCATCTTTTGAATGATCTTCTTGATATTTTTGTTCGCAGCTTCGACATCACCGTTCATCTTAGGCCGATAGGGAGATGAATTGTGATGTTGAATCTTGAACTGCTCGCACAGAGCGGTGATCATAGTATTGTTCAAATTTGTACCGTTGTCAGTGATGATCCTGTCGGGGATACCATACTGGCATATGACGTTCTGCTTGATGAAGCGGGTAACCACATTCTTTGTAACGGAGGCGAAGGAAGCTGCTTCGACCCACTTGGTAAAATAGTCAATGGCCACCAGGATGAAACGGTGTCCATTGGATGTTCTAGGCTTGATCTCTCCAATCATGTCGATTCCCCACATCGCGAATGGCCAAGGAGCCGTTAAGACATTGAGAGGAAATGGAGGAATATGTACCTTGTCAGCATAGATTTGGCATTTGTGACAAGTACGGGAATGTTGATGACAATCAGCTTCCATGGTAGACCAGTAATAGCCTGCCCGTAGAATCTTCTTAGCCATCGTATGTCCGCTCGAATGGGTGCCAAAGGTGCCATTATGTAGTTCATCCATGATCTGCTCAGCTTCGACCTTGTCTACACAACGGAGTAGGACACAATCAAGATTGCGTTTGTATAGGATACCATTGCTCAGAAAGAACTTGGCCGCGAACTTCCTTAAGAACTTTTTGTCGTTGACTGAAGCTCCTTCAAGGTATTCTTGCGCTTCGAGATACCTTTTGACGTCATGAAACCAAGGTCGGTCCACCACTTATTCGGTATTAATCTCGTGACAATGTGCAGGTTCGTCCATTCGTTCAATGGTGATTTGAGGTGCCTCATTATCCCAGTTAAGTTTAAACATGGATGACATTGTAGCTAGCGCATCTGCTAGCTGATTCTCTTCTCGCGGGAAGTGCTCGAAGGTAATCTGCTCGAAATGTGGTAACAATGTTCGGACATGTTCTTTGTAAGGGATGAGGTTAGGGTGCTTAGTATCCCACTCTCCTTTGATTTGACTGATAACCAAAGCTAAGTCCCCAAATACAATCAAAGATTTGATTCCCAAGTCAATGGCAGCCTTGAGACCAAAGATACAAGCTTCATACTCGGCCATGTTATTGGTACAACTGAAGCAGAGTCTGGAGGTGAAAGGTGTATGGCAATCTTCTGGAGAGATGAGCACAACACCAATACCGTTGCCAAGTGCATTAGAGGCACCATCAAAGTACAGGGTCCATCGGGATCCTTGTTCAGGTCCGTCATATGGTCTGAGATCTTCAATGTTGTCCAAAGTCATAATGTCCTCGTCGAGGAAGTCTAACCTCATGGATTGGTAATCTTTGACAGCTTTATGGGCCAGATGATCGGCTAGCACACTCCCCTTTATAGCTTTTTGGGTCGTGTACTGTATATTTTATTCTGTTAGGATCATCAGCCATCTAGCGATTCTTCCGGATAGAGCAGGCTTTTCAAAGATGTACTTGATCAGATCCATCTTAGAGATCAGCAAAGTGGTATGAGTCAACATATACTGCCTTAGCCGGCGAGCAGCCTATACCAAAGCGTAACAAGTTTTCTCGAGCAGTGAGTATCGGGTCTCACAGTTAGTAAACTTTTTGCTAAGGTAATAAATGGCATGCTCTTTTCGGCCAGACTCGTCATGTTGGCCCAGTACGCACCCCATTAAATTATCTAAGACAGTCAGATACATGATTAAAGGTCTTCCTTCAAAGGGTGGCATCAAGATAGGAGGTTCCAGCAAATACTCCTTGATTTTATCGAAAGCAACTTGACAGTCATCATTCCATTCAACCACCTGATCTTTCTTCATCAGCTTGAAGATTGGCTCACAGGTAGATGTTAGGTGAGAGATGAACCTTGCGATGTAGTTTAGGCGTCCCAAGAAACCTCTGACCTCCTTCTCAGTGCGAGGGGCAGACATTTCTTATATAGCTTTGACTTTGGCAGGATCAACCTCGATGCCTTTGTTACTGACGATAAATCCCAAAAGTTTATCGGACCTGACTCCGAAAGTGCACTTGCTAGGGTTCAGTCTGAGCTTGTATTCTTTTAACCTAACAAACAACTTTTGCAGATGGCCCAAGTGTTCTTCTTCTGTCTGTGAACGGGCTATCATGTCGTCTACGTAGACTTCAATCTCATGATGTATCATATCATGAAACAAAGCTACCATGGCCCGCTGATAGGTTGCACCGGCATTCTTCAGTCCGAATGGCATCACTTTATAGCATAAGGTACCCCACTGCGTAACAAAAGTAGTCTTCTCCATGTCTTCAGGGGCCATTTTGATCTGGTTGTACCCTGAAAATCCGTCCATAAAAGAGAATACCTTATGTTGAGCTGTGTTGTCAACCAAAATGTCAATGTGTGGTAGTGGAAAATCGTCTTTAGGGCTAGCTCTGTTTAAATCTCTGTAGTCCACACACATTCTGACTTTGCCTTCCTTCTTAGGCACGGGCACAATGTTAGCAACCCATTATGGATAGGAAGTAACAACAAGAAAGCCAACATTGAACTGCTTCATCACTTCACCTTTGATCTTTTCAGACATATCAGGTCTCATTCGACGGACTTTCTGTTTGATTGGTGGACAATCTTCTCTTGTAGGGAGACAGTAAACCACAATATCTGTATCCAATCCTGGCAAGTATTTGTAGGACCAGGCGAAGATCTCAACATATTCATTCAACAGCTGAACTAAGCGCTCTTTGACACTTGAATCCAGGTTGGCACCCACTTTAACCTCTTTTCTGTCTTCCGCAGTACCCAAATTGATAATCTCTAACAACTCTTCATGGGGCAGGATAACCCTTTCTTGCTATTGCAAAAGTCTAGCCAACTCTCTAGGCACTTCACAGTCTTCATTACCTTTGTATTCGGCATGATTGACCAGATCTTCAGTGTCACTGAAGGCCATAGCAGAATCGTTACCCATGGAATCCGGAGTGGAGGGGTACCTGCATTTTGTGAGTGTGGGTGTGTGTAAGGGATAGCCACCTTTAAACAAAATAACATGTAAAAAGAAAGAAAATGAACATAAAAGTTTATAGATGAAAACATCCATGATTCATTAAAAATGGCATATGAAAATGAGGAATTAAAACCCTTACAAATGGACCTATATGCCCCGGGTAAGGCATAAGGCAAAAAGTGTACGAATTGTTTTAAAATTATTACAGGCCAACAGGAAATGTTCAAAAGATAAATTACTGATTGATGAAAGTAATGGGAATGAAGTCTTTCGCCTCCCAGTTATTCAGTCCTCCTTCAATAGTTGGAAAGATCCAGTCTTCAAAATTGCTTCCGTCTTCATCATATTCTAAGGCATGAACTCCATGATGAGTGATTTTCAGTGGCGGTCCTCCAGCCCAGGAGCGATGCACAACTTTCTGACTAGCAGCAGTGAAACCTAAACCGAACTTATTTGTCTTGTAAGGAAAATCTGGCAGTTGACCCCATACTGTGCTTCCTCCTTCCTTAACTACAGCCTCTGCATCCCTAAGGGATGACATTCGGGACACAAGTTTGGTAATGATGGGCACATCAATCATTGTCTTAGCTACCGCAACTTCAGGAGAAACCTCTTCAAAGTGTTGGAAAGGTGTTTCTATGAATTCACCATCTAACTCCACGTAGTGGAAAGAGTTAAGGTGGCTTATCATATACTCCTCCTCACCATGAACTGTTATGATTTTACCCTGGACTGGATATTTTAGCATCTAGTGTAGAGGAGAAGTGACTGCCCCAGCATTGTGGATCCATGGCCTTCCTAACAAGCATGAATATGAAGGACGGATGTCTATCACATAAAAAGTGGAGTTGAAAACTTCCGTACCCACTTTAATTGGGATGTTCACTTCTCCGTGAACCATCCACTTAGAACCGTCAAAGGCTCTAACAATGGTATTACTGGGCTTTAGGGCCAAACCTTCACAGTCCAATCTGTTCAATGCTTTCTTTGGTAGGACATTTAAAGATGAACCGGTATCAACCAGAATGTGAGCAAGTGTAGTTCCTCTGCACTCTACCGAGACATGTAGCACATCATTATGCTTTCTTCCCTTAGACGTCAGATCAGCATTAGAGAAGCCAAGACCATTGTCAGCTGTAAGGCTGGCTACACACTCTTGAAATTGATCTGCAGAAGTTTCTTGAGGTACGTGCGCCGTCTTTAGGAATTTGGTCAAGGCTTTGGCATGAGCCTCAGAGCAAAGTAATAGAGCCAGCATAGAGATTTTTGAAGGGTTTGCCCCAACTGCTCTACGACATCATAGTCGCTCTTCTTAATTATCTTTAAAATCTCCTCCATTTCCTTTTGGGTGGTCTCGGGGATAACCAAATTCTGAGCCCTCGTCTTGACGGGCGTTTCTTGGATCCCCTTACCTTTATCAGTAGTAACAGTAGAGGGTACAACTTCAGGAGTAACAATTTCTTCAATCACCGGACTTTGCACAGATATCTTGATAGGCACCAGAGCACTTGAGGGTCCGAAGATTGCCCTTAGAGGAGCAATCTCCAGAGAGAAGATTCTTCCGCTACGAGTGATCTTACTTGTCCCTGCAATATTTCCTATATCAAGAGTTTCTTCATCGGAGCTTTCTTCAACTGATTCGATCTGATTAACACCGTGGTAGAAGATCTCTCCTCCATAATTCCACGGTATTGTCTTGTTGGACTTATATGGGATAGGCCCCGGCATAGTAATCTTCAGCGGTACAAACTTTGGATCGGGTGTAATCTTAACAAGCCTTTTGCAGGTCTTAGAAATATTGTCGGAAATGGTGATTATAGCAACATCATTGATCGGAGTAACATGAGTAACATGAGTAACATGAGTGATAGTAGCAACATGAGTTTTTTTGAAAGAGGATTTCTTGAGTATCCATCAGGCGTTGGATGCCTGACTTCAACAACGGACAATCAGATTGCAAGGTCGAACAAAGGTAACAATCTTTTTCACAGCCCGGGAAAATCCCGGCTTTTAACAGATTCATCTTGATCATTGGTAACAGAGTCATTAAGTTATCAACAGCAGTAACATGAAGGTCTTCTATAATAGCATGGACATTATGGCCATGCTTTGTCATAGGAGCGGATATCACATTAGGTTTTTCGGGGGCATCGAACTCCACCTTCTTGGCATCTATTAAATCTTGGATCATGTTTTTAAGGGCCCAACAGTTGTTGGTGTCGTGCCCCACACTGTCCGAATGATATGTGCATTTTGCATTTGAATGATAGTAGGGAGAAGATGTATTTGGGTTTTTCGGCGCTTCTTTCAAGTTGGTAAGGTTTAACTTTAACAGATGAGGGAGGACCTGAGCATGTGTCATATTGATCCGGGTGAACTTCCGTTGTGGCCTTTCTACCCTTTGCTGGTTAGCTCTGGGTTGATTGCTTCGAGGTTGATCGGCTGAAGAGTTCTGGATCATCACAACCCCCACCGCTGGTCGGTGCTCCATTCTCCCTTGATTTCTCTGGGTATGAACAACAGAAACTTCCTTCTTGGCTGGGAAGGTCTTCTTGATAGCAGTGGAAGCAGAGGCATCCTTCTGAATTTTACCACTCTTAATGCCAACTTCGACTCTTTCACCCGTCAGAATTAATTCGGTGAACCCTGCAGATGAGCTCCCGATCAAGTGATTAAAGAATGGACCTGACAGGGTCCCCAAAAACATATCAACCAGCTCTCTTTCAGACAATGGTGGCTGCACCCTTCCACCCAAATCCCGCCACTTCTGGGCATATTCCTTAAAGCCTTCATTAGAGACCATACCCATACTCTGTAATTGAGTACGAGTAGACGCTAAATCTGCATTATATTGGTATTGTCGATAGAAAGCAGCAGCCAAATCCTCCCAGTTATGAACATCAAATCTCTCAAATTGATAGAACCAGTCCAGTTGCGTACCCGACAAACTATCTTGAAAAAAGTGGACCCATATATCCTTATCAGAAGAGTGAGGTTGGATCTTTCTGACGTAGAACCGCAGATGCATCTTCGGACAAGACAAACCGTCATATTTAGAAAATGTAGGCACCTTGAACTTGGGGGGAATGACGATCCCAGCAACCAACCCTAGTTCTTCGAAATCCAACCCAGGTACTCTTTGTACCTCCATGGCTGTCAGCCGATCTTCCAGATTTTTATACTTATCATCCGCCGGAGGGTACTGCTGCTCAGAGTAATCTTCATCTTCTTCCTCCTCTTCTTCTTCTTCAGCCTCAGATTCGGAAGGTACTGCAACTCCTTTTCCTTTGCCAACCCCTTCATCATACGTCGAGGGGAAATCCAGGACTCTCCTAGCTTGGTTCTCAAATCTTCTTCCCATAGTGGCCACACCAATTCTTTTCTTTTTTCTTCTTTTCTTTTTCCTTCTCTTTCTCTAACAGTGCTTTAAGGTCCTCTCGACCCTTTGCCAAGGTCATGAGGAGTTGTTGGAATTGCGAATTCTGTGCTTGCAGATCTTTGACCGTCTGCTCTATATCCATCTTGCTGAAATAAACAGCAGAAAGATAAGGAAACCTGATGTGAAGACCTGTTTATGCATATGATGAATGATATGTTATTCATGTAATGCATTCAAGGATTCAGAAATTCAAAGTTGTTGCAAACAAAAAGAACACACGTCATATTAATAAGAAGAAATTTGTTAGTACATAAATGTCCCATGGGTAAAATATTACAAAGTTCTTTAATGTAAAAAGACGTTGCGCATCCTCTTTGGTGCGATGTAAGTGTTGAGATTCTGCTCTTCGTGGAGTTGACGGGTAAGTTCCAAAACCTTCTTCTCACTAGTGTAGAAGCTGGCTTCAAAAGTATTCCGTTCTTTCTTGAGCTGTATCTAACTCTTTTGCAAATCTTCCAATGATGTTGGCATGTCTGGATGTATGAGGGTGTATGGAACCTCTCCTTCTACAACAGGCTCTTTGATCATAGGCAGAATGTGGGGGTAAGGTATCATAAGACTATGGGTGCGGGTTCGTACCCACTTGAGATAAGGCTCAAGGGGGATGGAATTCTTGTGTCCCAGTGTCTTACTATCCACTTTGTTGGGCATCCTCCAAGCTCGGATAAACCTTTGTCGAAGTCCTTGAGCGTCATTGTCGAAGTCAAAAACCAAGTCAGGAATTAGCATATCATGAGGGCCATCCCTTCGAGCATATCCAAACTGTCTCAGAGCTAAACAGGGGTTGTAGGTAATGCCTCCCCTAATGCCAAGTAATAGGACATTAGGGAATTCCCCACAACGATCAATGATGATGACATTTTCTCTGGACCGAGAACACCAATGAACATCAGAATGTGTAAGGGTCATCAATCGTTGTGACCACCTCAAGCCTTGTTCATTCTTCAAGACTAACTAGGGAAGGTGAGAAATAAACCACCTTGCTAGAAGAGGAGTACAACACATGAGAACACCTCTTTTCCTCATTGTTCGTGTGTGAAATGAGTGTAGGATGTCCCCAAGCAATGTAGGCACATAATTTCGAGATATGAAAATCTTGACAGCATTTACATCTATAAACTGATCAGGGTTTGGGAACAAGACCAACCCATAGATGAGAAGTGCTACAATCTCCTCAAAAGCTTGCAGATCTAGAGAATTCCAGCAGTCTTGTGCCTTCTCAAACAAAAACTTTGCTAAGAAACCCTTGACACCACTTCTGGTTTCCCAATGACCTTTGATATCAGATGGTTGCAAGTGTAAGGCTTGAGCAACATCTTCAGGCTTTAGTTCTCTTTCCGTACCGTTGTAGGTAGTTGATGGAGAATAGGAATCCTCAGGAGTTGAGAAAATTCCTCCAAAGTAGGCACTAGTTGGTAATCAGGGAATGTGAAACAGTGGTGTAGGGGGTCAAAGAACTGGAAGAGAACTTTAACCATGTCTTCTTCAATGTTGGAGTTGACCAAGTTGAGAAGTCTGCCATGTCTTTCACAAAAGAGAGAATTCTCTGGAATCTTGGAAGTAAGCTCTTTGAGTTGAGGAGGGATTCTTACAAGGTTGACCTGAATAGTTTTTCTGCCGAGTGATTCCATAACCTACAAAACAGGAACAAAGATGAAGATCCAAACCCTTGAAATGGTTAGTGGATGCATATGATGCTTTATGATGTTCATGATGTATGCACAAGTATATATACAAGTAAATCACACAAGATCCTAGTTTCAGGCTTGCATGGGGTTTCATAGGTAAATACCCTCTTGAAGTTAGTTGGCTCAAACCTGTCCTATAAATAGTAACTGGGTTCTAAGGAGCTAAATATCACTGGATTATTTTCTATGTTCATTCTTTCAGTTTAGCCACTTAACTGGCGACCGAAATATTCCAAGAAAATAACCCTCAATGAGTGTAGTATCGAGTATCTACCAACTTCGGACTGCACCAAAGCCGGTCATCTCACTACCCCTAAAAAAGGCCAAGATGGTCAAGTAAAGGTTCTAAGAGTTCATTAGTGCTTCATGACATCACTCAGCGGCCCCGTATTCTCTTTGATTGACTCAAAGGCTACCGGTACCCATAAATATGTTGCACTAATATAGCTATTGCTTCAACCATGTCGGTATACCCCACACAGTTTCCACAACGTATTGCTATTTACCTATGAATGTTTCCCAAAATCTGGGTGGAGGATTCAAACCCAAACAAGAGAACCAAATGTAAAGCAATCAAAGCAAACAATATAAGCATGTAAAAGGTGATCTAAACCCTAAGGTTACTCCACTTTTATTCAATTCCCCTGCAGAGTCACCAGTTCTGTGATACAGTGGGAGAACTGACTTGAGGTTTTGCGTTTGTGTTCGCAAATGTTTCGGTTTAGCAAGAGTCGCCACCGACTTTTTATTTTATCCTAAGGAAAGTTCAAAAAGCACAGGAAAGACCTTTGAGATGTTTTCTTGGGTTCGGGGAGTAGATTATGAAAAGGGAAGGTGCAAGCACCCTTTTCATCCATGGTTATCCATGGGCTCTTAGTTACTTGTTTAGATCACTTGCTTTTGCTTTTCAATTGTTTGAAATGGTGCTTTGTGTGTGGTTTTGAAAATGTTTTGAAAAGAGGCCATCGTTGTGGAAACCTTTGTAATGATTCTTGTTTGAATATATACAATAGTGTATTGTCTTTTGAAAAATGATTTCAATGTTTGAAAGTTTGATTGTGTTGTGAGGTGTGTTTGAAAATAGCAAGGATGTTTTGCAAGTTTTGATCAAGTGACTAAGAGTTGTCTACCCTATTTTACTCAAAGATCTTTCCTACACATTTTAACCCTTTTGACAGTGTTGTTTTACCATTGCATTTGGTAAACAACCTTGTATTAGGATGTTAAACGGGACAGGCGCGGGTCATCGTATTGACCATGATAGCAATTGTGCTAAGTATCTTTAGCAAATTTTTGAGAGACTAGATCATTTCGTATAGGCAACCAAGATAGCGTCATCGAGGGACTATGATCTTTTTGTTTCGTTTTTGTTTTGCCAAAGTACTCAACATGCATAACATGGCCAATTTTTAAAGGCAACAAGTGGATGGAACCCTAGGGGTGCAAGTGTGCATTGTGTTATCATTTTCATGCATTTTTGTCTTTGTATTAGTCAAGCTACTTGTTTGATTTTGGATTTTTGCATACAAACCCTAATCTCTAATCATGGTATAATTGAAAGCATAAATGCATAAAATAATCTATACTATTACAACATTTGATATGGGAAGGGGGATACAATTTTTGAATGGGGATTATTTTGAAAGAAATTAAAACCCTAATTTTACTATTACATCCAAATTGAATAAATGGCATAAATAATAAATGAATAATATTTAAATAAACAAATTAAATAAATATACAAAATATTATGAATATGCAAAAATGTTTATGTTTATTTTTTATGTATGTAAAAAATATTTAGTGTATATATAAACAAGAAATAAAAGATTATATATTTTTTTATTAAGGGTAAAACCCTAATTTTCTTTTAAGAATGTAAATATATTAAATATACTATTTATATATAATAAAATAAAATAATGTATATACAAAGATAAAATATATTTAGAAAAAGTATTATTTAAGTATAAATAATAATAAAAATTATAATTTTTAATGTTTTATTTTTAAGTTTTCATTAAAATAAAATAAAGGTATATATTCATTAAATTACTTTTATGTTTAGAAAAATTACAATAAAATACAAAAATAAATGTGAGAATTTATAAAAAATATTTTTGTATTTTTTATGTTTGAAAAATAAGAAAACAAAATCTGAAATGAAAATAAAATGGAAAAATACAAAAGTATGAAGAAATGGGCCAGGGGGGTGTATTCAGCAAAAGGGGGGGGGGGGGGTGTCAAAAACAAAAAGCCAAAGCCCAGCCCAAAGCCAGACTTCATCTTCAACCTTGGTTCAAAAACGCGCGCGCCCTTTACCAAATGCCAGATCCTGTATACGTGCTCTAATGCAAAAACTCAAAACATCAAAGTTCTAGCATTTTTTAAGACGAACCCACCATATAAAGAACTCATTCTAACTCTCAAAGACTAGAGAGAATTTCTCTGGCCCTAAATTCTAACCTAATTTTTTCAGGAATTTCATGGATCAAATTTTCTTAACACACTTAATTTAAATGGAAACTGAGCATATGTACAGCTTCATGGCTATGAATACTACATTTTTTATTCACAAACCTAAGCCTAATTATTCCTAAATAGAGAGATAGGAAGTTGACAAAAACCTGTTTCAGTTGAGATCATGTCTGACAATGTGGAGCTTTTCAATAAGGCCTGAGGTGTTTGGGAGCTTGCTTGAACTTCCTCTGACCTTCCCCAGTGCCTAGCTTGCCTTGAATGTGCTTGAACAAGCCTACAGAAATCAACCTGCACAAGCTGAAATAAAAAATGGCAAACCTTGTAAATGGAGTTACAGTCAGTGTTTAAGGGTTGGGATAGCTTGGATAGGTTATGTGGAAGGTGTTTGAACCAGTTTGAGGCAAAACGCACTAGGGATTTATGCTATGGAAATCAAACTGCAGGGAGTGCCCTGTTTTGACAAATGAAGATGATTTTGTGCTATGGGAGGTTTTAGGGCTCAAAGGCTCGTGTTTCTGTCTCAAAGGGATGTGAGAAACTTGTTTCAAAATGCTTGCCCAAGTTGGTTTTCTCAGATGTGTAAGTTGTGTTGTGTTTTACAAGTTTCTTGTATATGAAGCAAAAGTGGACAAGTGATGCAAAGCAGGCCTGTACAGGCTATCTATCAGCTTGCACACTATGCTCTTGGCCCCTCAAGTTGGTGGATTTGATTTGCTGCACAAGATATGGCTCAATGCTCAAGGATGCAGTTTTGACATAAAGCAAGATTTAAGCAAAAATGATAATGTTGGTTTTTCTATTTAAGGATTAATCTTGTGTGCAATCCTTTTATGACCAAAAAAAAGCCTTAGACCAATGGATTTGCATTTAATTATTGAGTATGGAATTGTTTTGAGACCTGTAATCAAGTACAAAGCAAGCTGATTAGAGTTTGCAACTTGTATCACTATGAACAAGCCATGGATAAAAAGTGAGTTTTTGCCAACTTCAAGCCTTCGATTCTCCCTAACCACAAATGAGTTTGGAGAGTTCTTGGACATTTTGGAAATATTACAACATGCTATACATTCCATCTTTGAAATGCAATTTGAGATTCCAAGTGGAACTATGTGAAAAATGGTCATGAAGATGGGTCAAAATCCTGCCTAAACTAGGGCAAAATTTCACTAAGTTAAAAGTTTCATGGACCCTTGTTCCAAAAATCATAACTTGAGATTCAAGATTCTTTTTGGAAAAATTTGTGAATCAAAGTTGTATACTTTGTGTAGGACTACAACTTTCATGTTGGAAGTTTTGTTTGAGTCCAATTGCATCATGATGAAAATGTTGGGCAAAGTTGGGAAAAATTAAGGAAATTTCATAACTTAGAGAAAAATTCTAAGTTATGAAAATTTTCAACTTTAAACCCTAATTTGAAAAATTGGGTTTCTTGATGAATAAGTTTCATATTTTTACACATCTTGATGAAAAATAACCCTTGGCACTGGATTTTGACTAAAAAGTCAAAGTTTGACTTTTTAGTGTACAGTCAAATTTTGATCAGTTGACTGGAAAATTCATCTGTCAATCCAATGCATTTGAGATCTTTTGAACCTTGTGAATAGGTCAAGATGAAGCCATTGAGTCCTTGAGTCCATGATTGAACCCAATTTTCCATTGGCCAGGTGAAAAATCAGAAATTGCCCTTGTGCAGTCAAAACCCTAAAAATGACCATTTTGCCCTTTTGATGATTTGATCAAATTTCTTGAGGAGTTGTGGTCCAAACTTGATCAAATGGTTCATAGAAGCCTAGAATGTTGATGTGGATCAAAATTTATGAGGTTTGACTGTAAATTGGCCACAATTGACTTTTTCCCAATACAGTTGATTTCTAGGTCAACTGTCCAATTGACTGGGCAAAAATTTGATTCAAGGCTTGAAACTTGGTATGGACAATCTTGTAGATCCAATATGAAGTATGAAAGTCACTTTGATTATTGGAAGTCAAAAAATCCTTGTGCAAACTCAAACCCTAATTTAGGCCATCAGTGCAAGGAGATGTCTTGAGCAGAGTAAAACCCTAATCCTGTCTGGAGTTCAATGAGTCTTGTGAGGGGAAATATTGATAAAATGAGAGGGAAAATTTTGGGGTACAACAATGGTGATATAGGCTTATGCCTTGTGATGGATGATGATTGTTGTGAGTATGTGATAATGCATTCATTGAGTCTTATACATTTGCATACTCTGTGATGGCCTGGATTGGCAAACTGCGAAGAAGGTTTATGCCTTGTTGATGCCTCTATTAATTGGCAATTTTTAAGATGGGAGTTCTGCTCCGTTTCTAAGATGGGAGTTCTGCTCCATTTTTAAGTTGGGAGTTCTTATCCAATGGCACCACATGCATGTTCATTGTAATTGAGTCGCATTTAATGTTGCATCTTGAGTTATGGTGAAGATAAATTTGTTGTTGCTTTATGTTGTTGACTTGTTGTGACAGGTATTATCTAAAAGCTGTGAATTAGTCGTTATGTCGTGTTGATGTTTTGTTGAGATTAAAGTTGTTTGAAAGTTATGAAGTGGTGATTTTATATGAACTGATTCTGATATATTAATTATCATACGCTCTATTATATCGTTAGATATCTCACCCAATCTGTTTGAATGTTTTCCTCTGTTGGTAACGTGCATGTAATCAAGAAGAATAGTTGTTACCTTCGTCAGTTCGAGTCAGTCTTGTCACTTTGATACATAGAACTCGGGGGGATGAATGCTTGATGTTTAGTTGTTGATTATAATTTCAGTTGCTGAATTTTTAAGTTGATTACATAAAATGATTGTAATCTTGAGTTTTTTTTAGTTGAATAAAAGATGTTAAGTGAATTGAAGTTGAGTATGTAGATTCCGCTACTTATCAATAAAAAGTTGTTTGATTTTAAAGAATAAATCAGGTTGTTATCGGTTCATCCGAATTAAGTGTTATGCATCTGTTATATATGCGATTAAAAAGTTTATTTTAAGTTGAAAATGTAGCATCCTATTTATGTTGAACTCTGGTTTTTTATTATCCGCCGGGTAGAAATGGGGTGTTCCACGCATACATCTTCGATTTCATTTTTTTTTTGCAAAATTATATTTCTTTTTTCATCGTGTTTTAACGCATACTAACTCCACTAACATGTTTATGAGATGCCAATATGCAGGAAAAACCCATTGTGTGAGCCCCATGATGGTTGAATCATGAATGACCATACTTACACCGTTTCATGTTATTTTCATCATATCTCTTTCTATAGGTTTTTTAGCCCAAACTAATGCTTCCATTGAGATCGCAAGTCCGAATTAGGGGGGTAGGGTACCCTTGAGTCACTAATTGTGCTTATTTCGCAGGGACAAAAAACGAGCTTGCCAAAGAAGAAGACCAGAGCTAGGGCTCCGGTGCTTCTCCGGTCTAATGATTTCTGTTTGTTATTTGTTTAACTATTTTCACCAATGTTACTAGATATACAGCCACCCCAGTGGCAAGCGCACACAAGATAAGGTCTTATTATGCTAGGGCGTGGGTCTGATTCCTGCCTTTTGGTTGTTTGGGATTTTTTCCCATATTTTTTCATATTTTCCAGGTTTTGTTACATAGCATGCTAATCCCATTCTCCCAACACAAGCGTGCGTCTGGCGGAGTGGCAAGGCAAGTAGTGGAAAATGCTAAGGGCGTGGGTTCAACATCTACCCCTGACATTTGATTTGATTTTGCTTCTAACTTGTTTTTCTTCATCAATTTTTTCCTTAACCCTAGTCTCTTCTAACCATAATTTCACTTAACCACAAAACCTTTTTACAAACCCTAATTGTTTAGGTTCTTAGGTTTTTTTAATTAATATAATTAATTAACTTTTTTTTATTAAAATTAATTAGCTTTTTTTAGGTTTATTTTAATTATCATTAAAATTTCTTTTCATACAAAAATCATCGAAAACATTTATTTTTTCTTCTATTTTTCTTATTTTATTTTCATAGATCGAATTGTATAGTATGTTATCGCAATTGTAATAGCCTAGATTTCTCGCTTCCTTTTTCATTAATATGTATCTGCCTTCCGGGATGTAATAGTTAGGGTTTTTCCTTTCCGTACTTTCTATTATGTATCTGCCCTGAAGCGTTATAATAGTTTAGGGTTTACGTTTCTGCCTTTACTGTTTTCTATATTTGCTACTACTACTTAGTAATTAGGGTTGTATGGCAAGATAAAAACCCAACGATAGAAAACCCTAAACTTCAAAGATAAATAGTTGAATTAACACACTCGCACACTTACACCTCTAGGGTAACCTCCCTTGTTGCCTTTGGAAAATAACGGTCATGTCCCTCTAACGTAGGGATGCCTTAGCAAATACCCTCGATCAAATCATCGTCATAAAAAATATCATAGTCCCTCGATGAACATTCGATGTTGCCTACGGAAAAATTCGAGTTGCCTATAAATAAAATGATGACAATCCCTTATGAAAATTGTTAAAGCGTCCTTACAAGCTGCCTTCGATGATCGCACGATGACCCTCACTTGTCCCTTCATATTCGACGATATGGCTTTCTACTAACTAATAGTATGGATAACACTATCTAAAGGAGAAGGAAAAGTACAAGAATGACCTTGAGTGGGTAGATACTTTTAACCGCTTGCTCACAAAACTCTTCAAAACAAAACATTTCACACATACACTTTCAAAGATATTTTCAAAAAACACTTTGTATACATTCTTGAGGACTGATACAAGAATTATTACAAAGTTCACCTTACACTGGAAATTTCAAAATATTTTCAAACACACACACAAAGTAATTTTCAAAGTGAGCTAAGCGATTAAGAGCCCGTGGATAACAATAGATGAAAAGGGTGCTAACACCTTCCCTTTTCATAACCTACCCCTTGAACTCAAAATTTACCGAGGTCTTTCCTGTTCTTTTCACCCTTTCCTTATTGGATAAAAGAATAGTCGGTGGCGACTCTTACCATCCGCAACATTTTGGATAAAACCAAAAAGTAAGTTCTCCCACCGTATTACAGAACTGGCGACTCTGCTGGGGATGAGCTATACTTAAAAAATAGGGGTTACCTTAGGGTTAGATCACTTTTCATTTGCTTGTTTGCTTTATTTGCTTTAAATTTAAAGGTTGTTTGGGTTTAAATTCTTGCAAAGATCCTACACACGGATCTAGGGATTCCTTAGGTAAGTAGCAATAGATCATGGAAATTGTACGGCATAGACCGATACGGTTGAAGTGATAGCTACATTAGTGTGACACTTTGGTTTGTACTGGTGTTCCTTGAGTCAGTCGAGGATAACACTGGGCTGCCGCATGGTGTCATAAGCACTAACTGACCTTTAGAACCTTAATTGACCCAATTTGGCCATTAGAAGGTAGTGAGATAGTCGGCTTTGGTGCAGTCCAAAGTTGGTTGATACTCGATTCTACACTAATTGAGATTCGGCTTTCGAGATATTTTGGTGGCAAGTCAGTTGCTCTACTGAAATAAAACCTGTGAGAAAGATCGATAATATGAGACTCCTAGAACCTGGTTACTTTTTTCGGACAGGTTGAGCCAACTGAACTTTAATAGAAAAGGGTACTTACCTACGGACCTCATGCAAACCTTTAAACCTAAGGCCTTTGTGTGATTTGTTTGTGTTTGCTTTCTTGTTTAAACATAACATCATAGCATCATGACATTATAACATCACATTGTCTAACCATTTCAAGGATCTCAGGGACCTGTGATGCAGGTTTATCATGAACCAGACTTCTAGCAAGGGGCAAGAGGATTTATTTTCCTCTAACCAGATGTCGTTAAAGATCGAGGTACGTTCCCTTGAGTCAAAGGCTAGGACCCACTTGACATGGTGAGCTTGATTCTCATAGAAGGACGTTCAAATACATGAAGTTCTTCAGTCAAAGCTGCAACCAGACTCAACTTCTAACATTTCATTATTGTTTATCCTGCGAGTTCCTTGAAAACATTGCATCTACATATCATGCATGTCATTATATAAAAAGTATTTCCCAAAACATGTTTTCTCATCTTCTTGCTGTTTATTTTAGTAAAATATGGCTCTCGAACAAACCGTCAAAGAAATTCAAGCCCAAAATGCTCAATTCCAACAGACACTCCTAAACTTAACCAAGGGGCAGAACGAGCTGAATACCCTCATCACTAAAGAGAGGAAGAAGAAGGCTAGGAAACAAGTTGGTATTCTCAACATGGGATTAAGATTCAGAGGTCCTCCTAAGAAAACTTAAGATTATGATATCCCATCAAACAAAGACGAGCACCAGGGTGAGGATGATAAAAGCGTGAAGACTAAGAGAGGAAGCAACCTTGGTTATGGCCAATATTTTGATGCTGAGGAAGAAGACTATTCTGCTGAACAGTATCTTCCTACCGATGAAAAATACAAACAACGGGAAGATCATCTGAATACTATGGAGATCTAGAGGGTGCCTGGATTGTATTTTGAAGAGTTGAGATTAGTCTCAGGGGTTGTTATCCGTCACAAATTCAAGGTCCCTACTTTTGCAAAGTATGATGGTGTTTCCTATCCAAAACTTCATTTGAGGTCTTATGTTCAGAAGATCCAACCCCACACCGCCGACAGGAAATTATGGGCGCACTTCTTTCAATAAAGCTTGTGAGGAACGTAATTGGAATGGTTCTTTCAACTGGAATGAACCAATGTCTGTACTTGGGAAGACCTGGTTATTGTTTTTTACAAACAATACCAATACAATGCTGATCTTGCACCAACCTGTGTGCAATTACAAAGTATGACTATGGGCTCTCGCTAAGGTTTCAAAGAGTATGCCCAAAAATGGTGAGATCTAGCAGGAAGGGTCCAACCTCCGTTATCTGATAGGGAGCTAGTTGACATGTTCATGGGAACTCTAGCAGGTCCTTTCTTTAATCATATGATTAGGAGCTCTTCATCTGGTTTCATCGAGTTAATATTAACAGGGGAACATGTTGAAGGTGGAATCAGAAGTGGAAAAATTCAAGTGTATGCGTCTTCAGGTAATATGAAGAAGATGTTCAACAGTAAAAAAAAAGCTAATTTGTATATGGCCAGAAGGGTCGTGCTAGAAGTGATCACAACCAATCTATAGAAGTTGTGCTAATTTCTAATCCAGCACCTATGCAACAACATTGTGATACGGTGGGAGAAATGACTTGAGGGTTTTGGGTTTTATCGCAAATGTTGCGGTTAGCAAGAGTCACCACCGACTTTTCTTTTATCCAAAAGGAAAGGTGAAAAAGCACAGGAAAGACCTTTGAGATGTTTTCTTGAGTTCGGGGGGTAGATTATAAAAAGGGAAGGTATTAGCACCCTTTTCATCCATGGTTTTCCATGGGCTCTTAGTTACTTGCTAGATCACTTGCTTTTGTTTGAAATTATGCTTTGTGTGGTTTTGAAAGTATTTTGTAAAAAAGGCCATTTGTTTAGGCAATCTCTATAATGATTCTCGTTCGTAAGAATGTATACAAAGATGTTTGTCCTTTTGAAAATGTTTTCAATGGTTGTAAGATGTTTTAAAATGTGTGTGTTTGTTTTGAAAATAGCAAGGATAGTTTTTTGAAATGGATCAAGTAAATAGAAGTAATCTACCTACTCAAATGTCTTTCTTGTTCATTTTCTTTTCCTTTGATATTGTTTTCTTACCCTTGATTTGGTAAGCAACCTTATCTTTGGATGTAAACGGGACGGGCGTGGGTCATCGTATAACCATGATTAGCAATGTTTGCAAAATATCTTAGCATTTTGAGGGATCAAGATCATTTTTGTAAGGCAACCTTAAATAGCGTCATCGAGGGACTATGATCTTATATTTGTTTTGCTAAGATACTACGCATGCGTAATATGGCTATTTTTATATAAGGCAACCAAGTGGAGAAACCCTAAGGATGCTTGTGTGCAAGTGTGTTATTTTCATGCTTTGATTTTGTCTTGAGTTTAGGGTTTTCTATTTGCTTTGTTTTGATCTTACCATACAAACCCTAATTACTAATCATGGCATGTAAAGCGGTAAATTGCGTAATGTAAATATTATTAAGCTATTACAACAATTTTATGGGAGGGGGAAATACAAATTTAAATGGGGATTTGCAAGAATGTAAACCTAAATAAATTATTACAACCAAATCGAATTTGTAGGAATATTAGAATAAATAATATACAATATTTAAATATGCAATAATATGTACATGTAGGAAAATGATTTTGTTTTGTTTTTATATGAAAAGAAATTTAAACCTAAAAATATAAGGAAAAGAAATTAATTCTTGAAAGAAAGGTTAACCCTAATTTCTATTTTAAAAGAAAATAAAGTTCTTATATACTATTTTTTTATGTATTTTTTATGTTAAAATAATAAATAATATTGCATAAAAATATAAAGTTTTATATGCAAAAATAAATATTTATAAGTATGGGATGAAGAGGAAATAAATAAATTATACTAAACATATTTTAATTATATTTTACAAGTTTATTAAGAAAAATAAGTAATATATATTAAAGATAAAATATATTTTTATATGAAAAATAAACTAAAATAAAATAAAATGCAATATTGTCAAAACTATATTTTTTAGGATTTTTATGCATTAAAGAAAGTATTAATAAACAAAATGAAAACAAAAACAAAAAAACAAAAAAAACAAATAAAAATGTATGGAAAATAATGGGTCAGGGGGTGTAGCAAGCAAACTGGAGACAGTATGTTTAGCAAAAAAGCTATGGCCCAACTATGGAGGCCCATCCTGCAAAAAAGACAACAAAACTAAAAAATGGAAAAAAGGTGAGAAGCAAAAGGTAGCGCCATGGTTCGAACCCAAGACATGGGTCTCACCAGCGCGCTACCTTGCTACTGGGATGGCTATACATCTGTTGATTTAAGTGAAACGAAAATAACATAACATGAACAAGGTCCTTGCCCTGTACTTCATCTTCTTCCCCAAGCTGGCCAGATGTCCTGTAACTCTCTCATTCTTCCATGAAAATGAAAACTCATAACATGAAAATTACAGCATTTTGTCTCACGATCTTAACCATATAAATCATGTAAGCTAACAATCAAAGATCAGAAAGAATTTTAAAAGCCCTAAATTTAAACCTAAATTTTTCAGAAACTTCAAGTTCTAAATTCTCTCAACCTAGGCCAAATAAATGCAAGATAAATGTATGTACAACTTCGTTGTAATGAGGACTACATTGTTTATTCACAAATCGTGGCCAATGGTTGCCTGTACAAGGAGATAGAAGTTGAGATTTTACCTCCTTCAGTTGAAATTGTGGATGGAGTTGGAGTGAGTTTGATGGAGGCCTGATGCTTGCTTGAGCTTCCTTGAACCTCCCTGAGTGTGTTTCAACCTTTGCCTTGCTTTGAAAATGGCTGAAACTCTCTGGCCAAGTCAACATGCAAGCTTTGAAAGCAAAAATGGCAGATGATGGAAAAGGGGTTACAGTATAGGAATGAGGGTCTGGATCAGTTAGATATCAAGTAGGTAAGGTGTTTTGATGATCAAGACTTGAAACGCACGAGCCAAATGAGAGATTGGTATGCTTATGCAAAAACTGCAAGTCTTGACAGTTTTCTGGTGTTTTTGAGTTTTGGAGTGTTTGAGGCTTCTAGTAATCGTGTCTTGTGTTGTATTGTGTTTGTAAATTAGTATGGAGAAGGTCCTAAGTCAGCTCTTCCACAGATTTGCAAGTTATAGGCTTTTGGTACACTATCTTGCTTTTGAAGCAAAGTGAAGGGACAAGGCTTAACATGCTTGTATTGGCTTGCTTAGGGTTGGTATATACTTGTACAATTTTCTTTAGGCCTGTAAGCCTTATATGTGCAATGGAGACAGGTTCAATGCTCAAGAATTGGAAAGTGGCAAAAGTTGAGCTTTTTCAAAATGGCAATGGTCACTTTATGCCATTTATGGAATTATAACTTGGGTAATGGCTCTATGGCTTGGATCAAAGCTTTGTCAACTGAGTAAGCATTAAATTAAGGAGTAAGGAACAAGTTTGGGACCTGTAAAGCATGGATTAGGCAGCATAGGTACTGATTGGAACTTTGTTCTTCATGAAATGGTTTGAACCAAAAGTGAGAAATTGCCAACTTCACCTCTTTGATTCTTCCCACTCAAAAATTATCTTGAGGAGTTCTTGGAAATTTTGGAAAGCTTGTAATGTGCTCTATAACTCATATTTGAAATTCATTTCAAGATACCTCTTGGAACTAGGTGAAAAATTTCCATGAAGTTGGGTAAAAAACCTGCCTAAATTAGGGCAAAATTTCACTAAGTTATTTAGTTCATGAGCATGTATTCATAAATTTATATCTTGAGATACAAGAATCTTTGGAGAAAAGTGTGTGAAGCAAATTTGTATATTTCATAGAGGTCTACAACTTTCATGTTGGGAACTTTCTTTGAATCATTATGCATGATGGTGAAAAAATGGCCTAAAGTTGAGAAAAAAATAAGAAATTTTCTATACTTAGAAAATTTTCTAAGTTAAGAAAATTTTCAAATTTAAACCCTAATCTTCAAACTTGGATTTATTGATGAACATGTTTCACACTTTGACATGTTTTGATGAATTATGACCCTTGGCACTTGATTTTGACCAAAAAGTCTAAGTTTGACTTTTTAGTGTACAATTGACTTTTGATTAGTTGACTGCAAATTTCATTTGTCAATCCAATGAAGTTGTAATGTTTTGAACCATGATATAAGGTCAAGATGATGCAATTGAATCCTTGGAATCATGCTTCAAATAAATTGGTCATGTGCTAGGTTAAAAACCAGAAATTTCCCTTCCTCAGTCAAAACCCTAATTTTTGACCATTTTGCCCTTTTGATGATTTGATCAAATTTCTTGAGGAATTGTGATCCAAACTTGATCAAATGATATATATACGTCTAAAATGTTGATATGGATCAAAAATAATGAAGTTTGACTATAAATTGGCCATGGTTGACTTTTTCCCCAATACAACTGATTTTTAGGTCAACTGTCCAATTTTGACTGATCAAAAATATGGTTCAAAGCTTGAAACTTGTCCTGAGTGATCTTAGGGATCCATAATGATGTTTGAAAGTCACATGAAGAATTAATAGTTCAAAAATCCTTGTGCAAACTCAAACCCTAATCCAGTCTTGTGTCAAAGAAATCTTGTGAGAAAAGTCTTAATAAATGAGAGGGAAAATTTTGGGGTACAACAGCTGCCCCTATTCAATCTTCTTAGACCTGAAGAGTTAGATTGGCAAGTTTTTCCATTCGTGACTCGAATGTGAAAGATGATTGAACACTAGAGTGCCCATAAATTTGCACTCGACGATGTGTAGTTGAGGGAATGGGCTTAAAGATGCCATTTGGAGAAGCGATAAAGTCTTGTTAGAGATGGGCTTGTAGATGCCATCCAAGAATGTTTGTTGAATTATAAGTTGTAAGCTGAAAGGATGAGTATCATAATGGCGTCTATGTTTAGAGCGTATCTGAACTGTATCTGGAAGGTTGTATCTGAACGAGTATTAGAATGACATCCGTGTCTGGAGCGTATCTGAACTGAAATCTGAATGAGTATCAAAATGGCATCCGTGTCTGGAGCGTACCTGAACTTCATCTGCACAATTGCATCTGAATGAGTATCAGAATGGCGTCCATGTCTGGAGCGTATCTGAACTGCATCTGAAATCTGAATGAGTATTAGAATGGCATTCGTGTCTGGAGCGTATCCGTACTATATCTGAACTCGAATATCTGAATGAGTATCGGAATGGCATCCATGTCTGGAGCGTATCTGTATTGTATCATGATTGCACATTGTTAATGGTAGCTGTTAATCTTATCCTGAAAAGGGTAAAATGTTAGCTGAAACACAAAGTTAGGTTGTATGAAATGTATGATGCAATGTATTTGTTTTATCAATGTTTATGATATATGGATGTAATGTATGCGCATGTAAGCTGATTTGATGTATTGTTGTTTGATTGAGGAAAATAAATCCTTGAATGCTGCTGAGGATATGTGGATTCTTCATGTCTTGAAGTTAAAGTACTGACAAGATTCTGTTGTGAGAGCAATGTCATATACTGCTTGAGGAGATCTGAGAAAATTGACGATCTCTACTGGGGATTAATAAATTAAAGTTTTAGTTCCGCTGGGGATCTAAATGACGTACTGTGGGGATCGCCTTATGGATTAGCCTAGAGACGTTTTCCTACTCTTTCAACCTATCAGTAATTGTCTTTCGCATTCTGTTTATTTGTAAACGATAATTATGTTCAAATGCATATGTTCATTAATGAATCATTGGACGTTTTTGAAAATAAAACACAAGTGTAAAAAAGACAAATAGTTTTCTGTACTTTCAAAGAGATATATTTGTATTTAACTTTGAATAAGTATTTTGTACAAAGGAGACAATCATTCTAGTAAGAGAATGATGCCATAAAAAGCAAGAAAAACTTTATTCAAAGAAAGATAGCTATGTGTAATAATCCCATGGGGTTCCCATTCTGCTATAGCCTTCGTATCTCTGAGCATCTTGTCTATTTGTTGCTTCGTCCGAAGATGATTGAATTGATTAGAAACTCTAGAGTTTGTCAGTGGAAGTCAAGAGGTTGTCCATAAAGTGATCTGACAGGACATAGTCATACGCTTTAATTCCCTAACTTTTGCTTGGACCGCCCTTTCAGGTTTTCGGTCCATCGGGAAACCCTTTTTGCCCAAGTTGCCCTTTCGGGATTTCAACTTTCCGGGTGTACAGATTTTTTATTTTATCCCTAATTTTTGCCCGAACCTTTTTGGTTCGCCGGGATGCCCCTTTTTTTTTGCCTAGGTGTGTCAACCTAGCGGGTCTTTTATGCGTAGTATCTTTTGACTATGTTCGCGTTCACAGGGTGTGGCAGGTCGTCACCGTCCATGGTGGTTAAGATCATTGCCCCACCGGAGAATATATTCTTGATTACAAATGGTCCTTCATAGGTAGGAGTTAATTTTCCCCGGGGATCACTTTGTGGTAAGATAATGCGTTTGATCACTAGATCTCCAACTTGATATACTTGGCGCCTGACTTTCTTGTTGAAAGCCTTGATCATCCGTTTTTGATACATCTGACCATGGAAAACAGCAGTAAGTATCTTTTCATCAATTAAGTTTAGTTGATCAAGTCGAGTATGGATCCAATCATCCTCATTCAAACATGCATCCTTCATAATTCTCAAAGAGGGGATCTGAACGTCAATAGGCAAGACAACCTCCATGCCATAAACCAAAGAATAGGGTGTTGCCCCAGTTGATGTGCGAGCCGTGGTACGATACCTGTGGAGAGCAAATGGTAGCATCTCATGCCAGTCCTTGTAGGTGACTGTCATTTTTTGTATGATCTTTTTGATGTTTTTATTTGCAGCTTTGACGACACCATTCATCTTTGGCCGATAGGGGGACGAATTGTGATGCTGAATCTTGAACTGCTCGCACAAGGAGGTGATCATAGTATTGTTCAGTTTGGTACCATTATCAGTGATGGTCCTTTCTGGGATACCGTACCGGCAAATGAGATTCTGCTTGATGAAGCGGGCAACAACATTCTTAGTAACAGATGCGAAGGAAGCTGCTTCAACCCATTTTGTAAAATAGTCAATGGCCACTAGAATGAAGCGGTGTCTATTGGGGGCTGTAGGCTTGATCTCCCCAATCATGTTGATTCCCCATGTTGTACCCCAAAATTTTCCCTCTCATATTTCTCAAAATATTGCAAGAAAAATCTCCAAGTTGCTCAAGGTTGCTCAAGGATTGACCAGACAAGCTATCTCCTAAGGCAGTCTACCCCAAATTAGGGTTTTGTGTTACATCAAGATCTTTGAGTCCAAATGAACTCAAGTTCTCCCCAATGTCCTAATATGTTCTCAAGATCATCCATGACAAATTTCAAGCCTTGCAGAGGAAGTTTGCTCAGTCAATTGCTCAAAAGTCCAAAAATCGACTGTGCTAGGGCAAAAGTCAATTGTGACCTACAAACAGTCAAACTTCAATATTTTTTGTCAACATTCTCATTTTGAAGGATATTTCATCATTTGATCAAGGGTGGATCATGATTCATCAAGGATTGCTCAAAATTCATCAAAATTCAAAAGTTGCTAAATTAGGGTTTTGTAGAAAAAGTCAACTCAACTTTGACCAAGCATAACTTTCTCATACTTTATGAGAAATTACCCATTCAAAGCTCCATTTTTAAGAGGATGCAATTTCCTGCAATCCATATTCATACCCCAAGATCAAAAAATGCACTCACAAGAAGTTATGAATTTGGACATTATAGGTCATTTTTGAAAGTCAACAAAAACACCTTTTTTATCAAAGCTTATAACTTAAGCATGGAATATCAAAATGATATGATACCAAAAGGGTTGATTAGAGTACATCTCAAGCTTTATAAAAAGTCCAAGAACACCTCCAAAAGTTCAAAATTGAAGAAGTTATGCATTATTGAAGTTGGACTTTTTTTGCAAAATTGCCAAAAGTCAACTATCCCCAAAACTTCAAATTTTGCCAAATGGGCCCATTCTTTTTCACTTGATTTAAGTTTGTATTATTGCCCACGTGCCCTAGCTTCATCCATGTGCCCATATTTCATTTTTATTATTTAATTTGATTTTTTATTGAATTTATTCATTTTAAATCAAATAAAATCATATAAAATCCAAGACATTGATAACTCATGATTTTCTGGTTGTTTTAGGCTTTGATCACAGCTAGCATCACAATCAAATTCGAATCAAGACTTGTATGCACAAAAAGATCCTAATAAAATCAAATTTGGAAGGTTTTAATGGTGGAATCAAATCCAATTCATGAGCATTGATATGGAGAGATTTGGGCCAGGTTTGTGAACCTAATGCAACATACAATACATAAGCAAGCTAAAGCACACGAAATAAGGGTTGAAAATCGTTGGAAGAGGCAGAACAAGAACTGAAAAAATCACAAAAAATCTTGAGGTCGAAATCCAGGTTAGAGGCGTTTTCAGAGGTCGAGACTTGTTCCAATCAATTCCTGGTCATTCACACAAGCTAACTTGATCCAAACCAAGCATTACCAGGTCCTTAAACGCACTATAAGTCTCACGCTATTCACCCCTATTCTTGATTTCGATTTGAATCATTCTGGCATCTATTGAACAAACTAATGGCATATTTGTAACCCTCATATCATTTGTAAACTAATGGTAATAGCCAATTTCATTTATGTGCTCTGTATGGAAAATCACCATAGCTAGGGTTCCTTGTTCGTGTTTAGGGCTTTCTGTTTCAGGTACAATTGGCCCATAAGAAGAACATGGTTGTGATCAGGAGGTCATGACGAATTGAACCATGTTCTTGGAATGTGTTTATATGGCCTGGAGAGAATTCTAGAACATGGTTGCGCTTTTAGCTGCAGATTCAAATCTGCAGGTATTTTTACAGGTTTTGGAGGACAGGGATGAATTCGTGTCATCCGTCCATTGGGTGATTCAAAATAGCGCGTGTTTTATTTTTTTTCTGACCATTAATTCTTGTTTTATTATATCATTATTTGTTTGTATTAATATAACAAACAGGGCAGCGTGGTGTAGTGGCAAGTGAACGGTTCATTCTCTTTCAGGATCTGGGATCGAATCCCAGGTCCCCCTCTTTCTCAATATTATTTGTTTTCAGCTAATCCAGTATGCGCGCGTGCCAAGGGATCACCATACTCCTTCACTAATCTGAGCGCCAGATGGCCAATGGTCAGATCTGATGATCCATGATGGGAGGTCCACCAAGGCGCCAGTCAACGCGTGAGTACCAGATCCACAAAGTCAAAAAGGCCAGCTTCTTTTGGGCCTAAAAAATTGCTCCTCACACCCTTAAATCAGGCCCATTACCTCCTTTATCTTATATCTTTATATATTTTTATTTAATTGTTTTATTTTATTTAATTAATTGTCTAACCAATCAAAATTCTTTTTTTATCAAATAAAATCACAAAAAATATTTTTATTTCAATCAAATTTTAACTATTATTTTTCTTAATAAATTTATTAATTGATTAGGTTTTTAATTAGAAAACTTTAATTCATTTTTGTAAATAATTAAAATTAATTAGATTTAATTAGTTTTTAACTTCTAATTTAATTAATTTCATCTTCTTTCTTAAAATAACAAAAAACCCAAAAACATGTCATAATTTATTTTTTCATTAATTAATTTATTAACTTAATTTAGGCATTTAATTTAGGTTTAATTTCTTTTCCTTAAATAAAAAACAACAAAAAAAGCAATTTTCTTTCAAAGGGTCAAAACCCTAAATTTCGCACTCGATTTAAATTCCCGCGCGCTTTATTTATTTTTATCCAATAATGTACCTGCTTCCGAATTGTAATAGTTAAATAGGACATTTAATTATTTTTATCGCTTTATTTTATTTTTCAAAGGGTTTGTCTTTGGCGATGTAAATACCCGACACATTGTAATTTAAATTCCGCATTTTATTTCCGCAAATTATAACTGCTAGATGTTTGATAATAGGGTTTGCATGACAAGACTGAATGCTTAATCTTAAAATCAAATTAGATCACCTTTAACATGTACAAAGATAAAAATAACTGAAAACGACATACTCGCACATGTGCACTCCTAGGGTACACCCCACTTGGTTGCCTTCGTACACGGTCATTGAGTATAGGTCGTTTTAGAGGTCGCCCTCTTATCTAAAAGATCATAGTCGCCTCGAAATGGTTGCCTCAGATATTGTTGCCTCAAATAAATGATCTAAGACATTAGGCTTACCGCTAAGGCGTCCTAACATTGCTTTAGTGACCGTATGTCCCGCATTCGAATTGACCCTTAAACTCCAACGACGGTGCTACCTACTCATTCATAGTGGCATAGCATTGTCTAAAAGGATATTAGCATAGAACGATTCTTTTTTCGAGTAGGTAGATGGTTTTTGGATACTTGCTCTTTTCAAAACAAAATTTTTTCACACTTACACTCCTTTTCGAACAAAGTTTTCAAAACACTTCATTACACTCTTGAGGACAGAAGCAAGAGTTAAATCAAAGTTTCAAACAAAAACTTTTTTTCAAACCCACAAGCACAAAGAAAGCAATTTTGAAAACAATTGAGCAAGTACCTAAGAGCCCGTGGGTAACCACTGATAGAAAGGGTGCTAATACCTTCCCTTTCTATAATCCACCCCCGAACCCGAGAAATATCTCGAAAAAGGAATTTTTCTGTGCTTTTTTCCTTTCCTTGTTGGATAAAATAAAAGTCAGTGGCGACTCTTGCTTACTGCGACAATTTGCAAAAACAAACGCAAAACGCAAACCAACATTCCAAAAAACAGTCAGTTCTTCCCACCGTATCACACCCCACATAGCAAAGGGCCAAGGAGCCGTCAAGACATTCAGAGGAACCAGAGGTACATGCACCTTGTCAGCATAAATTTGACACTTATGACAGGTTCGAGAGTGTTGATAGCAGTCTACTTCCATGGTAGACCAATAATAGCCTGCCCGTAGGATTTTCTTCGCCATCGTATGCCCACTGGAGTGAGTGCCAAAAGTACCTTCATGTAATTCAGCCATGATCTTTTCAGCCTCAATCTTATCCACACACTGGAGCAGAATGGAGTCATGATTGAGTTTGTATAGGATGCCATTACTCAGGAAGAACTTAGTAGAGAATCTCTTTAGGAACTTTTTATCATTGATTGAAGCTCCTTTTGGATATTCTTGAGCCTCGAGATACCTCTTGACTTCATGAAACCAAGGTTGGTCCACTACTTCTTCAGTATTAATCTCATGATAGTGTGCTGGTTCATTCATTTGTTCGATGGTGATCTGGGGAGCCTCGTTATACCAATTAAGTTTAAACAAAGATGACATTGTGACTAGAGCATCTGCTAGCTGATATTCTTCTCGCGGGAAGTGCTCGAAGGTAATCTCCTCAAAATGTGGTAGCAATGTCAAAACATGTTCTTTGTAAGGGATAAGATTTGGGTGCTTAGTATCCCATTCTCCTTTGATCTGGCTGATGACCAAAGCTGAATCTCCGAATACATCTAAGGATTTGATTCCCAAATCTATGGCAGCCCTGAGACCAAAGATGCATGCTTCGTACTCCGCCATATTATTCGTACAGTTGAAACAAAGTCTGGCAGTAAAGGGAGTATGACATTCCTCTGGAGATATGAGTACAGTGCCGATACCATTACCAAGTGCATTGGATGCCCCATCAAAGAACAGGGGCCATCGGGATCCTTGTTCAGGTCCGTCATATGGCCTGATTTCTTCACAGTTGTCTAATGTCATGACGTCTTCATCCGGGAATTCAAATTTCATGGACTGATAATCTTCTACAGCTTGATGAGCAAGATGATCAGCTAGCACATTGCCCTTTATAGCTTTCTGGGTAGTGTACTGTATGTCATATTCTGTTAGGATCATCTGCCACCCAGCTATCCTCCCAGATAGAGCAGGATTTTCGAAGATGTACTTTATCAGATCCATCTTAGATATCAACAAAGTAGTATGAGTCAACATATATTGTCTTAGCCAGCGAGCAGCCCATGCCAGAGCGCAGCAAGTTTTCTCGAGAAGTGAATATCTGGTTTCACAGTCGGTAAACGTTTTTCTCAGGTAGTAAATAGCGTGCTCTTTTCGGCCAGACTCGTCATGCTGCCCCAATACACACCCCATTGAGTTCTCTAAAACGGTCAGATACATGATCAGTGGTCTTCCCTCGACTGGTGGCATCAAAACAGGAGGCTCTTGTAAGTACTCTTTGATCTTGTCAAAAGCAATCTGGAATTCATCATTCCATTTGACTACTTGATCTTTCTTCAATAGTTTAAATATTGGCTCACAAGTAGCTGTCAGATGAGAAATGAATCTGGCAATATAGTTCAGGCGTCCCAAGAATCCTCTGACTTCCTTCTCAGTATGAGGAGCAGGCATTTCTTGTATCGCTTTAACCTTGGTAGGGTCAACCTTTATGCCTTTGTTGCTGACAACAAAGCCTAGGAGTTTACCGGACCGCACTCCGAATGTGCACTTGTTGGGATTCAACCTTAGTTTGTACTCCTTCAGTCTCTCAAACAACTTTTGCAAATGATCAAGGTGCTCCTCTTCAGTTTGTGATCGGGCTATCATGTCATCTACATAGACCTCTATCTCATGATGTATCATATCATGAAACAAAGCTACCATGGCGCATTGATAGGTTGCCCCTGCATTCTTCAGTCCGAATGGCATCACTTTGTAGCAGAATGTGCCCCACTGTGTGACAAATGTAGTTTTCTCCATGTCCTTGGGTGCCATTTTGATTGGTTATAACCTGAGAATCCGTCCATGAAGGAAAATACTTTGTGTTGGGCCGTATTGTCAACCAGGATATCAATGTGGGGAAGTGGAAAATCATCTTTAGGGCTGGCCCTATTTAAATCTCTATAATCCATGCACATTCATACTTTGCCGTCCTTTTTAGGCACGAGAACAATGTTGGCAACCCATTGAGGATAGGAAGTGACAACCAAGAATCCATCATTGAATTGTTTCATGACTTCCGCTTTGATCTTCTCCGACATGTCAGGTCTCATGCGGTGGACTTTTTGTTTTACTGGTGGACAATCTTCTCTTGCTGGTAGATGATGTACCACGATGTCTGCATCAAGTTCTGGCATGTCTTCGTATGACCAGGCAAAGATCTCGACATAATCATGCAATAGCTGAATTAGACGCTCCTTGACACTCGACTCTAGATTGGCACCCACCTTGATTTCCTTTTTATTCTCCTCGGTACCCAAGTTGATTGTATCCATCAGTTCCTCATGAGGCTGAATAGCTCTTTCCTCTTGTTGTAGTAGTCTGGCCAATTCCCCTGGTACTCTATAATCTTCTTCACCTTCGTCTTCGGCTTGGTAGATTAGATCTTCAGAGTCACTAAAGGCCATAGCAGTATCGTTACCCACGGGATCCGGAGTGGAGGGGTACCTGCATTTGTGAGTGTGGGTGTGTGTAAGGGTATAGCCATCTTTAAACAATAAAATGTAAAAGAAAGACAATGAGCACAAAAGATTTGTATGTGAAAAAACATCCATGATTCACTGAATGTTATATGAAGATGAAATAAAAACCCTTACAAATGGACCATTGCGCCTCGGGTAATACACAAGGTTTTAAATGTGCGAATTGTTTGTGAATATTACAAGTCCAACAAAAATGTAAAAGATAAATTACTGAGAGATGAAAGTTATTGGGATAAAGTCTCTGGCTTCCCAATTGCGAAGTCCTCCGTTGACAGTAGGAAATATCCAATCCTCCAAGCTGCCATCTTCTTCACCATCTTCCACTACGTTGACCTCTTGGTTGCTAATCTTCAGAGGTGGCCCTCCAGCACGGGCACGACGCACAACCTTCTGAGCATTTAAAGTAAACCCTAAGCCAAACTTGTCAGATTTATACGAAATGTCTGGAAGTTTCCCCCCAGATGGTGCATCCACCCTCCTCTACTACTGCCTTGGCGTCCTTTAGAGATGACATCCAAAGCGGAGGTCTTGTGATCTTGGGAATCTGGGATACCGTCTTGGTTACTGCTACCTCTTGAGAGACTTCTTCGAAATGTTGAAAAGGAGTTTCAATGAACTCACCATCCAACTCCACATACCGGAAAGAATTTAGGTGGCTAATCATGTACTCTTCCTCTCCGTGGACAATGATAATCTTTCCATGGACCGGGTATTTCAGCATCTGGTGTAGTGTAGAGGTGACAACACCGGCATTATGGATCCAGGGCCGTCCTAGTAGACAGGAGTAAGAGGGGCGGATGTCCATTACGTAGAAAGTTGAGTTGAAAGTCTGAGTTCCCACCTTTATGGGGATGTCCACCTCCCCGTGGACCATCCTCTTTGAGCCATCAAATGCTCTCACGACTATGTTACTGGGTTTCAATGTCAGTCCTTCGCAATCCAATCTGTCGAGAGCCTTCTTCGGTAAAACATTAAAAGATGAGCCAGTGTCCACCAAGACATGGGCCAGAGTTGTTCCTATACACTCCATAGAGACATGTAATGCCTCGTTGTGCTTTCTCCCTCTTGGTGTCAAATCAGCATCAGAGAAGCCTAGGCCGTTATCAGCTGTCAAACTGGCCACACAATCTTGGAATTGGTCAGCAGACGTCTCTTGTGGCACATGGGCTATCTTCAAAAACTTCACCAGAGCTTTCACATGTGCCTCAGAACACAACAACAATTCTAGCATGGAGATCTTGGAGGGAGTTTTCCCTAACTGTTCAACCACGTCATAGTCACTCTTCTTTATTATTCTCAGGATCTCCTCCATTTCCTTCTTGGAGGTTTCGGGTATAGTCAGTGATTGAGCCTTCGTCCGGACAGGCTCTTCTTGAATACTTTTTCCTCGAATTTCAGCAGTAGAAGTGTTGGTAGGGATAACAACAGGGGCTGTGTCATCTTTTCCAGTAGGATCACTTGAAGATATGATTATTGGTATGGAGGTAACCTTTGGAATAACCACGGGTCTAAAAACTGCCTTTGGAGGGGAAATTTCTAGAGAGAAGATTCTACCGCTACGGGTAATCTTACTGGTTCCGGCAATATTGCTAATGTCAGAGTCTTCTTCTTCGGAGATCACTTCTTCGACGGCCAACCCATCTTGTTTGATACCATGGTAGTAGATGTCTCCACCATAATTCCACGGTACTGTTTTGTCTGACTCATACGGGACCGGCCCGAGCATTGTGATTATAAGAGGAGTAGTTTTTGGAACCGATGTAATCCTAACGGGTCTTTTGGGGACCCTGGAAGGATTGGCGGAGATGGTGATGATTGAAACGTCTTCAACAGGAACAGGTGACACAGGAGCATTTTCAAACAGAATCTCTTGGTTGTCTATCAAGCGTTGAATGCTTGTCTTCAACAAAGGGAAAACAATTGGCGAGGATAAGAAAAGATGGCAGTCTTCATTACAACCTGGGAATACACCAGCTTTCAACAAGTTTATCTTAATGATTGGGAGCGGAGTTAAGAGTTCATCAACTGTGGTAACAAACAAATCTTCTTCGATAGCATTGGTGTTGTGACCATGCCTAGGCATAGGAGCGGAAATGATGTTTGGTTTCTCGGGCGCATCAAACTCAATCTCTTTTGCATCTATAAGGTCTTTAATTTTGTTTTTCAAAGCCCAACAGTTGTTAGTGTCGTGACCCGGGCTTTCGAAATGATATGTGCATCTGGCATTTGGGTGATAATGAGGGGACACAGTGTTGGGATTCTTTGGAGCTTCCTTTAAAGTTTCCAGATTAGATTTCAGAAGATGTGGTAAAACCTGGGCTAGAGTCATATTAATTCTGGTGAATTTTTGGACTGGCCTTTCCACCCTTGGTTGGTTACTTCTTGGTTGATCAGATGTAGGCTTTGGGATCATAACGTCCCCTACCATTGGTCGGCGTTCAGCTCTCCCTTGGTTCCTTTGTGGATAAACAACAAATACCTCCTTCTTCCCAGTGAAAGGTTTTCTCACAGTTGAAGAGGCAGACAAATCCTTCTGAATCTTTCTGCTTTTTATGCCAGCTTCCACCCTCTCTTCGGTTAGTATTAACTCAGTAAACCCAGCAGATGAGCTCCCAATCAAATGGTTGAAGAAAGGGCCCGATAGAGTGCCTAAGAACATATCAACCAACTCCCTTTCAGAAAGAGGGGGTTGCACTCTCCCAGCTAGATCTCTCCATTTTTGCGCGTAATCTTTGAAACCCTCATTTGAAACCATAGCCATACTCTGAAGTTGAGTACGGGTAGGGTCCAAATATGCATTATACTGGTATTGTTTATAGAAAGCTGCGACAAGGTCTTCCCAGTTGTGGACATCGACCCTTTCTAATTGGTAAAACCAATCGAGTTATGTTCCGGATAAGCTATCCTAGAAAAAATGCACCCACAGGTCTTTATCAGCGGAGTGCGGCTGAATCTTTCTCACATATGATCGGAGGTGCATCTTAGGACATGACACCCCATCATATTTTGCAAACAACGACACTTTGAAATTCGGTGGGATCACAATTCCTGATACGAGCCCCAATTCTTCAAAGTCTAGACCTGGTACCCTTTGTATTTCCATAGCGTTCAAACGCTCTTCAAGATGTCTGTACTTATCATCTACGGGAGGATACTGTTCTTCGAAGTAGTCTTCCTCTTCTTCCTCCTCTTCGGATTCTGACAGAACTGCTGTTTCCTTTCCTTTTCCTTCTCCTTCATCAGATGTTGCTGCGAAATTCAAGGTTCTTCTAGTTTGTCCTTGAAACCTTCTCCCCATGATTACAACACCAGTTGGTTTCTTCTCTTTCTTCTTTTTCTCTTTGGCCAACAAAGTCTTCAACTCCTCTTGTCCTTTGGCCAGGGTTGTGAGTAACTATTGAAACTGCATGTTTTGAGCCTGGAGATCTTTGAATGTCTGTTCGAGATCCATCTTACTGAAATAAACAATAGAGAGATGAGGAAACTCGTTGCAAAAGACCTGTTTATGTTATGATGAATGATATGTACACATGCAATGCTTTCAAGGATTTAAAAAATTCAAATTCATTTTAAGCAAAAAGACACACACGTTATATTAATAAAATAGAGTTTGAGTACATCAATTCCCCTCGGGAAAAATAATACAACACTCTAAGATAAAAAGTAGTGTGCATCCTCTTTGGTGCTATGTAGGCATTTAGAGTCTGCTCCTCATGAAGTAGCCTAGTGAGTTCCAAAACCTTCTTCTCGCTTGCGTAGAATTGGGCTTCAAAAGTATCTCGCTCTCCTTTGAGTTGTATCCAATACCTTTGTAGGTCTTCAAGAGATGTGGGCATGTCAGGATATAGGATAGTGTATGGAACTTCTCCTTCCTTAACAGGCTCAATAATCACCGGGAGAATGGAAAGATAAGGCATCATAAGACTTTGAGTGCGAGTTTGTACCCACTTGAGGTAAGGCTCAAGAGGGATGGAATTCTTATGTCCCAAAGTCTTACTATCCACCTTGTTTAGCATCCTCCAAGCTCGGATGAATCTCTGGCGAAGACCTTTATCATCATTGTCGTAGTCGAATACCAAGCCTTGAATCAGCATCTCATGTGGGCCATCCCTTTGGGCATAACCGAATTGTCTTAGTGCTAAGCATGGTTTGTAGGTGATGCCTCCTCTAATTCCAAGTAGATGGACATTAGGGAATTCCCCACAACGGTCAACAATGATAACATTCTCTTTGGATCGAGAGCACCAATGAATATCTGAATGTTTGAGCGTCATTAACCTTTGTGACCACCTTAGACCCTGCTCATTCTTTAAGACTAATTGGGGAAGATGAGAAATAAACCATCTTTCCAGGAGAGGAGTGCAACATATAAGGACACCTATCTTCCTCATTGTGCGAGTGTGAAAAGAGTGCAGGATATCCCCTAGTAATGTAGGCACCAGATTACGTGATATGAAGATTTTGACGGAACTTACATCTATGAGTTGGTAAGGATTGGGAAACAAGACCATCCCATAGATAAGAAGAGCCACAATCTCCTCAAAAGCTTGCAAGTCTAGGGAATTCCAACAACTTTGGGCCTTCTCAATCAGAAATTTTGCTAAGAAGCCTTTGACACCACTTGTAGTTTCCCAATGAGTTGTGACATCAAATGAGTGCAAGTGCAGAGCTTGAGCAATCTCTTCTGGCTTTGGATCTCTTTCCATACCGTTGAAAGATAGTTGATTGAGAATGGGAATCCTCAAGAGTTGAGAGAATTCTTCCAAAGTAGGCACAAGCTGATAGTCGGGATATGTGAAGCAATGATACAAAGGGTCAAAGAACTGGAAGAGCACCTTCATTATATCCTCCTCTGTGTTGGAGGTAACCAAGTTGAGTAGACAACCATGTCTCTTAGTGAATGGAGAATTCTCAGGGATCCTCGAAGCTAGCTCCTTGAGTTGTGGAGGAATTCTTACAAGATTGATTTGGATAGTTTTCCTGCGGATAGAATCCATATCCTACAAAACAAGAACAAAGATGAATCTCCAAAATCCTTGAAATGGTTAGTGGATGCATATGATGTTCATGATGTCCATGATGTTATGCACAAGTATGTATATACAAACAAAACAAACAAGTTCTTAGTTTAGGCTTGCATGGGGTCTCATAGGTAAGTACCCTCTTGAAGTTTAGTTGGCTTAACTTGTCCTAGCAATAGTAACCGGGTTCTAAGGAGCTCAAAATCACTAGTTTGTTTCCTTGGTCATTGTTTCATCTCAAGCCTCTTTAATGGCGACTGAAATATCCCAAGAAACCAACCCTCAATGAGTGTAGTATCGAGTATCTACCAACTTCGGACTGCACCAAAGCCGGTCATCTCACTACATCCTAAAGGCCAAGTTGGTCAAGTAAAGGGTTCTAGAAGTTCATTAGTGCTTCATGACATCACTCAGCGGCCCCGTATTCTCTTTGATTAACCCCGCACAGTTTCCACAATGTATTGCAATTTACCTATAAGGTATCCCAAATCCGGGTAGAGGATTCAAACCCAAACAAAGAACCATAATGTAAAGCATACAAGTCAAACAAAGAAGGCATGTAAATATGATCTAACCCTAAGGTAACCCCACTTTTAGAATTTTCTCCAACAGAGTCGCCAGTTCTGTGATACGGTGGGAGAACTGACTTGGGTGTTTTGCGTTTGATCGCAAATGTTGCGGATAGCAAGAGTCGCCACCGACTTTTCTTTTATCCAAAAGGAAATGTGTAAAAGCACAGGAAAGACCTTTGAGATTATTTCTTGAGTTCGGGGTGTAGATTACGAAAAGGGAAGGTATTAGCACCCTTTTCATCCATGGTTTTCCATGGGCTCTTAGTTACTTGCTAGATCAATTACTTTTGTTTGAAATTGTGCCTTGTGTGGTTTTTAAAAGTATTTTGTAAAGAGGCCATTGTTTAGGCTAACTTTGTAATGATTCTCGTTCGTAAGAATGTATACAAAGTGTTTGATCTTTTGAAAATGTTTTCAAGTTTGAAAGATATTTTTTGAAAGTGTAAGTGTTTGTTTTGAAAATAGCAAGAATGTTTTGTTTTGAAATTGAACAAGTAACTAGGAGCATTCTACCTACTCAAAAGTCTTTCATATTCATTTCCTTTTTCCTTTGACATTGTTATCTTACCATTGATTTGGTAAGTAACCCTATCTTTGGATGTAAACGGGACAGGCGTGGGTCAACGTATAACCATGATTAGCAATGTTGCAAGGTATCTTAGCATTCTCTTTTAGGGACTAAGATCATTTGAAAGGCAACATAGATAGCGTCATCGAGGGACTATGATCTTATACTTTGCTCGCTTTTGCTAAGATACCTCACATGCATAATATGGCCATTTTGTAAGGAAACCAAGTGGATTTTACCCTAAGGGTGCTTGTGTGCAAATGTATTGTTTTTCATGCTTGGTTTTGTCTTTGATTAGGGTTTTTTAACTGATTGTTTTTAGTCTTTCCATACAAACCCTAATTACTAGCATTTGTATATAAAGCGATAAATTGCGGAATTTAAAATTACTACGCTATTACAATACTTGTGGGAGGGGGTGTATAAATTATAAATGGGGATTGCGAGAAAATAAAGCCTAATTATCTATTACGACCATATTGAATTTGTACAAGAATTGAAATAAATAATGTACAAAATGAACAAATGTGTAAGAATGTAAATGTAAATAAAATGGATGTTTATTTGGATTTTTAAGGAAAAGGGATTTTGTTTTAACCTATTTAACTAAAAGAAAATAATTAATTAAAATGATAAAAAGTACATCCTAAATTTACTAGGAAAAGAATTCAAATAAAAACCCTAATCTATTAATTGATTAAAAAAAGTTAAGTTTATAAGAAGAATATTTTTGGTATTTTTTGTCTTAAAAAATAATTTATAGTATTATAAAATATTTTTGGTCTTTTTTTTTCGTTTTAAAAGAGTATTTTTGAATTGTGAAAGAAATAAACTAAAACCCTAGTTTTAAAATTACAAATTAATTGGTGAAATAAATAGAGTATAATTAAATAAAATAAATTTTTTGTGTAAAAAATAAATAAACTATGTAAAAATATAAATCTAACATTTTTATATTTTTCCTGATTTTTTTTAGTATTAGAAAAATATTTAAGAAAACAAATAAATAAAAAAAAAAGAAAATGAAATAGGTCAGGGTGTGAATAGCCAACAAGGGGGTCAGCAACAAAAAAAACATAAAGGCCCAAGGGAGGCCCAACGCTGCCAAAAAAGAGTCAGAATGCAAAAAATATGAAAAAAAACCAAAAGGGTACCACTGGGGCTCGAACCCAGGTCCTTCCAATCACAGGCATGCGCTTCTACCAATTGGGTGGCTATACATCCGTTTATATAATCAAAATAATAAATACATGATAGTAAACAAGTCAATGGCCTGAACTTCATCTTCAACCTCACGCCCAGCCAGAGCCTCTGTATCTTATTCAAATCTCAACAAAAATGAAAACTGTAAACATGAAACTTGTAGCAAATTTCCTCACGATTTCAGAAATGCAAAGCAATTAAATTATATATCAAAGATAAGCATGAATTTTAATGGCCCTAATTTGAACCCTAAAAATTTCAAAAACTTCAATCTTAAAATTCTCTAAGCTCAAGCAAAATAAATGAAAACTATGGACATGGTTAGCTTTAGGGCAATGATATCTACATTTTTCATTCATAAATAAACAATTAATGATTCCTGTATGAAAAGTTCCAAAGTCAGAAAACTTACCTTGCAAGAGGGTATCGGGTTTGGAGTTTGAGTAGCTTTCAGTGAGTTCCAATGATTGGATTAGCTTCCTCAAGTTCCCAGGAAGTTAATGGGATGCTTAGCTTGAGCTGAAAGTGCCTGAGGAGTTCTAGAGAAGTCAAGGTGCAAGGTGTTGTTTTTTAAAATGGTGGATGATGATGGAGGTGTTACAGTGGTGCTGCAGGTGTTGGGATTGTTTGTATATGTTGTTTAGAAGCTTCTGAAAGTAAAAGGCCAAGAAACGCACAAGCAAATTTGGAGATTGGATTCAAAACTCAGAAATGACAAGTTTTGAAGTGTTTTTGGTGATTCTGTGTTCTAGGTGTTTTCAGGGCTTAAGCATGCGTGTGATTTGTAGCAAATGACTTGTGTATCTATAAGCAAAAGGTCTTGAGTGGTTTTGAAAGTCATAAGTACAAGTTACAAGCTATTTTCTATGTTACTTGATTTTCAAGAAAAGTGGGAAAACAAGTTTCAAGGGGAAGTACAAGCATGGGATGAGTGATTGTAAGGGTCTAACAAGTTTCTTATGAGTTATGGGACTTGTATGATCATAAGATAACAAGTGCAAGTCCCAAGAACAAGTTTTGTGCAAAAAGCCACTTTATCAAAATGGCAATGTACACTTTCTTCCCAAAATAGATATAAAGCATGGCCTTGTATTTAATGCTTGAAATGAGACCTCTAACAGTTGTGTAAGTAATTAATTATGGAGGACCTAACAAGTTTGAGGCCTTAAAAGTAGAGGTAATGTAGCACAAGTTTGAATTTTGAATTTGTTCATCACAAAGTGACTTGTAAGTCAAGTGATAAAACCCTAACTTCATCTCTTCGATTCTTCCTACTCAAAAAGGATCTCAAGGAGTTCTTGGACATTTTGGAAAGCTTGCAATGTGCTTTACAACCCATCTTTGAATCAATTTTTAAAATTCCCCTTGGAACTACATGAAAAGTGCCATGAAATTGGGTCAAAATCCTGACCAAATTAGGGCAAAATTTCACTAAGTGTTTTTGTTTCATGACCATGTATTTTTAAAATTATAACTAGATATCCAAGCACTTTTGGATGGAGTTGTGTGAAGCAAAGTTGTAGATTTCATGTAGATCTACAACTTTCATGTTGAAAGTTTCTTCAGAATCCTCTTGCATCATGGTGAAATTTTTGCTCAAAGTTGTGAAAAAATAAGAAATTTCCAACACTTAGAAAAATTTCTAAGTGTGGAAATTTTAACTTTTCAAAAATGAAATTTTGAGTTTTTGATTTCTTAATTTCATATTTTGACATGCTTTGATGAATTGTGATCTTTGACATTTGAATTTGACCAAAAAGTCCAAGTTTGACTTTTCAGTATACAGTTGACTTTTGATCAGTTGACTGAAAATTCATCTGTCAATCCATTGGACTTGAGCAATGTTTTGAGCCATATAATTTGGTAAAAATGGTGCAATTGGACTCTTGAGATCATGCCTTAAACTAATTGATCAGTTGCTAGGTCAAAAATCAGAAATTGCCCTTTCCTAGTTAAAACCCTAATTTTGACCATTTTGCCCTTTTGAAGATTTGATCAAAGGAATTGTGGTACAAACTTGATCAAATGATACATATGAGTTTAAAATGTTGATATGGATAAAAAATTATGAAGTTTGACTGTGAATTGGACATAGTTGACTTTTTCCCAAATACAATTGATTTTTAGGTCAATTGCTCAATTGACTGAGCAAAAGTGTGATCCAAAGCTTGAAACTTAACATGAGTAATCTTAAGGGTCCACAATGATCCATGAAACTCATATGGGACATTGGAATTTTAAATATCCTTGTGCAATCTCAAACCCTAATTTTGGTCATCAGTGCTTAAGGAGGTGTCTTGAGCTGATCAACCCTAGTGCAGTCTTGAGCCAAAGGAGATCTTGTAAGCAAATTATTGATAAGTGAGAGGGAAAATTTTGGGGAACAACATGAACCAAGGCCCAACCTTGTGATTTGAAAAAATGGGAGAAGAGGTATTATGTTAAAACAAACCATCTTTAAATCTGATTCCTACATACAAACCCTAGTGATGAATCTTTTTCCTTTCTTTACACATCACTTTTACTTGAATTGCTAACTTTATTTTCTTTGTTTCATGAACATGAGGCGTGGATGGAAAGCGAGGATTTGATGGATTACTTGAAGATGAATCAACAAAGACTTGAAGAAATAGAACAAAATTTCTTACTTTGTAAACAATAAATTTGTAATTTATTTCAGTTGTAATGTAATAAACACAAAGCCTTGAATAAATTTGTAAATGATGAAATTTATTGTAAAAAACTTTTAGTTTAATTTAAACTTTGCAATTCTAAATTGAATTCTTTGAATAAAACATCTTGGTTTGGTAACTTGAACTTCAAGCAATCACAAAGTGATCAAATAAACCATGCGCCTTGTACTACAATAAAATTTTTAAACAAAATAAATGTTTTAGAATTCAATTCCAATTTGGTTAACTCAAACCCAAAACTATGGTCATCTAAATGACAGTCTTAATCTTCACCTCTTGTGAAAGTCAAATTGGCATTCAAAATGAACTTGCACGCCACGCTCGATTAAAATGCGACTTCATTGTCAAACAAACACGCTTTAAGAACATTCGTCAATCTTGTAGAATTAACAAACTTCAACAAATTATGGTTAAGAACATTCAAAATAAAAAAAAATGACTTGCGACGATTCGATAACTTTCAAAGTCTTCCAAATACATTTTTCTTTCGATCTTTGAAGATAAACTCGTGAGCGAAATCACTTATGACCATATGCAGAAATAATCGTCTCAAGATCTTGTAATTTGAGGAAATCACAATTCTTAGAAATCTGACGACAGTTATTTAAGATTAGTTCAAAGTCCCTGATGCGACTTCTAACGTATTCGAATTTTGGTGATCTTCTACATGTAATCAGCTCTTGATTTATGAAGAGAATTGGAGATGATATCAAGGAGAATCATACACAAGAAAAACCGCTCAAAAATATCAAATAATGAAGTTACAATTGTTTGAACTTCTTCTTGCAAAAGGTCGATTTTTGGGTCAATATAGTCGTTTCAGTTATCTGAGCCATCGATTGAGCAAAATTGCAATGCAACGTTTGGAATTTGGCATAAACATCCTTGAGGATACTAGAATACCTATGAAGACCATTTGAAACCTTGAAAACTCAATTTTCTCTGAGAAATACCAAACCCTAATTGTTGATTTGCTGCCTAGGGAGAATCTGTCTGACCAACTTCTGAGCCAAATTGAGTATTCGAGAAACCCTAGAATATGAAAAGCGGGAGGGCAAATTTTGGGGTACGATAGATACCTTTAGCAATTCGAAGGGACTATCATCATGCATTTGTAGGCAACATCGAGGGACAATATCATTTACCGAAGGCAACTTTGAAGGGTCATCGAGGGACTATGATCTTTATGATGATTTTTAACTGAGGATCTTTGCTAATGGTATCTCTACATTCGAGGGACATGACTGATTTATCTGAAGGCAACAAGTGAGGTTACTCTAGAGGTACATGTGTGAAAAGTGACTTGTTTTCAGTTAATTTGTCTTGATTAGGGTTATCTAGCTGTTGATTTTTAATCTTGTCATACATGCCTAATTGTTATACAGTTATGTATACAAACATATATACATACATAGGTGCGGAAAGTAAAGTGCGGAGAAATAAACCTAGACTTTTATCTCCCATGAGCAGTTACATAATAAGAAAAAATATGGGAAAATAAACTAAGCTATTACAAAATCAACCGTGCGACCTATACATTTGTTTTCTAGAATTTAAATAGCAAAGAGAAAATAAATTAGAAGAAGGTATTTAAAACCTAAAGAAATTTTTTAAGTGTTAGGAAAATATTTTTTGATGTTTTTATTTATGAAAAATAATTAAAGTGATAATAATAATTAACTCTAATTCTAAGTAATTTACAAATTAATTGTGAAATAAAAATAAATTTAATTTAATTAAAACAATTTTTTGTTGGTAAAAAATTAAATTTGTTAAAAAACCTAAATCTAATTTTTAATGATTTTTATGATTTTATATGGTCTTTTGATTTTAATTTTAAAAAAGTAATTAAATTAATTAAGCAAAAGCAAAAATAATAAAAATAAGAAAATTGAAAAGTTGGAAACGAATCTGATAGTGGGATTCTTTCTCTTGAATGTGCCTGTAAAGAGGGATCTGAAGCAAACATATTTCTATGCCTTGAAAATGGAATATAGAGATTCATGCATCAAAGCTTGCATGTGATACGTCAACTCGTCCTAAATCATATTCTGAATACATTTGAGCTCATCAAACACATTAGTAATGCATGGAATATAAGATTGAATTTAAAGAAAAAAACACAAACCGGTGGAGTTTGAAGCACGAGTTTCAGGCACCAAATCTTTTGGTTCTTAGGTTGGATGTGTTCCTAAGGACTTCAGGAAGAGGTTTGGACACTTCGTTTGGCTTGAGAGTGGCTGGATTGTGTGATATAAATTTTCACTTTTCTTGAGAATATTTTTGAAGTGGTTCTTGAGGCAGCTTTTTGTGGTCTTTGCGCTTGAGTATTGCGTGTATTTATAGAGGAATGAAATGGAACAAGAACAAGACAAGAATCTTGTACCATTATGTAACAATTCATTGCAAAAAAACACATTGAAATCTTTCCAAAATTGTTAAAAACCATTCCAAACTTGAAGATTCTTGTTCCTAACATGTTTTCACGGTTTTGGCATGTTGGTCGTGTTCTTGGGCCTCCATGTGATTGAAATCAAAAGCCCATGCGCCTTGGCCCAATGATTTTATATTTTATTTAATTTACTTGCATTTAAATGAATAAAAATTCAAATAAAAGAAATAAAAATCATAAAAAATATATGAATGGATTTAGAGGTCTTCTAACACATTGTGAACATGTTTGAATATCAAAAGTTAGGCCCATTAGTCTAGAATTTCAAGTTTGCTCACTTTGCATTTCATGTATTTTACCAAAATTTCCCAATTTTAAATGGTCATAACTCTATCAATTTTCATATTTTAAAGGTGATCTTTGATTTTTTGAAAATATAAATATGTCCTCTACAATATCTCCTTAGATCATTTTAGCATTTGGAGGCTATAGCTTGATGTAAGCTGCCTTGACAAAAAGTGTCTTTTTGTTGACTTTTGAAATGACATGTAATGTATTGGCTCATATCTTTCAAATGAAGCACTTTTTGGACTTGAGCATACATATACAAAGTTGTAGAGAATTGAATTTCCTTCAAAATGGGCTTTGGTTGGGGAAAGGTTGATGAAGCATGTGAAAGTTATGCTTGGTAAAAGATCAGTTGACTTCTCCTAAGGAAACCCTAATTTGGTAACTTTTGATTTGTGATGATTTGAGGGATTTCCTCAGGGAATAATGATCAACCCTTGATCAAATTATGAATATCACTTAAAAATGTTAATGTTGACCAAAAATCTTGAAGTTTGATTGTATGTTGACCACAATTGACTTTTTACCCAATACAATTGATTTTCAATCATCTGAGCAATTGACTGAGCAAACTTGTGATGCAAGGCTTGAAACTTGACATGAGCATTGTTGAAGACCTATGGAGAACCATGGAAACCACTTGATACCCTTGAAAACCATTCTTACTTGTTAAAGAATGTCTTAAAGAAAATGGGAGGGAAAATTTTGGGGTACAATAGCTGCCCATGTTCAATCTTCTTAAACCTGAAGAGTTAGATTGGCATGTCCGCCATTCGTGACTTGAAGGTAGAAGATGATTGAACACTTAAGTGCCCATAAATTTGCACTCGCTAGTGCACAAAGTAATATTGTTGGTTGATTATTTCGGGAATGGGCTTATAGATGCCATTTGGAGAAGTGACGGAGAGTCGTCAGAGATGGTTTTATAGATGTCATCCAGGATAACTGTTGATAAGAAAATCAGACTAAGTCTACGCCCGACTTTGTCTTAGAAGATGTATTTGGAACGAGTCTACGCCCGAATTTGTCCAAAAGAATATCAGAATAAATCCATGCTCGATTTTATCTGAACCAGAAGATGTCTACGCCCAACTTCAACTAGAAAAGGTATTGGAATGAGTCTTCAAAGGAACTGTTTTTCAGAATTCATTCTCTGAAGGAAATGCTTGTCAGATTAAATCTCTGAGGGAAATGATTTTCAAAATAAATTTCTAAGGTAAGTGCTTTTTAAAATCTAGTCTCTAAGGAAGTTCTTTTTAGAATTCAGCCTCTGAGGAAGATGCTTGTTGGAATTCAGTCTCCGGGGAAATGTTTTTTGGAATTCATTCTCCGAGGAAATGCTTGTTGGAATTTAGTTTCCGAGGAAATTCTTGTCGGAATTCAGTCCCCGAGGAAATGCTTGTCAGAATTCAGTCTCCGAGGAAATACTTGTCGGAATTCAGTCTCCGAGGAAATGCTTGTCGAAATTCAGTCTCCGAGGAAATTCTTCTCGGAATTCAGTCTCTGAGGAAATGATTATTGGAATTCAGTCTCTGAGGAAATGCTTGTCGGAATTCAATCTCCAAGGAAATGCTTGTCAGAATTCAGTCTCCGAGGAAATTCTTATCGGAATTCAGACTCTAAGGAAATGCTTGTCGAAATTCAGTCTCCAAGGAAATGCTTGTCAGAATTCAGTCTCCAAAGAAATGCTTTTTAGGAGATGTTTTTCAGAGTAAATCTTTGAAGGAAGTCATTTGGTCATGCAGATGGTCGACCCGTCTTGTTTCGGGAATTGATCTACAATTTTCTTTCATTGGTAAACCATGCCTGTTTCAAGAATTCATACCACTTGGTCTTTGATAGTTACCCCGACTTATTTCGGGAATTAATCTTTGATCAGAAAAGAAAAAGTTAGTCTTTATGCAATGCATTGGGCAATGGCATTTTCAAAATAAATGAGAGTGTGTTATATGCGTCTCGTATGCATATGCTATGATATTTTGTAAATGATGTATGAGATGTAAGATGTTGCTGATGGCGACGGTAGCTTCATGTAACATCTTTAGCCAGGGAAAATAAATCCTTGACTGTCACCGGGGACGAAGAGTATAAATCTTCAATCTTGTTTAGAAAGTCTTCGCTGGAGATTCCTTACTTTCTGTTTTGAGGATACTCCGTTGGGAATGTTTGACTTCTGCTTGGGAAGAACACATTGAAATCTTTCCAAAATTGTTAAAAACATTCCAAACTTGAAGATTCTTGTTCCCAACATGTTTTCAAGGTTTTGGCATGTTTGTCGTGTGTTCTTGGACCTCCATGTGATTCAAACCAAAAGCCCATGTGCATTGGCCCAATGATTTAATGTTTTATTTGATTTACTTGCATTTAAATGAATAAAAATTCAAACAAAAGAAATAAAAATCATAAAAAATAAATGAATGGATTTAGAGGTCTTATAACATATTGTGAACATGTTTTAACATCAAAAGTTAGGCCCATTAGTCTAGAATTTCAAGTTTGCTCACTTTGCATTTCATGCATTTTACCAAAATTTCCAAATTTGAAATGGTCATAACTCTATTAATTTTCATCTTTTGAAAGTGATCTTGGACTTTTTGGAAAGCTTAAGATATAATATATAATCTCTCTTTTTATCATTTTAGCATTTGGAGAATTTATCTTGATGTAAGTTGCCTTGAAAAAAAGTGTCTTTTTGTTGACTTTTGAAATGACCTATAATGTATTGGCTCATATCTTTCAAATGAAGCACTTTTTAGACTTGAGCATACATTTACAAAGTTGTAGAGAATTGAATTTCCTTAAAAATGAGATTTGTTTGGGGAAAATTTGATGAAGCATGTGAAAGTTATGCTTGGTAAAAGTTCAGTTGACTTCTCCTAAGGAAACCCTAATTTAGCAACTTTTGACTTTTGATTATTTGAGGGCTTTCCTTAGGGAATCATGACCAAACCTTGATAAAATTATGAATATAACTTCAAAATGTTTATTTTGACCAAAAATCTTGAAGTTTGACTGTATGTTGACCACATTTGACTTTTTACCCAATACCGTTGATTTTCAATCATCTGAGCAAACTTGTGATGCAAGGCTTGAAACTTGACATGAGAATTGTTGAAGACCTATGGAGAACCATGGAAACAACTTGAGACCCTTGAAACCCATTATTCCTTGATCAATATGAAACCCTATTTATGGACCCATTGCCTAGGAGGAGAATTTGTCTGATCAACTCATGAGCATCCTTGTGCAAATGAGGACCTCATGAGATATTCTTGAAGACAAATGAGAGGGAAATTTTTTGGATACAACACTATGCTTTGTATTTAAGTCTCTTTCCGAATTTCCTCCTTTTCATTCGGAAAATTAAATTAAGACAATGATAATTATGATGATCATCACATGCACGAGACTAATCAAGATTTTTTTTGTTTAGGAACCAAATAAGGAGCTTTTGCTACTTTTTAATTTCTGATGAAATTTTCAAAACTTTTCAGTTTATATATTGTCCTATTGGATGACGTTTGGGGATTAACCCCCTTTGTACTAAATAACCGGGTGACGACTACCTAACTTAGCGAGCCAGTTGCCTTTTACTTCCTTTTTATCATTTGGTACCAAATTTATTTATTTCTCCACCAATCATACATGCATGTGAATCTATATAATGCCATACTGTAAAGATAAACTACTTTAGGAGTACTTCTTTGGATTCAAGCACTATGGTACAAATATACACGTTAGACTCGTATCACTATCACATTATTCCTAACTTCCTACCCTCAAACAATCATCCCTTTATCTCTATATACTTTCCTGATTTCTTTGAATTACAAGCTCTTGTGAAAAACAAAACATTTCGGTCAAAATTTGGGACAAGCTTTAACATGTGGTTTTACAAAGCAAATAACATAACACAAACAGATAAATATCAATGCAAAACAGTAAATTCACCCCAAACTTGAACTAAACATTAGCCTCAATGTTTTAGAACAAGATCGAGAGGGGTGACTCATAGAGGGTGATGCAATACCAATTGCTACCTCCTAGCTTTTACCAGTAAGGTCCCCTTCTTATTACCTGAAAATAAAATAAAACAAAAACGAAAACTAAGTTATTAAAAGTGTGGCATGCCTCCCACGCAGAGCTTCATTTAACGTCACATTGCTCGACGGTTCATCACCCATGTTAGGGTGGCATATATGACACAAAGAACACATCATCTTTTTTCTTTTTTTTGTATGGTAGTAACCCCGTGAACTTAAAGTACTGATGATGTTGCTTCCAAATCATTTTCAGGTTGATTTTATTGAAAAAGACATAAATGACATTAAATACTTTGTCAATTTCTTGTCTTTCATCAGCCTTGCTGTGAAAATAATTTTTGGGGAGACTCTTTTGTTGAAGATTTTCTTGTTGGATGTCCACATCTTTACAAATTGTTAAATTTGTAATTTCATCCAAAACTAGACCATCTTCAAGTTTAATTATTTCCTCCTCCCCATCCTTCTTGTTTACCTCAAATTCTTCTATTCTTACTGCATCTTTTTCATCTGATGTCATGCATTTTTCTTCTGGTTTCACATCTTCTTCTTCCAACTATAACTTTCGCCACCATCTTACCTCCCTCCTATATGCTTTAAAAATTTCAGTCGCCTCTTCCAAAGTTAATCCCGAATTAGGAGGCCAACATGCAGGAGATATAGGTGGCAATGTATTGAAATAATATATGACTATAACACTCAGACACTTGATTAGTAGCAAAGTATAGAAGAGTTCATGAAGCAAACATAATTTGACCCTTTTTTTTAATATATTTTTATAATAAAACAAAATGCAAATAATAATAAAAACTGAAACAAAATTTTAGTTGACGAGCAACAAAATTTCAATTGAACTAAAAATTGAATCTATAATTTGGCAGTCTCTGGCAACGGCGCCAAAAACTTGATCAGAAAAATAGCAAGTGTTTTATTTTGCATCTTGTAATAATAGGGAAAATTCCTAAATGTCAATCTCAAGGACTACACAGAAGTACTGAGTTCAATTCGTTGTTCAATTAAACAAATACTTAATTTGGGGTTTTGTTTGGTTATTGTTATTGTAAATTAAATAGAAATATAAATTGGCTTTTCATAGATATGAATAACATGCTAGGGTAGAGTGTATAATTTATCTTGTAACAACCTTGAATCCTGGTCTCTTTAACAAGTTCATAATACCAATTACCAGCTCTTTAGTTTATTTTCCCCTAAGTCCTTAGTTGGAAAACATTTGAACATTCATCCTAAATCCTAATTCCTTAGCGAATTATGATGAAATCAAGCATTTGTTTTATCAAGAGTTAACCGATAACTATAGGGTATCCTCAGTCCTAGGTGATATCTACTATAGTATAATCGTATAAAAACCTTAACATTCGCAGTTCAGCTGGTTGTTAACTGTAAATCAATCCTAATTGGTCCGATCAGGAAAGCATAAAAACATTGCATGATTAAATTGAATAATAAAAACCAAAGAATTGATAAAATTAGAAATTCAAAGTCATTACAGATTCAAATCAGGGACACCCCCTAACATTGGGGAGTTTAGCTACTCATATTATTCAAAGAAAAAAAAGATAAATGGTAAACATTACAAGTATTGGGGAGAAATTTGATCTTCAATCCTGTTCGTTCATGAAAATCTCCTTCCACTGAAACCCTTGTCTTCTCTAATATTCTCTCATTTCCCCATCTTCCTTTTCCTAAAAAGTTATATAAATCAAATAAGGGTTTTCACTACTAACTCACATTGGGTCGGAAACATAAACCAGGTCCGCAAAACGACCCGAAACAACTTAATTTCTAAAGTCAGCAACTTCAATGAATTTTTCGATGCATCTACATTTTGAATCAGCTTTTGATTTCAACATGAAAGTTGTAGCTCTTTCTCTCAGCTTTCCAAAAAAATTTAGAACACGTCGATCTGATTCCTATAGCTCCAATTATGAATTTTTAGTGAAAACTGCTAATGATCTGATCAGGCAGCGCATTGGCTGACACGACCCACATCAGGTGACACGGGTGGTCGTGTGAGTCCTCCTGGAGCATGCTGGAAACTTTTTCAAAACTCTGAGTTTTGCACTTTTTTGCACTGATTTGTCCCGATTTATTCATGTGAGCCTAAAAACACTAAAACACACAACAAACGCATAAAATGTTGTAAAATGAAATAAAACACTCGACAATCAAAATAAAATATAACTGAAATTAATGGTAAATAACCGTGTTAAAACAACTAATCAGGTCCTTTTATGAATCTCAATCCAATCAAGCAGTTGGCTCCATAACAGCTTCATAATATCACACTCAAAAAACAGATGCGGTATACTTTCCTGTAAGCCACAATACACATACTTCCCATCAGTAATAGTCCCAAGTTGATTTAACTTTTCCTTGGTTGGTAATCTTATAAGGCATACCATCCACATAACAAAAATGGGCCTCGGCCTAGAACAGTTTATGAGAATGAGTCTTCTCCAATTGACCTTAGGTTTATCTCCTCTTAACATCTCATACATTTCCCTAGTAGTATAAACCCCCTTGTTCAGAAAACTTCCCCAAGTAGCAGAGTTTATCATAACATCATTGTGTTTGAAGATATCTTTCAAGATCCAAGAGCTATGAATAGGAGGATTATATACATTGCAATCAGCTGCCTTTAAGTAATAATGGTGAACCCAATGAATCCACATTCTGCCTTTTTTCTCACTCAGATTAAAGCAGTTTACCTATAGTAGCTCTATTCTACTCAGCCAGAGAAATCATGTTTAGACCTTCATCCACCTTTGGGTTACATATTTGGTCCCAGGAGACATAAGCCTTCTTGCTCATAATATCTTTACCATTCCACAAAAATCTTTTGCAAAGCCCTTCAATGTGTTGGATCACCTTCTTTAGAAGAGGGGAAATTTGCATCCAATAATTGGCAATGGAGAAAATGACACTTTTAACTAGGAGGAACCTACCAGCATAAGAGAGGAGTTTGGTGCTCCAATGGTTGATTCGACTCAGTATCCTATCAATGAGAGGTTTACAATTGATGATAGTTGTTGTACCCCAAAATTTGCCCTCTCATGTTTTCCAAGGTCTTCCCCTACATGGTTGGTCATAAACCTTTTCCTAAAGAAAGGGAAAATTGGTGAGTGATGTTTTTAAGCCTTTCGATTGGAATCTCCAAAATGCCTTTCGATTGGCATCTACATAGTGCCCTTCAATTGGCATTTCAATAAAGCCTTTCGATTGGCCTTGTAACAAGATTGTTCAATTGACATTTCAACAAAGCCTTTCGATTGTACTTATAGTAAGATCCTTCGATTGGCATTTCAACAAAGCCTTTCGACTGGCCTTGTAACAAGATCCTTCGATTGACATTTCAACAAAGCCTTTTGATTGTCCTTGTAGAAAGATCCTTCGATTGGCATTTCAACAAGTCCTTCGATTGGTATGGATAAAGGCCCTTCGATTGGCATTCCAAAAGGTCCTTCGACTGGAACTTTAGAGTTTCCCTAGCAGAGTCACCAGTTCTGTAATACGGTGGCAGAACCGACTGTTATATATTGGTTTTGCGTTTTTGGTTCACAAATGTTACAGTAAGCAAGAGTCGCCACTGTATTTTCTTTTATCCAACAAAGGAAAGGGTGAAAAGAACAAAAAAAGACCTTTTCGAGAGTTTTCTGAGTAAGGGGGTAGATTATGGAAAGGGAAGGTGTTAGCACCCCTTCCATCAGTGATCTTCCACGGGCTCTTAGAGGTTTGCTCATTTTTAAAATACCTTTGTGCTTTGTGTTTGAAAATGTTTTGAAAACGCCTTATTGCAGCGATTTGCTTTGCGTTTAAATCTTGTATCAGTCCTCAAGAGTGTTAACAAAGCAAAGGTTTTTGAAGCTTGTTTTTGAAAAGTAGTATTTGTGTAAGTGCAAAAAGTGTTTTTGAGCAAACTTCTAACAGCTGTCTACTTTTATACTTGAAAAGGTTGTTCTTTTCCTCTTTTCCTTTAGGCAGTACTATCCTACTATTAGTGAGTATGTAGCCTTGTCGTTGGATGTTTTGAGGGACAATTGGAGGGACATTACAGTCACAAAGGCAACTTGTGGAGACGCTTTAGCAATCCGGTTTTAGGGACTAGATCATTTACCGAAAGTCAACACTGTATGGGTCATCGAGGGACTATGATCTGTTGATTTTACAGATCTTTGCTAAAGCGTCCCCATTCTCGAGGGTCATGACATCTTTATTTTCTGAAAGGCATCCGAAGCGGGAGTTCCTTAGAGGTGTGCTTGTGATAGTGTGTTGTGTTTCAATTATTTTATCTTTAAACATTTAGGATTTCTACCATTTGTTTTCAGATCTTGTCATGCAATCCTAGTTAGCATACATCTAAGCAGTTAATATATGTACAGGAATTTAAAATGCGGGAATTGTAAATCCTACGCTATTACAAGGCTTCGGGGAGGGGGATTATTTACATGTCCAAAAATGGGGGAATAAAGCAGTAAAGTGTAAAAGTCCTAATTAAGCTATTACAAACTAGTAGGCAGTTACAATAAAATAAACGCGCGTGAATTTGAAAATAACGTCTAAAAATCCTAAGAATAAAATCTTTTTGTTGTTTTATTTTATTTTGGGAAAACAATCTAAATCTTCTTAATTTTAGTTTTGAGAAAATGTTAAGATAATTAAATGATTAATTAACCAAATTAATTTAATAGAAAAACTATCCTAATGTTTTTGTGGCTTTTTTTATTGATTTTATGTTGATTAAAAAAAGAAATAAAATAGTCAAAACAAAGATGAAATCGAAGGAATAGGCAGTAAATCAAGAAAGGTGTAATTCTGGAGGAATGGATCGAAAGAGGCTTGGGCTGTCTTTTGATCCAGTAAAGAGGCTTGATCGAAGGTGCATGAGGGGTTTCACTTTGGGGGTGTTCGATCTGGATATATCATCCTTCTATCTGGGAACCCCGGATCCAGTTTGAAGCTGAGCTACTTCGAAGCTCTGTACAAGATTCTGAGAAGATGTTTCCTGCAAAACGAAAAAAATGTTAGAGATCCATGGGGGACTTTACCCCCCTGATTCAAATCTCCTCCCAATTCGAATCCTTCCTCAATTCGAATCTGATGAGTCTAGGTCTAGATCTGGGTTTGTTTTGTCCTGAGATTCAAAGTAAAAACTTAGATTGTGCCCCAGCAATGTCATGATCTTATCTCTGCGCTTTAGCTTACATGCAACAAAATCAGTAATAACAAGAATATATGTGCAATGTGTATTTAAATGTCATGAAGGTGAAATTTTGGTTTTGCAAACCCTTACAAATTGAAGATGTATGATTTGTGGCTCTGGGTGTGGAGATGTTTGCTTAGGAGTTGGGGTGGACTCCTGGATGACTCAATAACACGAATCTGGTATTCTTTTGGAATGGGGATACCTGCAAAAAAATGTATTTCGATTGGGATCACTCGGTGAGTTTTGAGTTTTTTGATGTGCTTTCTGAGGCAGCGTGTGTGTGCAGTATCCCCTTGGCACTGTGTCCTTGGCCTTGCATTTATAGGAGTATGAGGGTGCATAGTAACGGAAAGAGACAGCCATTTAAAGAGGCCTTTAAAACCATGAGACAAGAATTAGACATATTAAAAGAATTCCTTTTTGAAATATCCATGCCTCTTTTTAAATTTTGGATGAACCTGGACACCTTTTGACTTTTGAATGGCTCTGATGGACTCCTTCGAATAGCTCTGATGGCCTCCTTTGAATGTCTCTGATTTCCTCCTTCGAGTAGACCTTTACATGTTCTTCGAATGGACCCTTTGAATGCTTCTTCGAATGGACCTTTACATGTTCTTCGAATGAGTCATTGTTACTTCTTTCGAATGGCTTTCTTTGCCAACTTCAAAGTCCAATTCGAATCTATTTAAAACATTCCCTATTAGACAACTTCGACCAGCCCTTGGCCTTGTGATGAGTCTAAGTTCTGATTCGAAGTGTTCTGAACTTCCTTTATCAGAGCATCTTAGATTAAGACAAACTCTGCACTGAAATGCCATTCGAAGGTCATTTCATTCTGATGTTCTGATTGAGGGAAACTCTGAAGTTTTAGTCGAAGGACACTCTGAAGTTCCAGTCAAAGGACCTTTTGGAATTCCAATCTAAGGGCCTTTGTCCATACGAATCGAAGGCCTTGTTGAAATGTCAATCGAAGGATCTTGCTACAAGGACAATCGAAAGGCTTTGTTGAAATGTCAATCGAAGGATCTTGTTACAAGGCCAATCGAAAAGCTTTGTTGAAATGACGATCAAAGGATCTTGCTACAAGGGAAATCGAAAGGCTTTGTTGAAATTTCAATCAAAGGATCTTGTTACAAGGCCAATCTAAAGGCTTTGTTGAAATGCCAATCGAAGGGCGCTATGTAGATGCCAATCGAAAGGCATTTTGGAGATGCCAATCGAAAGGCTTTGTTGAAAGGATAATCTAAGGAAACTTAAAAACATCACTCACCAATTTTCCTTTTCTTTAGGCAAAGGTTTGTGACCAACCATATAGGGGAAGACCTTGGAAAACATGAGAGGGAAAATTTTAGGGTACAACAGTTGCCCCTGTTTAATCTTCTTAAACCTGAGGATGTAGAGTGGTTGGTCTGCCTTTCGTAATTTGAAGGTGGAAGATGATTGAACACTAGAGTGCCCATAAATTTTCACTCGTCTGAGATGATACTTGACTGTGTAGATAGTATTGGGAATGGGCTTATAGATGCCATTCGGGTAAGATAACAAAAGATCGTCGGAGATGGGCTTATAGATGCCATTTGGAAAAGATGACGAGAGATCGTCGGAGATGGGCTTAAAGATTCCATCTATAACAATGTTGACTTCATGAGATATTCCTTTGTAGGGATCCCTATTCCTGTTGTTGAGGAGGATTTCGCTGAGGAGTGTTGGTCTTTGTCTTAGAACATAGAGTTTTAGGAGCTTTAGTTGTTCGTTACTCTACTGGGGAGTCATCACTTGATTGAAGAGACGGAAGTGAACTGCTATCTGGTCAGGATCCAGGCTTTACAGTGGCTTGCTAAGGATAATAAGGCTGACTGCTATCTGGTTGTATTCCAGGCTTCACAACGACTTACTGGGGAGATGAGATTAAACTGTTATCTGGTCAGGATCCAGGCTTCACAGTGTCTTGAATTGTTGATTGACTATTATCTGGTTAGTTGGGCTTCATAGCTTCTTTAACTGGAATAGAAATCTTGGTATCGATTTGACTGAACCAGGGGAAGGCCTCGAATTAACTTTAACTGGTATAGTAATAAGGAAAATCTTAGTATCGATTCAAATGACCCAGACGAAAGTCTTGGAACCTCTTCAACCAGAATGGTAATCAGGGAGATCTTAGTATCGATCTGGCCGATCCAGAGAAGGTCTTTTGTTAACTTCTTTTTGAGGAAATTTTGAAATATCCCTTCATCAGACGTAGCTTTTGAGAAGACTATCAGGTCATGTAAGTAGCGGTGTTTATTGATTTGATCTTTTCCCTGAAAAGGTAAAGAGTTAGTCATATGCAATGTCATGATGTATGAAATGCATTGTGATGATGTTCTCAAAATAAATGAGATTATACTGTATGCGATGTGTATGCGCATGCCATGCTGTATGAATATGGGATGCTATTGTGATACTTTCCAGTCTGGGAAAGTAAATCCCGAACTGCTTCTAAAGAGCATTGGGACACTGAACCCTTTGTTTCTGATGATGATGAATGAAGTTGATTTACCGGGGATTTCCTCTTTCCCGTTTGAGGATGTTCTGCCGGGGATTGACTCTGCTTGAGAATAACTATATGGAGGGAGGATTCTTTATTGGAAGATTTTGCCTCTGTAGAGAAATAAACTCTGTTGGGGAATGAACTTTCGCGGTCTGAGAAATAAACTTAACCTTAGGGTCTAGATCATTTTGCTTCTTTGACTGTTTGTTTGCTTTATTTTTAAGGGTACTATTTGGGGTTACTATAGATCCTACACCCAGATATGGGGAAACCTTTTAGGTAAGTAGAAATAGATCGTGGAAACTGTGTGGGGTATACCAACATGGTTGAAACAATGGATACGTTGATGCGACACTTTGGTTGGTACCGATAGCCCTTGAGTTAATCAAGGAGAATACGGGGCTGCTGTGTGATGTCATGAAGCGTCAACTGACCTTAGAACCTTTAAATGAACAACTTGTCCATTAGGACGTAGTGAGATGGCCGTCTTTGGTGTATTCCCAAAGTCAGCAGATACTCGATGCTACACTCATTGAGACTTGACTCCTGAGTTTTGTTTGGTCGCGAGTCAGTCGCCTATCGAATGAAGCTTGTGGGAAAGGTCAGTGATATTGAGATCCCTTAGAACCCGATTATCATTATAGGACAAGTTGAACCAATCCAACTTCAAGAAGGTACTACCTTAAAACCCATGCAAGCCTAAACCTAAGGCTTCTTGTGTGACTTGTTTGCTTTCAATACTTGCAGGGTTTTATTATATGACAACATGATTTCCTTGAAGGATTTATTTACACTAATTATCCAATAACTTGGATTTCTTGTAGGGTTTACTTGCTTACATCACCTTACACTTTTGCTTAACGCATAGCATACACATCATAACATCATGCCACAACATTTCCTTAACCATTTCAAGGATCTCAAGGGTTTGTGATGCAGGTTATGATAAATCAGACGTCTAGCAAGGGGCAAGGGGATTTATTTTCCTCTAGCCAATGTCGTCAAAAGATCAAAACTCAACAAACTTGAGTCATGGGCTATGACCCACTTGATATGGTGAGGTTGACTCTCGTAAAAGGACACTCAACGATACAAATTTCTTCAATTAAAGCTACAAGCTTCAACTGCTGACATCTTTTTGTTTACCCCGCGAGATCCTTGAAAACATTTGCATATTATACACGTCATTGCATAACAGGTAGTCTCCAATACAGGTCTCTCATGTTCTCTCCGTTTATTTCATTAATGGCTCTCAAACAAGACAACAGAGATCTCCAAACTCAAGATGCTCAATTCAAAGAAATGTTCTTGAGTCTAGCCAAGGGGCAAGAAGAATTGAAAACATTCCTCATCGGGAATCTGACCAAGAAACATCCTGACAATGACAAGGATGAACAATTAGAACAACTGCAAGTTGAGGTAGAAGCAATGAGAACCCAGATGCTGGGGCAGATGGCTCTTATCCAAGGCCTATCCTGGGGACAAGAAGAGTTGAGAGCCATTATCAGCAAACTTCATCAAAACGGTCGCAACTGTATGAAACAAATGGTCGAGGCTGAGGATCAAGTCGTTAATCAGCCCCTGATGAGACAAAAAGTTAGCTTGGAGAGTAGAGCTTTCCAAATTTCTGCTACGTCACAAGCCTAACCACAACCTCGCCAACAACCACATGGTAATCGGCGTAAGCAGAATACATCTAAAAGACGCTTTACCAAAATCAACATGTCATTGGCTCAAGCATTGCAACACGTGTTGGAGGCCAAGCTGATTGCGTTGAAGGATCCTCCTCAGAATCCCAACACTGCTTCCCCAACGTACAATCCAAATGTAAGGTGTGTGTACCACTCCAACAGTCATGGACATGACACTAATGACTGTTGGACATTGAGAAATAAGATTCAAGACTTAATCGACGAAGGAGTGCCGGAGTTCACACAAGATGGCCAGATTGAATTCTTCTGCCATCCCTCAGAGGCACATCACCTAAAGTGACAAGTTCAGACAAAGAGGCTGTTGTTCATTACAATTTTCAATTTGTAATTTTATTTTGATTGTTCAAACATTTATTTATGTCAAACCTTGTTATTTCATCAATGCATTGCATATGTTTGTCTTGAATTATTTCATTCGTTTTCACTATGATGAAGCTATGATTTTACTTCCTTTTTGTGATATTCAACTCTTGATTAAAAGCTCTAAGCCTTTAGAGGGAGGATGACGAAAACGATACCATAATCTCTACAATATGCTTTTGAACAGACCTTGCTGACGATGTACAAGAGTTGTTTCAAATCCCAAACAGTGGAGTTATAAAGAAGATAATCCCTAGTCAACCCCTTTGAGCTAAAGAAGTAGGAGTTTTTCTTTTCACACAAATTAAAACCCTTAATCATAACCTGGGGCAGGGTAGTTTTCTCAGTTAATTCAGATGTGCATTCAATCACAAAACTTTCCCTTCATACACGACAAATAATGTAGAAGATGCTCTCTAAAAGATGGTGATGGTTCCACATAATCATTAAGAACAGTTCGTCATTATCTCTCAAAATAAAAGCCCCTTAAGTCAAAACCTACGAAGGAGACTTAAGAAATAAAAACTGGGGCATCCCGCTGACTGTAATCACAAAAGAAACAGTTCAGGCAAAAGACAGGGATAACAAAATCAAAAAGAAATAGGTCCTACAAATCCTCAACAATAAAAAAGGTTACAAAAATGACTGCCTTCTCAAACAAATGTTCAATTTCTGAACCATCACCGGAATATCGGGGCCAACATTCCAGAACTCAATTGGGATTCAAAATGCATAATTAACTGAGCATATGACTGAAGAACATTGTTGTACCCCAAAATTTGCCCTCCCATATTCTTCAAGAAATTGCCAAGTCAAGCTTCAAAATTCCCCAAGGGTTGCACAGTGTAAGAGCCTCATAAGACAGTCAAACTAGGGTTTTGATCCTGATCAAGAAAATGAAGTTTCCAAAGGTCCAATCAAGTCCCACATGCCTACAAATATGGTCAAGCACCCTCATATCAAGTTTCAAGACTTTCAACACAAAATTGCACAGTCAAAAACCCTAATTGCATTACAGTCAACTGTAGGGGCAAAATGGTCATTTGGCAGTCAAAAGTTCAAATTTTTGGTCAACATCTCATTTTGAAGCCACAAACATCATTTGATCAATGCTTGATCATGATTCTCAAAGCTTGGCTCAAAAATCATCAAGATGCAAAAGTTTCCTTATTTGGACAGCTGAAAAAGTCAACTGTAAATTGACCAGGGCATAACTTTCACATGGATTATCAGAAAAATTCCATCCAAAGCTCATTTTGAATAGAAAGACATTTCCTACAACTCATCTTCATATTCCAAGTCCAAGAAATGCTCTCACAAAAAGTTATCAATTTCAACATTATAGGTCATTTTCAAAAGTCAACAAAAAGAGACTTTAAGTCAAAGGCCATAACTTGAGATTGGTAAATAAAAATGACATGGGACCAAAGACATTGGTTAGAGGACTCAAATATCTTTCCAAAATGTCCAAGAACATGAGCAAAGATTAAAAATTGAGCAAGTTATGCCTTGTGGAAGTTGGGAAATGTTTGGATATTTTGAAAAGTCAACATTGATTCAAATGACCTAAAATTGCTAATAAGCCCATTTTTCTTCCATAATTCATCATCCAAGGCATGTGCACGACCATTTGGCCCAAAGGGAAGTTTTTCTCCATTTTTATTTATTTATTTGAATTTTTTACTATTAATAATTCATTTAATCAAATAAAATACATGAAAAATATAAAACCAATGAAATAAAATCTTTTTGTGCATGAAATATACTCAATAATTCGTGCATAATCAGATACGGAAGGAATTGGATTGATTGAATATGATTGAGAGCAAAAGCACATGAAAAAAGATTGAAAAAGATCTTTGAAAATCAAATTTCAAAAACCATGAATGCAAATGATTTGGATTGTTTTTCTTGACCTAATTCACTCTATACTTAAGCCTGAACACAAACCTAATACAAAAAACCATTAAGCTGCGCTAGAAACTCCATTCATAAACTTAAAATTTTGTTTAAAAACTCAAAACTGAAAACAGGTTTGCAGGTCGTTTCAAGCCACGAGACTCATCCCATTGCATTCCTGGGACATCAAACAACGTGCTTGGATCAAAAACATCAATCCTAACGCCTTGAAACGGTATACAGAAGTCCAGTTTTTTTCACTTTTTCTCATAATCGTGTTTTACATTCTATGCACATTCATGGCATTTTGTTTATATATTCATGATCAGTGAAGTGTTTGCAAGCTAACCATATGCTTTGATTGGATTATTACATGCTATATACGATTTCACCATTATCAAATTTTAGGGTTTACAGGACCTTAGATTAGGGTTTTTCAAATAAGGAAAAATTGGCCTTCAAGACTTGGACTATTGAATCCAGCATGCTCAGACGATCCCAAGGCTACCCTCACGCCTAATTTATGGAGCCCCTGGGGCTAGTCGATATTTTCTGATATGTTGCCTAAGGGAACGGTGTAAAAACCGTTGCCTATGTTTGTTATGTTTCAGGAACGAGGAAGAAGAAGATGCGTGGCCAGCAATGATTGGTCCTTTTAAAATTGGCGCGCGCTTTTCTGATTTAGGCCACTAGCGTTTGTTTTGTTTTATAATAATTGTCATTCATATAATATACAAAGTAACCAAGTGGATCAGCTGGCAAGGCATAGTGGTGGTAACGTTCATGACCTGGGTTCGAGCCCCAGGTCTTCATTATTTCCATATTATTTTTCAACTAATTATCCTATGCAGTTTCAACACCATGAGCGTACTATGTAGTCCACCATCAAGCTTGCCACGTCTATCTCAAGATCAATCAGAAGGCTAGAATCTGGAGAACACCATAGGCATAAGTCAACGGAGCTACACGTGGTCAATAAAGTCAACAAGGCCAGGACCTTAATGGGCCAGAATTACCACAATTTCACCTCCTATTTGGGGTCTGAACCCCCTTTGGTTTGCAATTCTTTCTACTTTCTTTATTTTTTTTATTTTATTTTATACTTTCTTTTTATTATTGTTTTATTAATTAATTTAATGTTTTCATAAAATATAAAAGACACATAAAAAATCAGAAAAAGAAGAAAATATAATAAATATTTTATTTTAGTATTTTTATAAATAAATTACATTAATTAGATTTAGTTATTAAATTAGGTTTAAATTCAATATTTTCATAATAAAAATCTAAAAAAACATAGAATTAGGGTTTAATTAATTTTCATCTTTTTTCTTTCATAATAATTAAAATAATTAAATATTTATTTTTATAATTAAATTATATATAAAAATTAGGGTTAATTTTAGGTTAAAAACTTCAACATTTTTTTTAATAAATTAAAAATAATTAGAATTAGGGTTAGCATCTTATTTTAATTTTAATTAATTCTCTTTTTTCATTTAAATCCTAAAAATCATAAAATACCAAAAAACAATTTTCTTTCTTTTTATTTTAATTAATTCATCGTTTAATTTAATTTTGCAAAAAGGGTCCAACGCCCTCGTTTTTTATTCTTATTAATTCGCATATTTATTTTATTGCGTTTAAATATTTATGTATCTCTCCCGAAGCCATGTAACTAATTGCTCGCACTTTTAATTCTTTATTTTCTTTTATTTCTTTATTTTCTGTCAAATCGGGTTCGAGAAATTTGGCGATGTGGACCCGCGCCTTTGTAATAGTTTAGAACTTTTAATTTCCGCATCTTTTTAACTGTTAATAAATGCATGCAAGAATGAATGATAAAATAAAAACAAACGCATAGATCACCTTGACATGAATAAGACAAAATAACTGAACATGACACACAAATCACACACCACCCCTAGGGTACGCCTCACTGTTGCCTTGCCTCGAAAGGTGATCGTCGAGTAGAGGATGTCTTAGTAAGTCCTCATGATCCGGGAACCTGGCATGAGGGTAGCTTCTAAGGTGTCTTCCTATTGCTCTGGTGATCACCATGTCCCGAACCTCGAATTGACCCGAACACCTCCAACGGTGGTGCTACCTACCTCTCAATGGTGGGATGGCAATACTTTAAAGGACATCTACACAGACGAATTCCTTAGGGTAGGTAGACGACTCTTGATACTTGCTCTAATCTCAAAACAAATCAAAAATACTTTTCACACCGACACCTTTTCAAAAAGCTTTCGAAAGCAATTTTTCAAACACTCTTGAGGACCGATACAAGAGTCGAACTGGAATTTTCAAAGAAACTTTTTTAAAAAACCCACAGTTGAAAAGCAAATAAACCAATTTTTGAAAACACAATGAGTAAGTATCTAAGAGCCCATGGATAACCATGGATAGAAAGGGTGCTAACACCTTCCCTTTCTATAACCTACCTCCCGAACCGAGAGCAATCTCTTTAAGGAATTTTTTTGTGCTTTTGTCCTTTCCATTTGGAGAAAATAAAAGACGGTGGCGACTCTTGCTTCCGCGACATTTCGCGAACCAGCGTTAAACAGTCAGTTCCAGATCCACCGATCACAGAACTGGCGACTCTGCTGGAGATTTAACTTAAAAGTGAGGTGTACCTTAGGGCTAGTTTATAACTGTGTTTTCAATTGTTTTCCTTGTGTGCTTTAAATTGTGGGTTGCTTGGGAGTTCTATAGATCCTAACCCGGATCTGGGGGATACCTTCTTAGAAAGTAGCAACAAGGCTGTGAGGGAACTGTGCGGGGTATACCGACATGGTTGAAACAGCCTGCTACGTTGATGTGGCACTTTGGTGTGTACCGGTAACCCTTGAGTTCAGTCAAGGAGAGTACGGGGCCTCCGCGTGGTGTCATGAAGCATCAACAGACCTTAGGAACCTTAATTGAACTATCTTGGCCTCTTTAGGGTAGTGAGATAACTGACTTTGGTGCAGTCTGAGGTTGGTTGATACTCGATACTACACTCAATTGAGGGTTGCTTTCCTGGAATATTTCGGTCGCCAGTTCAGTGGCTAAATCGAAACGATGAACAATGAAAGCAATCCCGTGATATTGGGATCCTTAGAACCCGGTTACTTTGATAGGACAGGTTGAACCCACCAACTTCAAGAGGGTACTACCCAGACCCCATGTTGGCCTTAAACCCTAAGGGCTTGTCTTGTGTGCCTTGTGTGCCTTACATGTTTGTCTTTGTAAATATCTGTGGTGTGTTTAATCATAACATCATGACATCATCCAGCATCATATGCATTGAATAACCATTTCAGGGGTTCGAATTTTCATCTTTGTTCTTGTTTTGTAGGACATGGAAACTGTTCGTAGAAAGACAATTCAAGTCAGCCTTGTAAGGGTCCCTCCTCAGCTTAAGGAGCTTATATCCAGGATTCCCGAGAACTCTTCATTCAGTGAAAGACATGGAAGTCTCATCAGCTTGGTCAATACCAACATTGAGGAAGATATGATCAAGGTCCTGTTCCAATTCTTTGACCCTCTGCATCACTGTTTCACCTTCTTGGATTATCAGCTGGTACCTACATTGGAGGAGTTCTCCCGGCTCCTGAAGATCCCTATCCTTGATCAACTACCCTTCAATGGTACAGAAAAGGAACCTAAACTTGAAGAGATTGCTAAAGCCTTGCACCTACAGTCATCTGACCTCAAGGGACATTGGGAAGTTAGAAGTGGTATCAAAGGGTTCTTAGCCAGGTTTCTGTTTGAAAAGGCCCATGAATGTTGGAACTCCCTTGACTTGCAAGCTTTTGAAGAAGTGGTGGCCCTCCTTGTCTATGGTTTGGTGTTGTTCCCTAACCCAGATCAGCTTATTGATATCAGTGCTGTCCAGATCTTTATGTCCAAGAATCCTATACCTACGTTGCTGGGGGACATCCTTCACTCATGTTACACTCGAACCATGAGAAAAAGAGGTGTCCTTATGTGTTGCACTCCCCTCCTGGGAAGGTGGTTTATTTCGCACCTTCCACAATCAGTTTTGAAGAATGAGCGGGGTTTGAGATGGTCACAACGATTGATGACTCTTACACATGCAGATATACATTGGTGCCCTCGGTCCAGAGAAGATGTCACTATCATTGATCGCTGCGGGGAGTACCCTAATGTTCCTTTACTTGGAATCAGAGGAGGTATTACTTACAGCCCATGCCTGGCTTGGAGACAGTTTGGTTATGCTCGGAGGGATGGTCCTCATGACATGTTAATTCCTGACATAGTTTTTGACTTCGACAATGATACTCAAGGACTTCGCCAGAGATTTATTAGAGCCTGGAGGATGCCCAGTAGGATAGACAGCAAGACACTGGGGCACAGGAACTCCATCCTGTTGGAACCTTATCTCAAGTGGGTACGAGCCCGCTCCCAGAAGTTAGTGATGCCTTATCCTCATATGCTCCCAGTAATCAAAGAGCCAGTCTTGGAAGGAGAAGTGTCCTACACTATTCAGCACCCTGATATGCCCACATCCTGGGAAGAGATACAGAAGAGCTGGATCCAGCTTAAGGAGGAAAGGAATTCTCTCGAGACTAGTCTACATGCCAGTGAAAAGAAGGTCTTGGACCTCACCCGCCTGTTGCATGAGGAGAGGAATCTCAACACTTACATAGCTCCAAAGAGGATGCGCAGTGTATTTTGGGATTGATTTACTTTTGTATTATTTTGCCCATGAGGCTTTGATGTACTAAACAATTATTTCCTTAATGATAACGTGTGTTCCTTCTTGTCTACAACAAAGTTGAACTTTCGAACCCTTGAATGCATTGCATAAACACATATCATTCATCATATGCATAGCAGGTTTTTCCTCTTTTCAGGTTGCTTACAGTTCTTCGCTGTTTATTTCAGCATCATGAATCCTGACTCGTCAACAACTGAGACATCCATCAAAGCTCTTCAGGCACAGAATGCGCAGTTTCAGGAATTAATCAAGGGTTTGGCTCAAGGCCAAGAAGAACTGAAGGCTCTGCTCCTGAAGAAGGAGAAGAAGAAGAAGAGAAGAACTGTTCTGTTTAACTCGGGCCAAAGGTTTGGCAATACTCTGCAGCATGAAGAGGCTGGTTCTTCTGTTGGCAAGAGTACTCCTCAGACAGAAAAGGGTCCTAGTCCGGTAGTCTCCGACAACGAGACTGATTTTGATGAAGAACAATACCCTCCGGCAGAAGACCGTTACAAGCAGCTGGAGGATAGGCTGAATGCTATGGAAATACAACAGGTACCTGGGCTGGATTTTGGAGATCTGGGTTTGTCCACCGGTGTGATTATTCCTCATAAGTTCAAAGCACTATCTTTCGCTAAATATGACGGGGCGTCTTGTCCCAAGCTACATCTCAGGTCATATGTTCGGAAGATCCAACCGTACTCAGCGGATAAGAATTTGTGGATCCACTTCTTCCAGGAGAGTCTTTCAGGGACTCATCTCGAATGGTTCTATCAGCTGGATGGGACTAAGGTTCGTAACTGGGAGGAGTTGGCTACTGCTTTCTATAAGTAGTATCAATATAATGCCGACCTTGCCCCTACATGTACCCAACTCCAGGGTATGTCGTTAGGTTCAAGTGAAGGTTTTAAGGAGTACGCTCAGAAGTGGAGAGATCTGGCTGGCAGAGTGCAGCCTCCGTTGACTGATCGGGAGTTGGTAGACATGTTCTTGGGGACCCTATCTGGGCCGTTTTTCAACCATCTTATTGGGAATTCGTCTGCAGGGTTCACTGATTTGATTCTGACTGGAGAGAGAATTGAGGCTGGGTTGAAGTCTGGAAAGATTCCGAAGGGTGCATCGTCTAGTTCTGAGAAGAAACCCTTCAAAAAGGAGGCTAGTGCTGTATATGGCTCCCGGAGATCAGAAAGATTTGAGCGCCGCCAATCTGTCAGTGCGGTAACGATTGCCAAGCCTGCTGCCGCTCCTCGGCCGACCAATCCTCAAAGGGCCGAAAGACCCCGGAGAGAGTTCACCCGCTTGAGTATGACCTTGTCGCAGATCTTGCCACAGTTGCTCTCAACCAACTTAGTGACTGTCAGAGAGGCGCCGAAGTTCCCAAATACTGCATCTCCTAAGTACAACCCGAATGCTCGTTGTGCTTACCATTCAGATAGCCCGGGGCATTCTACTGATGACTGTTGGGCATTAAGGAGTAAGGTGCAAGACCTTATCGACGCGAAGGAGATACAGTTCGAAGCACCTGAGAGGCCGAATGTAGTTACTGCTCCTATGCCTCAGCATGGGGTAAATGCTGTTGACGAAGATGTTTATGTTGTTTCTGTGGATGATATAGCCACTCCTCTGAAGACTGTCAAGAAGAACCTGCTGCTGGCCGGTTTATTTCCGGGTTGCAGTGAGGGTTGCCTGTTCTGTGCTGTGTCCCTATCTGGTTGTCCCTTGCTGAAGTTAGGCATCCAAAGCCTAATGGATAGCAAGGAGATTCTGTTTAAGAAGTCTGCTGTTCAATTGGTTCCGGTGGAAGAAGTTTCTGTGGTTACCATATTCAATAATCCAATCAAGGCTCTCCCGAAGAAGCCCGTCCAAATCATGACCGTCGCACCTATTGTTATCACTGTTCCGGGGCCCATGCCCTATGTATCTGACAAAGATATCCCCTGGCATTATGGGGCAGATGTGTATGTAAATGGGATTAAACAAGAGTTCAACGCCAGCGCCAGCATCTGTGACATCACTGGCCCAGCCAAGGTTACCCGCAGTGGCAGGCTCTTCTCGCCTGATATTGCACCGCCTGCTGCTCGAAGACCACTCCTTATAACTCCTACAAGTGTACCTGTTCCTATTGCTGACCAAGTTGTTTCTCCTGCTGCCGAGTCATCCAATGCTCGGGGCAAAGGAATTGAAGTTGAGCCTGCCCAGATGGAGGCACCTATACCCATAACTGCTGAGGCCTCCCAACAAGAGATGGAGGAAATCTTGAAAATTATAAAGAAGAGTGACTTCAATGTTGTGGAACAGCTGGGGCACACGCCCTCCAAAATCTCCATGCTCTCGTTGTTGCTGTGCTCCGAGGCCCATGCTAAGGCCTTAATCTCATTCCTCAAGACGGCCCATGTGCCACATGAGACATATGCAGTCCAGTTCACTGATTGCGTAGCAAATCTGACAGCAGACAATGGCTTGGGTTTCTCAGATGCTGACCTGACTGCGAAGGGAAGAGACCACAATGATGCCCTGCATGTCTCTATCGAATGCAGGGGCACTACTCTGGCACATGTATTGGTGGATACTGGTTCGTCCTTGAATGTTCTACCAAAGAAGGCTTTAGACCGTTTAGATTGTGAAGGCCTGGAATTGAAACCCAGCAATATCATCGTCAGGGCCTTTGACGGTTCAAAAAGGATGGTTCATGGAGAGGTCGACATTCCGATTCGTGTGGGCTCTCAGGTGTTTGACTCTACATTTTATGTGATGGATATCCGTCCATCTTACTCTTGTCTACTGGGTCGACCTTGGATACATAAGGCTGGGGCAGTGACCTCTACCTTGCACCAGAAGCTGAAGTACCCCGTCAGAGGGAAGATCGTCACTGTGCAAGGAGAGGAGGAATATATGGTGAGCCACTTGAACTCCTTCAGATACATTGAGATGGATGGGGAGTTTATTGAAACCCCCTTTCAGCATTTCGAGGAGGTGCTTCCAATTACAGCAGCAGCAGAAACAGCAGCGGAAGAAAGTGTTCCTTTGAAGATGGCCTCCCTGAGGGATGCCCGGGCTGTGGTTCAGAAAGGTGAGTGTGCTAACTGGGGCAGGCTTCCAGACTTTACACAGAAGACTGACAAATTCGGGCTGGGTTTTACCGTAGAGGGTCAGAAAGCTATGCGGAAAGCGAAGATCGGAAGACCTCCTGTGTTCATTACAAATCCAGGAGTGAATGCTGTTGGGGAAGACAATGAAGTGGACGAAGCTGAGTTCAATAGCTGGATCTACCCGACAACCGAAGGCGGATTGACCAATTGGATTGCCAGAGACCATACTCCTGTTACCTTTGTGACGCAGTAATAAATTTCTTTGTTTTGTTATTTGTAATAAACAATAAATAAACTATATGGCCCAGTGTCTTACCCGAGGCACCGTGGTTTCATTTGTGAGGGCATATAAATTGTCATTTCATATATCATGAATGAAAATCTTGGACGTTTTCTCGCATTGCAAATCTTATGCTCCTTTTCTGTCTTTCTTTCCTTTACATATATTTCAAAACAGCTGTATTTACACACACACTCACTCATACAGGTTCCAATCCACTCTGGATCCCACTGGTAACGACTCTGCTACTGCCAGTTATGACTTCGAAAATCTGATCAACTTAGCCGAAGACGAAGGTGAAGATGATTGCGAAGTGCCTGGCGAGCTTGCAAGACTGTTGCTTCAGGAAGAGAGGGCAATTCAACCCCATGAAGAGTCAGTGGAAACAATAAACCTGGGTACAGAGACAGACAGGAAAGAGGTAAAGATTGGTGCCAACCTAGAGCTCAGCGTGAAGCAACGGTTGACTAAAATGCTGCATGATTATATGGAGATCTTTTCCTGGTCCTACGAAGACATGCCCGGGTTGGATACCGATATTGTGGTCCATCACTTGCCAACTAAGGAAGATTGCCCTCCAGTGAAGCAAAAGGTCCGGCGGATGCGTCCAGAGATGTCTGAGAAGATTAAAGCCGAGGTTATGAAGCAGTTCGACGCTGGGTTCCTTGCAGTGACCTCTTACCCTCAGTGGGTTGCTAATGTGGTGCCGGTACCAAAGAAAGACGGCAAGGTCAGAATGTGTGTTGATTACAGGGATCTGAACAGGGCCATCCCCAAAGATGACTTCCCCTTACCTCACATTGATGTTCTTGTTGATAATACAGCTCAGCATAAAGTGTTCTCTTTCATGGATGGTTTCTCAGGTTACAATCAGATCAAGATGGCACCTGAAGACATGGAAAAGACTACATTTGTTACTCAGTGGGGCACCTTCTGCTACAAGGTCATGCCATTCGGGTTGAAGAACGCTGGGGCAACCTACCAACGTGCCATGGTTGCTTTATTTCATGACATGATCCATCATGAGATAGAAGTGTATGTTGACGACATGATCGCAAGGTCCCAGACTGAGAAGGAACACCTAGATCATCTGCAGAAGTTGTTTGACCGGTTGAAACTGTACAAGCTGAGATTGAATCCGAACAAGTGCACCTTCGGGGTAAGATCTGGAAAGTTGCTAGGCTTCGTGGTAAGTGATAAGGGTATTCAAGTGGACCCTGCCAAGGTCAAAGCTATTCAAGAGATGCCAGTTCCTAGGACAGAGAAAGAGGTCAGAGGCTTTTTAGGACGCCTGAATTACATTGCTCGATTCATCTCGCATCTAACCGCTACCTGTGAGCCAATCTTCAAGCTGCTGAAGAAAGATCAGGTAGTACGTTGGAATGATGAATGTCAAGCTGCTTTTGACAGAATCAAGGAGTATCTCCAAGAACCACCTATCCTTATGCCACCGGTTGAAGGGAGACCTCTGATACTATACCTGACAGTACTTGACAACTCAATGGGGTGTGTGCTGGGGCAGCATGACGAGTCTGGCCGAAAAGAGCATGCCATTTATTACCTTAGCAAAAAGTTTACCGACTGTGAGACCCGATACTCACTGCTTGAGAAAACTTGCTGCACTTTGGTATGGGCTGCTCGCCGGATGAGACAGTATATGCTGACTCACACTACCTTGTTGATCTCAAAAATGGATCCTATAAAGTACATATTCGAAAAGCCTGCTCTGTCTGGGAGAATTGCAAGATGGCAAATGATCTTGACGGAATACAACATTCAATATACAACCCAGAAAGCCATCAAGGGAAGTGTATTGGCAGACCACTTGGCACATCAGGCCGTAGATGACTATCAGTCAATGAACTTTGAGTTTCCGGATGAAAACATCATGATTGTGACATATTGTGAAGTACCTGGACCGGATGAAGGACCTGAACCAGGATCCCGATGGTCTATGCACTTTGACGGAGCCTCCAATGCTTTGGGTAACGGTATCGGTGCCATAATCATATCCCCTCAAGGCACTCATGCTCCGCTCACTGCCCGGCTATGTTTCAACTGTACCAACAACATGGCAGAGTATGAGGCGTGCATCATGGGTCTCCAAGCTGCGATCGAATTAAGGATCAAGTTTCTGAGTGTCTTCGGAGATTCCGCTCTGGTGATCAATCAGATCAAAGGAGAGTGGGATACGAAACATCCAAACCTGATTCCTTACAGAGAATGTGTGTTGACCTTGATCCCCCACTTCACAGAGATAACCTTTGAACATTTCCCAAGAGAGGAGAATCAGTTGGCGGACGCGTTAGCTACAATGTCTTCTATGTTCAAGGTCAAATGGGATAATGAGGCTCCCCATCATCTGGAAACTGGACGAACCGGCATACTGTTGCAATCTCGAGACTGAATTGGTGACTGAGAAGCCTTGGTACCATGAGGTGAAGAGATATCTGGAAACTCAGGAGTACCCTGAAGGTGCCTCTATCAATGATAAGAAGTTCCTGAGAAGGTTCGCAGCCAAGTTCTTCCTTAGCAATGGCATCTTGTACAAGCGAAACCATGATTCAACCTTATTGCGTTGTGTGGACAAAGCTGAAGCAGAAAGGATCATGGAAGAGCTACATGAAGGGACCTTCGGTACACATTCCAGTGGACACACTATGGCTAAGAAGATCCTTCGGGCAGGATATTACTGGTCCACAATGGAAGCTGACTGCTACCAACATTCTAGGACATGCCATAAGTGCCAGATTTATGCAGACAAGGTGCATGTTCCTCCAGTTCCCCTGAATGTTCTGACTGCGCCTTGGCCGTTTGCAATGTGGGGCATAGACATGATCGGTGAGATTAAACCTACGGCATCTAATGGACATCGCTTCATCCTAGTGGCGATTGATTACTTTACGAAGTGGGTCGAGGCAGCATCCTATGCTACGGTAACCAAGACTGTTGTGGCACGGTTTATTCGGCATAATCTGATCTGTCGGTACGGCGTCCCAGAGAGAATTATTACAGACAACGGTACCAATCTGAATAACAAGATGATCGCTGAGCTCTGCGAGCAGTTCAAAATACAGCACCACAATTCTTCTCCTTACAGACCGAAGATGAATGGGGCTGTAGAAGCAGCAAATAAGAACATCAAGAAAATCGTGCAGAAGATGACAGTGACCTATAAGGATTGGCACGAGATGTTACCGTTCGCTCTGCATGGGTACCGTACCTCAGCTAGGACGTCAACCGGGGCAACTCCTTTCTCTCTGGTTTATGGTATGGAGGCAGTCTTACCGATCGAAGTGCAAATACCCTCTCTCCGGATAATGAAGGATGCGAATCTGAACGAAGATGATTGGATCCAGACCCGACTTGATCAGCTCAACCTCATTGATGAAAAGAGACTTGCTGCTATCTGCCACGGTCAGACGTACCAGAAACGGATGATCAGGGCATTTAACAAAAAGGTCAGACCACAGGAATATCAAGTTGGGGATCTGGTAATCAAGCGAATCATCCTTCCTCAGAGTGATCCCAGGGGCAAATGGACCCCTACGTACGAAGGGCCATTTGTGGCCAAACATGTGTTCTCAGGAGGAGCAATGATATTGACCAACATGGATGGTGACGACCTTCCTCACCCCGCCAATGCAGACATAGTAAAAAGATACTACGCATGAAAAAAGACCCGCTAGGCTGACATGCCTAGGCAAAAATTAGGGCTTCCCGTCGAACCAAAAGGGTTCGGGCAAAATGAAGGGATGAAAATGAAAAAATCTGTACACCCGGCAAGTCGAAAACTTGAAAAGGCGGCTTGGGCAAAAATGGGTATCCCGGTGGACTGAAAACCCGAAAGGGCGGTCCAGGCAAAAATTAGGGATAAAAGCGTAATACTATGTCTCATTGATCACTTTGCATCCAGAATCTGATATCTACATCAGGCTCAGACGGCATTGATCAGTCAGCTTCACCTTCAACCAAGGTCATCAAGTGATGAGACGCTCGAAGTTATAAAGGCAATAGCAGAGTTGAAACCTAGTGGATTATTCATATTTCACACAGCTGTTTTATTTTCTTTTGTACAAAATTTGTATAAACTCTTTTGTTCGGCGGCGTTCTCTTACTAGGACGTCAGCCTCTTGTACACAAAACGCCTATTTTCAGGCCTTTCAAAAATCAATACAAATATACTTTTCAGTTAAAAGTGCCAATTGTTTTTCTTTTTCTGTTTTGTTTTGCGAAGAACGTCCAAGGTTCAATTTGTGATATATGCATTGACAATAATTTTCTAACTCATGAATATTTGCATACGAAACAAAGGATTAATTACAGGTAACATTAGAAACAGGGGCAATAAAAAGTTGTCTAAGCAATCTAATTGTTCTGTCCTCCAAGGTACCAAGGTAGGTTCAGCTAAAGAACATGACCAGTACATCTTAATTCCCCAGAGAGCAAGTCAGCAGTCAATACACTCTTCTCCAAACAGGGTTATCAAATCTTAAGGAAGTTGAGTATCCTACCAGCAGATCTCAACATTCCCCAGCAGTACATATATTCTTAAACAAGCATTCCTCGGCAGTCTTGGTCTAAAGATTGTTCCCCGGCGGCATACAAATATTAAAAGGAATCACTTCCCCCGCATAAAAAAACTTCCCCAGTAAAGTCCAATCCAGTTTCCCCAAGAAAGTTGGAATCCATCTCCCCCAAGCAGTAAGCTTATCCCCAGTAGATTCTGGAAGCTTATCCTCGCAAAGCATGAACGCGTCGTCCGGCTTTATTTAAAGAGTTATTTCCTTAACAGGATATAACTGGGTTATCCTCAGCCAAAAGCCCTGGAAAGAGCGTCCTCGACGAAACTCTCTTACCCCCAGCGAAGTCTATCAATACTTCCAACACAACAAGGATATCCCCAGCAAATTGTTTTCAACAATTCAACAAAGTACCTCTCTCCCCACAGAGTATCGCTCCCCAGCATGGTCGCTAAAGTATTTTTCTCCCCGCAGAATCTTCCATTTTGCCAAGTTTATTCCTCAACGGAGTCATCTTCTCCTACCGGTATTCTTGCAGTTATCATCCCCAGCAGGAGTAAAAGCTTATTCTTCAATATCAGCCCAGGAGTGACTTCCCGGCACCCGTCAAGGATTTACATTCCTAGACGAAAGCATACATAAACATCACATACATCATTATAGCATGCATGTACGCATCATATCATACAAATCTCATTTATGTTGAGAACATCATTGCTTGGTCCATATCATGCATGGCATATGACTGACCTCTACCTTTCAGGAAAGGTGCAGTTAAATTCTCAATCATATTTCAAGACCTAGACCGGTTCAGTTAATCGACTCCAAAGATTTCTTATCCAGTCCAAGGCCTTCTCTAGTCCAGCTAAATCGACTCCCAACAGATTTTTCTGATGAAGACTCAGTAGAAGTTATCTCAGGTTTTTCTCAAACGTCCGCTTTTGAGATTAATTTCCTATGGTTCTCTCCCCGACGGTGCGTGAGATGATAATTCCAGCCCAGGTTTTTCTCAGACGTCCGCTTTTGAGATTATAATTTCCTATGGTTCTCTCCCCGACGGTGCGTGAGATGATAATTCCAGCCCAGGTTTTTCTCAGACGTCCGCTTTTGAGATTATAATTTCCTATGGTTCTCTCCCCGACGGTGCGTGAGATGATAATTCCAGCCTAGGTTTTTCTCAGACGTCCGCTTTTGAGATTATAATTTCCTATGGTTCTCTCCCCGACGGTGCGTGAGATGATAATTCCAGCCCAGGTTTTTCTCAGACGTCCGCTTTTGAGATTATAATTTCCTATGGTTCTCTCCCCGACGGTGCGTGAGATGATAATTCCAGCCCAGGTTTTTCTCAGACGTCCGCTTTTGAGATTATAATTTCCTATGGTTCTCTCCCCGACGGTGCGTGAGATGATAATTCCAGCCCAGGTTTTTCTCAGACGTCCGCTTTTGAGATTATAATTTCCTATGGTTCTCTCCCCGACGGTGCGTGAGATGATAATTCCAGCCCAGGTTTTTCTCAGACGCCCGCTTTTGAGATTATAATTTCCTATGGTTCTCTCCCCGACGGTGCGTGAGATGATAATTCCAGCCCAGGTTTTTCTCAGACGTCCGCTTTTGAGACTATAATTTCCTATGGTTCTCTCCCCGACGGTGCGTGAGATGATAATTCCATCCCAGGTTTTTCTCAGACGTCCGCTTTTGAGATTATAATTTCCTATGGCCCTCTCCCCAGCGGTGCGGAGATGATAATTCCATTTCAGGTTCTTCTCGAACGTCCGCTTTTGAGATTATAATTGCCTATGGTTCTCTTCCCGATCCTGCGAAGATGGTAATTCCCACCAAGATTTTCTCAACGAGCGTTGTTGAAGTTAAAGTCACCCAAGGTTCTCTCACCGTTCCTGTTGAGGTAGTAACCATCCCTGGTCCATTCATCATCTTGTGAAGCTCCAGACTCAGCTCCTGTAACCAGTCAGGACACATCTATACCAAGCATCTGAAAATCAGCTCCTGCAACATGTCAGGTAATCATTTTCTGTTTTGCAGGTACGCAAGTTCTCGCTAAGGAATCTCTTACGCGATCAACATCCAGATGGCATCTATAAGCCCATCATCCTATTCATCAACCTCTAAATGGCATCTGTAAGCCCATTTCCACCATCACTGCTACTATGTGAGCGCAAATTTCTGGGCACTCTAGTGTCCAATCATCTTCCACCCTCGGATTACGAAAGGCACGTCAGCCAATCTGCATCCTCAGGTATAAGAAGATTGAACATGGGCAATTGTTGTACCCCAAAATTTGCCCTCCCATATTCTTCAAGAAATTGCCAAGTCAAGCTTCAAAATTCCCCAAGGGTTGCACAGTGTAAGAGCCTCATAAGACAGTCAAACTAGGGTTTTGGTCCTGATCAAGAAAATGAAGTTTCCAAAGGTCCAATCAAGTCCCACATGCCTACAAATATGGTCAAGCACCCTCATATCAAGTTTCAAGACTTTCAGCACAAAATTGCACAGTCAAAAACCCTAATTGCATTACAGTCAACTGTAGGGGCAAAATGGTCATTTGGCAGTCAAAAGTTCAAATTTTTGGTCAACATCTCATTTTGAAGCCACAAACATCATTTGATCAATGCTTGATCATGATTCTCAAAGCTTGGCTCAAAAATCATCAAGATGCAAAAGTTTCCTTATTTGGACAGCTAAAAAAGTCAACTGTAAATTGACCAGGGCATAACTTTCACATGGATTATCAGAAAAATTCCATCCAAAGCTCATTTTTAAGAGAAAGACATTTCCTACAATTCATCTTCATATTCCAAGTCTAAGAAATGCACTCACAAAAAGTTATCAATTTCAACATTATAGGTCATTTTCAAAAGTCAACAAAAAGAGACTTTAAGTCAAAGGCCATAACTTGATATTGGTAAATCAAAATTACATGGGACCAAATACATTGGTTAGAGGACTAAAATACCTTTCCAAAATGTCCAAGAACATGAGCAAAGATTAAAAATTGAGCAAGTTATGCCTTGTGGAAGTTGGGAAATTTTTGGATATTTTGAAAAGTCAACATTGATTCAAATGACCTAAAATTGCTAATAGGCCCATTTTTCTTCCATAATTCATCATCCAAGGCATGTGCACGACCATTTGGCCCAAAGGGAAGTTTTTCTCCATTTTTATTTATTTATTTGAATTTTTTATTATTAATAATTCATTTAATCAAATAAAATACATGAAAAATATAAAACCAATGAAATAAAATCTTTTTGTGCATGAAATATACTCAATAATTCGTGCATAATCAGATACGGAAGGAATTAGATTGATTGAATATGATTGAGAGCAAAAGCACATGAAAAAAGATTGAAAAAGATCTTTGAAAATCAAATTTCAAAAACCATGAATGCAAATGATTTGGATTGTTTTTCTTGACCTAATTCACTCTATACTTAAGCCTGAACACAAACCTAATACAAAAAACCATTAAGCTGCGCTAGAAACTCCATTCATAAACTTAAAATTTTGTTTAAAAACTCAAAACTGAAAACAGGTTTGCAGGTCGTTTCAAGCCACGAGACTCATCCCATTGCATTCCTGGGACATCAAACAACGTGCTTGGATCAAAAACATCAATCCTAACGCCTTGAAACTGTATACAGAAGTCCAGTTTTTTTCACTTTTTCTCATAATCGTGTTTTACATTCTATGCACATTCATGGCATTTTGTTTATATATTCATGATCAGTGAAGTGTTTGCAAGCTAACCATATGCTTTGATTGGATTATTACATGCTATATACGATTTCACCATTATCAAATTTTAGGGTTTACAGGACCTTAGATTAGGGTTTTTCAAATAAGGAAAAATTGGCCTTCAAGACTTGGACTATTGAATCCAGCATGCTCAGACGATCCCAAGGCTACCCTCGCGCCTAATTTATGGAGCCCCTGGGGCTAGTCGATATTTTCTGATATGTTGCCTAAGGGAACGGTGTAAAAACCGTTGCCTATGTTTGTTATGTTTCAGGAACGAGGAAGAAGAAGATGCGTGGCCAGCAATGATTGGTCCTTTTAAAATTGGCGCGCGCTTTTCTGATTTAGGCCACTAGCGTTTGTTTTGTTTTATAATAATTGTCATTCATATAATATACAAAGTAACCAAGTGGATCAGCTGGCAAGGCGTAGTGGTGGTAACGTTCATGACCTGGGTTCGAGCCCCAGGTCTTCATTATTTCCATATTATTTTTCAACTAATTATCCTATGCAGTTTCAACACCATGAGCGTACTATGTAGTCCACCATCAAGCTTGCCACGTCTATCTCAAGATCAATCAGAAGGCTAGAATCTGGAGAACACCATAGGCATAAGTCAACGGAGCTACACGTGGTCAATAAAGTCAACAAGGCCAGGACCTTAATGGGCCAGAATTACCACAATTTCACCTCCTATTTGGGGTCTGAACCCCCTTTGGTTTGCAATTCTTTCTACTTTCTTTATTTTTTTTATTTTATTTTATACTTTCTTTTTATTATTGTTTTATTAATTAATTTAATGTTTTCATAAAATATAAAAGACACATAAAAAATCAGAAAAAGAAGAAAATATAATAAATATTTTATTTTAGTATTTTTATAAATAAATTACATTAATTAGATTTAGTTATTAAATTAGGTTTAAATTCAATATTTTCATAATAAAAATCTAAAAAAACATAGAATTAGGGTTTAATTAATTTTCATCTTTTTTCTTTCATAATAATTAAAATAATTAAATATTTATTTTTATAATTAAATTATATATAAAAATTAGGGTTAATTTTAGGTTAAAAACTTCAACATTTTTTTTAATAAATTAAAAATAATTAGAATTAGGGTTAGCATCTTATTTTAATTTTAATTAATTCTCTTTTTTCATTTAAATCCTAAAAATCATAAAATACCAAAAAACAATTTTCTTTCTTTTTATTTTAATTAATTCATCGTTTAATTTAATTTTGCAAAAAGGGTCCAACGCCCTCGTTTTTTATTCTTATTAATTCGCATATTTATTTTATTGCGTTTAAATATTTATGTATCTCTCCCGAAGCCATGTAACTAATTGCTCGCACTTTTAATTCTTTATTTTCTTTTATTTCTTTATTTTCTGTCAAATCGGGTTCGAGAAATTTGGCGATGTGGACCCGCGCCTTTGTAATAGTTTAGAACTTTTAATTTCCGCATCTTTTTAACTGTTAATAAATGCATGCAAGAATGAATGATAAAATAAAAACAAACGCATAGATCACCTTGACATGAATAAGACAAAATAACTGAACATGACACACAAATCACACACCACCCCTAGGGTACGCCTCACTGTTGCCTTGCCTCGAAAGGTGATCGTCGAGTAGAGGATGTCTTAGTAAGTCCTCATGATCCGGGAACCTGGAATGAGGGTAGCTTCTAAGGTGTCTTCCTATTGCTCTGGTGATCACCATGTCCCGAACCTCGAATTGACCCGAACACCTCCAACGGTGGTGCTACCTACCTCTCAATGGTGGGATGGCACTACTTTAAAGGACATCTACACAGACGAATTCCTTAGGGTAGGTAGACGACTCTTGATACTTGCTCTAATCTCAAAACAAATCAAAAATACTTTTCACACCGACACCTTTTCAAAAAGCTTTCGAAAGCAATTTTTCAAACACTCTTGAGGACCAATACAAGAGTCGAACTGGAATTTTCAAAGAAACTTTTTTAAAAAACCCACAGTTGAAAAGCAAACAAACCAATTTTTGAAAACACAATGAGCAAGTATCTAAGAGCCCATGGATAACCATGGATAGAAAGGGTGCTAACACCTTCCCTTTCTATAACCTACCTCCCGAACCGAGAGCAATCTCTTTAAGGAATTTTTCTGTGCTTTTGTCCTTTCCATTTGGAGAAAATAAAAGACGGTGGCGACTCTTGCTTCTGCGACATTTCGCGAACCAGCGTTAAACAGTCAGTTCCAGATCCACCGATCACAAACATCATGAAGAACGGGTCGGTACAAATAAATTTTGAGCCTTTATCCTTTGTTTCTTAAACCGTGAACCATGCCACGTTACAACCCTTAAAAATCCTAGCTGAAGCATGGGTTAGTTCGAGAGCATACTGTTACAAAAGGTATCCCGACTCCTGTAGGACTTGCTACAAATCCTGAGTTGATATCACACTCTCACAAAAATTTTTTGTTTTACTAAAAATGAAGTTTTAAAAAAACTTCAAGACAAGCATAAACTTTGCATTCTTAAAATTCCATTATTTGCATATGACTATTTGTTCAATAGCAGAGAAATTCGCATGACGAATATCTAGTGAATGAAAACCTTCTCAATGAAAAGGATCACCTCAAGTGGAAAAACACTTCCAACCAAGGGGCACGGCATGATAATTGTCCATCATCTGGGCAGTCAATTCAAGATTCAAGGAATCTCTCAAAAATACTAAACAACCTGGGGCAGATCTCCATCTGAATCACTTGGGGCATTAAACATGAATTTCAACAACGAATCACGTACAATCAAGCAAAATAAATATCTCCACCGCGCTTTATTGTTTCCAAAGGAATGGGAAAAGAGAGAATAACCCAAAAAGAGGGGGAAATATTCAAGGTAAGGGGGTTGGTTATGCAAAGGGAAGGTTTTAGAACCCTAAACATCTACGGTACTCCGCAGGAGCCTCTTTGTAAAATCTGTATATTTTGGCTATAAAAATTGTTGTATAAAAAAGGGATGGTGGAGGTGAGAAAAGAAATATATTTATTTTATAATTTTTGCACCCGCCGCGGTTGCGAACCTTTAGTGCCTACGTACCACCTTTCATGCAATAGGGGATCAGGGTATACGTAGTTCCTCTTTTAAAAATTTAAAACACAAATGTGTTGGTTAATTTTATGAGATAAAACATCATCGTCATTGTCCGTATGGAAAACATACCTACTGCCCACAATCATGAGAAAGGAGAATTTGCATCATCTCAAAGTGGAGGATATGGCTTGGATTTTAAAATCAACAATGCCTCACTCAACACCCAAGTAGAAAATATCTCTCTTCACTACATATTATAGAAGTATAGTCGTTTGCATCACTGCAAGGATTGACAAGAGTTTAACCTTTTAAGAAAAGTTTTAAAGGTAAAATGCCAAAGTGGCAAAATGGTTTGAAATGAGATTGATTGACTTTTAGTTTTCTTACAAAGAAAAAAATGTCAAGGTATTATTAAGTTGATTGGAGCTTATTTATGAAAATGTTTTGAAAATGCATGGACATAAGTCCAAGTCTATTATGAAAATGGTTCAAGTTCAAAAACAAGAAGAGTTTTCAAAAGGAGGAAGAAGATTTTGAAATTAAAGAAGATGGGAGGAGAAGAGGAGACTATCCTAAAGCATAAGGTAAAAGCTAGGGATAAGAACCATATATCCAACAAGAAGCCAATACTTGACATTATGAGCCAAGATAGAATTCCCATTCCTTGGATTGAAACTAAGAAAGCAAAAATAATATACCTCTTGAGAGAACCAAACTTCAAGTGTATTAAGTCTTCACAAAAATTAGGCAGAGTAACGGCTGTATACGGGTGAATTCCAGATTATAAACAGAGGATGTAATCACAAAAACCTGCACACAAAAACAAACAAGCAACCCAATGTCTTGAGGTAAACCTCAAGAACTCTAGACAAAATAATCAGATAAGATCACAAGGTCTCCAAGATAGGCCAAGGTTTCTAATCCTAAGTCCAAGAAAAAGTCCCATGCTCCATAATGCCAATGATAGTAACCAAATAGTCCAAGTACCATTAAAGATTTTTTAGGGTTTATGTTGATTATTAAGTATCTTAAGAAAGGAAAAGAAAATCTCAAGTGAGCAAAGTAATAATGGCAAGAAAATAAATGCTCAAATGAGCAAAGATAAAAATGGCATGAAATGTAAATGCTAAAAGTAAATAGTACATAAGCATAAAAAAGAATAAAAGCATAAGGTAAAACAAGTCAATAATTAGTGTTTAGTTGGATGACCATCTTGAAACTTGCATTTGGAACTCATTAGAGGATTGGTAGAACCAAAGCCTACACACAACAAGTTGCATTTGCTTTTTGTCAAGTATATCATCCATTTGGAATTCTCATAAGTACCATTTAATGATCTACGATGTTTAAGTGATCCGCGTTGACCAAAGGTGTTGTAGATCCATTAGAGGATTGGTAGAACCAAAGCCTCCACACAATGAATCTCAAGGTTATTAGATCAAAGAGATCAAATTAACATACTTGGGCTTGTAATCATAAGTTTGGGCCACGAATGATTATTTATTCGAATCGAGACAAAGTTTAGCACTATGTTAAGCAATCGTAAGTGGACTTATATAGAAGTCGCACCTATTTTGAGGCCGGTCAATAGCAATTTATGCACCATTTGTTTTGAGACGTGATATAGAGATCATGCTCCAACAACATCTAGTGCAATGAGAAAGGGATGGGATGAAGAGGGATGGGAAAAAATATACAAACCACTTTTGAATTAAATTTTAATCAAACTATTATTAAAGTCATTCATCCATTTTGGTGGAGTTGAACTCAACACCCAAGATCCAATGATGTTAACAAATTCATGAAAAAAAAATCAACTCAAGACAGCCAGAAAATAATCACAAAATAATATTATATTTAATATATATATTAAAAGGGTTTAAAAAATGTTTAAAAATCAAAATAGAGGAGAAAAATATCAACTATGTTCAAATTAATCAAGAAAGAAAAAGTAAGGCCATAGAAAAACCAGAAACTGATCCAAATATGTTTATAAAATTTTTGGTAATTTTTAAAAGTCAGAAACTATTTTTAAACTATTTAAAATTGCTCAAATAAACAGAAAATAGGTCAAAAATAGTAAACCTCAATATAAATTTCCATAAAACTTTCAGAAAGTCAAAAATATGCAAAATAATATTTATGAATTTTTTCAGAATTAAAAAAATGTCAGAAAGTATTTTTTAAGTAATTAAAAGAAAGAAAATAATTCAAAAAATACAAAAAATATCAAATATCAAAATAAAAATGTGAAAAAATAGTCATGAAATCATAAATAATTCAAAGTATTTTTGTGAATTTTTTCATAATTTTTGGATAAAAAATAAAAGAGTTATGAATTTTTGAAAATTTAATTAATAAAAATATAAAATCAGAAAATAAAATAAAACCAAAAAGGTGTGGACCATCAGATCATAGTCAAAACGCGTTAGTAAGCTGATCGAGTGGACCAGATGCGCTGTGCTTGATATGGACCTTAGTGAGATACGCATAGGATCAGAAAAAGGGCAACCAATGAAATTAAAACGTTTGGCACGCTATCATTGGCTGAGATGAGACATGTCATCGTCTTCAACCTCCAGACACCCTGCAATAGGGATTTCATGAGATCCTTCAAATGGAAAAATTAGGATCCCAGGCTAGTATCATTGAACTCGTCTCTTCAAGACGATTCTAACACCACCATCGCGCCAAATTTATATAAGGTATGGAGAGAGATATGAATCAAAAACCCAGAAAATAGCGAGCACCTGTAATTTGAGATTTCTCTCTCAATTCTCAATAGATTTAAAAATTGTAAGCAGCATTGGAATCAGGAGAAGGAGTAGAATAAATTAGTGCTTAATTTGGATCCAAATGGTGGAGAATTCTACCTTTTCAAAGTTCAAGGAAGAAGCTTTGAAACTGGACTTCTATAGCTTGAATTATGGCTCGTTTTGATTGGTTTAAGTGTTGGAGAGTTTATATGATGCTTAAGGATGATGAATGCACAAGGAATTTTGGAGAAGGGAGCTTAAATCTCAGAAACTGAATTCAAAAAATATGGGTTTGTGTGAAGTTTTGGCAGGCTATTTTTGGCTCTCAAAGCATGAAGAAATGAATGGGGGATGACCTTCTATTTATAGGGAAGTGAATGGGAATGAAAATTGGAAGAAACAAGGAAGTTTGGAGGGAAATTGAGTGAAGGTCGAGCACGAGTGAAGTGTGACTTCATTTCCATCAAAACTCAACCAAATCTTGCGTTTTGGGGTGCTAATCACTTCTGGAAAGTTTGCTAATCAAGTTTAAATCAAAAATATGCTTAAATCTTGTGTTTAGAAGTCACATTATGGATTTCAAAATTCTGACTTTGTAGAAAATTCAGTTTCAAGTTACCAAATTCAAATCCATGGCATTTCCAACTCAAGGGGTCTTAGGGCATGATTCTTGATGCTTTATAAAGATGAGGTTACAAGCTTTGCAATGGAAAAAGAATGGAGTTAAATAGCTACTTGCGATGAAATATTTATTGAGTCAAAGTTGAAGAAAAAGGGTTGACTTTCCATACTTAGAAATATTTAAAATTCTTCTTCAAAAATGACCTATAATCTTTTGCATCCAAACATGGCCTTCCACTTGGAATTTTCCCTTGACCAAAAAAAATGGAATGAAGTTGATCTCTTGAATGACATTTTGAAACCTGAACCACTCAAAATATCCAAAAATTGAGAAAGTTATGACTTGTTGAAGTTGGCCAAAAATCATGAAATGACCTATAATCTTTTTAATATTTAAGGCAACCTCCATCCATTTTCCCAATTCGCACATAAAAGAAGGCATAAGTTTCACATCTTCAAGATCATTATGAAAAAAGAATGGACTCAAGGTGACGAAAATTGACCAAGTTATGATCATTTGAAGTTACTTATGTAAAATTATGGATTCATCTGGATGAGTTGTAATCTTTCTTCTTCACCAAGTTTCTTCCACATGAAAACTCCTTAGAACTTTTGAAGTGATTTGTTGATAACCATTTAAAGATAAGGATGTATTTGGAATCACTCAAAAATACCAAAAGGTGAGCAAGATATACTCCTTTGAAGTTCAAAACCCTAGCTTCTAGATCAAGAGAATGCCTTGAGGAACTTTGACAAGTTTGAACAAACTTCTTGTACCAATATTCTTGCTTTGTGAATAGAAGTTGGTGAGGATGATAATGAGAACTCTTAGCCACCAAAACCACTTCCATATCTTGAATTTTGAGAGAAATATGCTCTTGTGACCAATAGGAACAAGGCCTTGTCCAAACATGACAACTTCTCCAATCAACCCCTTGTACTGTTGAGTCAAATCTAATAACCTTGAAATGTGATGAACCAAAGCAAACTTGCCATGTCAATTCTTCCAAAACCAATCCAATGATGAGGTTTGAACTTCTCAAACTATATTGACTAGGGCATGGAAATAAACTCATGAACCCATGGAGTAACTTGTTAAATCTCATTGCCCTTACCTACATGGATAACAAGCAAGACAAGCCAACATTGTATTTTATTAGTTAAGTGAAGAAATAACAACAATATTCATGATCACAAAAGGAACATAATTCAAGGTGCTTGGTAATCCCTCAAAAGGAGCAAAACTCAAAGTAGGGAGGGGAACCAAGAATCCTAGTGTGATCTTGTTGAGAGTGAATCAACATGGTATGATGGAGGTATCTTAGGGGGGGAAATTGGGGTACAACGTCGGGTCTAGGCTTCACAATAACTTGCTTGAAAAGATGAAGTTGAACTGATATTTGGTCGGATCCAGGTGTAGCGGTAGAAATGTTTAAGACTAAGCCATGACTAGACTTGTACAAATCAAAATAAAAATTGCCACCGCGCTTTATTATTTCCAAAGGAATTGGAAAAGAGAGAATAACCCAAAAAAGGGGGAAAGATTCAAGGTAAGGGGGTTGGTTATGAAAAAGGAAGGTATTAGCACCCTAAACATCTACGGTACTCCGCATGAACCTCTTTGTAAAAATCTATATATTTTGGCTATAAAATATTGTATAAAAATAGATGGTGGAGGTGAGAAAAGAAATATTTTTTATGATTTTTGCACCCGCCGTGGTTTCGAACCTTTAGTTCCTATGTACCACCTTCCGTGCAATAGGGGATCATGGTACACGTAGTTCCTCTTTGAAAAAATTTAAAACACAAGTGTGTTTGTTAATTTTATAAGATAAGACATCATCGTCGTTGTCCGTATGGAAAAACATACTTACTACCCACAATCATGAGGAAGGAGAATTTGCATCATCTCAAAGTGGAGGATATGGCTTAGATTTTAAAATTAACAATGTCTCACTCAACACCCAAGTGTAAAATATCTCATTTCACTACATATCATAGAAGTATGGTTGTTTGCATCACTACAAGGATTGACAAGAGTCAAATCTTTTGATAAATGTTTAAGATGAAAGCTAAGATGGAAAAATGGTTTGAATGAGATTGATTGATTTTTAGTCTTCTCAAAAAAATGTCAAGGTTTTATTAATGTTGATTGAAGTTTATTTGTGAAAGATGTTTTGAAAATGCATGGACCTAAGTCCAAGTTTATTATGAAAGTAGTTCAATTTTAAAAATAAGAAGAGTTTTCAAAAGGAGGGAGAAGATTTTTTGAAATTTAAGAAGATGGGAGGAGAAGAAGAGGCTATCTTAAAGCATAAGGTAAAATCTATGGATAAGAACCATCTAACCAACAAGAAGCCAATACTTGACATTATGAGCCAGGATAGAATTCCCATTCTTTATATTGAAACCAAGCAAGCAAAGATATTAGATCTCTTGTGAGAACCAAACTTCAAGTGTATTAAAAAATTCACAAAAATTGGGCAGAGTAACGGCTGTATACGGGTGAATTCCAGATTACAAACAAAGAGTGTAATCACAATAACCTGCACACAAAACAAACAAACAACCCAATGTCTTGAGGTAAACCTCAAGAACTCCAGACAAAATACCAATTAAGGTCATAAGGTCTCCAACATAGGCCAAGGTTTCTAATCCTAAGTCCAAGAAGTCCAATACTCCATAATGCCAAGGATAGTATCCAAATAGTCCAAGTATCATTACAGTTTTTTATGGTTCATGTTGATTATTAGGTGTCTTAGAAGATAAAAGAAAAGGCTCAAGTGAGAAAAATAAAAATGACATGAAATGTAATGCTTAAAGTAAATGGTACATAAAGTATAAAAAATAAAAGGGCATAAAGTAAAAACAATTTAATAATTAGTGGTTATTTGGATGACCATCTTGAAACTTGCATTTGGAACTCATTAGAGGATTGGTAGAACCAATGCCTCCACACAAAAAGTTTCATTTGCTTTTTGTCAAGTATATCATCCATTTGGAATCCTCAAAAGCACCATTTAATGATCAACGATGTTTGAGTGATTCACGTTGACCAAAAGTGTTGTAGATCCATTAGAGGATTGGTAGAACCAATGCCTCCACACAATGAATCTCAAGGTTATTGCATCAAAGAGATCAAATTAACATACTTGGGCTTGCAAACATAGGTTTGGGCCATGAATGATCATTTATTTGAATCATGACAAAATTTAGCGCTATGTTAAGTAATCGTAAGTGGACTTATATAGAAGTCACGCCTATTTTGAGGTCGGTCAATAGAAATCTATGCACCATTTGTTTTGAGACATGATATAGAGATCATGCTCCAATAACACTTAGTGCAATGAAAAATGGATGAGACGAAGAGGGGTGAGAAAGAATATACAAACCGCATTTGAATTAAATTTAAATCAAACTATTATTAAAATCATTCATCCTTTTTTGTGGAGTTAGACTCAACACATGGATCCAATGATGTTAACAAAGTTCATGACCAAAAATTTAATCCAGGATCAGCCAGAAAATAATCACAAAATAATATTGCATTTAATATATACATAAAAAAGGGTTTAAAAAATGTTTTAAAATAAAAATAAAATAATATCAACTATATTCAAATTAACCAAGAAATAAAAGTAAGACCATAGAAAAATCAGAAATGAACTAGAATGATTTTATAAAAATTTTGGTAATTTTTAAAAGTCAGAAACTATTTTTAAAATTAAAAGAAATGAGTAAAATAAACCAAAAATGATAAAAAATAACAAAGTCAGAAATAAAAAATAAATGAGGTCACCAATATTTGTCACAATATCATTGGATCATTCCATAATATTTTCAGAATTTAAAAATGCATTAAAGTATTTTTAAACATTTAAAACAATTCAAATAAAGGGGAAATTTATAAAAAAAATATCAAAACACAAAATAAAATTGTGAAAAAAATTAAAATCAGAAAGAGAAAAATCAAAATTATTTTTCATAATTTTTTCAGATTTTTTTTGACTAAAAATGAATTTTCTATGATTTTTTGAAATTTAAAACAATTAAATATAAAAATCGGAAAAGAAAAATAAAGTAAAAAATATGTGGACCATTGGGTGAGAGCCAAAACGCGTTAGTAATCAAATCCAAGGGATCTGGCGCGCTGGGCATATCATGGTCATTAGTGAATAAAACACTGAATCAAATGTAAATCAGAAATTCAAAAAATCCAAATGGCGATGTTTCATTGGTTGAAGGATGACACGTTGGTCATCTTCAACCTCCAGCCAGTCCCAAAACCAGGTTGCTCAATCTGTAAAATTAGAGCACGAGACCTATGTCATTCGCTTCGTCTCTTCAAGACGAAGACAACCACACCTTTGCGATAAATTTATATAAATTGTAGCTCAAGCAATTTGGAAAGAAATTTTTGAAAAGGGATTTGAAATTTCATGGTCAAAACAAGTTTCCAGATAAAAGTAAGTGTTGCAACTAGAACCAGGGCAATGAGAGCATCATAATGATATCAAAGTTTTGAATAATTGATGAAGGAATCTACCTATTGAAATTGAGTTACAGAGCTCTGAAATTGGATTCTATGGAGCAATATAGGGCACGATTCTTGAATGTAATTATATGTTTAGCTTCAGGAAAGATCAAGGAAGGTAAATTGATAGAAAAATTGGATTGAAAAAGGATTTAAAATAGATTTTGAAGTTGCATAAATTTGAGTTATGGAACAAGTTTGGCAGGGTGATTCTGGCTATCCAAGCTTGAGGAAATGAATGGGGGATGACCCTCTATTTATAGGGCATCAAATGAAATGTCCAAGCATGTGAAATGATGATGTTTGGAGGGAAATCGTGTGAAGTTGCAAACAAGAAAAGTGTGACTTCTAATTTGATCAAAACTCATCCAAAACGCGTGCTTTGTTGTGCTAATCACTTCTGGAAGTTCACTAAACATGTTTAGAGGCAAAAACGCACAGAAACAAAGTGTTTAGAAGCTAAAACAATGATTTCAAATTCTGACTTTTGAAGAAACTTCAGTTCCAAGTTACCAAGTTCAAATCAATGGCATTCTCAGCTCAAGGGGTCTTAGGGCATGATTCTTAATGCTTTAGAAAGATGAGGTTAGAAGCTTTGAAATGGAAAAATAATGGAATCAAATGGATGCTTGAGCTTAAAGTTGCATTGAGTCAAAGTTGGGGGAAAAAGTTGACTTTCCATACTTAGAAATATTTCAAGTTTTTCTTCAAAAGTGACCTATAATGTTTTGCATCCAAACATTGTCTTCCACTTGAAATTTGCTCTTGAACAAAAAAGATGGAATGAAATAGACCTCTTGAATGACATTTTGAAACTTGAACCATTCAAAATATCCAAAAATTGAGAGTGTTATGAATTGTTGGAGTTGGAAAAAAATCATGAAATGACCTATAATCTTTTGTATCCTTAGGGCATCTTCCATCCATTTTCTCACTTTGCACATAAAATAAGGCATAAAGTTCACATCCTCAAGATCATTATGGAAAAATAATGGGCTCAAGGTGATAACAATTGACCCATTTATGATCATTTGAAGTCACACATGAGAAATTGGGGGTTCATCTGGAGGACTTGTAATCTTTCTTCATCATCAAGTTTCTTCCACATGAAAAATCCTTGAAAATTTTGAAGTGATTTATTGATAACCATTTGAAGAGAAGTATGTTTTTGTAATCACTCAAAAATACCAAAAGATGACAAGATATGCTTCTTTGAAGTTCAAAACCCTAGCTCCTAGATCAAGAAAATGTTTTGAGGAACTTTGACAATTTTGAACAAACTTCTTCTACCAACACAAATGCTTTGTAAATAGAAGTTGTTGAGGATGAAAATGAGAACTCATAGCCACTAAAACCACTTCCATATCTTGAGAATTGAGAGAAATATGCACTTGTGACCAATGGGAACAAAGCCTTGTCCAAGCATGACAACTTCTTCAATCAACCCCTTGTACTTTTGAATCAAATTTGATAACCTTGAAATGTGGTGAACCAAAATAACCTTGCCATGCCATTTCTTCCAAAACAAATCCAATGGTGAGGTTTAAACTTCCCAAGATTTATTGACTAGGGCATGGAAATAAACTCATGAACCTATGGAGAAACTTGCTAAATCTCATTGCCTTTACCTACATTAGTAACAAGCAAGACAAACCAACATTTCATTTTATTAATTAAAAGGAAAAATCAAGACAAAATATTCATGACCACAAAAGAAAACAAGTCAAGGTGCTTGGTGATTCCTCAAAGAGCAAAGCTAAAGGTAAGGAGGAGGACCAAAAGCCCTAATGTGACCTTGTTGTGACTGAATCAATATGGTATGATGAAGGGATCTTAGGGGGAAAAATTAGGGTACAACAGCTGCCCTTATTTAAGTTTCTTCTATCCGGAGATACGAAGGTTAAAAATCTTCGTGTCGACGCGGTCAAAGATACTTAAATATAAAATAAACCCTATTTTTTACCCTAAGACGCCATGCAATGCTTATGAATATGAATGCAGATGGACAACTACAAAGGGACACAAAACACCACTGGGGATGTAACAGTATAAAGAAACAAGAGAGCAACCCGACCAGGAAAATAAATCTCTGGTGGATCAAAAGACCTGACTTAGAGAGGATGGTGAAATGGTCAAAGGATACACTAGCTCCTACTGAAGGCGAAACAACCAACATTCACTGAAGGTAGAAAGAGGAAAGAAATAACAACACTGACAATCACTGACGGTGAGCTACCAACTTTCACTGAAGGTAGAAGGACAAAAAATATCATAACATCACTCTTCACTGACGATGAACTACCAACGTTCACTGAAAGTAGAAAAAAGATAACAATCACTAACTTTCATTGAAGGTGACCTACCAACTTTCACTGAAGGTAGAGAGAAAATATATCATAGCACCGTCGTTCACTGATGATGAACTACCAACGTTCACTGAAGGTAGCCAAAAGATAACAATCACCAACTTTCACTGAAGGTAGAGAGAAAATATATCATAGCACCGTTGTTCACTGATGATGAACTACCAACGTTCACTGAGGGTAGCAAAAAGATAACAATCACCAACTTTCACTGAAGGAGACCTACCAACTTTCACTGAAGGTAGATATAAAATATGTCATAGCACCGCCATTCACTAACGATGAACTACCAACATTCACTGAAGGTAGCAAAAAGATAACAATCACCAACTTTCACTAAAGGTGACCTACCAACTTTCACTGAAGGTAGAGAGAAAATATATCATAGCACTACCGTTCACTGACGATGAACTACCAACGTTCAATGAGGGTAGTAAAAAGATAACAATCATCAACTTTCACTGAAGGTGACCTACCAACTTTCACTGAAGGTAGAGTGAAAATATATCATAACACCATCGTTCACTGATGATGAACAACCAACGTTCACTGAGGGTAGCAAAAAAATGGCAATCACCAACTTTCACTGAAGGTGACCTACCAACTTTCACTAAAGGTAGAGAGAAAATATATTATAGCACCGCCGTTCACTGACGATGAACTACCAACTTTCACTGAGGGTAGCAAAAGGATAATAATCACCAACTTTCACTGAATGTGACCTACCAACTTTCACTGAAGGTAGAGAGAAAATATATCATAGCACCGCCGTTCACTGACGATGAACTACCAACATTCACTGAAGGTAGAAAAAAGATGACAATAACCAACTTTCACTGAAGGTGACCTACCAACTTTCACTGAAGGTAGAGAGAAAATATATCATAGCACGTCTGTTCACTGATGATGAACTACCAACATTCACTGAAGGTATCAAAAAGATAACAATCACCAACTTTCATTGAAGGTGACCTACCAACTTTCATTGAAGGTAGAGAGAAAATATTTCATAGCACCGCCGTTCACTGACGATGAACTACCAACGTTCATTGAAGGTAGCAAAAAGATAACAATCACCAACTTTCACTGAAGGTGACCTACCAACTTTCACTAAAGGTAGAGAGAGAATATCATAAAATCGTCGTTCACTGACGATGAACTACCAACACTCACTGAAGGTAGCAAAAAGATAACAAGTTTCCCCAAAATTCTGGCATTTCCCTAGAACGGGTCTCAACTTTTTCTTTAACCAAAGCACTCCGCCTGGAAAGGGTAATATATAAGCTGTCTCAAATAGAGACTACCACTTGTAAAGATTTCACAATGAACTGTCTATGCGATATTGAAAGTCTTGCCATCCACTGGAGTAATCTAGAAACGGACTGCAAATTATCCATTCATAGAGAAGATAGAAAAAAGATAATGTTGACTTTTACAGGGAAGTATATGTTGCTCAAATAAAGAGACCTGCTTCTTGTTGTTGTAGGAAGGATTGTAAAAATAAATGATTTTCTGGGAGAGCAATATAACTTCCCGGGGAAATGCCAATATATTCCTGCTTGAGGAGATAAAGGTCTTCTCATGCAAAATGAACGCACATTCTCAAACCAATGCTCGAAGCTTGTAGAAATCCAAAGTAATAATATTGCTGAGGATAAAAAATTCAAACCAAAAATAAACTAGAATGAGACAGTCGTCCGAAACACTTCCTTTGTGAAATAAACTCAAGAGGGAAACCCAAATCATCTAGACAAAGAGTTGTACAAGAAGGATAAAGCAAAAATCTTCCACGAGGGATAACTCAGTGGGGAAATTGAAAGAATACACGCTTTCTGCTTTAGGCCAACACTCTATTGGAGAGAGGACAACATAACTCTGCAAAATAGGGTAACATGTCAACAAAATATTAACGAATGTGAATGAACAATGATTTTCAAATTTTAGCTATGCATGATATATGTATGTATGTATGAATGTATGAGTGTTATCGTGCATATGCTAACAAAACGGATATACAACACTGGGAGTAACCAGGAAAAACCAACTCTGGCATAATTAACACTTGGCTAAATTACATCCAATATGAACAATCCAAGAAAAAGTAAGCGCCAATTGAGGAAACAAAACTTACTTCCTGATTTAACTTTACTGGGGAGAAACGTAATTCGGAAGTAAATAAAACATAGCGACTAAATAGTACAGATACAGAGGTATAACATCCTTCTCCAGACTTTACCAGGGAATAGCACTCAGACTTCAACGGGGAATCAAATATTTTCAAAAGTAATGCCTCTACTGGGGATTTGAAAAATCAATTTCAAGTAGAACAAACGGACATTAAATCATCAAAACATTTACTGGGGGATTCGTGTCGACTTCATTGGGGAGGTCAACACCACATTCACAAAGGGAAAACCAATATACATTCTTCACTGAGGAAAACAGAGACTCGTGTTCTTCGAGAGTAATTATTGTACCAACTTCTCTGGAAAAAAGAACTTCTATTAAATAAACGAAACCTTCATTGGAGAAATCTTGGATTGAATCTTCATATCATGCAAACTCAGAAAAGAGGAGAAATGAACCAAAACTTGACCAGAGATACTAGAGTTACAAACCCAATACAGCGAAACATCTTAAGAAAAACTTCTCCGGGAAACAAAACTTCTTAAAAGAAACTGGAGTTCGTCCATTCCTGGGATCACCACTTTTGTTGTTTTTTCCTCTCTTGCGTCACAAATTTTAAAGTAAAGGCAAATTGTAAATTATTTTTGAAAATCAATTTTGTTATTTAATATTTTCGCTTTGAAAGTTATTATCAAAAATAAATGGAGTCTTTGCAAGCTAAATAAAATAAGAAATACAAAGAATTGGGTAAAAGCTCAAATTTCATTGATAGAATGGTAGTCTGCGAATGGCGAGACTCCATGGATAATTACAAAGTTTGGAAAATGGTAATATATAATGGAAAAGATACATTGAGATACAATGACCACTATCCCCTCTAACAACTTTTGAAATCCTGAGCACTAGCTTCTGTTGAAGTGTCATGAGGATCCGAGAAGATTGTTGCTCCAACGATCAAGTCTTGTCTGATGTAGTTACTTGCCAAGAAAGTATCTAACTTTTGCCTAAGTTGCCCTTGCGGGTTTTCAACTTAACGGGAAATTTATTCTGTTTATGTCTCTAATTTTTGCCTATACCGCCCTTTCTGGTTTTCAGCCTACCGAGACGCTCTTTTTTGCCTAAGCCGCCCTTTCTGGTTTTCAACTTAGCGAGTCGTTCTTTTATTTCTTTAGGCAAAGTATTTTTGATTGCATCAGCATTCATGGGACGTGGGAACTCCTCGCCATCCATAGTTTCAAGAATTAATGCACCGCCAGAGAAGGCTTTCTTGACAACATATGGGCCTTCAAAATTGGGAGTCCACTTGCCCCTAGAATCAGCGTTAAAAGACATGATCTTCCTGAGCACGAGGTCGCCTTCTCAGAATTCATGAGGTTTGACCTTCTTATCAAAAGCTTTCTTCATCCTTTTCTGATATAACTGTCCGTGACACAAAGTTGTCATTCTCTTCTCTTCGATCAAATTCAATTGGTCAAACCGGTTCTAGACCCACTCAGCCTCTGGCAACTTGGTTTCCATTATCACACGCAAAGAGGGAATCTCAACCTAGATTGGGAGCACAACTTCCATTCCATACACAAGGGAGAACGGGGTTGCTCCTGTTGAACTGGGGACATATGTTCAATATCCATGCAAAGCAAAAGGGAGCATTTCATGCCAATCCTTATAAGTAACAACCATTTTCTGGATAATCTTCTTGATATTCTTATTAGCAGCTTCAACAACCCCATTAATCTTTGGCATGTACGGAGATGAGTTGTGATGGACAATCTTGAATTCTTCACACAGTTCTGTCATCACTTTGTTGTTCAGATTCGAGCCATTGTCAGTGATGATTCTGTTCGGCACACCATACCGACATATGAGATTATTCTTAATGAAGCTCACAACCACCTGCTTAGTAACATTAGCATATGGAGCATGTGATACGGTGGGAGAACTGACTTGAGGTTTTGCGTTTGTTTTCGCAAATGTTTCGGTTGAGCAAGAGTCGCCACCGACTTTTTATTTTATCCTAAGGAAAGGTTAAAAAGCACAGCAAAAACCTATGAGATGTTTTCTTGGGTTCGGGGAGTAGATTATAGAAAGGGAAGGTATTAGCACCCTTTCTATCCATGGTTATCCATGGGCTCTTAGTTACTTGCTTAGATTAACTTGCCTTGATTTTCAATTGTTTGGAATGGTGCTTTGTGTGTGTGGTTTTGAAAACGTTAAAAAGAGGCCAATGTGGTGGCAACCTTTGTAATGATCCATGTTGGGATGTATACAAAGGTGTATGTCTTTTGAAAAGTCTTCAATGTTTTTTGAAAGTTGTTTTGAGAGTGTGTTTTGAAAAATGGCAAGTGTTTTTGCAAGTTTGATCAAGTAACTAAGAGTGGTCTACCCCTAAATTTACTCAAAGATTTTTCTATGTTTTTAACCCTTTTAACAATTTTGTTCCACCATTGTATTTGGTGGACAATCTTGTGTTAGGATGTGAACGGGACGGGCGCGGGTCATCGTATAGACCATGATAGCAATGTTGCAAAGTATCTTAGTTTTTTTTTTGAGGGACTAAGATCATTTTTGTGAGGCAACTTTCGAAAGCGTCATCGAGGGACTATGATCTTTTGATTTTGTTTGTTTTACTAAGATACTTTGCATGCGTAACATGCCCCAATTTTTAAGGCAACAAGTGGATGTAACCCTAGGGGTGTTAGTGTGCAAGTGTGTTTTATTGCATACAAGAGTTTATCTTTGAATTAGGATTTTCTATTTCATTGATTTTATCTTTCCATACACATCCTAATTACTAGCAATAAGAAGCGGAAATATAAAATCCTATGCTATTACAATAATTAGGGAGTGGGGATACACATTTGTACATGGGGGGTTCAACGAGAAAAATAGACAAAAAAGAAAATAGCAAAAAACAAGATAGAGAGAAAGAGAGAGGGAGCCAGCGCGCTGCTGAGAGGTCATCAGAAGTTTTGACTCAGATCCGCTGCCAGATGATCAACCTCTTGGTTAAATTGTATGAGTCAGAACTTCTGACCCTGGCACCTGCAAAACAGAAACCTGTTAGTGGGGAAATCAGAAGTTCTGACCCCCCTGCGATGCAAGACAGAAGTTTGTTAGTGGAGAACTCAGAAGTTCTGATCCTGCTGGAAAGACAATAACTCTCAGAGGCTCTGATATTATTGACAGCAAAACAGGCTTCAGATGTGCTAACGTCAAAGTCAGCACTTGGCTTTTCCCTGTACTAATCAGAACATCTGCAATTTCGTTATTATTCCACAAAACAGGAAACATATTTGGAACAGCTCCAGCAAATGTCAAAGTGTTTCAGAGGGCAGGACCAACAAGGTCACAGGCAGGTTCTACACTGGCTCAGAACATTCTGAGGTATGAAAATCCTCAGAATACAAACAGCAACAACATGATATTTACATTATGTTTATTTGAGCATGCACAGCTGATGATGCTTAGCAGCGTGATGAAGGTCAGCAAGTGCTTACCTGGCTGTTGGAAAAAAATTGTGGATGAAAGATAGCTTTTGGCTCTGATGGTATTCTGGACAGATTCTTTTTGAAAAGGGTAGGTGAAGGTGTATGCGTATATAGGGTCAGAAGTTTGAAAAGGGTGTTTTTGGTTCACAAAGAAAAACTGGGTATTTGATGAAGTTTGAAGGTAAGAACTTCAAAGTTATGAAACACTGGAGATTTTGGCAGAGTTTCACAACACTTTCTTGCTAAAGATTTCTGTTTCTCTCTTAGCAATTTTTCTGTTTCTTGAACGCCCCTTTTCAGTGGACAATGATTCTTTATTTATAGGCAAAACTCTTGTGGATTTCTTTGAACATTAAAGCGCCAACAGAGTTTGAATTGTTCTTTGATAGAAATTCCTGGGAAGTTGTGATAACATATAGCCTTCAGCCTAGGCTGCACCAGCAGGCGTGGATTGGAGAGAAGTGACCTCTTAGGTGGACGGTGGCGTGTAGACCCATGCTTGAACCTGCATAAAGGCGTTTTCCAAGCCACGCGTGAAGGGATTACTTGGATGAATGTTCAGGAGTGGTTGGGAGCATTAATGAGCATTAAATGGTGATGAGACTTATCAATATCAATATTCTGGTAAATAGAAACAAACTTTGAACCAGCAGTTCTGTTTCAACAAGAACAACGTAAACCATGCTCTGGCCTTGGCTTCCTGTTGTCTTTAGCAAACTCTGGGGATTCTCCTGATTTTTTGATACGTTCCTTGGATTTGCTTCTGGGCTTAGAGATTCTGTATCAGTGTAACACCCACTCTTCTGACCTTTTCATCTTCTGATTTCAGTATATTCTGAAAGAGCCTTCAGACTTCCTTGCTTCTTTTGCATTCCTTTAGCAAATTCTGGCTGAGCTTGCGTAACTGCTGAAAGAGCCATGTTCTGTCTGAGGCTTACGTATTGAACCACGTTTACAACTTCTGATTGAGCTGATGTAGCTGCTGAAGAGCCAACTTCTGACTGCACCAAGCTTGCAACTTCTGACCGTTTCTATCTGGAGTTTGGTCCAGAAGTTCTGAAGCGTTGATTTCTTCTTAAATACTTATCATTTTTTTTTGGGGAAAAATTCCAAGTACTTAGAATTTGATTTTTTTCTCAAGATAAAAACGTTGTCTTCAGAGCTTGTGTGATCACCTTGCTCTTGTAAATGGTCTGCTTGGGCAACAATGATAGTTCTGGACTTGGATTTGTTTCAGAGGGACTTTGAAAATCCAAGATGATTTTCTGAAGAAAGAGAGGACAAATTTTGGGGTACAACAGTTGCCCCTGTTCAATCTTCTTGAACCTGAAGAGTTAGATTGGCAAGTTTGCCTTTCGCGACTCGAAGGTAAAAGGAGATTGGACACTAGAGTGCCCGGAAATTTGCACTCGCATAGTAGAGTATCAGCAATGCGATGGCGGGAATGGGCTTACAGATGCCTTTTGGAGAGATGGTGGATAGGGAGATGGGCTTATGGATGCCATCTGAAGACGTGACAGAACCTTGTCGGGAATGGGCTTATAGATGCCATTTGGAGGTATTGATCGCATAAGAGATTCCTTAGCGAGAACCTGCGTACTTTGAGAAAGAAAGATGTTTCCAGGCTTGTTACAGGTGTTGATCTTCAGTCTCTTCATGCAGATATGCCCTGGCTAGATACAGGTATCGAATCTACAATTGGTTGCTCACATATGTGCCCTGGCTAGATACAGGAATCGAATCTGGAAATGTTGTCTACAGATATGCCCTGGCTGGATACAGGTATCGAATCTGGAATTGCAAAAGGTTAGTAGAGATAGCTTTCCTGGCTGGATACAGGCGTAGACCTCTGACCTGAGAATGAAAGATAATTTCCTAGCTTGTTACAGGTGTTTGATCTTCAAATCCTTCATGTAGATATGCCCTGGCTAGATACAAGTATCGAATCTATAATTGGTTGCTCACAGATGTGCCCTGGCTAGATACAGGAATCGAATTTGGAACTGTTGTCTACAGATATGCCCTGGCTGGATACAGGTATCGAATCTGGAATTGCAAAAGGTTGGTAGAGATAGCTTTCCTGGCTGGATACAGGCGTAGACCTCTGACCTGAGAATGAAAGATAATTTCCTGGCTTGTTACAGGTGTTTGATCTTCAAACTCTTCATGTAGATATGCCCTGGCTAGATACAGGTATCGAATCTACAATCAATCATTCACAGATATGCCCTGGCTAGATACAGGAATCAAATATGGAATTACGATAGTTGATAGTAATCATCCTTGGATTGACTTTTCCTGAAAAGGCAAAACATTAGTTGTATGAAATGTCATGATGTCATGATGCTCAAAATGAGACAGTGTTGTATGCACTTTATCATGTATGCAAGCAGGATGTATGAAATGCGAAATGTTTATGAATGTATTTTCGTCTAGGAAAATAAATCCTTGACGACTGGCTGGGGAATCAAATCCTGGGCTGATGTTGAAGAGTAGAGTTCTTCGCTTCCACTGAGGATGATGGTTGCGAGAATAAACCGGCAGGAGAAGATGACTCCGTTGGGGAACAACTTTGTTGGAGAGATTACTCTGAGGGGAATTACTCTGGGAAGAGATACTTCGCTGAGGTTTTGATGAGAGCTTCGCTGGGGATTTCAACGATAAACTCCGCTGGGGACCGTTGATAAGTTATGTTGGGGAACTTTTGATGAACTCCGCTGGGGATAGGAAGAATTTCGCCGAGGACGGACTTTCCGTGGTAATTAGCTGAGGATAACCCAGTTATACCCTGGTGAGGAAAATAATCTTTGACCCAAGTCGGGGAGAGACGTTCGTACTCTGCAGGGGATAAGCTTCAAGACCTGCTGGGGATATAGATTCCACTTTCCTGGGGAAAATTTCAGACTGTACAGGGGTGTTGGTATTCCGCCGCGGAACAATCTTAGATTAAGACTGCCGGGGATGCTTATTGAGGAATGTCTGTACTCTGCTGGGGAATGTCGAGATCTTCTGGGGATACCCAACTTCCTTACGGCTGACAGCAGACTAACTTTGCTTGAGGAGAGTATTGCTGACTTGCTAGGGGAACTGTGCCTTTTCAGGGTTGGTAGGAAACCAACTCTTCTTGGGGAAAGTATTGCTGAATCTTGTCTTACTCTGTGGGGAGTTGAAGCGACTCGGTTACGTTCTTCAGCCGAACCTACCTTGGTACCTTGGTGGACAAAGCAACTAGACCGCTTGGACAATTCTGAACTGCCCCTGTTTCTGATGTCATCTGTAATTAGTCTTTTATTTCGCATGCAAGTATTTATGATTAGCAATTAATGGCAAATGCATATATCAAAAATGAACATTGGACGTTCTTCGCAAAACAAAACAGAAAAAGGAAAAACAATGGATAATTCGTCTGAAAAATGGAATTTGTATTGATTTTGAAATTTGCCTGTAAATAGGCATTTTTTTTTGTACAAGAGGCTGACGTCCTAGTAAGAGAACGCTGCCGGACAAAATAAAGTTTATACAATTTTGTGAAAGGAAACAAAATAGCCATGTGAAAAATAATCCCACTGGGTTCCAACTCTGCTATCGCCTTTATGTCTTCAAACATCTCATCGCTTTGCTGCTTAGTTGAAGATGAAGCTGATTGATCGATGCCGAAGTCTGGATGCAAGGTGATCCAACGAGACATAGTATTATGCTTTATCCCTAACTTTTGCCTGGACCGCTGTGATCGGTGGATCTGGAACTGACTGTTTAACGCTGGTTCGCGAAATGTCGCGGAAGCAAGAGTCGCCACCGTCTTTTATTTTCTCCAATATGGAAAGGACAAAAGCACAGAAAAATTCCTTATTGAGATTAGTTCTCGGTTCGGGAGGTAGATTTATAGAAAGGGAAGGTGTTAGCACCCTTTCTATCCATGGTTATCCATGGGCTCTTAGATACTTGCTCATTTGTGTTTTCAAAATTGTTTGTTTTCTTTTCAAGGTGAGTGGGTTTGAAAAAGTTCCGTTTAAAATTTCAGTTCGACTCTTGTATCAGTCCTCAAGAGTGTTTGAAAAATTGTTTTTGAAAGCTTTTTGCAAAGTGTCGGTGTGAAAAGATTTTTTTTGATTTGTTTTGAATTAGAGCAAGTATCTACGAGTCATCTACCTACCCTAAGGAATTAGTCTGTGTAAATGTCCTTAAGGTAGTGCCATCCCACCATTGAGAGGTAGGTAGCACCACCGTTGGAGGTGTTCGGGTCAATTTGAGTTTAGGGACAGTGTGGTCACCAGAGCAATAGGAAGATACCTTAGAAGCTACCCCCATGCCATGTTCATGGACATGAGGACTTACTAAAACGTCCTCTACTCGACGACCACGTTTCGAGGGGCAAGGCAACAACGAGGCGTACCCTAGAAGTGATGTGTGATTTGTGTGTCATTTTCAGTTATATTTGTCTTGATCATGCATTGAGTGTTCTACGCTTTGATTTTATTTGAGCATATATTCTTTCATGTGTCTTAACAGTTAAGGGTGCGGGAATTTAAAGAGCGAAAAGTAAAAGTCCTACGCTATTACAAGGCGCGGGTCTACATCGCCAAATTAAACCAAGACCCGATTTGAATAAATAAAATACGGAAAATAAATGTCCTAATTAACTATTACAAGGCTTTGGGGCAAATACATTACATTCATAAAAGAAATAAAAATAAATGCGCGAAAAGAATTAAGAATCGAATGCGAGGGCGTTGGACCCTTTAAAGAAACTAAATTGGAATCGAAAATTGATTTAATTATTAAATGAGAAAGAGAATTTATTTTTTATGTTTTTGGATTTATGGAATTAAAGAGAATTAATTGAAATTTAAAAGTTAAATAAAACCCTAATTCTAAATTGTTTTTAATTTATTAAACAAATGTTTAAGTTTGACCTAATTTAACCTAATTAATTAATTGCATATTTATTTACAAGATAATTAATAATTAATAATGATGAAAAAGGTTATTTATTAAGAAAAAGAATAAAAGAATTAAAACCCTAATTTCTACATTTTTTAGTTTATTAAAGAAAAACATTAAAATTAAATCTAAAATTAAAACTAGATTGATTATTAAATTTATTTACAAAATAAATTTTAGTGAATTAAATAATAAACATATTTTATTTTTTTCACTTTCTGATTTTTTTGTATTTTTGTGTTATAAAAATTAATTTGAGGAATTAAAAGAAAATAATTAAATTAAAACACATAAATAAATAATAGAAATAAAAAAATGAGAGAAAAAAATACAAACATGGGGGGTTTTCTGACCCAATTAGGAGGTATGTGAGAAGCATTTTGGCCCATGAAATGCAAGCCCATGTTGACTTTTCTGATTGAGTGGGAAGCAGTTGACTGGTGCCCATGGTGATCTGCCAATTCTGACCTTTGGATTGGCCTTTAGAGACATGTGGCGTGCCAAGGCATTGGGGTGTATGATGGACCACAGGATGAAAGCTGCATAGAAACACATGAAGAAAAATAATATTGGAGAAGGGAGGGGACCTAGGAATCGAACCCAGGTCCCAATGCTTGAAGGACACATCACTCACCAACCAGCCAAACACGTTTGTTTGTCAAACTAATGGAACCTGATCAATACATATGAAAATAAAAGCTATGGATGTAAAACAAAAAATTAGCGCGAAAATTGAAATGCTCCAGTCACATCCAGACACGCAGGCATCATCTTCTTCTTTTCTGCAAAATTATCAAACAAGTAGCGGGGGTTTTAAACCCCCACTAAACAAAGCCAGGAAAATAGCGATTATGTTATAACGAAAAAGAAAAAGGGCGCGATGGTATGGTTAGATTCGTCTGAAATTTCTGAGTTCAATGGTATTGGTTAGGATGACCAGTTTTTCCTCATGAAGAAGTCCTTAATTTCAAGCTTATGAAAACCTAGAAAACATCCATGGTGGATTTCTGTACAGGCAAGATTAGTTCAATTCAATGGCACCATAAGCTTCAGTGAGTCCATGTTAGTGTAAAACAATCATTAGAATGTATGGAAAATGCGTGCAAATAGAAGTACGAATATGCAAATGTTCATGAACAGGGCGACTTCGTGCTACCGTTTCTGGATGTATGGAGACTTGATTTTGATTGGGAAAGATTCCTGGATGTGTGAGCAAGCTATTGGAATGCTTTTTATGCCTTGAAATACCCTGCAATACAGTTTTCAGTTTTGAACTTTTTTAAGAAAAATGCAAGTTTGGTTTTCAGGTTTGGGCGCAGCTTTTTTGTTCTTGTGATTAGGGTTAGGTTTCTGTATGTATATGGAATGATTTAGGTCAAAAATCCAAGCCCAACAACCATGTATTCAATGCTTTTGAGATTTAATTTCAATGGTATCTTTTTCAATCTTCTTGTCATGAAGAACATGCCAATCATGGAAGATTTTCCTTTTTTGGACCTGAAACGAATTGCCACCTTGCATTAGTTGGATTTGCTGCATCAAAAAGATTTAAAAGCATTATTTTGTATTTTTCTCATATTTAATTTTAATTAAATGAATTAATAGGATTATAAATTCAATTAATTAATTAAAAATAAGAAAATAACTTCCCTTTGGGTCAATGGGTCGTGCATAGCTTTTGGGTGATGATTCTTGGAAGAAATTGTGGCCCATTAGCAATTTTGAGGCATTTGAAGCAAAGTTGACTTTTCAAAATTCCCAAATATTTCCCAACTTCCACAAGGCATATCTTGCTCAATTTTTAAGCTTTGATCATGATCTTGGACATTTTGGAAAGGTCTTGAAGTCCTCTAACCAATGCCTTTGGTCCCATGTCATTTTGATTTACCAATCTAAAGTTATGGTCTTTGACTTAAAGTGCCTTTTTGTTGACTTTTGAAAATGACCTATAATGTTGAGATTGATAACTTTTTGTGAGAGCATTTCTTGGACTTGAAGTGTGAAGAGGAGTTGTAGGAAATGTCATTCTCTTCAAAATGAGCTTTGGATGGAATTTTTTTGATAAACCATGTGGAAGTTATGCCTTGGTCAATTTGCAGTTGACTTTTTCAACTGTCCAAATATGGAAACTTTTGCATCTTGAGACTTTTTGAGCCATGCCTTGAGAATCATGATCAAGAATTGATCAAATGATGTTTGTGGCTTCAAAATAAGATGTTTACCAAAAATTTTGACTTTTGACTGTCAAATGACCATTTTGCCCCTTCAGTTGACTGTTGAGCAATTAGGGTTTTTGACTGTGCAATTTTGTGCTGTGAGTCTTGAAACTTGGCATAAGGATGCTTGACAATGTTTATGGGCATGTGGGACTTGTTTGGACCCTTGGAAGCTTCAATTTCTTTGCCAGAACCAAAACCCTAGTTGTTGACTGTTTAGGAGGCAATTGGACTGTGCAACCCTTGGGAGATTTTGAAGCATGCTCTTTGCAAATCTTGAAGAATATGGGAGGGAAAATTTTGGGGTACAACAGTTGCCCCTGTTCAATCTTCTTACATCTGAGGATGTAGATTGGCTGGCGTGCCTTTCGTAATCCGAAGGTGGAAGATGATTGAACACTAGAGTGCCCAGAAATTTGCGCTCACATAGTAGTGTGATGTGGGGAATGGGCTTACAGATGCCATTTGGAGATTGATGGATAGGAGGATGGGCTTATAGAAGCCATATTGAGAGGTGATGGACAGGTGGATGGGCTTATAGATGCCATATGGGTGTCGATCGCGTAAGAGATTCCTTAGCGAGAACTTGCGTACCTGGAAAAGAAAGATGATTACCTGACCTGTTACAGGAGTTGGTCTTCAAACTTCTTTATATAGACGCGCCCTGGCGAGATACAGGAATCGAGTTTGGAGCTTCAAACGGTGATGAATGAATCAGGGGTGGTTACTAACTCAACGGGACGATGAGAGAACCTTGGGCGATTGCTACCTCAACAGTGACGATGAGAGAATCTGGGGCGATTACTACCTCAACAGTAACGATGAGAGAATCTGGGGCGATTACTACCTCAACAGTAACGATGAGAGAATCTGGGGCGATTACTACCTCAACAGTAACGATGAGAGAATCTGGGGCGATTACTACCTCAACAGTAACGATGAGAGAATCTGGGGCGATTACTACCTCAATAGTAACGATGAGAGAATCTGGGGCGATTACTACCTCAACAGTAACGATGAGAGAATCTGGGGCGATTACTACCTCAACAGTAACGATGAGAGAATCTGGGGAGATTACTACCTCAACAGTAACGATGAGAGAATCTGGGGAGATTACTACCTCAACAGTAACGATGAGAGAATCTGGGGCGATTACTACCTCAACAGTAACGATGAGAGAATCTGGGGCGATTACTACCTCAACAGTAACGATGAGAGAATCTGGGGCGATTACTACCTCAACAGTAACGATGAGAGAATTTGGGGCGATTACTACCTCAACAGTAACGATGAGAGAATCTGGGGCGATTACTACCTCAACAGTAACAATGAGAGAATCTGGGGCGATTACTACCTCAACAGTAACGATGAGAGAATCTGGGGCGATTACTACCTCAACAGTAACAATGAGAGAATCTGGGGCGATTACTACCTCAACAGTAACGATGAGAGAATCTGGGGCGATTACAACCTCAACAGTAACGATGAGAGAATCTGGGGCGATTACTACCTCAATAGTAACGATGAGAGAATCTGGGGCGATTACTACCTCAACAGTAACGATGAGAGAATCTGGGGCGATTACTACCTCAACAGTAACGATGAGAGAATCTGGGGCGATTACTACCTCAACAGTAATGATGAGAGAATCTGGGGCGATTACTACCTCAACAGTAACGATGAGAGAATCTGGGGCGATTACTACCTCAACAGTAACGATGAGAGAATCTGGGGCGATTACTACCTCAACAGTAACGATGAGAGAATCTGGGGCGATTACTACCTCAACAGTAACGATGAGAGAATCTGGGGCGATTACCACCTCAACAGTAACGATGAGAGAATCTGGGATGTCTTCTACTGAGTCTTCATTAGGAAAATCTTTAGGAATCGATTTAACTGGACCAGAGAAGGCCTTTGACTGGATAAGAAACAGAAAAATCTTTAGGAGTCGATTTAACTGAACCCGAGAAGGTCTTGGAATCTTCAACTGAGTCTTCATCAGGAAAATCTTTAGGAATCGATTTAACTGGACCAGAGAAGGCCTTTGACTGGATAAGAAACAGAAAAATCTTTAGGAGTCGATTTAACTGAACCAGACAAGGTCTTGGAATCTAGCTGAGAACTTAACTGGATCTTTCCTGAAAGGTAAAGGTCAGTCACATGCAATGCATGATATGGATCAAGCCATGACGTTTTCAACCTAAATGAGATTGCATATTTGCATGCTATAATGTATAGAAATGCGATGTTTATGAATGTATGTTTTTGTCTAGGAAAGTAAATCCTTGACGGGTGCCGGGAAGTCACGTCCTGGGATGATGTTGGAGAATAGTGCTTTGTTGTTGCTGCTGAGGATGATAGTTGCAAGAATACCGGTAGGAGAAGATAACTCCGTTGGGGAATAAACTTGGCGAATGGATTACTCTGCGGGGAGAAAATTTATTCTAGCGATCTTGCTGGGGAACAATATTCTGTGGGGAGAGAGGTACCTTGCTGGGATATTGATGTAAACTCCGCTGGGGATATCGTTGTTATGTTGGCAGTGTTAATAGACTCTGCTGGGGATAGGAAGACTTCATCGAGGACGATCTTTCCGTGGCTTTTGGCTGAGGATAACCCAGTTATATCTTGGTAGGGAAATAACCTTTGAATAAAGCCGGGGGACGCGTTCGTGCTCTGTAAGAGATAAGCTTCCAGAATCTACTGGGGATAAGCTTCCTGCTGGGGAGATGAATTCAAACTTTCCTGGGGAAATCTTCAGACTGGACTCTTCTGGGGAAATTTTTGAGGTATATTGGGGAAGAGATTCCACTGAATGTCTGGTATACCGCAGGGGAACAATCTTAGATCAAGATTGCCGGGGATGCTTGTTAAGAATGTTAGTATATTATGCTGGGGAATGTTGAGATCTGCTAGAGGATACCCAACTTCCTTAAGGCTAATGGGGGTAACTCTGCTTGGGGAGAGTGTATTGACTTGCAGACTCGCTCTCTGGGGAATTAAGATATACTGGTTACGTTCTTCAGCTGAACTTACCTTGGTACCTTGGTGAATAGAGAAATTAGATCGCCTGGACCACTCATTATTGCCCTAGTTTCTGTTGGAGAAGAAAGTACCTGTGAAGGTGTTTGATAACTGCCGATTTGACCAATCTTCTGGTAGACAGGTGACGAGATGCCAGGACATAGTCGTACGCTTAAATCCCTAATTTTTGCCTGGACCGCCCTTTCGGGTTTTCAGTCCACCGGGATACCCATTTATGCCCAAGCCGCCTTTTCAGGTTTTCGACTTGCCGGGTGTACAGATTTTTTCATTTTCATCCCTTATTTTGCCCGAACCCTTTTGGTTCGCCGGGAAGCCCTAATTTTTGCCTAGGTATGTCAACCTAGCGGGTCTTTGATCGTGCGCAGTATTTTTTCGACTATGTCCATGCTTTCAGGATGTAGGGAGGTGCCCCTGTTATTGTGTTGCCATGTCACCAGAAGATCTTCGTTTGATCGTCCAATGCCCCAAGTGACTTAGACGGAGATTTGCCCCAGGCTATTTGGCATTTGAGAGATTCTCCGAATCTTGACTTAACTTCCACAGATGACGGACAATGATCATGTCTGCCCCTTGATTGGAGGTGCTTTTGTTCATTAGACATTCATCGTGCGAACTTCTATGCTGTTCAAACAAAAAGTCACATGCAAACAAAGTTATGTTAAAAATACAAAGCTTATGTATGTTTCAAAGTTTTTGAAAATGCATCCCTTTTTTAGTAAAAACAGGTGAATTTTGTAAAACTGTGATGTCAACTCGTTATTTTACCATAAGCCTTAAGGAGTCAGGATACCTTTGTAACAGTATGCTTTCGAACTAACCCATGCTTCAGCTAGGACTTTTAAGGGTTATAACGTGGCTTGGTTCACGGTTTAAGAAACAAAGGATAAAGGCTCAAATTTTATTTGTACCCACCCGCTCTTCGTGATGTTCTTCAAACCTAAACTTAGCTGATCATGCATTATACCTTGTTTGAGTCTTTGTCCTGACGTTCCAATGATGGTTCAGATATTGATAGTTTATTTTGAATAGGCAGTCATTTTTGTTTTTGTTAAGGGTTTGTATGACCTCTTTCTTTTTGATTTTGTTGTCCCTAAATTTTGCCTGAACTGTTTCTTTTGTGATTACAGTCAGCGGGATGCCCCCGTTTTGTAAGTCTCCTTCATAGGTTTTGACTTATTGGGTTTTTATTTTTGAGATATAATGACTGCCTATCCTTATGATTATTCGGAATCATCATTGTCTTCTTTTTTTGTAAGGACCTCTTTGGTGCCATTTGTTGTGCACTTGGATCGACTGAGAGAACTACCCTGCCCCAGGTTATGATAAAGGGTTTTAATTTTCGAAAAGAAAAACTCCTACTTTTTTGGCTCAGAGGGGTTGACGAGGGATTATCTTCCTTATAACTCCAGTGTTTAGGAATTGAAACAATGCCTGTACCTCATCAGCGGGGTCTGTTCAAAAGCATACTGTAGATTGCAGTATCGTTTTCGTCATCCTCCCTCAAGAGGCTTAGAATTATTGAGAGTTGATCATCACAAAAAATATGAAAACAATTTTAAGCATAGTAAACATAATCACTTCAAAACAGACACGTGTAATGCATTAATGAAATAACAAAGTTTGACATGAATAAAATGTTTGAACAATCAAAGAAAAATACAACTTGAACATTCGAATGAACAAAAGTCTTCTAGTCTTAGGGCTTGTCACTTCAACTGGTGCATCTTGTAGGGATGACAGGAGCATTCAGCCTGGCCCATCTGGGTGAAATCCACAGCTCCTTCCTCAATCAGGTCTTGGATCTTATTCTTCAGAGCCCAGCAGTCGTCGGTGTCATGACCTGGACTGCCAGAGTGGTATGCACATCTTTCCTTAGAATTGTATTTTGGGGAGGCTGTGTTGAGATTCTTAGGAGGGTCACTTATCGTCACCAGATTCAACCTCAACAATTGTTGTAAAGCTTGAGACGGTGACACGTTGAGCTTGGTGAACTGCCTTTTAGGCTTGTCTGGCTTGCTCTGATCAACCCGTTGTTCTTGGCAAGGTCGTTGTGGGACCTGTGAAGTGATAGCAGCTTGGAGAGGTCTATTCATTGGACCAGACCTTTGCCCTCTTGGAAGCTGTTCCCTGACCTGGTCCCTGACTTGGGCTGGTTGCTTCATGCCTTGATGAAGCTGACTGATCATGGCCCTCAGCTCTCCTTGCTCCCGAACTAAACCTTGAATGAGAGCCCTTTGCCCCAGCATCTGGGTTTTCAATGTGTCTACCTCAGCTTATAGACGTTTCAGCCGTTCGTCCTTATCATCCTCGGGACTTTTCTTGGCCAGATTCCTCATGAGGAGTGTCCTTAACTCTTCCTGCCCCTTGGATAGGCTTAGAAAGATCTCCCTGAACTGAGTCTCTTGAGCATGAAGACCCTGGTTATCTTGTTGGGAAGCCATTGCTGAAACAAACAGCGACAAAGGTAAGTGACATGTAACAAGGGTACCTGTGATGCAATGTATGTATGCATGCAATGTTTTCAAGGATCTCGCGGGGTAAACAAGAAAACTGTTAGAGTTTGAATTTATAACTTGATGAAAGGAACTTCATGTGGTTGAGAGTCCTTCTTCAAGAGTCAAGGCTCACCATATCCAGTGGGTCATAGCCCCTGACAACCTTGGCTAGAGGAAAATAAATCCCCTTTGCCCCTTGCTAGACATGTTGGTTCATCATGACCTGCATCGCAAACCCTTGAGATCCTTGAAATGGGTTAGTCCTTATGCAGGATGTATGCAATGGTATGATGTTATGCTATGCATGGGGTAATGTAGGTAAACCCTGTTATGAGTCCCAATTAAGGACTGTAAACAAAACCTGCAAGAAACTCAAGTGTCAGATAACAAGCATGCAAGTAGTCAAGTACGAAGGCACATAAGTCACACAAAAGAAGCCCTTAGAGTTTAGGCCAGTATGAGGTCTAGGTATTACCCTCTTTCAGTTTGTTGGTTAAAACCTGTCCTATCAGAAGTAACCGGGTTCTAGAGGATCCCAATATCACTGACTACCCTCAATCGGTCATAACTCCAGCATCGCAATCTTTTCTTGCGGCCAGAACCATCACGAGAGTTTAGCCTCAATGGGCGTAACATACTGCTACTGTTCTATTGGCCAAGTTGGGTCATTTAAGGTTCTAAGGTCGGTTGGTGCTTAATGACTCCTCAGAAGACCCATATTCTCCTTGTTGCGGCACAAGGGATATCGGTACAGACCAAGGCGCCACACCAACGTAGCCATTGCTTCACCCATGTCGGTCTACGCCGGACAGGTCCCTCACAGCTTATGCTACCTAACAGGGTATCCCCAGATCCGGGTTAGGATCTATGTAACTCCGATGCAACCCACAATTTAAAGCAAACAAGTCAAAACAATTGAAAACACAGTTATGAACTATCCTAAGGTACACCTCACTTTATAAGTATCCCCAGCAGAGTCGCTGTAACACCCTCTAAAACCCCGAACAAAATTTTGCAAATAATTAAAATCATATTTTCAGAGTACATGTATTAATGAGGATGTCACAATTCTCTTTTAATAAAAATAAGTTCCTGTCATGCATAACATAGAAGCAACTCATACATGTTTACACTGCGGAATATTATATTTAATAAAACCAAGGTTATAATATTTTCAATCATCAGGGATTAACACCTGGAATATATCAACATCATATTATAACAAACATAAGGAAATAAACGAGTCTGACTAAAGCAGCTCGACAAATAAACGTTCTCGGAGTTACAACTATCAGAGCATGACCCGGACAATACTTAAACGGAAAATAAACTAGAAACAACAAGCCTTCGCCAAGCACCTGAACGAAGCTCCTCAATCTGAAATATTCAACAGTAAGGGTGAGCATCTCAACTATACATTTGATTATACGTTCATAACAATCAATTCAGAAAACCATAAGCATCACCCAAACAGTTAGCATGTTTCATAGTTTACGAAAACCTTTACAACTCATATATTCATAATACATTACTTTTCATACTTATAATTAGCGTCAAACATCACTAACAATTCAGCAACAACACATGCATACAATCAATTAAATACAACATTGGAAAACCATCCATTCATGTTATATTCAATATAATGCAACACACCCATGCATGTGGTACCATTTTACCGCCCCATTAAATCTCGGGTCACGGATAACTCACCGTTCCATTATATCGCGGACACGGCTACCACCTCAACGTTCCATTAAATCGCGGACACGTATATTGGCCACCATGTTAATTCCACACAATGGGAATTAACAAATGCAACATGATATGTAAAGTATGTAACACTCAGCATACTATTAACATCAATAAAACATATCATGCAACATCAACAACGTCAATCATAACAGGATATGGATAGCATGTAATCACTCAGCATACTATTAAACATCAACCCATCATATCAAGTTATATCACAATTCATGCTTGTTAACATCATCTCAAAGCATGACAATAAAATCTACGTAGTGTTGGTATCATAACATACAAACGTTATTCGATACAAGCATCAATCAACACTAGGAAATCAATAAACAGCACATTCAAAACATATCAAACACTGCACATCAAAACAGGATCAATCCCGTACATAACAGCATGCACAGAAAACAAAATTCAGAAACCAACACAGGAGGTTCAACACGGGTACCCGTGTGAATCAACACTGCCCGTGTGGAAATGTGTCCAGAAAACACGTTATTTTGCCAATACAGGGGATCAACACGGGTGCCCGTGTGAATCAACACGGCCCGTGTTGAAATGTGTCTGGAAACACATTTTCTTTACCCATCCAGTAGATCAACACGGGTGCCTATGTGAATCAACACGGCCGTGTTGATGAGCGCGAACCCAAAATTTCCTGTACCTGCAGCAGCTCAGAACAGCAGCCAAACACGAAAAATACCAGCCAAAACGTGCATTTCGGTACATAACAACGTCAATTATGCATAACTCAAGGCAACACATCAATTGGAACACAATTCCCTTCTACGTTAGTCAATTTCCAATCTTAAGGACAACATTATTTCACTTAAGGTCTCATTTTCCAAAATCAATCAAAACTCAGAATTTTCATTTTTAAAACATCCTATTTTATCAACAATTCTTTCATCAACAACAAGTTTTATTAAAATTGACCTTAAGTTACATATTACCCGTCCTTTAGGGAAATCCTAACAACATTGAGGTTATCCCTAGAACACCTAAGGTAAACTCACGATCATACAATTTCGATCTAAATCAACAATGGGGATTAATTTCTTAATCGATTCACAACCTTTAGGGAACCTAATCCTTTCTAACGAAATTCGACCCTAAAGTTATCGATCACTAAGAATATCAGAGAAAATGGGATTATCCTACGATTACCCAACCAATTGCATCTAAACCCATAAGCAAATGTAAATTGAGTAGTAGCCCCCCTTACCTTATCAAATTGCAGCTTGAGTTCTTTGAGCGATGTTCTTCGTTCTTCGCACCTTCAGAGCTCATCTTCCCAAATTTCCCAAATTCTGTGTTATCGTGAATAATGAGAAAATAACTTGAGTTCCAAAACATATCCTTATTTCTTTTGCACCCCCACTCTTTACTAACGACATCCAAGCCCAATAACTTAAAAACCCAATGTTTTCTTATTTCTTTTATTTTCTTCAAATATTCCAAAATAAATAATTCCTTTTTATTTTATTAATTATAATAAAATAATTTCCCAATTTAAATAAATCAAATAATTGAAACTGGGGTCTTACAACTCTCCCCCACTAAAAGAGTTTTCGTCCTCGAAAACATACCTTAGACGAACAGTTCCGGATAAGCCTCTTTCATCTGGCTCTCCAGTTCCCAAGTGATATTTCCATCTGCTGGACCTCCCCAAGCAACCTTCACTAATGCTATCTCTTTACCCCTTAACTGTTTCACTTCCCGATCTTCTATCCTCATAGGCAATGTTTCTACTGTCAGGTTATCTCTCACCTGTACATCATCTATCTGGATTACATGAGATGGGTCTGGAATGTATCTCCTCAACTGAGAAACATGAAAAACATCGTGCAAATTCGCAAGTCTCGGAGGTAAAGCAATACGATAAACAACTTCTCCAATTCTTTCCGTAATCTGAAACGAACCAATAAAACGCGGAGTCAACTTCTTAGATTTCAACGCTCGACCAATACCCGTCATCGGAGTAACTCTCATAAACACATGATCTCCAGCACTGAATTCTAAATTCTTTCTCCTCTTATCATGATAACTTTTCTGACGACTCTGAGAAGCTCTCATCTTCTCTTGAATCAATTTGATCTTTTCAGTAGTCAGCTGAACAATCTCTGGCCCAATTATTGAACTCTCTCCAGATTCATACCAACACAAAGGCGTTCTACACCGTCTACCATACAATGCCTCAAACGGAGCCATACCAATACTCGAATGGTAACTATTGTTATAAGTAAATTCAATCAATGGCAAATAGCTATCCCAAGCTCCACCCTTCTCTAAAACACAAGCACGCAATAAATCTTCTAACGATTTAATCGTCCTCTCCGTCTGTCCATCAGTATGAGGATGGTAAGCTGAACTCAACCTCAATTTAGTACCCAAAGCCTTCTGCTATCCTTCCCAAAATTTCGAAGTGAACCTCGGATCTCTATCTGACACAATACCAGAAGGAACTCCATGCAAACTCACTATTTTCTCAATGTACAACTGTGCCAATCTCTCCATTGAGTAATCCATTCTCACCGGTATAAAATGAGCAGACTTAGTCAGTCTATCCACCACAACCCATATCGCTTCACAATTCTTAGGAGTCCTCGGTAACCCGGATACAAAATCCATAGAAATACTATCCCACTTCCATTCTGGAATAAACATCGGTTGCATAAATCCAGACGACTTCTGATGTTCAATCTTTGATTTCTGACAGATTAAACATGCATACACAAATTCAGCTATTTCCTTTTTCATTCCCGGCCACCAAAACAATTTCTTCAAATCATGATACATTTTCGTGGCACCCGGGTGAATACTCATCCCACTGCGATGTCCTTCCTCTAATATACTCTTCTTGATTTCTGCAACATCAGGAACACAAACTCTATCGCCAAATCTCATAACATCATTTTCATCAATTCTAAACTCACCACCTTGACCTTGGTTGATCAATGTCAATTTATCAACTAAATTAACATCAGATTTCTGCCCGATCCTGATCTCTTCTAGAATACCACTAGTAAGTTTCAACATACCCAAACGAACACACTTCGGAGTACTTTCACAAAGTAAACTCAAATCTCGGAATTGTTCAATTAAATCCAATTCACGAACCATCATCATAGACATATGCAAGGATTTCCTGCTCAAAGCATCTGCAACCACATTTGCCTTACCAGGATGGTAATTCAAACCAAAATCATAATCTTTGAGAAATTCCAACCACCTTCTTTGCCTCATATTGAGCTCTTTCTGATCGAAAAGATACTTCAAACTCTTATGATCACTATACACTTCAAATCTCGAACCATACAGATAATGTCTCCACAATTTCAAGACAAACACAACTGCTGCCAACTCTAAGTCATGAGTAGGATAGTTCCTTTCATGAACCTTCAACTGTCTCGAAGCATACGCAACTACCTGTTGATTCTGCATTAAAACACCACCTAAACCCATCAGAGATGCATCACAATAAACCACAAAAGATTCCACCGGATTCGGCAAAATCAGAATAGGAGCACTAGTCAATCTCCGCTTCAATTCTTGGAAACCTTTCTCACATTCAGAATCCCAAATAAACGCTTGTCCTTTACGAGTCAACTTTGTCAACGGCAATGCTAACTTTGAGAATCCTTCGATAAACTTTCTGTAATAACCTGCAAGACCAAGAAAACTTCTGATTTCAGAAACAGTCTTCGGCGCTTCCCACTGAGATACTGCTTCTACTTTTGTAGGATCCACTGCAATACCATTTTTAGAAATCACATGTCCAAGAAAACTAACTTCATTCAGCCAGAACTCACATTTGGACAACTTTGCATACAACTTCTTATCTTTCAACAACTCTAACACAATTCGGAGATGTTCCGCATGCTCTTCGTCATTCTTGGAATAAATCAGAATGTCATCAATAAAAACCACAACAAACTTATCCAGATACGGATGAAAAATCATGTTCATATATTCCATGAAAACACCAGGTGCATTAGTAACTCCGAACGGCATAACAGAATATTCATAATGCCCATACCTCGTTCGAAAAACAGTCTTTTGAATATCTTCCGCTTTCACACGAATCTGATGATATCCAGATCTCAAGTCAATCTTACTGAATACACTGGCTCCAATTAGCTGATCCATTAAATCATCAATCCTCGGTAATGGATACCGATTCTTAATGGTTACCTTGTTCAATTGCCTGTAATCAACACACAGTCTCATAGAACCTTCTTTCTTCTTAACCAACAATACCGGAGCACCCCAAGGCGAAACACTTGGACGAATAAACTTCTTCTCCAGCAAATCTTCCAACTGACTCTTCAATTCAGCCAACTCAGACGCAGACATACGATATGGTGCCATCGACACCGGTCTCGTACCAGGAATCAAATCTATAGAAAATTCCACTTCTCTCTCAGGAGGTAACTCACCAACATCATCAGGAAAGACTTCTGGAAAATCACACACCACTGGCAATTCGCCACTCCTGACCTTTCATGTTTCATCTAACGAAGCAAGTAACATAAACACATTAGCACCGTCTTCCATTGCTTCTTGTACCTGCCTAGCAGTCATAGTCAAATTCTCGACGCCAACTGCCTCTGGGAAAATCACCGTCTTAGCAAAACAGTTCAGATGAACCCGGTTGAATTCCAACCAGTTCATCCCAAGGATAATATCAATTTGTTCAAGCGGTAGGCACACTAAATCCATACCGAAACCTCTACCAAAAATCTCAATAGGACAATTCCTACATACAAGTGAAGTTGTCACTGAACCCGATGCAGGAGTATCAACAACCATGCTACCTCGCATACCCGATATGTCCAGTTTCAACCTCTCAGCACAATCCAAGGAAATGAAAGAATGAGTTGCACCAGTATCAATAATTGCAACTAAAGGTGTGCCATGAATAAAACACGTACCTTTAATCAATCGATCCTCTGGAGTAGTCTCAGATCCAGACAAAGCGAACAGTTTTCCACCTGACTGATCCTTCTTAGGCTTAGGACACTGCGGACGAATGTGACCTTCTTCGCCACAATTATAACAAGTGACAGACTTCCCTTTGCAATCAATAGACAAATGACCAGTCTTTCCACATTTATAGCACTTCTTCTCGTTGCTCTTGCAATCTCGAATATGATGACCCAACTCACCACACCTGTAGCATCTGATAGGAGCCTTAGAATCTCCCCCACTAGGCCTTTTCCATCCACCTGATTTCTGGTTACCTCTACCATATGGCTTGCCACGGTCCATATGTTGCTTTCCTCTTTTATCAACAGCCCCACGAGAGTGAGACGACCTAGTCCTGGTGATATCTTCTTCCAAGATCCTGCTACAATCCACCAGATCAGAAAATCTACGAATACGCTGGTACCTGATTCCCTGCTTAATCTCATCTCGGAGACCATTCTCAAATTTGATACATTTAGAGAATTCTCCAGCCTCATCATTGTTGTAGTGTGCATAATACTTTGCCAGCTCAGTGAACTTAGTAGCATACTCACTAACAGTCAGATTGCCCTGCTTAAGCTCCAAAAACTCAATTTCCTTTCTTCCCCGAACATCTTCAGGAAAGTACCTCCTCAGAAAAGCCCTTCTGAAGTTAGCCCAAGTCAGTGCCTCTCCATCCTGAACCATTTCAGTCCTTGTTGCAACCCACCAGTCGTCGGCCTCTGCTGCCAACATATGCGTACCATATCTGACTTTCAGATCTTCCGCACAATCAATCACACGGAAAATCCTTTCGATTTCCTTCAGCCACTTCTGAGCACCTTCAGGGTCATGTGTACCTTTGAACAACGGAGGATTGTTCCTTTGGAAGTTCCCCAATTGCCTATCAGCACCAATCACGCCTCCATTTGGATTTCCAGCAAGTACACCAGCTAACATCCCCAAAGCCTCAGCGAGTGCAGCATCATTTCGTCCGTTACCTCTTCCATCCATATTCCTGAGAATTAAAACATACTCCTCATCAGAATACAGTATCGACAGTGTTGCCTTACACTAATCGCATACAAAAGGAATGACTGACTCAAGACTCTGGTCGCAACGACCGACTATGCTCTGATACCACTATTGTAACACCCTCTAAAACCCCGAACAAAATTTCACAAATAATTAAAATCATATTTTCAGAGTACATGTATTAACGAGGATGTCATAATTCTCTTTTAATAAAAATAAGTTCCTGTCATGCATAACATAGAAGCAACTCATACATGTTTACACTGCGGAATATTATATTTAATAAAACCAAGGTTATAATATTTTCAATCATCAGGGATTAATACCTGGAATATATCAACATCATATTATAACAAACATAAGGAAATAAACGAGTCTGACTAAAGCAGCTCGACAAACAAACGTTCCCGGAGTTACAACTATCAGAGCATGACCCGGACAATACTTAAACGGAAAATAAACTAGAAACAACAAGCCTTCTCCAAGCACCTGAACGAAGCTCCTCAATCTGAAATATTCAACAATAAGGGTGAGCATCTCAACTATACATTTGATTATACGTTCATAACAATCAATTCAGAAAACCATAAGCATCACCCAAACAGTTAGCATGTTTCATAGTTTACGAAAACCTTTACAACTCATATATTCATAATACATTACTTTTCATACTTATAATTAGCGTCAAACATCATTAACAATTCAGCAACAACACATGCATACAATTAATTAAATACAACATTGGAAAACCATCCATTCATGTTATATTCAATATAATGCAACACACCCATGCATGTGGTACCATTTTACCGCCCCATTAAATCTCGGGTCACGGATAACTCACCGTTCCATTATATCGCGGACACGGCTACCACCTCAACGTTCCATTAAATCGCGGACACGTATATTGGCCACCATGTTAATTCCACACAATGGGAATTAACAAATGCAACATGATATGTAAAGTATGTAACACTCAGCATACTATTAACATCAATAAAACATATCATGCAACATCAACAACGTCAATCATAACAGGATATGGATAGCATGTAATCACTCAGCATACTATTAAACATTAACCCATCATATCAAGTTATATCACAATTCATGCTTGTTAACATCATCTCAAAGCATGACAATAAAATCTACGTAGTGTTGGTATCATAACATACAAACGTTATTCGTTACAAGCATCAATCAACACTAGGAAATCAATAAACAGCACATTCAAAACATATCAAACACTGCACATCAAAACAGGATCAATCCCGTACATAACAGCATGCACAGAAAACAAAATTCAGAAACCAACACAGGAGGTTCAACACGGGTACCCGTGTGAATCAACACTGCCCGTGTGGAAATGTGTCCAGAAAACATGTTATTTTTCCAATACAGGGGATCAACACGGGTGCCCGTGTGAATCAACACGGCCCGTGTTGAAATGTGTCTGGAAACACATTTTCTTTACCCATCCAGTAGATCAACACGGGTGCTCGTGTGAATCAACACGGCCGTGTTGATGAGCGCGAACCCAAAATTTCCTGTACCTGCAGCAGCTCAGAACAGCAGCCAAACACGAAAAATACCAGCCAAAACGTGCATTTCGGTACATAACAACGTCAGTTATGCATAACTCAAGGCAACACATCAATTGGAACACAATTCCCTTCTACGTTAGTCAATTTCCAATCTTAAGGACATCATTATTTCACATAAGGTCTCATTTTCCAAAATCAATCAAAACTCAGAATTTTCATTTTTAAAACATCCTATTTTATCAACAATTCTTTCATCAACAACAAGTTTTATTAAAATTGACCTTAAGTTACATATTACCCGTCCTTTAGGGAAATCCTAAGAACATTGAGGTTATCCCTAGAACACCTAAGGTAAACTCACGATCATACAATTTCGATCTAAATCAACAATGGGGATTAATTTCTTAATCGATTCACAACCTTTAGGGAACCTAATCCTTTCTAACGAAATTCGACCCTAAAGTTATCGATCACTAAGAATATCAGAGAAAATGGGATTATCTTACGATTACCCAACCAATTGCATCTAAACCCATAAGCAAATGTAAATTGAGTAGTAGCCCCCCTTACCTTATCAAATTGCAGCTTGAGTTCTTTGAGCGATGTTCTTCGTTCTTCGCACCTTCAGAGCTCAGCTTCCCAAATTTCCCAAATTCTGTGTTATCGTGAATAATGAGAAAATAACTTGAGTTCCAAAACATATCCTTATTTCTTTTGCACCCCCACTCTTTACTAACGACATCCAAGCCCAATAACTTAAAAACCCAATGTTTTCTTATTTCTTTTATTTTCTTCAAATATTCCAAAATAAATAATTCCTTTTTATTTTATTAATTCTAATAAAATAATTTCCCAATTTAAATAAATCAAATAATTGAAACTGGGGTGTTACAGTCGCCAGTTCTGTGATCGGTGGATCTGGAACTGACTGTTTAACGCTGGTTCACGAAATGTCGCGGAAGCAAGAGTCGCCACCGTCTTTTATTTTCTCCAATATGGAAAGGACAAAAGCACATAAAAATTCCTTATTGAGATTAGTTCTCGGTTCGGGAGGTAGATTTATAGAAAGGGAAGGTGTTAGCACCCTTTCTATCCATGGTTATCCATGGGCTCTTAGATACTTGCTCATTTGTGTTTTCAAAATTGTTTGTTTTCTTTTCAAGGTGAGTGGGTTTGAAAAAGTTTCGTTTAAAATTTCAGTTCGACTCTTGTATCAGTCCTCAAGAGTGTTTGAAAAATTGTTTTTGAAAGATTTTTGCAAAGTGTCGGTGTGAAAAGATTTTTTTTGATTTGTTTTGAATTAGAGCAAGTATCTACGAGTCATCTACCTACCCTAAGGAATTAGTCTGTGTAAATGTCCTTAAGGTAGTGCCATCCCACCATTGAGAGGTAGGTAGCACCACCGTTGGAGGTGTTCGGGTCAATTTGAGTTTAGGGACAGTGTAGTCACCAGAGCAATAGGAAGATACCTTAGAAGCTACCCCCATGCCATGTTCATGGACATGAGGACTTACTAAAACGTCCTCTACTCGACTACCACGTTTCGAGGGGCAAGGCAACAACGAGGCGTACCCTAGAAGTGATGTGTGATTTGTGTGTCATTTTCAGTTATATTTGTCTTGATCATGCATTGAGTGTTCTACGCTTTGATTTTATTTGAGCATATATTCTTTCATGTGTCTTAACAGTTAAGGGTGCGGGAATTTAAAGAGCGGAAAGTAAAAGTCCTACGCTATTACAAGGCGCGGGTCTACATCGCCAAATTAAACCAAGACCCGATTTGAATAAATAAAATACGGAAAATAAATGTCCTAATTAACTATTACAAGGCTTTGGGGCAAATACATTACATTCATAAAAGAAATAAAAATAAATGCGCGAAAAGAATTAAGAATCGAATGCGAGGGCGTTGGACCCTTTAAAGAAACTAAATTGGAATCGAAAATTGATTTAATTATTAAATGAGAAAGAGAATTTATTTTTTATGTTTTTGGATTTATGGAATTAAAGAGAATTAATTGAAATTTAAAAGTTAAATAAAACCCTAATTCTAAATTGTTTTTAATTTATTAAAAAATGTTTAAGTTTGACCTAATTTAACATAATTAATTAATTGCATATTTATTTACAAGATAATTAATAATTAATAATGATGAAAAAGGTTATTTATTAAGAAAAAGAATAAAAGAATTAAAACCCTAATTTCTACATTTTTTAGTTTATTAAAGAAAAACATTAAAATTAAATCTAAAATTAAAACTAGATTGATTATTAAATTTATTTACAAAATAAATTTTAGTGAATTAAATAATAAACATATTTTATTTTTTCACTTTCTGATTTTTTTTGTATTTTTGTGTTATAAAAATTAATTTGAGGAATTAAAAGAAAATAATTAAATTAAAACACAAATAAATAATAGAAATAAAAAAATGAGAGAAAAAAATACAAACATGGGGGGTTTTCTGACCCAATTAGGAGGTATGTGAGAAGCATTTTGGCCCATGAAATGCAAGCCCATGTTGACTTTTCTGATTGAGTGGGAAGCAGTTGACTGGTGCCCATGGTGATCTGCCAATTCTGACCTTTGGATTGGCCTTTAGAGACATGTGGTGTGCCAAGGCATTGGGGTGTATGATGGACCACAGGATGAAAGCTGCATAGAAACACATGAAGAAAAATAATATTGGAGAAGGGAGGGGACCTAGGAATCGAACCCAGGTCCCAATGCTTGAAGGACACATCACTCACCAACCAGCCAAACGCGTTTGTTTGTCAAACTAATGGAACCTGATCAATACATATGAAAATAAAAGCTATGGATGTAAAACAAAAAATTAGCGCGAAAATTGAAATGCTCCAGTCACATCCAGACACGCAGGCATCATCTTCTTCTTTTCTGCAAAATTATCAAACAAGTAGCGGGGGTTTTAAACCCCCACTAAACAAAGCCAGGAAAAATAGAGATTAGGTTATAACGAAAAAGAAAAAGGGCGCGATGGTATGGTTAGATTCGTCTGAAATTTCTGAGTTCAATGGTATTGGTTAGGATGGCCAATTTTTCCTCATGAAGAAGTCCCTAATTTCAAGCTTATGAAAACCTAGAAAACGTCCATGGTGGATTTCTATATAGGCAAGATTAGTTCAATTCAATGGCACCATAAGCTTCAGTGAGTCCATGTTAGTGTAAAACAATCATTAGAATGTATGGAAAATGCGTGCAAATCAAAGTATGAATATGCAAATGTTCATGAACAGGGCGACTTCGTACTACCGTTTCTGGATGTATGGAGACTTGATTTTGATTGGGAAAGATTCCTGGATGTGTGAGCAAGCTATTGGAATGCTTCTTATGCCTTGAAACACCCTGCAATACAGTTTTCAGTTTTGAACTTTTTTAAGAAAAATGCAAGTTTGGTTTTCAGGTTTGGGCGCAGCTTTTTTGTTCTTGTGATTAGGGTTAGGTTTCTGTATGTATATGGAATGATTTAGGTCAAAAATCCAAGCCCAACAACCATGTATTCAATGCTTTTGAGATTTGATTTCAATGGTATCTTTTTCAATCTTCTTGTCATGAAGAACATGCCAATCATGGAAGATTTTCCTTTTTTGGACCTGAAACGAATTGCCACCTTGCATTAGTTGGATTTGCTGCATCAAAAAGATTTAAAAGCATTATTTTGTATTTTTCTCATATTTAATTTTAATTAAATGAATTAATAGGATTATAAATTCAATTAATTAATTAAAAATAAGAAAATAACTTCCCTTTGGGTCAATGGGTCGTGCATAGCTTTTGGGTGATGATTCTTGGAAGAAATTGTGGCCCATTAGCAATTTTGAGGCATTTGAAGCAAAGTTGACTTTTCAAAATTCCCAAATATTTCCCAACTTCCACAAGGCATATCTTGCTCAATTTTTAAGCTTTGATCATGATCTTGGACATTTTGGAAAGGTCTTGAAGTCCTCTAACCAATGCCTTTGGTACCATGTCATTTTGATTTACCAATCTAAAGTTATGGTCTTTGACTTAAAGTGTCTTTTTGTTGACTTTTGAAAATGACCTATAATGTTGAGATTGATAACTTTTTGTGAGAGCATTTCTTGGACTTGAAGTGTGAAGAGGAGTTGTAGGAAATGTCATTATCTTCAAAATGAGCTTTGGATGGAATTTTTCTGATAAACCATGTGGAAGTTATGCCTTGGTCAATTTGCAGTTGACTTTTTCAACTGTCCAAATATGGAAACTTTTGCATCTTGAGACTTTTTGAGCCATGCCTTGAGAATCATGATCAAGAATTGATCAAATGATGTTTGTGGCTTCAAAATAAGATGTTGACCAAAAATTTTGACTTTTGACTGTCAAATGACCATTTTGCCCCTTCAGTTGACTGTTGAGCAATTAGGGTTTTTGACTGTGCAATTTTGTGCTGTGAGTCTTGAAACTTGGCATAAGGATGCTTGACAATGTTTATGGGCATGTGGGACTTGTTTGGACCCTTGGAAGCTTCAATTTCTTTGCCAGAACCAAAACCCTAGTTTTTGACTGTTTAGGAGGCAATTGGACTGTGCAACCCTTGGGAGATTTTGAAGCATGCTCTTTGCAAATCTTGAAGAATATGGGAGGGAAAATTTTGGGGTAAAATAGTTGCCCCTGTTCAATCTTCTTACATCTGAGGATGTAGATTGGCTGGCGTGCCTTTCGTAATCCGAAGGTGGAAGATGATTGAACACTAGAGTGCCCAGAAATTTGCGCTTACATAGTAGTGTGATGTGGGGAATGGGCTTACAGATGCCATTTGGAGATTGATGGATAGGAGGATGGGCTTATAGATGCCATATTAAGAGGTGATGGACAGGTGGATGGGCTTATAGATGCCATCTGGGTGTCGATCGCGTAAGAGATTCCTTAGCGAGAACTTGCGTACCTGGAAAAGAAAGATGATTACCTGACCTGTTACAGGAGTTGGTCTTCAAACTTCTTTATATAGACGCGCCCTGGCGAGATACAGGAATCGAGTTTGGAGCTTCAAACGGTGATGAATGAATCAGGGGTGGTTACTAACTCAACGGGACGATGAGAGAACCTTGGGCGATTGCTACCTCAACAGTGACGATGAGAGAATCTGGGGCAATTACTACCTCAACAGTAACGATGAGAGAATATGGGGCGATTACTACCTCAACAGTAACGATGAGAGAATCTGGGGCGATTACTACCTCAACAGTAACGATGAGAGAATCTGGGGCGATTAGTACCTCAACAGTAACGATGAGAGAATCTGGGGCGATTACTACCTCAACAGTAACGATGAGAGAATCTGGGGCGATTACTACCTCAACATTAACGATGAGAGAATCTGGGGAGATTACTACCTCTACAGTAACGATGAGAGAATCTGGGGAGATTACTACCTCAACAGTAACGATGAGAGAATCTGGGGAGATTATTACCTCAACAGTAACGATGAGAGAATCTGGGGCGATTACTACCTCAACAGTAACGATGAGAGAATCTGGGGCGATTACTACCTCAACAGTAACGATGAGAGAATCTGGGGCGATTACTACCTCAACAGTAACGATGAGAGAATCTGGGGCGATTACTACCTCAACAGTAACGATGAGAGAATCTGGGGCGATTACTACCTCAACAGTAACAATGAGAGAATCTGGGGCGATTACTACCTCAACAGTAACGATGAGAGAATCTGGGGCGATTACTACCTCAACAGTAACAATGAGAGAATCTGGGGCGATTACTACCTCAACAGTAACGATGAGAGAATCTGGGGAGATTACTACCTCAACAGTAACGATGAGAGAATCTGGGGCGATTACTACCTCAACAGTAACGATGAGAGAATCTGGGGCGATTACTACCTCAACAGTAACGATGAGAGAATCCGGGGCGATTACTACCTCAACAGTAACGATGAGAGAATCTGGGGCGATTACTACCTCAACAGTAACGATGAGAGAATCTGGGGCGATTACTACCTCAACAGTAACGATGAGAGAATCTGGGGAGATTACTACCTCAACAGTAACGATGAGAGAATCTGGGGCGATTACTACCTCAACAGTAACGATGAGAGAATCTGGGGCGATTACTACCTCAACAGTAACGATGAGAGAATCTGGGGCGATTACCACCTCAACAGTAACGATGAGAGAATCTGGGATGTCTTCTACTGAGTCTTCATTAGGAAAATCTTTAGGAATCGATTTAACTGGACCAGAGAAGGCCTTTGACTGGATAAGAAACAGAAAAATCTTTAGGAGTCGATTTAACTGAACCCGACAAGGTCTTGGAATCTTCAACTGAGTCTTCATCAGGAAAATCTTTAGGAATCGATTTAACTGGACCAGAGAAGGCCTTTGACTGGATAAGAAACGGAAAAATCTTTAGGAGTCGATTTAACTGAACCAGACAAGGTCTTGGAATCTAGCTGAGAACTTAACTGGATCTTTCCTGAAAGGTAAAGGTCAGTCACATGCAATGCATGATATTGATCAAGCCATGACATTTTCAACCTAAATGAGATTGCATATTTGCATGCTATAATGTATAGAAATGCGATGTTTATGAATGTATGTTTTTGTCTAGGAAAGTAAATCCTTGACGGGTGCCGGGAAGTCACATCCTGGGATGATGTTGGAGAATAGTGCTTTGTTGTTGCTGCTGAGGATGATAGTTGCAAGAATACCGGTAGGAGAAGATAACTCCGTTGGGGAATAAACTTGGCGAATGGGTTACTCTGCGGGGAGAAAATTTATTCTAGCGATCTTGCTGGGGAACAATATTCTGTGGGGAGAGAGGTACCTTGCTGGGATATTGATGGTAACTCCGCTGGGGATATCGTTGTTATGTTGGCAGTGTTAATAGACTCTGCTGGGGATAGGAAGACTTCATCGAGGACGATCTTTCCGTGGCTTTTGGCTGAGAATAACCCAGTTATATCTTGGTAGGGAAATAACCTTTGAATAAAGCCGAGGGACGCGTTCGTGCTCCGTAAGAGATAAGCTTCCAGAATCTACTGGGGATAAGCTTCCTGCTGGGGAGATGAATTCAAACTTTCCTGGGGAAATCTTCAGACTGGACTCTCCTGGGGAAATTTTTGAGGTATATTGGGGAAGAGATTCCACTGAATGTCTGGTATACCGCTGGGGAACAATCTTAGATCAAGATTGCCGGGGATGCTTGTTAAGAATGTTAGTATATTATGCTGGGGAATGTTGAGATCTGCTGGAGGATACTCAACTTCCTTAAGGCTGATGGGGTAACTCTGCTTGGGGAGAGTGTATTGACTTGCAGACTCGCTCTCTGGGGAATTAAGATATACTGGTTACGTTCTTCAGCTGAACTTACCTTGGTACCTTGGTGAATAGAGCAATTAGATCGCCTGGACCACTCATTATTGCCCTAGTTTCTGTTGGAGAAGAAAGTACCTGTGAAGGTGTTTGATAACTGCCGATTTGACCAATCTTCTGGTAGACAGGTGACGAGATGCCAGGACATAGTCGTACGCTTAAATCCCTAATTTTTTCCTGGACCGCCCTTTCGGGTTTTCAGTCCACCGGGATACCCATTTATGCCCAAGCCGCCTTTTCAGGTTTTCGACTTGCCGGGTGTACAGATTTTTTCATTTTCATCCCTTATTTTGCCCGAACCCTTTTGGTTCGCCGGGAAGCCCTAATTTTTGCCTAGGTATGTCAACCTAGCGGGTCTTTGATCGTGCGCAGTATTTTTTCGACTATGTCCATGCTTTCAGGATGTAGGGAGGTGCCCCTGTTGTTGTGTTGCCATGTCACCAGAAGATCTTCGTTTGATCGTCCAATGCCCCAAGTGACTTAGACGGAGATTTGCCCCAGGCTATTTGGCATTTGAGAGATTCTCCGAATCTTGACTTAACTGCCCCAGATGACGGACAATGATCACGTCTGCCCCTTGATTGGAGGTGCTTTTGTTCATTAGACATTCATCGTGCGAACTTCTATGTTGTTCAAACAAAAAGTCACATGCAAACAAAGTTATGTTAAAAATGCAAAGCTTATGTATGTTTCAAAGTTTTTGAAAATGCATCCCTTTTTTAGTAAAAACAGGTGAATTTTGTAAAACTGTGATGTCAACTCATTATTTTACCATAAGCCTTAAGGAGTCAGGATACCTTTGTAACAGTATGCTTTCGAACTAACCCATGCTTCAGCTAGGACTTTTAAGGGTTATAACGTGGCTTGGTTCACGGTTTAAGAAACAAAGGATAAAGGCTCAAATTTTATTTGTACCCACCCGCTCTTCGTGATGTTCTTCAAACCTAAACTTTGCTGATCATGCATTAGACCTTGTTTGAGTCTTTGTCCTGACGTTCCAATGATGGTTCAGATATTGATAGTTTATTTTGAATAGGCAGTCCTTTTTGTTTTTGTTAAGGGTTTGTATGACCTCTTTCTTTTTGATTTTGTTGTCCCTAAATTTTGCATGAACTGTTTCTTTTGTGATTACAGTCAGCGGGATGCCCCAGTTTTGTAAGTCTCCTTCATAGGTTTTGACTTATTGGGTTTTTATTTTTGAGATATAATGACTGCCTATCCTTATGATTATTCGGAATCATCATTGTCTTCTTTTTTTTTGTAAGGACCTCTTTGGTGCCATTTGTTGTGCACTTGGATCGACTGAGAGAACTACCCTGCCCCCGGTTATGATAAAGGGTTTTAATTTTCGAAAAGAAAAACTCCTACTTCTTTGGCTCAGAGGGGTTGACGAGGGATTATCTTCCTTATAACTCCAGTGTTTAGGAATTGAAACAATGCCTGTACCTCATCAGCGGGGTCTGTTCAAAAGCATACTGTAGATTGCAGTATCTTTTTCGTCATCCTCCCTCAAGAGGCTTAGAATTATTGAGAGTTGATCATCACAAAAAATATGAAAACAATTTTAAGCATAGTAAACATAATCACTTCAAAACAGACACGTGTAATGCATTAATGAAATAACAAAGTTTGACATGAATAAAATGTTTGAACAATCAAAGAAAAATACAACTTGAACATTCGAATGAACAAAAGTCTTCTAGTCTTAGGGCTTGTCACTTCAACTGGTGCATCTTGTAGGGATGACAGGAGCATTCAGCCTGGCCCATCTAGGTGAAATCCACAGCTCCTTCCTCAATCAGGTCTTGGATCTTATTCTTCAGAGCCCAGCAGTCGTCGGTGTCATGACCTGGACTGCCAGAGTGGTATGCACAATTTTCCTTAGAATTGTATTTTGGGGAGGCTGTGTTGAGATTCTTAGGAGGGTCCCTTATCGTCACCAGATTCAACCTCAACAATTGTTGTAAAGCTTGAGACGGTGACACGTTGAGCTTGGTGAACTGCCTTTTAGGCTTGTCTGGCTTGCTCTGATCAACCCGTTGTTCTTGGCGAGGTCGTTGTGGGACCTGTGAAGTGATAGCAGCTTGGAGAGGTCTATTCATTGGACCAGACCTTTTCCCTCTTGGAAGATGTTCCCTGACCTGGTCCCTGACTTGGGCTGGTTGCTTCATGCCTTGATGAAGCTGACTGATCATGGCCCTCAGCTCTCCTTGCTCCCGAACTAAACCTTGAATGAGAGCCCTTTTCCCCAGCATCTGGGTTTTCAATGTGTCTACCTCAGCTTGTAGACGTTTCAGCCGTTCGTCCTTGTCATCCTCGGGACTTTTCTTGGCCAGATTCCTCATGAGGAGTGTCCTTAACTCTTCCTTCCCCTTGGATAGGCTTAGAAAGATCTCCCTGAACTGAGTCTCTTGAGCATGAAGACCCTGGTTATCTTGTTGGGAAGCCATTGCTGAAACAAACAGCGACAAAGGTAAGTGACCTGTAACAAGGGTACCTGTGATGCAATGTATGTATGCATGCAATGTTTTCAAGGATCTCGCGGGGTAAACAAGAAAATTGTTAGAGTTTGAATTTATAACTTGATGAAAGGAACTTCATGTGGTTGAGAGTCCTTCTTCAAGAGTCAAGGCTCACCATATCTAGTGGGTCATAGCCCCTGACAACCTTGGCTAGAGGAAAATAAATCCCCTTTGCCCCTTGCTAGACATGTTGGTTCATCATGACCTGCATCGCAAACCCTTGAGATCCTTGAAATGGGTTAGTCCTTATGCAGGATGTATGCAATGGTATGATGTTATGCTATGCATGGGGTAATGTAGGTAAACCCTGTTATGAGTCCCAATTAAGGACTGTAAACAAAACCTGCAAGAAACTCAAGTGTCAGATAACAAGCATGCAAGTAGTCAAGTACGAAGGCACATAAGTCACACAAAAGAAGCCCTTAGAGTTTAGGCCAGTATGAGGTCTAGGTATTACCCTCTTTCAGTTTGTTGGTTAAAACCTGTCCTATCAGAAGTAACCGGGTTCTAGAGGATCCCAATATCACTGACTACCCTCAATCGGTCATAACTCCAGCATCGCAATCTTTTCTTGCGGCCAGAACCATCACGAGAGTTTAGCCTCAATGGGCGTAACATACTGCTACTGTTCTATTGGCCAAGTTGGGTCATTTAAGGTTCTAAGGTCGGTTGGTGCTTAATGACTCCTCAGAAGACCCATATTCTCCTCGTTGCGACACAAGGGATATCGGTACAGACCAAGGCGCCACACCAACGTAGCCATTGCTTCACCCATGTCGGTCTACGCCGGACAGGTCCCTCACAGCTTATGCTACCTAACAGGGTATCCCCAGATCCGGGTTAGGATCTATGTAACTCCGATGCAACCCACAATTTAAAGCAAACAAGTCAAAACAATTGAAAACACAGTTATGAACTATCCTAAGGTACACCTCACTTTATAAGTATCCCCAGCAGAGTCGCCAGTTCTGTGATCGGTGGATCTGGAACTGACTGTTTAACGCTGGTTCGCGAAATGTCGCGGAAGCAAGAGTCGCCACCGTCTTTTATTTTCTCCAATATGGAAAGGACAAAAGCACAGAAAAATTCCTTATTGAGATTAGTTCTCGGTTCGGGAGGTAGATTTATAGAAAGGGAAGGTGTTAGCACCCTTTCTATCCATGGTTATCCATGGGCTCTTAGATACTTGCTCATTTGTGTTTTCAAAATTGTTTGTTTTCTTTTCAAGGTGAGTGGGTTTGAAAAAGTTCCGTTTAAAATTTCAGTTCGACTCTTGTATCAGTCCTCAAGAGTGTTTGAAAAATTGTTTTTGAAAGCTTTTTGCAAAGTGTCGGTGTGAAAAGATTTTTTTGATTTGTTTTGAATTAGAGCAAGTATCTACGAGTCATCTACCTACCCTAAGGAATTAGTCTGTGTAAATGTCCTTAAGGTAGTGCCATCCCACCATTGAGAGGTAGGTAGCACCACCGTTGGAGGTGTTCGGGTCAATAGGAAGATACCTTAGAAGCTACCCCCATGCCATGTTCATGGACATGAGGACTTACTAAAACGTCCTCTACTCGACGACCACGTTTCGAGGGGCAAGGCAACAACGAGGCGTACCCTAGAAGTGATGTGTGATTTGTGTGTCATTTTCAGTTATATTTGTCTTGATCATGCATTGAGTGTTCTACGCTTTGATTTTATTTGAGCATATATTCTTTCATGTGTCTTAACAGTTAAGGGTGCGGGAATTTAAAGAACGGAAAGTAAAAGTCCTACGCTATTACAAGGCGCGGGTCTACATCGCCAAATTAAACCAAGACCCGATTTGAATAAATAAAATACGGAAAATAAATGTCCTAATTAACTATTACAAGGCTTTGGGGCAAATACATTACATTCATAAAAGAAATAAAAATAAATGCGCGAAAAGAATTAAGAATCGAATGCGAGGGCGTTGGACCCTTTAAAGAAACTAAATTGGAATCGAAAATTGATTTAATTATTAAATGAGAAAGAGAATTTATTTTTTATGTTTTTGGATTTATGGAATTAAAGAGAATTAATTGAAATTTAAAAGTTAAATAAAACCCTAATTCTAAATTGTTTTTAATTTATTAAAAAAATGTTTAAGTTTGACCTAATTTAACCTAATTAATTAATTGCATATTTATTTACAAGATAATTAATAATTAATAATGATGAAAAAGGTTATTTATTAAGAAAAAGAATAAAAGAATTAAAACCCTAATTTCTACATTTTTTAGTTTATTAAAGAAAAACATTAAAATTAAATCTAAAATTAAAACTAGATTGATTATTAAATTTATTTACAAAATAAATTTTAGTGAATTAAATAATAAACATATTTTATTTTTTTCACTTTCTGATTTTTTTGTATTTTTGTGTTATAAAAATTAATTTGAGGAATTAAAAGAAAATAATTAAATTAAAACACATAAATAAATAATAGAAATAAAAAAATGAGAGAAAAAAATACAAACATGGGGGGTTTTCTGACCCAATTAGGAGGTATGTGAGAAGCATTTTGGCCCATGAAATGCAAGCCCATGTTGACTTTTCTGATTGAGTGGGAAGCAGTTGACTGGTGCCCATGGTGATCTGCCAATTCTGACCTTTGGATTGGCCTTTAGAGACATGTGGCGTGCCAAGGCATTGGGGTGTATGATGGACCACAGGATGAAAGCTGCATAGAAACACATGAAGAAAAATAATATTGGAGAAGGGAGGGGACCTAGGAATCGAACCCAGGTCCCAATGCTTGAAGGACACATCACTCACCAACCAGCCAAACGCGTTTGTTTGTCAAACTAATGGAACCTGATCAATACATATGAAAATAAAAGCTATGGATGTAAAACAAAAAATTAGCGCGAAAATTGAAATGCTCCAGTCACATCCAGACACGCAGGCATCATCTTCTTCTTTTCTGCAAAATTATCAAACAAGTAGCGGGGGTTTTAAACCCCCACTAAACAAAGCCAGGAAAAATAGCGATTAGGTTATAACGAAAAAGAAAAAGGGCGCGATGGTATGGTTAGATTCGTCTGAAATTTCTGAGTTCAATGGTATTGGTTAGGATGGCCAATTTTTCCTCATGAAGAAGTCCCTAATTTCAAGCTTATGAAAACCTAGAAAACGTCTATGGTGGATTTCTATACAGGCAAGATTAGTTCAATTCAATGGCACCATAAGCTTCAGTGAGTCCATGTTAGTGTAAAACAATCATTAGAATGTATGGAAAATGCGTGCAAATCAAAGTACGAATATGCAAATGTTCATGAACAGGGCGACTTCGTGCTACCGTTTCTGGATGTATGGAGACTTGATTTTGATTGGGAAAGATTCCTGGATGTGTGAGCAAGCTATTGGAATGCTTCTTATGCCTTGAAACACCCTGCAATACAGTTTTCAGTTTTGAACTTTTTTAAGAAAAATGCAAGTTTGGTTTTCAGGTTTGGGCGCAGCTTTTTTGTTCTTGTGATTAGGGTTAGATTTCTGTATGTATATGGAATGATTTAGGTCAAAAATCCAAGCCCAACAACCATGTATTCAATGCTTTTGAGATTTGATTTCAATGGTATCTTTTTCAATCTTCTTGTCATGAAGAACATGCCAATCATGGAAGATTTGCCTTTTTTGGACCTGAAACGAATTGCCACCTTGCATTAGTTGGATTTGCTGCATCAAAAAGATTTAAAAGCATTATTTTGTATTTTTCTCATATTTAATTTTAATTAAATGAATTAATAGGATTATAAATTCAATTAATTAATTAAAAATAAGAAAATAACTTCCCTTTGGGTAAATGGGTCGTGCATAGCTTTTGGGTGATGATTCTTGGAAGAAATTGTGGCCCATTAGCAATTTTGAGGCATTTGAAGCAAAGTTGACTTTTCAAAATTCCCAAAAATTTCCCAACTTCCACAAGGCATATCTTGCTCAATTTTTAAGCTTTGATCATGTTCTTGGACATTTTGGAAAGGTATTGAAGTCCTCTAACCAATGCTTTTGGTCCCATGTCATTTTGATTTACCAATCTCAAGTTATGGTCTTTGACTTAAAGTGCCTTTTTGTTGACTTTTGAAAATGACCTATAATGTTGAGATTGATAACTTTTTGTGAGAGCATTTATTGGACTTGAAGTGTGAAGAGTAGTTGTAGGAAATGTCATTCTATTCAAAATGAGCTTTGGATGGAATTTTTCTGATAAACCATGTGGAAGTTATGCCTTGGTCAATTTGCAGTTGACTTTTTCAACTGTCCAAATATGGAAACTTTTGCATCTTGAGACTTTTTGAGCCATGCCTTGAGAATCATGATCAAGAATTGATCAAATGATGTTTGTGGCTTCAAAATAAGATGTTGACCAAAAATTTTGACTTTTGACTGTCAAATGACCATTTTGCCCCTGCAGTTGACTGTTGAGCAATTAGGGTTTTTGACTGTGCAATTTTGTGCTGTGAGTCTTGAAACTTGGCATAAGGATGCTTGACAATGTTTATGGGCATGTGGGACTTGTTTGGACCCTTGGAAGCTTCAATTTCTTTGCCAGAACCAAAACCCTAGTTTTTGACTGTTTAGGAGGCAATTGGACTGTGCAACCCTTGGGAGATTTTGAAGCATGCTCTTTGCAAATCTTGAAGAATATGGGAGGGAAAATTTTGGGGTACAACAATCGCCCTTTCGGGTTTTCAGTCCACCGGGATACCCATTTTTGCCCAAGCCGCCTTTTCAGGTTTTCGACTTGCCGGGTGTACAGATTTTTTTTTATTTCATCCCTTATTTTTGCCCGAACCCTTTTGGTTCGCCGGGAAGCCCTCATTTTTGCCTAGGTGTGTCAACCTAGCGGGTCCTTAATCATGCATAGTATCTTTTTACTATGTCTACATTGGCGGGGTGAGGAAGGTCGTCACCATCCATGGTAGTTAGAATCATGGCTCCTCCTGAGAAGATACGTTTAACCACAAATGGCCCTTCGTACGTAGGGGTCCATTTTCCCCTGGGATCACCTTGAGGAAGAATCATGCGCTTGATTACCAGGTCTCCGACTTGATACTCTTGTCGTCTGACCTTCTTGTTAAATGCCCTGATCATCCGTTTTTGGTACGTTTGACCATGACAAATAGCAGTGAGTCTCTTTTCGTCAATTAGGTTTAATTGATGAAGTCGAGTCTGGATCCAGTCATTTTCGCTCAAGTTTGCATCCTTCATTATCCGAAGAGAGGGTATCTGGACTTTGATAGGCAAGACTGCCTCCATGCCATAAACCAAAGAGAAGGGAGTTGCCCCTGTCGACGTTCGTGCTGAGGTACGGTACCCATGAAGAGCAAACGGTAACATCTCGTGCCAATCTTTGTAGGTCACTGTCATCTTTTGCACAATCTTCTTGATGTTCTTATTCGCTGCTTCTACAGCCCCATTCATCTTCGGCCGGTAAGGAGAAGAGTTGTGGTGCTGTATCTTGAATTGCTCGCAGAGCTCAGTGATCATCTTGTTGTTAAGATTGGTACCATTGTCCGTAATGATCCTCTCAGGTACGCCGTATCGACAGATCAGGTTATGCCGAATGAATCGTGCCACAACGCTCTTGGTTACAGTGGCGTAGGAAGCTGCTTCAACCCACTTTGTGAAGTAATCAATCGCTACCAAGATGAAGCGATGCCCGTTGGATGTCGTCGGCCGGATCTCGCCGATCATATCAATGCCCCACATTGCAAAAGGCCAAGGTGCCGTCAAGACGTTCAGAGGCACCGGAGGGATATGCACCTTATCAGCATAAATCTGGCATTTATGACAAGTTCGAGAATGTTGGTAACAGTCGGCTTCCATTGTGGACCAGAAATATCCTGCCCGAAGGATTTTATTTGCCATGGTATGTCCACTGGAATGAGTTCCGAAGGTACCTTCATGCAGCTCTGCCATGATCCTTTCTGCTTCATTCTTATCTACACAACGCAGTAAGGTTGAATCATGGTTTTGTTTGTAGAGAATGTCATTGCTGAGGAAGAACTTCGCTGCGAACCTTCTTAGAAACTTCTTGTCATTAACAGAAGCGCCCTCGGGGTATTCTTGAGCTTCAAGATACCTCTTCACCTCATGATACCAAGGATTTTCTGTTACTTCTTCGGTATCAAGATCACAATAATGTGCAGGTTCATCCAATTTCCAGATAATGATCCGGGGAGCCTCGTTGTCCCATTTGACTTTGAACATTGAAAACATTGTAGCTAACGCGTCCGCCAACTGATTCTCTTCCCTCGGGAAGTGTTCAAAAGTTATTTCTTCGAAGTGGGGAAGCAGTGTCAGCACATACTCCTTGTAAGGAATAAGATTCGGGTGTTTCGTATCCCACTCGCCTTTGATCTGATTAATCACGAGAGCAGAATCTCCGAAGACACTTAGAAACTTGATCCTTAAGTCAATTGCAGCTCGAAGACCCAGGATACATGCCTCATACTCTGCCATGTTGTTGGTGCAGTTGAAACATAGCCGAGCGGTGAGTGGAGTATGAGTGCCTTTGGGGGATATGATCACTGCGCCGATACCATTACCCAAATCGTTTGAGGCTCCGTCAAAATGCATAGACCATCAGGATCCTTCCTCAGGTCCTTCATTTGGTCCAGGTACTTCACAATCAGTTACTACCATGATATCTTCATCTGGAAATTCAAAGTTCAACGACTGGTAATCATCCACAGGTTGGTGTGCCAAATGGTCTGCCAATACACTTCCCTTGATTGCTTTTTGAGTCGTGTACTGAATGTCATATTCTGTCAAAATCTTTTTCCATCTTGCTATTCTTCCGGACAGAGCAGGCTTTTCGAATATGTACTTGATTGGATCCATTTTTGAAATCAACAGAGTAGTGTGAGTCAACATATACTGTCTCAACCGGCGAGCAGCCCATACCAGAGCGCAGCAAGTTTTCTCGAGTAGTGAGTACCGAGTCTCACAGTCAGTAAACTTTTTGCTCAGGTAATAAATGGCGTGCTCTTTTCGGCCAGACTCGTCATGCTGCCCCATCACACACCCCATTGAATGGTCAAGTACCGTCAAGTATAAGATTAGAGGTGTCCCTTCAAACGGCGGCATAAGAATGGGTGGTTCTTGGAGATACCCTTTGATCTTTTCGAAAGCAGCCTGACATTCATCATTCCAACGTACTACTTGATCTTTCTTCAGTAGCTTGAAGATTGGTTCACAGGTAGCAGTTAGATGTGAGATAAATCGGGCAATGTAGTTCAAACGTCCTAGAAAGCCTCTGACTTCCTTCTCTGTCTTAGGAGTTGGCATTTCTTGTATGGCTTTCACCTTGGCAGGATCCACTTGGATACCTTTGTCGCTTACGATGAAACCTAGTAGTTTTCCGGACCTCACCCCAAAGGTGCACTTGTTTGGGTTCAACCTCAGCTTGTACAACTTCAGACGGTCAAACAGCTTCCGCAGATGGTCAAGGTGCTCCTCCTCAGTTTGGGACCTTGTAATCATATCGTCGACGTACACTTCGATCTCATGATGGATCATGTCATGAAACAAAGCAATCATGGCGCGTTGGTAGGTTGCCCTAGCATTTTTCAACCCAAAAGGCATGACCTTGTAGCAAAAGGTCCCCCACTGAGTAACAAAAGTGGTCTTCTCCATGTCTTCAGGAGCCATTTTGATCTGATTATAACCGGAGAAGCCGTCCATGAAGGAGAAAATTTTATGCTGAGCAGTATTATCAACTAGAACATCGATATGAGGCAGAGGGAAATCATCCTTGGGGCTGGCCCTGTTCAGATCCCTGTAATCAACACACATTCGGACTTTACCGTCTTTCTTTGGTACTGGAACCACGTTGGCAACCCACTGAGGGTAAGAAGTCACTGCTAAAAACTCGGCATCAAATTGTTTCATAACCTCAGCTTTGATTTTCTCAGACATTTCTGGACGCATACGGCGGACCTTTTGTTTTACCGGAGGGCAGTCTTTCTTGGTAGGCATGTGATGAACCACAATGTCGGCATCCAAACCAGGCATGTCTTCGTAAGACCAAACAAAGATTTCCATGTAGTCACGCAGCATCTGAATCAACCGTTGCTTCACACTGAGCTCTAGATTGGCGCCGATCTTGACTTCCTTTCTATCTGTCTCCGTACCCAGATTTACCGTTTCCACTGGCTCTTCATGTGGCTGAATGGCCCTCTCTTCCTGGAGTAGCAGTCTTACAAGTTCACCAGGCACTTCAAAATCATCTTCACCTTCGTCTTTGGCCAAGTTGATCGGATTTTCGAAGTCATAACTAGCAGTAGCAGAGTCGTTACCAGTGAGATCCAGAGTGGATTGGAACCTGTATAAGTGAGTGTGTGTAAATATAGCTGTTTTGCAATATATGATAAAGAAAGAAAAGGAGCACAAGATTTGAAATGCGACAAACGTCCAATGTTTTGATTAATGATATATGAAAATGTCACACAAAAGCCCTCACAAATGAAGCCACGGTGCCCCGGGTAGGACACCGAGCCATAAAAGTTTCAACACATTGTTTGTTACAAATTGACAACAAAAGAGTTTATTACTGAGTGACAAAAGTAATAGGGGTGAAGTCTTTGGCAGTCCAGTTGCTTGGTCCACCGTTGGTTGTTGGGTAGATCCAGCTGTCAAATTCTGATTCTTCCATGCCGTCTTCAATAGCATTCACTCTCGGGTTGGTGATGAACACAGGAGGTCTTCCAATCCTTGCTTTGCGAACAGCCCTCTGAGCCTCTACAGTGAAGCCCAAACCAAACTTGTTGGTCTTTGGAGTAAAGTCAGGAAGTCGGCCTCAATTTGCACATTCATCCTTCTCAATCACAGCCCGTGCATCCTTTAAGGAATCCATCTTCAAAGGAGGGTCTTCAATTACAGTTTCAGCTGATGCCAGCGTCTGAGGCACCTCTTCAAAGTGTTGAAATGGGGTCTCAACGAATTCCCCGTCCATTTCTATGTATCAGAATGAGTTTAAGTGGCTGACCATATACTCCTCTTCCCCTTGAACTGTAACAATCTTTCCCCTGACTGGGTACTTAAGCTTTTGATGCAGTGTGGAAGTCACAGCTCCGGCCTTGTGAATCCATGGACGACCCAGCAAACAAGAGTAGGATGGACGGATGTCCATCACATAGAAAGTAGAATCAAACACCTGAGAACCAACCCTGATTGGGATGTCAACATTACCATGTACCATCCTTTTCGAACCGTCAAAGGCTCGGACAACAATGTTACTAGGCTTGAGCTCCAAACCCTCACAATCTAACCTGTCTAAGGCCTTCTTGGGTAATACATTCAATGAAGAACCGGTGTCTACCAACACATGGGCAAGAGTAGTGCCCCTGCATTCAATAGAGACATGCAGGGCATCATTATGGTTCTTTCCTTTTACAGTTAGATCGGCGTCAGAAAAGCCCAGCCCGTTATCAGCAGTCAAGTTGGCCACACAATCAGTAAATTGATCAGCAGACGTTTCTTGCGGCACATTAGCCATCTTCAGGAAGGAGATCAGGGCCTTTGCATGGGCCTCCGAATATAACAACAGTGATAGCATAGAAATTTTTGATGGGGTGTTCCCCAAATGCTCAACAACATTGAAATCACTTTTCTTGATAATCTTGAGAATCTCCTCCATCTCTTGCTGGGAGGCTTCAACAGTGGTTGTCTTCGGCGCCTCCGTCAAGGCAGGCAAATCAGCAGCAACCCTTTTGCCCCGAGCGTCAGATGACTCGGCAGAAGGGGTAGAAACAGGAACTTGATTAGGAAGGGAAACATGCACACTTGCGGGTGTGATGATAAGAGGTTTTTAAACAACTGGTGGCGAAATATTTGGCGAAAAAAATCTACCGCTGCGGGTAATCTTGGCAGGCCCGGTGATGTTACTGACACCGGTACTTGTATCAAACTCTTGCTTCACCCCAAGCACATAAACATCTGCCCCATAGTGCCATGGGACAGCTTTGTCGGATGTATAGGGGAGGGGCCCCGGAACTGTAATGATGATGGGAGCAAACTTCTGAGTGGACATAATTTTGACAGGCTTCTTTGAAGGAGCCTTGGGAGGTTTGTTGAAAATAGTGACAATAAAAACTTCTTCGGCAGGGACATCAGGAACGGCAATCTTCTCGAATAAGATCTCTTTGCTATCCATCAGGCTTTGGATACCTGATTTTAGCAAAGGACAACCCAAAGGGGAAACATCACATAGAAGGCAATCTTTACCACATCCCGGAAATAAACCGGCTAGCAACAGGTTCCTTTTGACAGTCAATAACGGAGTGACAATCTCATCCACAGAGGCCACATACAGGTCTTCTTCCACGGCATTCACTCCATGCTGGGGCATGGGAGCAGTCACAACATTGGGTCTTTCGGGCGCCTCAAACTGTATTTCTTTGGCATCAATAAGGTCATGAACCTTATTCCTTAGAGCCCAGCAATCATCCGTAGTATGCCCCGGGCTATCAGAGTGATAAGCGCAACGGGCATTGGGGTTGTACTTTGGAGAAGCTGTGTTCACTACCTTCGGAGCTTCTTTAACAGTTACCAGATTGGTTGACAGTAGTTACGGCAAAATCTGAGACAGGGTCATGCTGAGTCGAGTGTACTGCCTTTTGGGTCTCTCACCCCTTGGTTGGTTATACTGCTGAGGAGCAGCATTAGGCTTTGAAATTACCACTGCGTTGACAGCTTAGCGGCGTTCCGGCATAACTTGTCTCCTAGGACCATAAACAGCAATAGCTTCCTTTTTGAAAGGCTTCTTCTCAGTACTCGCAGCGGCACCTTTCTGTATCTTCCCTGACTTGATACCAGCTTCTATCCTCTCACCTGTCAAAATCAAATCTGTAAACCCAGCAGAAGAATTACCAATCAGATGGTTAAAGAATGGACCAGACAAGGTCCCTAAGAACATGTCAACAAGTTCACGGTCAGTCAAAGGTGGCTGCACCCTGCCAGCCAGATCTCTCCACTTTTGCGCATATTCTTTAAATCCTTCGCCTATTCCCAGTGACATACCCTGAAGTTGAGTACGTGTGGGAGCGAGGTCAGAATTGTACTGATATTGTTTATAAAATACGGTGGCCAAGTCTTCCCAGTTTCGTATACTGGCTCCATCCAGCTGATAGAACAACTCGAGTTGAGCCCCAGAAAGGCTATCCTGAAAGAAATGGATCCAAAGGTTCTTGTCTGCAGTGTAAGGTTGGATCTTCCTTACATATGATCTGAGATGCATTTTCGGACAGGATAGCCCGTCATATCTCGCAAAAGCTGGCACTTTGAACTTCGGGGGGATCACAATTCCAGCAACTAATCCCAAGTCTTCGAAATCTAAGCCCGGAACTCTCTGCAGCTCCACAGCTGCCAATCTGTCTTCCAAACCCTTGTACTTATCATCGGCGGGCGGGTATTGTTGATCAGAGTAGTCTTCGTCCTCTTCAGCCTCCTCTTCCTCAACCTCAGATTCAGAAGGTACTACAGTCGCATTCCCTTTACTGGTTCCCTCCTTAGAAGTAGAGGGAAAATCAAGCACTCTTCTGGCTTCACCCTTAAACCTTCTCCCTAGGGTAGCCACCCTGATTCTCTTCTTCTTCTTTTTCACTTGGTCTTTGTTCCCCAGCAGGGCTTTCAGATCTTCCTGACCCTTAGCCAAGGTCATCAGGAGTTGTTGAAACTGTACGTTTTGAGACTGCAAGTCCTTGACCGTTTGTTCGAGATCCATCCTGCTGAAATAAACAGCAGAAAGATAAGGAAACCTGGTGTGGAGACCTGTTTATGCACATGATGAATGGTATGCTTATGTATGCAATGCATTCAAGGCTTTAGAACATTCAAAATTGTTGCAAACAAAAAGGAACGCACGTCATATTAATAAGAAGAAATTTGTCAGTACATAGATGCCCCATGGGCCAAATATTACGAAAACTTCTCAAGGTAAAAAGACATTGCGCATCCTCTTTGGTGCGATGTAGGTGTTGAGGGTCTCTTCCTCATGGAGTCAGCGGGTAAGCTCTAGAGCCTTCTTCTCACTGGCGTAGAAGCTGGCTTCAAAAGTGTTCCGTTCCTCCTTAAGTTGGATCCAACTCTTCTGCATCTCCTCCCACGATGTAGGCATGTCAGGATATAGGATGGTGTAGGGAACCTCTCCTTCCGTAACGGGCTCTTTAATCACAGGGAGAACATGAGGATAAGGCATCATCAGACTCTGGGCTCGGGCTCGTACCCACTTGAGGTAAGGCTCAAGAGGGATGGAGTTCTTGTGCCCCAGTGTCTTGCTGTCAACTTTGTTAGGCATCCTTCAAGCTCTGATGAATCTTTGGCGAAGTCCTTGCGCATCGTTGTCGAAGTCAAAAACTAGGTCAGGAATCAACATGTCGTGAGGGCCATCTCTTCGTGCATATCCAAATTGTCTCAAGGCTAGACAAGGGTTGTAGGTAATGCCTCCCCTAATGCCAAGTAATGGAACATTAGGGAACTCTCCACAACGATCGACGATGATGACATTTTCTCTAGACCGAGAACACCAATGTACATCAGAGTGAGTGAGGGTCATCAACCGTTGTGACCACCTTAAGCCTTGGTCATTCTTCGAGACAGATTGTGGAAGGTGCGAAATAAACCACCTTGCAAGGAGAGGAGTACAGCACATGAGAACACCCCTCTTTCCCATTGTTCGAGTGTAAAATGAGTGAAGAATGTCCCCAAGCAATGTTGGTATTGGATTTCTGGATAAGAAGATCTTGACGGTGTTGACATCTACGAGCTGATCAGGATTTGGGAACAAGACCAACCCATAGATAAGGAGTGCCACAATTTCTTCAAAGGCTTGTAGGTCCAATGAATTCCAACACTCTTGTGCCTTCTCAAACAAGAATTTGGCTAAGAAACCTTTGACACTGCTTCTAGTTTCCCAATGCCCCTTGATGTCAGATGGCTGTAGATGTAGTGCTCGAGCAACATCTTCAGGCTTTGGTTCCTTTTCCGTACCGTTGAAAGGTAGTTGATTAAGGATAGGAATTCTCAGGAGTTGAGAAAATTCCTCCAAAGTGGGTACCAACTGGTAGTCAGGGAAAGTGAAACAGTGGTGAAGAGGGTCAAAGAATTAGAATAGCACCTTCATCGTGTCCTCTTCAATGTTGGTGCTTGTGATCGGTGGATTTAGAACTGACTGTTTAACGCTGGTTCGCGAAATGTCGCGGAAGCAAGAGTCGCCACCGTCTTTTATTTTCTCCAACACGGACAGGACAAAAGCACAGCAAAATTCCTTATGAGATAGTTTCTCGGTTCGGGAGGTAGATTTATAGAAAGGGAAGGTGTTAGCACCCTTTCTATTCGTGGTTATCCACGGGCTCTTAGATACTTGCTCATTTGTGTTTTCAAAAGTAGTTTGCTTTTCAAAGTGTGAGTGGGTTTGAAAAAGTTTCGTTTAAAGATTTCAGATCGACTCTTGTATCAGTCCTCAAGAGTGTTTGAAAAATTGTTTTGAAAGCTTTTTGAAAAGTGTCGGTGTGAAAAGAGTTTTGATTGGTTTTTGAATAGAGCAAGTATCCATGAGTCATCTACCTACCCTAAGGAATTAGGCTGTGTAAATGTCCTTAAGGTAGTGCCATCCCACCATTGAGAGGTAGGTAGCACCACCGTTGGAGGTGTTCGGGTTAATTCGAGTGTAGGGACAGTGTGGTCACCAGAGCAATAGTAGGACACCTTAGAAGCTACCCTTATGCCATTGATCCTTTTTTAAATTCGAGGCAACTTTTCCGAGGCAACTGGATCATGGACATAAGGACTTACTAAAACGTCCTATACTCGACGACCACGTTTCGAAGGTAAGGCAACAAGTGAGGCGTACCCTAAGAGTGGTGTGTGAATTTGTGTGTTATTTTCATGTCAATATTTATCTTTGATCATCGTATCGTGAGCTACGCATTGTTTTTAATTAGTCATTCATTCTTTCATGTGATTAGAATTTAAAAGTGCGGAAACTTAAAAGCAGAAAGATAAATCCTACGCTATTACAAGGCGCGGGTCTATACATCGCCAAATTACAAAGACCCGTTTTAATAAAAATGCGGAAGGTAAAACCTAGTTACTATTACATGGCTTGAGCAGTTACATAATATTCATAAGAAAATAAAATAACGTGCGAAAAGAATAAAAATAGAACGTTCGAGGGCGTTGGACCCTTTTGAAATTAAATTGAATTAAAAAAGCTAATTAACTATTTAATAAAAGGAAAGAAATGTTTTTTAGGTTTTTGTTTTTTTTGTGAAAATAAAGAATTAAAATTAGAAGGAAACCCTAGCTCTAAATATTTTTAATTATTAATGAAAAATATTAAAGTTTAACCTAATTTACTAAATAATTAATGTACATGTTTATTTACAAAATATTTAGTAATTAATAATAATAATAAGAAGACTATTTATTAAAAAGAAAAGGTGAAAAAAATATCAAAACCCTAACTCTACCCATTTTAATTTATTAAAAATATTGAAATTGAAACCTAAATTAACTAAATTAATTGATAAAGTTTATTTACAAAAATAATAATGGTGAAATTAATATTAATAAAATAAACATTTTTTAGTTTCTGATTTATTATGAAAATTAACTTATGAAATTAAAGGAAACAATTAAAAAAAACAATTAGAAGAATCAAAAGGAAAATCAAAATAAAAAATAAAAATGATGCAAACCATGGGGGGTGTCTGGCCCATTTAGGAGGTGAATTGGAGCAATTTGGCCCATCAGAACACAAAGCCTTCGTTGACTTTCCAGCTTGTGTGTACGCTGGTTGACTAGGGCGCATCCTGGAGTTCATTCCATGGCCATTGGATGAGTGATCCTGAGTGCGTGGCAAGCTAACGTGGGAGGACGTAGGATGGACTCTGGGGCGTGAAATGCATGGAAACACGTTAGGAGAAAAAACATGAAATATGTGGGGGGACCTGGGAATCGAACCCAGGTCCCAGCGTTTACCAAGCGAATGCCTTGCCAAGTGAGCTGTGAAGCGCGTTTTGATATTGGATAAACAAAGAATATAATATATGAAAAAAGGATAATCATGTTGAAACAACAAAAAAATGCGCTAACTTTTGAATTGTCCAACCACGCTCAGACACCTCAGCGTCTTCTTCATCTTTGTTCCTGCAATATAAACAAATAGCGGGGGTTTTAAACCCCCACTAAACACAACCAGAAAAAATAGCGATTAGCAGATGCCCAAATATAAATTGAGCGCGAGGTTATTAATAGCTTCGTCTTGTTGCAACGAGTTTGCCTACACTGGTTTGGTGGTCCAATTTTACACCCTATGCAAAGCCCCAATTTTGGAACTCTGAAACCCTAAAACACGTTAATGGTGAATCATGATACAGGGCCTTACAATGCAATTGAATTATATCATTAGCTTCAGAAGGTTAATATCAGTATAAATCAATCAAGAAAGATGGCTAACAATGCATGAATCGTGATATGGAATTCAAGATATTTTGGCAAATCGTGTGATCTGTATTCTATGATTCTTGGCACGTTTTGATTGATTCTTGATTGCAAAAGCTTCCTTGATGGTCCAGCAATGTGTTGGAATAGATTTTAGGCTTTGAAACGTGCTGTAGCTATGATTTCAGATTCCAATTTTTTGATGAACTTTTGCAAATTGGTATGCAGCTTCTGGACAGTTTTTTGTGTCTATTGGAATAGGGTTATCTTGTGTATAAGTATTTGAACGAAATTAGGTCAAAACCAAGTCCAAAGATCCATTGAATTTATGATTTCAATATTTGATTTTGTTCATATCTTTTCCAATCTTTTTCCATGCAATTCTTGCCAAATATGGATGATATTGTCCCCTTGAGATGGTGCACGAAATCTCTTGCATATAATGGACATATTTGCTGCACAAAAAAGATTTAAAACCATTGTTTAATATTTTTCTCATAATTAAATTTAATTAAATGAATTAATAAGATTAAAAATTCAATTAATTAATTAAAAATAAGAAAATAAATCCATTTGAGCTTAATGGGTCGTGCATATGCTTTGGGTAATGATTCATGGAAGAATTTGTGGCCCATTAGCAATTTTGAAGCTTTTGAAGCAAAGTTGACTTTTCAAAATTCCCCAAAATTTCCCAACTTCTCCAAGGCATATCTTGCTCAATTTTGAAGCTATGATCATGTTCTTGGACATTTTGGAAAGGTCTTGAAGTCCTCTAACCAATGCCTTTGGTCCCATGTCATTTTGATTTACCAATCTCAAGTTATGGTCTTTGACTTAAAGTGCCTTTTTGTTGACTTTTGAAAATGACCTATAATGTTGAAATTGATAACTTTTTGTGAGAGCATTTCTTGGACTTGAAGTGTGAATATGAGTTGTAGGAAATGTCATCCTCTTCAAAATGAGCTTTGGATGGGATTTTTCTGATAAACCATGAAGAAGTTATTCCTTGGTCAATTTGCAGTTGACTTTTCAGCTGTCCAAAAATAGAAACTTTTGCATCTTGAGACTTTTTGAGCCATGCTTTGAGAATCATGATCAAGAATTGATCAAATGATGTTTGTGGCTTCAAAATAAGATGTTGACCAAATTTTTTGACTTTTGACTGTCAAATGACCATTTTGCCCCTGCAGTTGACTGTGAAGCAATTAGGGTTTTTAACTGTGCAATTTGATGCTGTGAGTCTTGAAACTTGGCCTATGGATGCTTGACAATGTATATGAGCATATGGGACTTGATTGGACCCTTGGAAACCTCAATTTCTTTGCAAGAACCAAAACCCTAATTTTGACTATGTTAGGAGGCCATTGGACTGTGCAATTCTTGAGAGATTTTGAACCTTAATCTTGGAAAATCTTGAAGAATATGGGAGGGAAAATTTTGGGGTACAACAGTTACCCCTGTTCAATCTTCTTAAACCTGAGGATGTAGATTGGCTGGCGTGCCTTTCGTGATCTGAGGGTGGAAGATGATTGAACACTAGAGTGCCCAGAAATTTGCATTCACATAGTAGAGTGTCAGCAGTATGATGGCGGGAATGGGCTTACAGATGCCATTTGGAGATTGATGGATAGGAAGATGGGCTTATAGATGCCATCTGAAAGTGTGACTGAACTTTGTCGGGAATGGGCTTATAGATGCCATTCGGAGACTGTTGGTATATGGATGGGCTTATAGATGCCATCGGGAGGTTGTCGATCGCGTAAGAGATTCCTTAGCGAGAACTTGCGTACCTGAGAAAGAAAAATAATTACCTGACCTGTTACAGGAGTTGATCTTCAAACTCTTTATGTAGATGTGCCCTGGCTGGATACAGGTATCGAATCTTTAAACTCTTCAGACGTGCCCTGGCAAGATACAGGAATCGAGTCTAGAGAATATAGTCGTCAACAGATACACCCTGGCAAGATACAGGAATCGAATCTTCGAACTCTTCAGACGTGCCCTGGCCGGATACAGGAATCGAGTCTGGTAATGTTAGTCATCAACAGATACACCCTGGCGAGATACAGGAATCGGATCTTCAAACTCTTCAGACGTGCCCTGGCAAGATACAGGAATCGAGTCTGGTAATGTTAGTCGTCAACAGATACACCCTGGCAAGATACAGGAATCGGATCTTCGAACTCTTCAGACGTGCCCTGGCAGGATACAGGAATCGAGTCTGGTAATGTAGTCGTCAACAGATACACCCTGGCAAGATACAGGAATCGGATCTTCGAACTCTTCAGACGTGCCCTGGACGGATACAGGAATCGAGTCTGGAATGTTAGTCGTCAACAGATACACCCTAGAAAGATACAGGAATCGGATCTTCGAACTCTTCAGACGTGCCCTGGCAGGATACAGGAATCGAGTCTGGAATATAGTCGTCAACAGATACACCCTGGCAAGATACAGGAATCGGATCTTCGGTTGCGACCGTTGATAGTAATCATCTTGGTATTAACCTTTGTCCTGAAAAGACAAAACGTTAATTGTATGCGATGTCATGATGTATGACATGCGTGATGTTCTCAAAATAAGTGAGATTGTATGTTCATGATGCGTATGTGCATGCTATAATGTATGAGGATATGATGTTTATGAATGTATTTTCGTCTAGGAAAGTAAATCCTTGACGGGTGCCGGGAAGTTAAATCCTGGGCTTGATGTTTGAGGAGTAGAGCTTCATTGTTTCCGCTGGGGATGATGGCTGCCAGAATACCGGTAGGAGAAGAGGACTCCGTTGGTGAATAAACTTGGCGAATAGATTACTCTGCGGGGAGTGAACTCTGTGGGGAGAGAGGTACCTTGTTGAGGTTGATGATAACTCCGCTGGGGATACTATTGATGTGTTATGTTGAAGGAATTGATGAACTCCACTGGGGGATAGGAAGACTTCGTCGGGGACGATCTTTCCATGATTATTGGCTGAGGATAACCCAGTTATATCCTGGTGGGGAAATAACCTTTGAATAAAGCCGGGAGACGCGTTCGTGTTCTGCGGGTGACAAGCTTCCAGAATCTACTGGGGATAAGCTTCCTGCTGGGGAGATGGATTCCACTTTCCTGGGGCAACTTTCGGACTGGACTCTCCTGGGGAAATTTTTGAGATACACTGGGGAAGTGGCTCCACTGAATGTCTGGTATACCGCCGGGGAACAATCTTAGATCAAGACTGTCGGGGATGCTTGTTAAGAATGTTTGTATACTCCGCCGAGGAATGTTGAGATTTGCTGGGGATACCCAATTTTTTTGAGGCTGATAGGATAACTCTGCTCGGGGAGAGTATCGTTGACTTGCTGGGAGATACTGTGCCTTGTTCAGGGCTGATTGGAGAACAACTGCTTGGGAGAGAATTGTTGGATCCTGGCTCACTCTCTGGGGAGTTAAGATATCTTGGTTATATTCTTCAGCTGAACTTACCTTGGTACCTTGGTGGACAGAGCAATTAGATCGCTTTAGACAACTCATTATTGCCCCTGTTTCTGATGTTACCTGTAATTAATCCTTTGTTTCGCATGCAAATATTTATGAGTTAGCAATTATTGTCAAATGCATATATCACAAATTGAACCTTGGACGTTCTTCGCAAAACAAAACAGAAAAGGGAAAAAAAATTGGCCATTGGTCTGAAAAGTGAAGTTGTATTGATTTTTGAATTTGCCTGTAAATAGGCGTTTATGTACAAGAGACTGACGTCCTAGTAAGAGAACACCGCCGAACAATAGAGTTTATACAATTTGTACAAAAGGAAAACAAAACATCTACGTGAAAAGAATAATCCCACTGGGTTCCAACTCTGCTATCGCCTTTATATCTTCGAGCGTCTCATCACTTGACTGCTTGGTTGAAGATGAAGCTGACTGATCAATGCCGTCTGAACTTGAGGTTGATACCGGATTCTGGATGCGAGGTGATCCAATGAGACATAGTATTACGCTTTAATCCCTAACTTTTGCCTGGACCTCCATTTCGGGTTTTCAGTCCACCGGGATACCCATTTTTGCCCAAGCCGCCTTTTCAGGTTTTCGACTTGCCGGGTGTACAGATTTTTTTCATTTCATCCCTCATTTTGCCCGAACCCTTTTGGTTCGCCGGGAAGCCCTAATTTTTGCCTAGGTATGTCAACCTAGCGGGTCTTTTATCATGCGTAGTATCTTTTTACTATGTTTGTATTGGCGGGGTGAGGAAGGTCGTCACCATCCATGGTGGTTAGGATCATGGCTCCTCCTGAGAACACATGTTTAACCACAAATGGCCCTTCGTATGTAGGGGTCCATTTGCCCCTGGGATCACTTTGAGGAAGGATGATGCGCTTGATTACCAGGTCCCCAACTTGATACTCTTATGGTCTGACTTTCTTGTTAAATGCCCTGATCATCTGTTTTTGGTACGTTTGACCGTGACATATAGCAGTGAGTCTCTTTTCGTCAATTAGGTTTAACTAATCAAGTCGTGTCTGAATGCAGTCATCTTCGCTCAAGTCTGCATCCTTCATTATCCGGAGAGAGGGTATCTGCACTTCGATCGGTAAGACTGCCTCCATACCGTAGACCAAGGAAAAAGGTGTTGCCCCGATTGACGTTCTTGCTGAGGTACGGTACCCATGAAGAGCAAACGGTAACATCTCGTGCCAATCTTTATAGGTCATTGTCATCTTCTGCACAATCTTTTTGATATTCTTATTCGCTGCTTCTACAACCCCATTCATCTTCGGCCGGTAAGGAGAAGAGTTGTGGTGTTGTATCTTGAATTGCTCGCAGAGCTCAGTGATCATCTTGTTATTGAGATTGGTACCATTGTCTGTAATGATCCTTTCTGGGACACCGTAGTGACAGATCAGGTTATGCCGAATGAACCGTGCCACGACGTTCTTGGTTACAGTGGCGTAGGAAGCTGCTTCAACCCACTTTGTAAAGTAATCGATTGCCACCAGGATGAAGCGATGCCCGTTGGATGCCGTAGGTTTAATCTCGTCGATCATATCAATGCCCCACATTGCGAAAGGCCAAGGTGCAGTCAAGACATTCAGAGGAACTGGAGGAATGTGCACCTTATCTGCATAAATCTGGCACTTGTGACATGTCCGAGAATATTGGTAACAGTCAGCTTCCATTGTGGACCAGAAATATCCTGCCCGAAGGATCTTCTTTGCCATGGTGTGTCCACTGGAATGTGTTCCGAAGGTACCTTCATGCAGCTCTGCCATGATTCTTTCTGCTTCAGTCTTATCCACACAACGCAGTAAGGTTGAATCATGGTTCCGCTTGTACATAATGTCGTTGCTGAGGAAGAACTTCGCTGCGAACCTTCTCAGAAACTTCTTGTCGTTGATGGATGCGCCTTCAGGGTATTCTTGAGCTTCCAAGTACCTCTTCACCTCATGATACCAAGGTTTCTCAGTTACTACCTCAGCCTCAAGATCGCAACAGTATGCAGATTCGTCCAGTTTCCAGCTGATGATCCGGGGAGCCTCATTGTCCCACTTGACTTTGAACATAGAAGACATCGTAGCTAACGCGTCCGCCAACTGATTCTCCTCTCTTGGGAAATGTTCAAAAGTTATCTTTGTAAAATGGGGGATCAATGTCAACACACATTCTCTGTAAGGAATAAGATTCAGATGTTTCATATCCCACTCGCCTTTGATCTGATTGATCACGAGAGCGCAATCTCCGAAGACACTCAGAAACTTGATCCTTAAGTCAATCGCAGCTTGGAGACCCATGATGCATGCCTCATACTCCGCCATGTTATTGGTGCAGTTGAAACATAGTCGGGCGGTGAGTGGAGTATGAGTGCCTTGAGGGGATATGATTACAGCGCCGATGCCGTTACCCAAAGCGTTGGAGGCTCCGTCAAAGTGCATAGACCATCGGGATCCTTCCTCAGGTCCTTCATCCGGTCCAGGTACTTCACAATCAGTCACTATCATGATGCTCTCGTCTGGAAACTCGAAGTTCATTGACTGGTAGTCATCTACTGCCTGGTGTGCCAAGTGGTCTGCCAATACACTTCCTTTGATAGCTTTCAGAGTCGTGTACTGGATGTCATATTCCGTCAAGATCAGCTACCATCTTGCTATTCTTCCAGACAGAGCAGGCTTCTCGAATATGTACTTTATTGGATCCATTTTTGAGATCAACAAGGTAGTGTGAGTCAGCATATACTGTCTCAGCCGGCGAGCAGCCCATACCAAAGCGCATCAAGTTTTCTCGAGCAGTGAGTATCGGGTCTCACAGTCGGTAAACTTTTTGCTAAGGTAATAAATGGCGTGCTCTTTTCGGCCAGACTCGTCATGCTGCCCCAACACACACCCCATTGAGTTGTCAAGTACTGTCAGGTATAGTATTAGAGGTCTCCCTTCAACCGGTGGCATAAGAATGGGTGGTTCTTGGAGATACTCTTTTATTCTGTCAAAAGCGGCCTGACATTCATCATTCCAACGTACTACTTGATCTTTCTTCAGCAGCTTGAAGATTGGTTCACAGGTAGCAGTTAGGTGCGAGATGAATCGAGCAATGTAATTCAAACGTCCTAGAAAGCCTCTGACTTCTTTCTCTGTCTTGGGAACTGGCATCTCTTGTATGGCTTTAACCTTGGCAGGGTCCACTTGAATACCTTTGTCGCTCACGACGAAGCCTAGCAACTTTCCAGATCTTACCCCAAATGTGCACTTGTTTGGGTTCAACCTCAGCTTGTACAATTTCAGGCGGTCAAACAATTTTTGCAGATGGTCAAGGTGTTCCTCCTCAGTTTGGGACCTTGCAATCATATCGTCGACGTACACTTCAATCTCATGGTGGATCATGTCATGAAATAAAGCAACCATGGCACGTTGGTAGGTTGCCCCAGCATTTTTCAACCCGAATGGCATGACCTTGTAGCAGAAGGTGCCCCACTGAGTAACAAAGGTAGTCTTTTCCATATCTGCAGGAGCCATCTTGATCTGATTATAACCTGAAAAACCATCCATGAAGGAGAACACCTTGTGCTGAGCAGTATTGTCAACAAGAACGTCAATGTGAGGTAGGGGAAGTCATCCTTGGGGCTGGCCCTGTTTAAATCCCTGTAATCAACACACATTCTGACCTTACCATCTTTCTTCGGCACCGGAACCACGTTGGCAACCCACTGAGGGTAAGAAGTCACTGCTAGAAACCCGGCATCGAATTGCTTCATAACCTCAGCTTTGATCTTCTCAGACATCTCTGGACACATACGGCAGACTTTCTGCTTAACCGGAGGGCATTCTTCCTTGGTAGGTAGGTGATGAACCACAATGTCGGTATCCAACCCAGACATGTCTTCGTAAGACCAGGCGAAGATTTCCACATAATCATGTAACATCTGAATCAACCGTTGTTTCACGCTGAGCTCCAGATTGGCACCGATCTTAACCTCCTTTCTCTCTGTCTCAGTACCCAGATTCACCATTTCCACTGGCTCTTCATGTGAATGAATGGCCCTCTCTTCCTGGAGTAACAGTCTTGCAAGCTCGCCAGGCACTTCGCAATCATCTTCACCTTCGTCTTCGGCTAAGTTGATCGGATTTTCGAAGTCATAACTGGCAGTAGCAGAGTCGTTACCAGTGAGATCCAGAGTGGATTGAAACCTGTATGAGTGAGTGTGTGTAAATATAGCTGTTTTGCAATATATAAAGAAAGAAAGAAAGGGAGCACAAGATTTGAAATGCGAAAAACGTCCAATGTCTTTATTCATGGTATATGGAAATGACAAGTAATATGCCCTCACAAATGAAGCCAGCGGTGCCCCGGGTAAGACGTCGGGCCATAAAGTTTCAATTTATTGTTTATTACAAATTAAAAAACAAAGGAATTCATTACTGCGTAACAAAAGTAACAGGTATGTGATCTTTTGCAGTCCAATTGTTCAGTCCGCCGTTGGTCGTCGGGTAAATCCAGCTGTCAAACTCTGATTCCTCCGTATCGCCTTCAATAGCATTCACTCCCGGGTGGGTGATGATCATGGGAGGTCTTCCGATCCTTGCTTTGCGTACAGCCCTCTGAGCCTCTGCAGTAAAACCCAGCCCAAACTTGTCAGTCTTAGGAGTAAAATCAGGGAGCCTGCCCCAGTTAGCACATTCACCTTTCTCAATCACAGCCCGGGCATCCTTCAAGGAAGCCATCTTCAAAGGAGAACCCTCTTCAGCCACTGCTTCTGCTGCTGCCAATGTTTGAGGTACCTCTTCAAAATGTTGAAAGGGGGTTTCAATAAACTCCCCGTCCATCTCAATATACCAGAAGGAATTCAGATGACTAACCATGTATTCTTCCCCCCCCCCCTGCACAGTAACAATCTTCCCTCTGACAGGGTACTTGAGCTTCTGGTGTAGAGTGGAGGTTACTGCCCCAACTTTGTGAATCCAGGGTCGACCCAGCAAACAAGAATAAGATGGACGTATATCCATCACATAGAACGTCGAGTCGAAGACTTGAGAACCAACTCGAATCGGAATGTCTACCTCACCATGCACCATCCTCTTCGACCCGTCAAAGGCTCGGACAATGATATTACTAGGCTTCAACTCCAGGCCCTCATAATCCAAACGGTCTAAGGCCTTCTTAGGCAATATATTCAGGGAAGAACCGGTGTCCACCAACACGTGTGCGAGAGTAGTGCCCCTGCATTCAATGGAGACATGCAGGGCATCATTGTGGTTCTTTCCCTTAGCGGTAAGGTCAGCATCCGAGAAACCCAAACCATTGTCAGCTGTCAAATTGGCCACATAGTCAGTGAATTGATCTGCAGATGTCTCTTGTGGCACATGGGCCGTCTTCAGAAATGAAATCAGGGCGTTGGCGTGGGCCTCAGAGCACAGCAGCAATGATAGCATAGAGATCTTGGAGGGGGTATGCCCCAGCTGTTCAACGACGTTGAAATCACTCTTCTTGATTATCTTAAGTATTTCCTCCATCTCTTGTTGGGAGGCTTCAACATTGACAGTCTTTTGTGCCTCCATCCGGGCAGGCTCATCATCAATCCCTTTGCCCCGAGAGTTAGATGACTCGGCAGCAGGGGTAGAAACTGGATCAGAAGTGGAAACAGGCGCACTTGCAGGCGTAATTATAAGAGGTCTTCTGATAACTGGTGGCGCAATGTCAGGAGAGAAGAGCCTGCCACTGCGGGTTACTTTGGCGGGACCAGTGATGTTGCTGATACTGGTACTGGTGTTGAACTCCTGCTTTACTCCAAGTACATACACATCTTCCCCATAGTGCCATGGGACAGCCTTGTCAGATTCATAGGGGAGGGGCCCCGGAACAGTAATAATGATAGGTGCAACAGACATGATTTTGACTGGCTTCCTCGGGGGAGCCTTGGTAGGATTATTGAAAATTGTGACGACAGATACTTCTTCGGTAGGAACAAAAGGAACAGTGGTCTTCTTGAACAAAATTTCCTTACTGTCCATCAGGCTTTGGATGCCTGACTTCAGCAACGGACAACCAGTAGGGGAAACAGCACACAGAAGGCAACCCTTGCTACAACCCGTAAATAAACCGGCCAGCAACAGGTTCCTCTTAACAGTCAATAGAGGGGTAGCAACATCATCCACAGAAACGGCATACAAGTCTTCCTCAATGGCATTTACTCCATGCTGAGGCATAGGAGCAGTCACAACGTTTGGCCTTTCAGGTGCCTCAAATTGTATTTCCTTCGCGTCGATAAGGTCTTGAACCTTATTTCTCAGGGCCCAACAATCATCAGTAGAATGCCCCGGGCTATCAGAGTGATAAGCACAGCGGGCATTGGGATTATACTTCGGAGAGGTCGTGTTCACCACCTTCGGAGCTTCTCTAACGGTTACCAAGTTGGTCGATAGCAGTTGCGGCAAGATTTGTGACAAGGTCATACTCAGCCGAGTGTATTCTCTTCTGGGTCTCTCAGCCCTTGGTTGGTTGGGTTGCCGAGGAGCGGCAACAGGCTTTGCAATCACCACCGCGTTGACAGCTTGGCGGCGTTCTGGTTTGTTTTGCCTTCTAGGCCCATACACAGCACTGGCCTCCTTTTTAAAAGGTTTCTTCTCAGAACTTAAGGATGCACCTTTCTGAATCTTACCTGATTTCATACCAGCCTCTATCCTTTCCCCAGTCAGAATAAGATCTGTGAACCCTGCAGACGGATTGCCAATGTGATGATTGAAGAACGGCCCGAATAGAGTCCCCAAGAACATGTCCACTAGTTCACGGTCGGTTAATGGTGGCTGCACCCTGCCAGCCAGGTCCCTCCACTTCTGCGCATACTCTTTAAAACCTTCTCCTGATCCTAGCGACATACCCTGGAGTTGGGTACGTGTAGGAGCGAGGTCGGCATTATACTGATACTGCTTGTAAAAAGCAGTAGCCAACTCCTCCCAGTTACGAACCTTGGTTCCATCCAGCTGATAGAACCATTCGAGATGAGTCCCTGAAAGACTCTCCTGGAAGAAGTGGATCCACAAGTTCTTGTCCACAGTGTATGGTTGTATCTTCCGCACATAAGATCTGATATGTAGCTTAGGGCAGGACGCCCCGTCATACTTTACGAAAGATGGTGCTTTGAACTTGTACGGGATGACCACACCAGAAGATAAACCCAAGTCTCTGAAATCCAACCCAGGCACTTGTTGAATTTCCATGGCATTCAGACGATCTTCCAACTGCTTGTACTTGTCTTCAGCTGGAGGATACTGCTCCTCATTAAAATCAGTCTCATTGTCAGAGACCACCGGACTAGGAACTCTTCCCCCCTGGGGACTGCATTTTCCTACAGAAGAACCAGCTTGATCAACCTCATTCTGCAGTGTGTTACCAAACCTTCGGCCCGTGTTGAATAGTACAGTTCTCTTCTTCTTCTTCTTAACCAGCAGAGCCTTCAATTCCTCTTGACCTTGGGCCAAACTCATGATCAGCTCTTGGAATTGGGCGTTCTGAGCCTGAAGAGCCTTGATGGACTGCTCGGTAGATGATTCAGGGTTCATGATGCTGAAATAAACAGCGAAGAACATTAAGCAACCTGAAAAGAAGAGTACCTGTGATGCATATGATGAATGGAATGCGTATGATTTATATTTTCAAAGACAATCAGGATTCAACTTTGTAAACAACAAAAGAACACACTTCATTAGATTCAACTTTGAAATTTAAATTGTTCAACAGATTGCCCTTAGGCGTTACATAAAATGGAAATACTGAAAAGGGAAATAAAACTGTAAAAGAATATCCAAAGTTCATCATTGATCCCATGGTCTCCTCTTTCAGTACGGATGTAGTCATTCAAGGCCCGCTCGTTCTCCAATTGCTTTGTCAGCTTCTGGATCTTCAATTCCTGCTCGTTGAACTTTTCCCGATAAGAATCCCGTTCTTCTCGCAGTTGCGCCCAAGACCTCTTTAGTGTATCAATATCAGTAGGTATCTGAGGAGGGAGAACAGTTGGAGGAACCCCATCTCTATCAGGATACTCAAGAATGATGGGTCTGATAGCTTCGTACGACATACCTAACCTCTGAGCACGGATGCGGACCCATTTGTAGTAGGCTTCCATAGGTAGAGAAGTCTTTGGTTCCAATTCTTATGGGTCAGCTTTGTGAATTCTGTCCCAAGCCTTGATGAACCTATGACGCAGCTCGTCACTATCTACCTGAAACTCAAAACTGATGTGAGGCACCAACATCTCATGAGGCCCTGCTCTTCTGGCTCTTCCAAACTGTCGGAGAGCTAGACATAGATTATAAGAGATTCCTCCTTGGGTACCAATCAAAGGAACATTAGGATATTCTCCGCAACGATCAATAACAGTTACCTCATCTAAACCTCTGAGAGTCCAAATGATGTCCTTATCAGTGAGAGACATTAACCTATGAGCCCAACCTCTTCCTTCTTTGTTCTTCAGCACGAACTTAGGGAGGTGCGAAATAAACCACCTCACTAACAAAGGGATGCAACACCACAGAGTTCCCCGTCTTCGGGCAGTACGAGCATAAAGTTGTTGCAGGATATCACCCAAGAGAGTGGGCACAGGGTTCCGAGACATAAAGATCCTTATGGCAGTGACGTTAATGAAGTTATCAGGATTAGGAAACAAGACTAGACCATAGATTAAGAGAGCCAGGATGTCTTCATACGCCCTAAAGTCCAGGTCATTCCAGAAACTGTTAGCTTTACCAATCAGAAACTTGGCCAAGAAACCCTTAACTTTGCTTCTAGTCACCCAGTTGTCCATTACCTCCTTGTGGGTCAAAGGAAGAGCTGCAGCAATCTCCTCAAGCCTAAGAGTCTTTTCCCAACTAGTGTAGGGAGTCTGATCCAAGATAGGGATGCCAAGCAAATCAGAGAACTCTTCCAGGGTAGGGACCAGCTGGAAGTCTTGAAAGGTGAAGCAGTTGTACAAGGGATCATAAAACTGTGTCAGGACACTCATCAGTTGCTGGTCCCACTTTGCAGTGACTAAGCCGAGAAGAGAACCATGCCTCTGGATGAAGGAAGTAGTATTTGGAATTCTGCTGACCAATTCTTCAAGCAACTCAGGTGGGTGAACAAAGTTGAACCGGATAGTATTCCTTCGCTTAGGCATCATGATGTCCTACAAAACAGAGCAAAGGTGAAACCCTCTTGTCTTTGAAATGGTCAGTCCTTATGCAGGATGCATGCAATGTTTATGATGGCATGATGTTATGATGAAGCACACCACAAATATTCACAAAGGCAAACATGATAAGGCACACAAGTCACACAAGACAAACCCTTAGAGTTTAGGCCAGCATGGGGTCTAGGTATTACCCTCTTTCAGTTTGTTGGTTAAGACCTGTCCTATCAGAAGTAACCGGGTTCTAGAGGATCCCAATATCACTGACTACCCTCAATCGGTCATAACTCCAGCATCGCAATCTTTTCTTGCGGCCAGAACCATCACGAGAGTTTAGCCTCAATGGGCGTAGCATACAGCTACTGTTCTATTGGCCAAGTTGGGTCATTTAAGGTTCTAAGGTCGGTTGGTGCTTAATGACTCCTCAGAAGACCCATATTCTCCTCGTTGAGACACAAGGGATATCGGTACAGACCAAGGTGCCACACCAATGTAGCCACTGCTTCACCCATGTCGGTCTACGCCGGACAGGTCCCTCACAGCTTATGCTACCTAACAGGGTATCCCCAGATCCGGGTTAGGATCTATGTAACTCCGAAACAACCCACAATAATAAAGCAAACAAACACAGCAATTGAAAACACAAGTATGAGCTATCCTAAGGTACACCTCACTTTTATAAATGTTCCCCAACAGAGTCGCCAGTTCTGTGATCGGTGGATTTAGAACTGACTATTTAACGCCGGTTTGCGAAATGTCGCGGAAGCAAGAGTCGCCACCGTCTTTTATTTTCTCCAACATGGACAGGACAAAAGCACAGCAAAATTCCTTATGAGATAGTTTCTCGGTTCGGGAGGTAGATTTATAGAAAGGGAAGGTGTTAGCACCCTTTCTATCCGTGGTTATCCACGGGCTCTTAGATACTTGCTCATTTGTGTTTTCAAAAGTAGTTTGCTTTTCAAAGTGTGAGTGGGTTTGAAAAAGTTTCGTTTAAAGATTTCAGATCGACTCTTGTATCAGTCCTCAAGAGTGTTTGAAAAATTATTTTGAAAGCTTTTTGAAAAGTGTCGGTGTGAAAAGAGTTTTGATTGGTTTTTGAATAGAGCAAGTATCCATGAGTCATCTACCTACCCTAAGGAATTAGGCTGTGTAAATGTCCTTAAGGTAGTGCCATCCCACCATTGAGAGGTAGGTAGCACCACCGTTGGAGGTGTTCGGGTTAATTCGAGTGTAGGGACAGCGTGGTCACCAGAGCAATAGTAGCACACCTTAGAAGCTACCCTTATGCCATTGATCCTTTTTTAAATTCGAGGCAACTTTTCCGAGGCAACTGGATCATGGACATAAGGACTTACTAAAACGTCCTATACTCGACGACCACGTTTCGAAGGTAAGGCAACAGGTGAGGCGTACCCTAAGAGTGGTGTGTGAATTTGTGTGTTATTTTCATGTCAATATTTATCTGTGATCATCGTATCGTGAGCTACGCATTGTTTTTAATTAGTCATTCATTCTTTCATGTGATTAGAATTTAAAAGTGCGGAAACTTAAAAGCGGAAAGATAAATCCTACGCTATTACAAGGCGCGGGTCTATACATCGCCAAATTACAAAGACCCGTTTTAATAAAAATGCGGAAGGTAAAGCCTAGTTACTATTACATGGCTTGAGCAGTTACATAATATTCATAAGAAAATAAAATAACGTGCGAAAAGAATAAAAATAGAACGTTCGAGGGCGTTGGACCCTTTTGAAATTAAATTGAATTAAAAAAGCTAATTAACTATTTAATAAAAGGAAAGAAATGTTTTTTAGGTTTTTGTTTTTTTTGTGAAAATAAAGAATTAAAATTAGAAGGAAACCCTAGCTCTAAATATTTTTAATTATTAATGAAAAATATTAAAGTTTAACCTAATTTACTAAATAATTAATGTACATGTTTATTTACAAAATATTTAGTAATTAATAATAATAATAAGAAGACTATTTATTAAAAAGAAAAGGTGAAAAAAATATCAAAACCCTAACTCTACCCATTTTAATTTATTAAAAATATTGAAATTGAAACCTAAATTAACTAAATTAATTGATAAACTTTATTTACAAAAATAATAATGGTGAAATTAATATTAATAAAATAAACATTTTTTAGTTTCTGATTTATTATGAAAATTAACTTATGAAATTAAAGGAAACAATTAAAAAAACAATTAGAAGAATCAAAAGGAAAATCAAAATAAAAAATAAAAATGATGCAAACCATGGGGGGTGTCTGGCCCATTTAGGAAGTGAATTGGAGCAATTTGGCCCATCAGAACACAAAGCCTTCGTTGACTTTCCAGCTTGTGTGTACGCTGGTTGACTAGGGCGCATCCTGGAGTTCATTCCATGGCCATTGGATGAGTGATCCTGAGTGCGTGGCAAGCTAACGTGGGAGGACGTAGGATGGACTCTGGGGCGTGCAATGCATGGAAACACGATAGGAGAAAAAACATGAAATATGTGGGGGGGCCTGGGAATCGAACCCAGGTCCCAGCGTTTACCAAGCGAATGCCTTGCCAAGTGAGCTGTGAAGCGCGTTTTGATATTGGATAAACAAAGAATATAATATATGAAAAAAGGATAATCATGCTGAAACAACAAAAAAACACGCTAACTTTTGAATTGTCCAACCACGCTCAGACACCTCAGCGTCTTCTTCATCTTTGTTCCTGCAATATAAACAAATAGCGAGGGTTTTAAACCCCCACTAAACACAACCAGAAAAAATAGCGATTAGAAGATGCCCAAATATAAATTGAGCGCGAGGTTATTAATAGCTTCGTCTTGTTGCAACGAGTTTGCCTACACTGGTTTGGTGGTCCAATTTTACACCCTATGCAAAGCCCCAATTTTGGAACTCTGAAACCCTAAAACACGTTAATGGTGAATCATGATACAGGGCCTTACAATGCAATTGAATTATATCATTAGCTTCGGAAGGTTAATATCAGTATAAATCAATCAAGAAAGATGGTTAACAATGCATGAATCGTGATATGGAATTCAAGAAATTTTGGCAAACCGTGTGATCTGCATTCTATGATTCTTGGCACGTTTTGATTGATTCTTGATTTCAAAAGCTTCCTTGATGGTCCAACAATGTGTTGGAATAGATTTTAGGCTTTGAAACGTGATGTAGCTATGATTTCAGATTCCAATTTTTTGATGAACTTTTGCAAATTGGTATGCAGCTTCTGGACAGTTTTTCGTGTCTATTGGAATAGGGTTAGCTTGTGTATAAGTATTTGAACGAAATTAGGTCAAAACCAAGTCCAAAGATCCATTGAATTTATGATTTCAATATTTGATTTTGTTCATATCTTTTCCAATCTTTTTCCATGCAATTCTTGCCAAATATGGATGATATTGTCCCCTTGAGATGGTGCACGAAATCTCTTGCATATAATGGACATATTTGCTGCACAAAAAAGATTTAAAACCATTGTTTAATATTTTTCTCATAATTAAATTTAATTAAATGAATTAATAAGATTAAAAATTCAATTAATTAATTAAAAATAAGAAGATAAATCCATTTGAGCTTAATGGGTCGTGCATATGCTTTGGGTAATGATTCATGGAAGAATTTGTGGCCCATTTGCAATTTTGAAGCTTTTGAAGCAAAGTTGACTTTTCAAAATTCCCAAAAATTTCCCAACTTCTCCAAGGCATATCTTGCTCAATTTTGAAGCTATGATCATGTTCTTGGACATTTTGGAAAGGTCGTGAAGTCCTCTAACTAATGCCTTTGGTCCCATGTCATTTTGATTTACCAATCTCAAGTTATGGTCTTTGACTTAAAGTTCCTTTTTGTTGACTTTTGAAAATGACCTATAATGTTGAAATTGATAACTTTTTGTGAGAGCATTTCTTGGACTTGAAGTGTGAATATGAGTTGTAGGAAATGTCATCCTCTTCAAAATGAGCTTTGGATGGGAATTTTCTGATAAACCATGAAGAAGTTATGCCTTGGTCAATTTGCAGTTGACTTTTCAGCTGTCCAAAAATAGAAACTTTTGCATCTTGAGACTTTTTGAGCCATGCTTTGAGAATCATGATCAAGAATTGATCAAATGATGTTTGTGGCTTCAAAATAAGATGTTGACCAAAATTTTTGACTTTTGACTGTCAAATGACCATTTTGCCCCTGCAGTTGACTGTGAAGCAATTAGGGTTTTTGACTGTGCAATTTGATGCTGTGAGTCTTGAAACTTGGCCTATGGATGATTGACAATGTATATGAGCATATGAGACTTGATTGGACCCTTGGAAACCTCAATTTCTTTGCAAGAACCAAAACCCTAATTTTGACTGTGTTAGGAGGCCATTGGACTGTGCAATTCTTGAGAGATTTTGAACCTTAATCTTGGCAAATCTTGAAGAATATGGGAGGGCAAATTTTGGGGTACAACAGTGCTGACTAAGCTGAGCAGTCTTCCATGTCTATCACTGAAGGGAGAGCTTTCCGGAATTCTTGATGTGAGCTCCTTGAGTTGAGGAGGGATTCTCACAAGGTTGACTTGGATGGTTTTCCTGCGAGGAATTTCCATGACCTACAAAACAAGAACAAAGATGAAGATCTAAACCCTTGAAATGGTTAGTGAATGCATATGATGCTTTATGATGTTCATGATGTATGCACAAAACACATGTACACACAAAACCCTAGTTTCAGGCTTGCACGGGGTTGCATAGGTAAGTACCCTCTTGAGTGTAGTTGGCTTAAAAACTTGTCCTATAAATAGTAACCGGGTTCTAAGGAGCTCAATATCATTGGATTGTTTTCCATGTTCATTGTTTTGGTTTAGCCACTTAACTAGCGACCAAAATATTCCAAGAAAACAACCCTCAATGAGTTTAGTATCGAGTATCTACCAACTTCGGACTGCACCAAAGCCGGTCATCTCACTACCCCTAATCAAAGGCCAAGATGGTCAAGTAAGGTTCTAGGTCATTAGTGCTTAGTGACATCACTCAGCGGCCCCGTACTCTCCTTGATTGAACTCAAGGATTACCGGTACTCACAAATATGTCGCACTAATATAGCTATTGCTTCAACCGTGTCGGTATATCCCGCACAGTTTCCACAATGTATTGCTATCTATGAATGTTTCCCCAAATCCGGGTATAGGATTGCAAACCCAAACAAGAGAGCCAAGATGTAAAGCAATCAAAGCAAACAATTAGTCATGCAAGAGGGTGATCTAAGCCCTAAGGTTACCCCACTTAAAAAGTTGTCGCCAGCAGAGTCTCCAGTTCTGTGATACGGTGGGAGAGCTGACTTGAGGTTTTACGTTTGTTTTCGCAAATGTTTCAGTTGAGCAAGAGTCGCCACCGACTTTTTATTTTATCCTAAGGAAAGGTTAAAAAGCACATCAAAAACCTTTGAGATGTTTTCTTGGGTTCGGGGAGTAGATTATAGAAAGGGAAGGTATTAGCACCCTTTCTATCCATGGTTATCCATGGGCTCTTAGTTACTTGCTTAGATCAACTTGCCTTGATTTTCAATTGTTTGGAATGGTGCTTTGTGTGCGTGGTTTTGAAAACGTTAAAAAGAGGCCAATGTGGTGGCAACCTTTGTAATGATCCATGTTGGGATGTATACAAAGGTGTATGTCTTTTGAAAAGTCTTCAATGTTTTTTGAAAGTTGTTTTGAGAGTGTGTTTTGAAAAATGGCAAGTGTTTTTGCAAGTTTGATCAAGTAACTAAGAGTGGTCTACCCCTAAATTTACTCAAAGATTTTTCTATGTTTTTAACCCTTTTAACAATTTTGTTCCACCATTGTATTTGGTGGACAATCTTGTGTTAGGATGTGAACGGGACGGGCGCGGGTCATCGTATAGACCATGATAGCAATGTTGCAAAGTATCTTAGTTTTTTTTTTTGAGGGACTAAGATCATTTTTGTGAGGCAACTTTCGAAAGCGTCATCGAGGGACTATGATCTTTTGATTTTGTTTGTTTTACTAAGATACTTTGCATGCGTAACATGGCCCAATTTTTAAGGCAACAAGTGGATGTAACCCTAGGGGTGTTAGTGTGCAAGTGTGTTTTATTGCATACAAGAGTTTATCTTTGAATTAGGAGTTTCTATTTCATTGATTTTATCTTGCCATACACATTCTAATTACTAGCAATAAGAAGCAGTAATATAAAATCCTACGCTATTACAACAATTAGGGAGTGGGGATACACATTTGTACATGGGGGGTTCAACGAGAAAAATAGACAAAAAAGAAAATAGCAAAAAACAAGATAGAGAGAAAGAGAGAGGGAGCCAGCGCGCTGCGGAGAGGTCATCAGAAGTTCTGACTCAGATCCGCTGCCAGATGATCAACCTCTTGGTTAAACTGTATGAGTCAGAACTTCTGACCCTGGCACCTGCAAAACAGAAACCTGTTAGTGGGGAAATCAGAAGTTCTAACCCCCCTGCGCTGCAAGACAGAAGTTTGTTAGTGGAGAACTCAGAAGTTCTGATCCTGCTGGAAAGACAATAACTCTCAGAGGCTCTGATATTATTGACAGCAAAACAGGCTTCAGATATGCTAACGTCAAAGTCAGCACTTGGCTTTTCCCTGTACTAATCAGAACATCTGCAATTTCGTTATTATTCCACAAAACAGGAAACATATTTGGAACAGCTCCAGCAAATGTCAAAGTGTTTCAGAGGGCAGGACCAACAAGGTCACAGGCAGGTTCTACACTGGCTCAGAACGTTCTGAGGTATGAAAATCCTCAGAATACAAACAGCAACAACATGATATTTACATTATGTTTATTTGAGCATGCACAGCTGATGATGCTTAGCAGCGTGATGAAGGTCAGCAGGTGCTTACCTGGCTGTTGGAAAAAAATTGTGGATGAAAGCTAGCTTTTGGCTCTGATGGTATTCTAGACAGATTCTTTTTGAAAATGGTAGGTGAAGGTGTATGCGTATATAGGGTCATAAGTTTGAAAAGGGTGTTTTTGGTTCACAAAGAAAAACTGGGTATTTGATGAAGTTTGAAGGTAAGAACTTCAAAGTTATGAAACACTGGAGATTTTGGCAGAGTTTCACAACACTTTCTTGCTAAAGATTTCTGTTTCTCTCTTAGCAATTTTTCTGTTTCTTGAACGCCCCTTTTCAGTGGACAATGATTCTTTATTTATAGGCAAAACTCTTGTGGATTTCTTTGAACATTAAAGTGCCAACAGAGTTTGAATTGTTCTTTGATAGAAATTCCTGGGAAGTTGTGATAACATATAGCCTTCAGCCTAGGCTGCAGCAGCAGGCGTGGATTGGAGAGAAGTGACCTCTTAGGTGGACGGTGGCGTGTAGACCCATGCCAGAACCTGCATAAAGGCGTTTTCCAAGCCACACGTGAAGGGATTACTTGGATGAATGTTCAGGAGTGGTTGGGAGCATTAATGAGCATTAAATGGTGATGAGACTTATCAATATCAATATTCTGGTAAATAGAAACAAACTTTGAACCAGCAGTTCTGTTTCAACAAGAACAACGTAAACCATGCTCTGGCCTTGGCTTCCTGTTGTCTTTAGCAAACTCTGGGGATTCTCCTGATTTTCTGATACGTTCCTTGGATTTGCTTCTGGGCTTAGAGATTCTGTATCAGTGTAACACCCACTCTTCTGACCTTTTCATCTTCTGATTTCAGCATATTCTGAAAGAGCCTTCAGACTTCCTTGCTTCTTTTGCATTCCTTTAGCAAATTTTGGCTGAGCTTGCGTAACTACTGAAAGAGCCATGTTCTGTCTGAGGCTTACGTATTGAACCACGTTTACAACTTCTGATTGAGCTGATGTAGCTGCTGAAGAGCCAACTTCTGACTGCGCCAAGCTTGCAACTTCTGACCGTTTCTATCTGGAGTTTGGTCCAGAAGTTCTGAAGCGTTGATTTCTTCTTAAATACTTATCATTTTTTTTGGGGAAAAATTCCAAGTACTTAGAATTTGATTTTTTTCTCAAGATAAAAACGTTGTCTTCAGAGCTTGTGTGATCACCTTGCTCTTGTAAATGGTCTGCTTGGGCAACAATGACAGTTCTGGACTTGGATTTGTTTCAGAGGGACTTTGAAAATCCAAGATGATTTTCTGAAGAAAGAGAGGGCAAATTTTGGGGTACAACAGAGCAGCCTCCACCCACTTGGTGAAGTAATCAATTTCTACCAAGATAAAATGGTGTCCATTCGAAGCTTTAGGTTCTATCATTCCAATCATGTCAATACCCCACATAGAGAAAGGCCATGGGGAAGAGATTACATTGAGAAGTGTCGGAGGCACATGAACCTTGTCCGCATAAATCTGGAATTTATGACACTTTTTTGCAAATTTGTAACAATCGATTCCATTATCAGCCAATAGTAACCTGCCCTTAGCATCCTTTTAACCATTGAATGTCCAATGGCATGAGTGCAAAATGAACCTTCATGAACCTCATGCATCAACATGTCCGCTTCGTGTCTATCCATGCATCTGAGAAAGACCATGTCATAATTTCTCTTGTACAACACATTTTCACCGAGGAAGAAACTGCCAGCCAATCTTCTCAATGTCTTTCTATCTTTATTCGATGCACCAATCGGGTATTCCTGAGTTTGGAGAAAATGATTAATATCATAATACCAAGGTTTCTCATCTGCTACCTCTTCTGTTGTAAACACATGAGCGGGCCTATCCAGTCGCCGAACCATAATTCGAGGTATATCATTTCCAAGTATTCACTTGATACATAGAAGCTAGAGTTTCCAGAGCGTGCGCCATTTGATTTTCATCTCTAGGAATGTGATGGAATTCAACTTTATTAAAGAAGGGTAACAACCTTCTAGCATAACCTTTGTAAGGGATCAAGCCGGGGTGACGAGTATCGCATTCTCCTTTAATCTAGTTTATTACCAAAGCTGAATCACCATACACATCTAGAATTTTAATTCTGAGATCAATAGCTTCCTTGAGACCCATGATGCAAGCCTCATATTCTGCCATATTATTAGTACAATCAAATGTCAACCTTGCAGTAAAAGGAATGTGCGATCCATGTGGAGTTACAATCATATCACCAATTCCTTTACCATAAGCATTTACAGCTCCATCAAATATCATACTCCAACGAGATTTAGGATCGGGACCTTCCTCAGGAAATGGTTCATCATAATCCTTCACTTTCAGAAACATCACATCTTCATCAGGAAATTCATACTTCACAGACTGATGATCCTCAACTGGTTGGTGAGCAAGATAATCTGCCAACACACTACTTTTAATATCTTTTTGAGTGCGGTATTTGATATCATATTCAGATAACAGCATCTGCCAGCGGGAAATTCTCCCAGTAAGAGCAGGCTTTTCAAAAATGTACTTGATTGGATCCATTTTGGAGATCAACCAAGTGGTGTGATTCAAAATATACTTCCGCAAACATTTTTCTGCCCAAGCCAGAGCACAACATGTCTTTTCCAGCATGGAATACCGCAACTCACAATCAGTAAACTTTTTGATGAGATAATAAATGGCGTACTCTTTATTCCTCGTTTCATCCCGTTGTCCCAGAATACAACCCATGGATTTATCTAACACTGTCAGATACATAATCAACGGCCTTCCTTCGACAGGAGGGAGCAAGATAGCAGGTTCAAGCAGATATTCTTTAATACTTTCAAATTCCCTTTGGTAGTCATCCGTCCATACACAACCTTGATCTTTCTTTAACAACTTAAAGATCAGTTCACATGTTGCAGTCATGTGGGAAATGAATTTGGAAATATAATTCAAATGCCCGAGGAACCCTTTAACTTTCTTTTTAGTTCTCGGTGTTGGCATCTCTTGAATTGCTTTGACTTTATCAAGGTCAACTTCAATTCCTTTCTGGATAACAATGAAACCCAACAATTTCCCCGATCAAACACCGAAGGTACATTTATTTGGATTCAAGCGGAGATAATACTTCCTCAAACGCTGAAACAACTTCAACAAATCTTCTACATGCCCTTCTTCAGTCTGGAATTTAGAAATCATATCATCAACATATACCTCAATTTCCTTGTGCATCATATCATGGAATAGGGTTGTCATAGCCCTCTGGTACATTGCACCATCGTTCTTCAACCCGAAGGGCATCACTCTATAACAGAATGTTCCCCAGGGTGTGATAAACGTTGTTTTTTCCATGTCCTCTAGAGCCATTCTCATTTGATTATACCCGGAAAATTCATCCATGAACGAGAATACTTTGAATTTTGTTGTGCTATCCACTAACATATCAATGTGTGGCAATGGAAAATCATCTTTTGGACTAGCTTTATTTAGATCTCTGTAATCTACACACATGCGAAATTTTCCGTCTTTTTTCGGAACTGGGACAATATTGGAAATCCATTGAGGGTACAATGACATCACAAGAAAACCAGCATTAATCTGCTTTAGAACCTCCTCTTTGATCTTCACTGGCATATCTGGGTGAGTTCTTCTCAACTTCTGTTTGATTGGCGGACACTCTGGCTTCAACGGCAAATGGTGCTCTACAATATATGTATCTAGACCAGGCATATCTTGATAAGACCAAGCAAAAATATCCACATACTCTTTCAACAACTCAATCAACCTGCTCTTCACATCAGGATGCAACAATGCTTCAATCTTGACTTCTTTCCGATCTTCTTCTGAACCCAAATTGATTACTTCCAATGGCTCTTTATATGGATGAATGGCATTTTCCTCACGCTCAAGCAACCGTGAGACTTCTTCTGGAATCTCATCATAGTCTTCTTCTTCGTCCCCGTACACATGACATTCAAAGTTGGGAGAGGGTGTAGGGTCATTGTATTCAACGAGTTTTTTAATTAATCTGCACATATGATTTATGATTGTTTTTAGAAACTGACACATATAACAAGTGATCATGCAGATTGAATTTCAGTTATTATTTATTTTGAAAGGTTTTTTTTTTATTACCGTTTTCCAAGAAAAAGCAGAAAATAAAGACACAATTTGGGAAACAAAGACAACTTTTGTTATTGATTTTAAAAGTCACAGCAAACAGATAAGCCAATACAATATTAATACTTCCACCTTGGGCAGAGTGAAAGCTTTTCAAAAAGATTAAAAAATCAAATTACTTTGAAACATGTATGCAAGAGGGAACCTCAATGGTGATCCAGTTCTGAACCCTAACTATGTGCGTCACATAATTCGGCATTTCCTGCTCTACTTCATCTTCCATAATGGCATTAATCCCGGAAACAGTTGGATAAAGATAACCCCCGCTACGGAAGATGTCTTGATACTAGCCTGCAGCAGACTTTGGCTTCATGCTCTTAACTTTGTCATTCTTCAAAGAGAACCCCAAGCCAGCTTTGTTCTTGTTTACAGGTGGATCCACAATATGTCCCCATACTTCACTATGACCCTTATGCACAACTTGTTGCGCATCCTTAAGAGAAACCATAGAATTCTCATTTCCTCTTATGTTGTCAATGGATAAGGCTTGGAACTGGGTTCCAACATCAGCTTCATCTGCCTCCACAATGTTGAAAGAGGACAAATGAGATATCAATAATGCATGTTCTCCATTTATGATTACCACTTTTCCTTCACGTACAAACTTCAGCTTCTGGTGTAAAGTCGAAGTGACAACCCCTGCCTCATGTATCCACGGCCTTCCTAGAAAACAGATATAAGTGGGTGTAGCGTCCATGACCTGTAAAGTAATCTGAAACAAATGTGGGCCTATATGAATAGGAAAGTCCACTTCACCGATAACAGATTTCCTTGATCCATCAAATGCTTTCACAATAATTCCACTTGGGTGCATGGGAGTTCCTTGATATTTCAACTTCATAAGCGTGCTCCTCGGTATAACGTTCAAAGCGAATCCATTATCAATCAGCACATTGTGTAGTGAATCATTCTTGAAGTTCATAGAGATGTGGAGGGCCAGGTTGTGATTCCTTCCTTCATCTTGCAATTCATCGTCGCAGAAACTCAGGTTATTACATGACGTAATATTCCCTACTACACTGCTGAATTGGTTTATAGGCATGCCACTTTCCATAAAAGCTTGATCCAGTACCCTCATCAGAGATTCTCTATGATCATAGGAGTTCATCAATAGATCCAAGATAGATATTTTTGAAGGAGTCTGCAGTAGCTGATCTACAATTCTGTAGTCGCTCATCTTGATTATCTTCAAAATATCATCCACTTCTTTCTCTAATGTAGCCCCACTAGTCTCACCCGTAACCTTCTTGGGTTCAACATTCTCAGCAATTTTCTTTCCAGCACTAACATCTCCTCGAACAACTGGTGCAAATACACGACCGCTGCGGGTCACTCTGCTAGTCTCAACAATATTTCCAACATTAGGCATTGGCTGGATGGGAACTTCCACACCATCCTCTAAAATTGTAGAATTATATCTGTAGGGTACAACCTTATCTGACTTGTAGGGGACAGGACCCGACAAACTAATCAACAATGGGGTAACAACTGGCTTGCTATAATACTCAACTTCAAAATGGACAGGTGCACCAAAACAAGGCACAATGACGTTTACCCCTTCTTCAATGCAATCAGTCATTATGGAGTCATCTCTTGAAAACAAATCTTCATCCAAGGAGAAGAACTCATCTGCAGATGCATACTCATCATTTGATCCTTCTTCATCCAAACACAACTCAATCATATCAACTTCATGGTAATCATCCCTTTGACCTGTAACCTTGATAGTTCCATTGTCCAACAACAACTGAACACTTTTCTTCACGATTGAACATCCTCGGGAGTCTCGACAGCAAATTCAGCAAGATCCATATTGATGTTCCACTTGACCAGCCAAGTGGCATAAAGTAGCATGCAATTGCACAAGGTCTTCATTCATATACTCCACGTCAAAAATTCTGAACTCTCCAGGACATCCAAAAACCTTATTCTCCTCCTCTTCATACTCTGCTCTAGGCCTAATTATGTGGATGAGGCCCTCATCCATCATCTCCTGCAAATCAGCCTTTATCTTATCGCAATCTTGTATGTATGTGCTGCAAATAACACAACTGGAATGGTCATGCGTATAGTAGCTAAATTCACAGAGGTATGCATGCATTTTCACCAAATCTCTAACCAAATGAATATCGAAAATCCAGAAGTCGCTTGGACAACCGGCCACCATATTCATAACATTCTCCCCTCCATGCTTGGGTGGAGGATTGTCTTTCACATTAGGACCCACATCCTTGAAAGATAGAATGTCAGACTTCACCAATTTCTACACCTCAGTCTTCAAAGGATAACAATTCTCAACATTATGCCCTGGTGCTCCCTGATGAAAAGCACATGTTTGGTCTGCCTTGTAATACCAAGGAAAAGGTGATGGTACAACGAGAGGTGGTCGGGTCTGAACCAAATTCTTCTGAATCAATGCCGGTAGTAACTCCATATAACTCATAGGAATAGGGTCATAACTATCCCTTCTCTTATTATACCCTTGATTCCCCTGCTGGGATGGTCTCTGATAACCAATGGTGATCGGAGCTACACCAACAACTAGAGTAACTGAGGCAACTTGCTGATGACGCTGATAATTTCTTCTAGGGGGATTAACCTTACTCTCTTGCATAACAGCATTTGTATCTCCTTCCTTCTTCTTGGTAAACCCATAATATGGCTTCTTTGCACCTCCAGATCCTTCACTCTTCATAAACGGCCCTCTCTTACAGCCTCTTCTAAACAGATACCCATGCCTACCATTTCAGTAAAGTCACCTGGCGCACTTGCTACCATCCTTTCATAGTAGAAATAACCCAGAGTCTTCAAGAAAATCTTAGTCATCTCCTTCTCTTCCATGGGAGGAATCACTTGGGCGGCTACCTCACGCCATCTCTGTGCATATTCTTTGAATAATTCCCTATCTTTCTAAACCATGGCCCTGAGTTGATCACAGTCAGGCGCCATGTCCATGTTGTACTTGTATTGTTTGATAAATGCTTCTCCCAAGTCATTGAAAGTATGGATATTGACGCTATCCAAACTCATATACCACTTCAGCGCAGCACCGGTCAAGCTATTCTGAAAAAATTGAATCAGCATACACTAATCATCAGTATGGGCAGACATTCTCCTTACATACAATACCATATGAGCACGAGGGCAAGTGTTGCCCTTGTACTTGTCAAACTTTGGGACCTTAAACTTTGCAGGTATCTTAACATTCGGGACCAAGAATAACTCATTCACATTCTGCCTGAATAACTCTTATCCCCTGAGGGCCTTCATCTCCCTCTGCATCTTGTCAAACTGCTCTTGAAAATCATCCATTCTGTTATAGAGACCCAAGTCCTCACTTGGTGGAGGAAAAGGATGACACACATCATCATTAACAAACGGAACCATATTCACCGAAGGAGGTGAAGCATGAGCAGCGTGCACCACAGGAGGTGCAAGAGTAATAATAGTATTAAAAACTGGAGCATCTTGAGGACCAAGATTGAAACCTTCAGGCGCAAATTTCTCTGGAATTCCCCATGGATAACCTTGAGGCATGCGATTCTGAACAACTGTTGGAGTAGCAGATACAGGAACAATCGGAGCTTTAGCAGTAGCCCTTGTCGGTTGAGGTTGGACACTCGATGGCTGATTTTAAGAAGCCACCAGAGATTCCATCAGAGTAGTAAGATTGTCCATGCCGGCCTTCAAAGCAGAAACCTCCTCGCGCAGCTCGTGATTCTATTGTTCTAAGTTATCCATCTTCCTTCTGAAATTATCCCGAGTGTTGTAGTGGTGAGTCAGCTTGCTGAACGAAGTAAAGAAGCTTGGTAAGACACATGGATATGCATAAAAATGCAAGAAATGTGTGAAATATGATGCATGATATGCAATGCACATGATTTTATTTTGTTATTTAATATTTCAAGAGATTTAAAGTTTTATAGACACATTGCAAATATCAAAGTAATAACACATTTGAAATACTGGAAATTTTTATTATAATAACTTCAAAATAGGTTACAAGTCTCAACAATCCCAAGTATAAGATGAAAATAAAGTTTAAAACCCTGAGAAGTAAAACTGTCGGAGATCACTCTATACGTGGGCGCTTCCCCGTAAGCCTGGAAATCTGAGCCTTCAACCTCTAATTTTCTTCCGCATACCTGGTGGAAACCTCCTTCCAATCACTTGAATCAGAAAGTGAATAATCAGCATCTTACTGAGGCTTAGGAGAAAATAAATTCCCTTTCCTCTCCATAGTCTCTATCGCTCGACTCTCAAGGATCTCAATCAAGTCGTCTTTCTCCTTCAAGTCTGCTCTATAGGAAATCTTTAAAGTTTGGCACTTATTCTTCCAAGCATCCTTTTCCTGTTGCATACTGACCAAAGAAAGTTGCAGCTCTTCTAGATCATCCAATAAAGGATGAGTGGTTTTCACAAACAAATCAAGCATAGGTGTTTCCTGGGAATACATAATTTTCAACTGAATAGCCCTTGCTTGGACCCACTAAAGATATCGCTCCAAAGAAACAACACCCCTAGGTCCCAAGTATTTCCTACTCTTTCTATGAATGTGACGCCAAGCCTTCGCAATCTACTCCCTAGCTTCCTTATGGTCATCTCCCTCCTTCAGAAAGAAACTACTCAAATGAATACTATTTGGTTTATCCATCATCGGATAACCAAGCTGTCATCGTGCAAGAATAGGGTTATAGTTAATTCCTCCCTTTGTACCAAGAAGAGCTACATTGAGGAAACTACCACAACTGTCAACAATCTCTATATCCTGGTAAGCTCGATGGTACCAATCAATATTCGAGTGAGTAAGTGCCATGATCTTAGGATCCCAACGAGTTTCCTTCTAGACATCCCAGAAAGCATCAGACTGGGGCATATGAGAGATAAACCACCGGTACAACAAAGGCATGCAACAGATAATCATCCCTCCATGATAAGAATTCCGAAGATGAATAGAGTAATAAGCATCACCCAACAACGTAGGCACTGGGTTTCCAATCATGAAGATCCTAATAGCATTAATGTCGACAAATTTGTCCACATTAGGAAATAAGAACAACCCGTAAGCAAGTAGAGCAAATATGGCCACAAAAGCGATTATACTCTTCATCCTGGAAAAGTAACGAACTTTCTCCAATAAGAACTGGGCCGATAATCCTCTAATCCCTTCTTTAGTAGTCATATGGGCTTCCACCTCAGACTTCCCCTAGATGAATCAAACCAGCAATCTCATGTGGTTTTGGCTGACCCTCTAAACCAGTAAAAGGAACACGATCAGTAACTGGTAAATCCAGCAAATAAGAATACTCCTCCAGTGTAGGCATCAACTGATAGTCAGGAAAAGTAAAGCAATGAAACATCGGATCATAGAACTGGACCAAGGTCGAGAGAATACCCTCATTCATCCTAAGCTTTATAAGAGGAATGATGGATCCATACTTCTTCCGAAAATCTGCAAAACACTCGATCTCGGGAATTAGACTGATCAACTCATCTATCTTGGGTCCTGGAAACTATACTTCCCGGTCTTTCTTTTTCCAGAATCCATGGTTAAAAAGTACCTGAGATATTCACAAATGGTCAACTTTTAAGTCACTTGAAATAATATTTCTTCAAAAGATGCTTATGAATGCATGGATGCATGATGCAACAATCACACACAAGATCACACATATAGGGTTCATAGGTTCAATGTCACGAGCATGAGGTCGAAGGTACTACCCATAAGGTGTTGGTATAAAAGTTATCACCTGTCAAACAAGGTTCTAGAGGTTCCCAGAGTCTACATCCTTCCTTCGGATATTACCAACTTCCCGATTAACTCGGTAATTAGTAATATTCTCAAGAAAAAATCGTCCGAGCGTAGTATCGCGTGACAACTATTTTCGGATTACTCCTTCATAGCTTCTGCACTACACCTAAAAGGCCAAGATGGGTTTGATATTCTACGGTCCTCAGCTTCAGCAGGCTCCCAGGTCGAAAGCAGTACGTTTTCCCGATTACTCAGTAAACAGCACTATAGTCAAAGGGGCCTCCACTGAGTGTAGGATCTCATGCCCCATTTTTTTGGATTACTCCCTCAAAGTTAACATGACTATATCGTCCTTCCTATCTTAAAGTTTGCCCAAGTCCAGGTATAGGACTTATAAGTAATCACCAAGCACCCTGAAAACCAAGAAAATATAGACAAACATATATATAACATATAACACATAAACAACAATAGCACACATACAGATAAAAACAAAGATAGGCTCAACCCACTTAGGGATGGACCAGCAAGAGGTTAATCTTTTCCCATTGAAGTTGCCATTTTTTATGTAGCGGTAGAAATGTTTAAGACTAAGCCATTGGATTGACTAGACTTGTACAAATCAAAACAAAATTTGTCACCGCGCTTTATTGTTTCCAAAGGAACGGGAAAAGAGCGAATAACCCAAAAAAAAGGGGGAAAGATTCAAGGTAAGGGGGTTGGTTATGCAAAGGGAAGGTATTAGAACCCTAAACATCTACGGTACTCCGCAAGAACCTCTTTGTAAAAATATGTATACTTTGGCTATAAAATGTTGTATAAAAATAGATGGTGGAGGTGAGAAAAGAAATATTTTTTATGATTTTTGCATCCGCCGCGGTTGTGAACCTTTAGTTCCTAGGTACCACCTTCCGTGCAATAGGGGATCAGGGTACATGTAGTTCCTCTTTGAATTTTTTTTAAAACACAAGTGTGTTGGTTAATTTTATGAGATAAGACATCATCGTCGTTGTCCGTGTGGAAAAACATACTTACTACCCACAATCATGAGAAATGAGAATTTGCATCATCTCAAAGTGGAGGATATGGCTTGGATTTTAAAATCAACAATTCCTCACTCAACACCCAAGTGGAAAATATCTCACTTCACTAAATATCATAGAAGTATAGTTGTTTGCATCACTACAAGGATTGACAAGAGTCGAATCTTTTGAGAAAAGTTTAAGATGAAAGCCAAGATGGAAAAATGGTTTGAATGAGATTTATTGATTTTTAGTCTTCTCAAAAAAATATCAAGGTTTTATTAATGTTGATTGAAGTTTATTTGTGAAAGATGTTTTGAAAATGCATGGACCTAAGTCTAAGTTTATTATGAAAGTGGTTCAATTTATAAAAATAAGAAGAGTTTTCAAAAGGAGGGAGAAGATTTTTTGAACTTTAAGAAGACGGGAGGAGAAGAAGAGGCTATCTTAAAGCATAAGGTAAAAGCTAGGGATAAGAACCATCTAACTAACAAGAAGCCAATACTTGACATTATGAGCCAAGATAGAATTCTCATTCTTTAGATTGAAACCAAGCAAGCAAAGATACTAGACCTCTTGTGATAACCAAACTTCAAGTGTATTAAGTATTCACAAAAATTGGGCAGAGTAACGGTTGTATACGGGTGAATTACATATTACAAATAAAGAGTGTAATCACAATAACCTGCACATAAAACAAACAAACAACCCAATGTCTTGAGGTAAACCTCAAGAACTCCAGAAAAAAATATCAATTAAGGTCATAAGGTCTCCAACATAGGCCAAGGTTTCTAATCCTAAGTCCAAGAAGTCCAATACTCTATAAATGCCAAGGATAGTATCCAAATAGTCCAAGTATCATTAAAGTTTTTTACGGTTCATGTTGATTATTAGGTGTCTTAGAAGAGAAAAGAAAAGGCTCATGTGAGCAAAATAAAAATGACATGAAATGTAATGCTTAAAGTAAATGGTACATAAAGCATAAAAAATAAAAGGGCATAAAGTAAAAACAATTTAATAATTAGTGGTTAGTTGGATGACCATCTTGAAACTTGAATTTGGAACTCATTAGAGGATTGGTAGAACCAAAGCATCCATATAACAAGTTGTATTTGCTTTTTGTCAAGTATATCGTCCATATAGAATCCTCAAAAGCACCATTTAATGATCAGTGATGTTTAAGTGATCCGCGTTGACCAAATGTGTTATAGATCCATTAGAGGATTGGTAGAACCAAAGCCTCCACACAATGAATCTCAAGGTTATTGGATCAAAGAGATCAAATTAACATACTTGGGCTTGCAAATATAGGTTTGGGCCACGAATGATCATTTATTTGAATCGGGACAAAATTTAGCGCCGTGTTAAGCAATCGTATATGGACTTATATAGAAGTCGCACCTATTTTGAGGTCGGTCAATAGAAATCTATGCACCATTTGTTTTGAGACATGATATAGAGATCATGCTCCAATAACACTTAGTGCAATGAAAAAGATCATGCTCCAAAGGTGGGAAAGAATATACAAGCCACATTTGAATTAAATTAAAATCAAACTATTATTAAAATTATTCATCCATTTTTGTGGAGTTAGACTCAACATCATGGATCCAATGATGTTAACAAAGTTCATGACCAAAAATTTAATCCAAGATCAGCCAGAAAATAATCACAAAATAATATTGCACTTAATATATACATAAAAAAGGGTTTAAATTTTTTTAAAATAGAAATCAAAGAGAAAAATATCAACTATATTCAAATTAATCAGGAAGATAAAAGTAAGACCATAGAAAAATCAGAAATGAACTAAAATGATTTTATAAAATTTTTGGTAATTTTTAAAAGTCAGAAACTATTTTTAAAATGAAAAGAAATGAGTAAAATAAACCAAAAATGATAAAAAAAACTAACAAAGTCAGAAATAAAAAATAAATGAGGTCACCAATATTTGTCATAATATCATTGGATCATTCCATAATTTTTTCAGAATTTAAAAATGCATAAAAGTATTTTTAAACATTTAAAACAATTCAAATAAAGTGGAAATTTATAAAAAAATATCAAAACACAAAATAAACTTGTGAAAAAATAAAAATAAGAAAGAGAAAAATCAAAAACATTTTTCAGATTTTTTTTAACTAAAAATGAATTTTCTATGATTTTTTGAAATTTAAAACAATTAAATATAAAAATCAGGAAAAAAAATAAAGTCAAAAATATGTGGACCATTGGATGAGATTTAAAACGCGTTAGTAATCAAATCCAAGGGATCTGGCGCATTGTGCATATCATGGTCATTAGTGAATAAAGCACTGAATCAAATGTAAATCAGAAATTCAAAAAAATCCAAATGGCGTTGTTTCATTGGTTGAAGGATGACACGTTGGTCATCTTCAACCTCCAGCCAGTCCTAAAACCAGGTTGCTCAATCTGTAAAATTAAAGCACGAGACCTATGCCATTCGCTTCGTTTCTTCAATACGAAGAAAACCACACCTTCGCTATAAATTTATATAAATTGTAGATCAAGCAATTTGGAAAGAATGTTTTGAAAAGGGATTTGAAATTTCATGGTCAAAAAAAGTTTCCAGATAAAAGTGTTGCGACTAGAACCAGGGTAATGAGAGCATCACAATGATATCAAAGTTTTGAATAATTGACGAAGGAATCTACCTATAGAAGTTAGGTTGCAGAGCTCTGAAATTTGACTTTTATGGAGCAATATAGGGCACGATTCTTGAATGTAATTATATGGTTAGCTTCAGGGAAGATCAAGGAAGGTAAATTGATAGAAAAATTGGATTGAAAATAGATTTCGAAGTTGCAGAAATTTGAGTTATGGAACAAGTTTGGCAGGGTGATTCTGGCTATCCAAGCTTGAGGAAATGAATGGGGGATGACCCTCTATTTATAGGGAATCAAATGGAATGTCCAAACATGTGAAATGATGATGTTTGGAGGGAAATCGTGTGAAGTTGCAAACAAGAAAAGTGTGACTTCTAATTTGATCAAAACTCATCAAAAATGCGCGTTTCGTTGTGCTAATCACTTCTGAAAGTTCACTAAACATGTTTAGAGGCAAAACACGCAGAAACAAAGTGTTTAGAAGCTAAAACAATGATTTCAAATTCTGATTTTTGAAGAAACTTCAGTTCCAAGTTACCAAGTTCAAATCAATGGCATTCTCAGCTCAAGGGATCTTAGGGCATGATTCTTGATGCTTTAGAAAGATGAGGTTATAAGCTTTGCAATGGAAAAGGAATAGAATCAAATGGATGCTTGAGCTGAAAGTTGCATTGAGTCAAAGTTGGGAAAAAAGTTGACTTTCCATACTTAGAAATATTTCAAGTTTTTCTTCAAAAGTGACCTATAATATTTTGCATCCAAACATGGCCTTCCACTTGAAACTTGCTCTTGACCAAAAAATACGGCATGAAATAGACCTCTTTAATGAAATTTTGAAACCTGAACCATTCAAAATCTCCAAAAATTGAGAGAGTTATGAATTGTTGAAGTTGGGAAAAAAATCATGAAATGACCTATAATATTTTGTATCCTTAGGGTATCTTCCATCCATTTTCTCACTTTGCACATAAAATAAGGAATAAATTTCATATCCTCAAGATAATTGTGGAAAAAGAATGGGCTCAATGTGATAAAAATTGACCCAGTTATGATCATTTGAAGTCACACATGAGAAATTGGGGGTTCATCTAGAGGACTTGTAATCTTTCTTCATCGTCAAGTTTCTTCCACATGAAAACTCCTTGAAAATTTAGAATTGATTTGCTGATAACCCTTTAAAGAGAAGGATGTTTTTGGAATCACTCAAAAATACCAAAAGATGAGCAAGATATGCTTCTTTGAAGTTCAACACCCTAGCTCCTAGATCAAGAAAATGCTTTGAGGAACTTTGACAATTTTGAACAAACTTCTTGTGCCAACACAAATGCTTTGTAAATAGAAGTTGTTGAGGATGAAAATGAGAACTCATAGCCACCAAAACAACTTCCATATCTCGATAATTGAGAGAAATATGCACTTGTGACCAATGGGAACAAAGCCTTGTCCAAGCATGACAACTTCTTCAATCAACCCCTTGTAATTTTGAATCAAATTTTATAACCTTGAAATGTGGTGAACCAAAATAACCTTGCCATGCCATTTCTTCAAAAACAAATCCAATGGTGAGGTTTGAACTTCCCAAGATTTATTGACTAGGGCAAGGAAATAAACTCATGAACCTATGGAGCAACTTGCTAAATCTCATTTCCTTTACCTACATTAGTAACAAGAAAGACAAACCAACATTGCATTTTATTAATTAAAAGGAAAAATCAAGATAAAATATTCATTACCACAAAAGAAAACAAGTCAAGGTGCTTGGTGATTCCTCAAAGAGCAAAGCTAAAGGTAGGGAGGAGGACCAAAAGCCCTAATGTGATCTTGTTGTGATTGAATCAATATGGTATGATGAAGGGATCTTAGGGGAAAAAATTGGGGTACAACACCAGGCTTCGCAGTAACTTGTTAGGGCAGAGGAAAACTCTACTAGGGAAAAGAAGTTAAACCCTAGTCTAGTTGAGTCCAGGTTCTTCAATATCTCGAAGAGTTAAACTATTATATGGTAGGATCTAGGTTTCATAGTATTGAAAGTTTGTACTATTATCTGGTCGGGTCCAGTATTCATAGTATTTTAAAGGTTACCTTATTATCTGGTCGAGTCCATGCTTCATAGTAACTTGAGAAGTTACACTATTATCGGGTCGGGTCCAAGCTTCATAGTATCTTGAACGAATGAAGTTGACTGCTATCTGGTCGGATCCAGGCTTTACAATCAACTTTTGGAGATAGCAAAGGCTTTGTTGGCGACTTCACTGGGGATTAGGGGTTGTGGCCCTTTGATTTGTAATAGTCTGATAGGCAAACTCAAGCTTGGAGAGGATAGACTATGTCGGGATATTTTGTTGTTCATTGTTTGTTGGGGAAATAAACCCCGTTGGGGAAATAAACCTTGTTGATGAATACTTGATGAACTGCTGACGAGGTGAGTTCTTTTAGAAAGATATCCATAAGGCTTCTTATTTTAGGACTAAATTAGTTGGAGAGAGAGTTGTCAAGATATTGAGACTTTGGTTGGGAATCAACCTATGTAAAGAGATTTTGTGGGCAACTCTGTTGAGGATTGGTTTATTGTAGTCGGTCTTGTGGGGATAATGTTAATGAAATAACTCTATGGGGATATTCCATATACATTAAAGAGATGCTTGTTACTGCTTAGTAGGACACATGTGACAAATATTTTTAAATATGTTCACATGCATATGTTCGTTCAATTTTAGTCATTGGACATTTTTGCATTCAAAACAAAAACAGAAAGTTTGCACTTCAAAGTATATTTGTATTGATATTTTTCCCATAAATAGGCGTTTTTTGTATAAAGAGACGGAGATCCTAGTAAGAGGAAATCGTCGAAAGAAAAATAAAAATTGAAAACAAAAACAAATAGCCATGTGGAAATGATCTCATTGCATCCCAACTCTATTATTGCCCCAATGTCTTCGAATGCCCCTTGCTATTGACAGAAGTTGATTGGATTGATCTTGGACCATTTGAACTTGGACCTTGGTAATAAAGTTGATTGTGATGATTCCACAGGACATAGTCATACACTTTTAATCCTTAACTTTTGCCTAGACCGCCCTTTCGGGTTTTCAGCACCAAGATACCCATTTTTTCCCAAGTCACCCTTTCGGGTTTTCAACTTGTCGGGTGTACAATCTTTTGCATATATCCCTAATTTTTGCCCAAACCTTTTGGTTTGCCGGGATGCCTTTATCTTGCCTAGGTGTGTCAACCTAGCGGGTCTCTTATGCATAGTATTTTTTAACTATGTCCGCGTTCATAGGATATGGGAAGTATTCACCATCCATGGTAGTCAGCATCATGGCACCACCAGAGAACACTCTCTTGACAACAAATGATCCTTCGTAGGTGGAAGTCCATTTGGCCCTGGGGTCGCCTTGTGGAAGAATGATGCGCTTTATCACCAAGTCACCAACTTGATATACTCTAGGCTTGATCTTTTTGTTGAAAGCCTTGATCATACATGTTTGGTACGTCTGACCATGACAAACAGCAGCCAATCGCTTCTTATCAATCAAGTTCAACTGATCCAACCTTGTTTGAACCCACTCGTCTTTTCCTAGGCCGGCTTCATTAATAGTCCTTAGTGAGGGAATTTGAACTTCCACTGGAAAAACAACTTCCATGCCATAAACTAAAGAAAAGGGAGTTTCCCCAGTTGATGTTATAGCTGAAGTAAGGTATCCATGAAGAGCAAACAGTAACATCTCATGCCAATCCTTGTAGGTAACTACCATCTTCTGCACAATCTTCTTAATGTTTTTGTTGGCCGCTTCGACTGCGCCATTCATTTTAGGTCTATAAGGAGAATAATTGTAATGCTTGATTTTGAATTGAGTGCAAAGTTAGGTAATCATAGTATTGCTGAGGTTAGTCCCATTTTCGGTGATGATCCTTTTAGGGATACCATAGCGGCAGATGATGTTATGTTTGATGAATTTGGCTACCACGTTCTTGGTGACTGAGGCAAATGAGGCGGCTTCGACCCATTTGGTGAAATAATCGATAGCGACAAGAATGAAGCGGTGTCTATTGGAAGCAGTGGGCTTGATCTCTCCAATCATGTAGATGCCCCACATTTCAAATGGCCATGGAGCGGTCATAACATTCAGAGGAATATGAGGCACATGGACCTTGTCAGCATAGATTTGGAATTTGTGGCAAGTTCTTGAGTATTAATGGCAATCAGTCTCCATTGTTGACCAATAGTAACCAGCTCTCAGGATTTTCTTGGCCATGGTATGTCCACTAGAGTGAGTACCAAAGAGACCATCGTACATGTCTTCTATAATTTCCTCTGCCTCCTTCTTATCCACACATCGGAGTAGAGTAGAGTCATGGTTGCGCTTGTACAATATTTTGTTACTTAGGAAGAATTTGGCTGAAAATCTTTGTAAGAACTTTCTGTCATTGATGGATGCTCCTTCTGGGTATTCTTGTGCTTAAAGGTATCTCTTCACCTCATAGTACCATGGCTTCTCGGCGCCAGTCTCAATCTTATAGCAGTGTGCAGGTTCGTCAAATCTCTCAAGGGTAATCATAGGAGCTTCGTTGTCCCATCTGACCTTGAACATAGAAGACATTATGGCCAAAGCATCGGCTAACTGATTTTCTTCCCTAGGGAAGTGTTCAAAGGTGATCTCTTTGAAGTAAGGAATCAAAGATAGCACGAGCTCCTTGTAAGGGATGAGATTAGGGTGCTTAGTATCCCAATCTCCTTTTACTTGGCTAATCACTAGAGCAGAATCCCCAAATACATTCAAATGCTTGATCCTTAAATCATTGGAAGCCTTCAAACCCAAAATGCATGCCTTGTACTCAGCCATGTTGTTTGTACAATAGAAGCATAGTCTGAAAGTGAAAGGAGTGTGGAAACCTTCAGGGGATATGATCACAGTACCAATTTCGTTACCCAAAGCATTGGAATCCCCATTGAAGACCATAGTCCATCGGGATCCTTGTTCAGGTCCGTCATACGGTCCAGGTTTCGCGTAGTCGGTCACTAGCATGATGTTCTCATCCGGGAAGTCAAAGTTCATAGACTGATAATCATCAACAACTTGATGGGCCAAATGATCTTCTAATACACTTACTTTGATGGCCTTTTGTGTTGTGTATTGAATGTACTCAGTCAAGATCATTTTACATCTAGCTATCCGTCCGGAAAGAGCAGGTTTCTTGAAGATGTACTTGATTGGGTCCATCTTAGAAATCAACAGAGTGGTCTGAGTCAAGATATATTTTCTTAGCCGGTGAGCAGCCCATGCCAGAGCGCAACAAGTTTTCTCGAGCAGTGAATATCTGGTTCCACGGACGATAAACTTTTTGCTCAGGTAGTAAATTGCATGCTCTTTTCGGCCAGACTCGTCATGTTGGCCCAAAACACACCCAATAGAGTTCTCTAGTAATGTCAAGTACATGATCAATGGTCTTCCTTCAACTGGAGGCATGAGAATAGGAGGTTCTTGCAGATATTCTTTGATTTTGTCGAAGGCAGCTTGGCATTCATCAATCCATCTGACTACTTGGTCTTTCTTCAAGATTTTGAAGATTGGCTCACAAGTAGCAGTTAAGTGAGATATGAAGCAGGCAATGTAGTTAAGACGACCCAAGAATCCTCTAACTTCCTTTTCATAGTGGGGGACTGACATTTCTTGGATGGCCTTTACCTTGGCAGGATCGACTTTGATGCCTTTACCACTGACAACAAAACCTAGAAGCTTTCCAGATCGCACTCCAAATGTGCACTTGTTAGGTTTCAACCTCAACTTGTACTTTTTCAACCTCTTGAATAGCTTGTACAAGTGATCGAGATGTTCCTCTTCAGTTTGTGGTCTTGTAATCATATCATCCACATATACCTCTATTTCATGATGAATCATGTCATGAAACAAAGCTATCATAGCCCTATGATATGTTGCCCTTGCATTCTTCAACCCGAACGGCATGACCTTGTAGAAAAAGGTGCCCCATTGCATAACGAAAGTGGTCTTCTCCATGTCTTCAGGAGCCATCTTAATTTGATTATAGCCGGAGAAACCATCCATGAAAGAGAAGACTTTATGCTGAGCAGTGTTGTCGACTAATACATCAATATGAGGTAGAGGGAAATCATCCTTGGGACTTGCCCTATTCAGATCCCTATAATCTACGCACATACAAGCTTTTCCATCTTTCTTCGGCACTGGAACCACATTTGCAACCCATTGGGGATAATATGTCACAGCTAAGAATCATGCTTCAGCTTTTATCTTTTCAGACATGTCAGGCCTCATGCGACGAAATTTTTTTTTACAGGAGGAAAATTTTCCTTTGTCGGCAGATGATGAACTACAACATCGGTATCTAACCCTGGCATATCTTCATACGACCAAGCAAACACTTCCATATAGTCGTGAAACATATGAACCAATATGCTCTTGACATTGCTTTCTAGGTTAGCGCCAATCTTGACCTCTTTCTTGTCTATCTCAGTACCCAGATTGATGACTTCAACTGACTCTTCGTGCGGATGAGTATCTTTTTCCTCTTGTAATAGAAGTCTGGCTAGTTCTCTCGATATTTCACAATCTTCCTCGCCTTCGTCTTCGACTTGGTTAATTGGACGTTCGAAATCATAGTCGGCAATAGTAGAGTCATCGGCAATGAGATCCAGAGTGGATGAGGACCTGCAAGAGTGTGTGTGTGCATGTAAGACACATGGCTATTTGAAAAATGTATTTTGAAGGAAAAGAAAGACAATGAGCACAAAGATTTGAATGCGAAAGTCCAATGATTTGTATTGAATGATCATATGATAAAATGAACATAAATAAAACCCTTGACAAATGGACCATAGTGCCCCGGGCCAGGCACATGGCTTAAAAGTCATTGTTTATTATTACAGACAAAATGTTCTTGAATTAAAAGAAAGCAATAAACAAATTATTACTCCTCAATGAAGGAGATGGGAACGAAGTCCTTTGAATTCCAATTGTTGAGTTCTTTTGTAGTAGGGTGTACCCAATCGTCAAATGCAACTTCATCATCAGAATCACCTACAGCGTTAACTTCATGACTCCCAATACAGAGAGGGGGCTTCCCTACGCGAGCGCGCCTCACTTATTTATGAGCCTTGATAGTGAAACCCAAACCACATTTGTATGCTTTAAATGGGATCTCTAGCAGTTGCCCCTAAGTATCACAACTGACTTCTTTGACTGCAGCACAAGCATCTTTTAATGAAACCATCTTTGGCACAACCTTAACAACTTTGGACACATCAGAGGAACATTTGGCGGTAAAAATCATTGGTTGAACAACTTCAAAATCCTGATGTGATGCGGTGGGAGAACTGACTTGAAGGTTTTGCGTTTTATCGCAAATGTCGCAATTTAGCAAGAGTCGCCACCAACTTTTCTTTTATCCAAAAAAGGAAAGGTGAAAAAGCACAGGAAAGACCTTTAGAGATGTTTTTGAGTTCGGGGGTAGATTATGAAAAGGGAAGGTATTAGCACCCTTTTCATCCATGGTTTTCCATGGGCTCTTAGTTACTTGCTAGATCACTTGCTTTGGTTTGTTTAAAATGGTGCTTGTTTGTGGTTTTGAAAGTTTTTTGTAAAAGAGACCATTCGTTTAGGCAATCTTTGTAATGATTCTCGTTCATAAGAATGTATACAAAGATGTTTGTCTTTTGAAAATGTTTTCAATGTTTTGTAAGATGCTTTGAAATGAGTGTGTTTGTTTTGAAAATAGCAAGGATTGTTGTTTGAAATGGAGCAAGTAACTTAGAAGCTATCTACCTACTCAAATGTCTTTCTTGTGCATTTTCTATTCCTTTGACATTGTTGACTTACCATTAATTTGGTAAGCAACCCTATCTTTGGATGTAAACGGGACGGGAGTGAGTCATCGTATAACCATGATTAGCAATATTTGCAAAGTATCTTAGCATTTTTGAGGGACCAAGATCATTTTGTTTAGGCAACTTTTGAATAGAGTCATCGAGGGGCTATGATCATATATTTGTTTTTGTTTTGCTTTTTCCAAGATACTTTGCATGCGTAACATGACCATTTTATTTTAGGCAACCAAGTGGGAGAAACCCTAAGGGTGCTTGTGTGCAAAGTGTATCATTTTTCGTGCTTTTGATTTTGTCTTGTATTTAGGGTTTTCTATTTTTGTTGTTTTTATCTTGCCATACACACTTATTTACTAGCAATATATGAGAAGCAAATAAAAAGCGAAAAGTAAAATCTAAGCTATTACATCACTTTAGAGGGATGGGGGTACAATTTAACAATGGGGTGAAGTAGGAATTAAAATATTACAACCATATCGAATGATAATAAAAAGAATGTGAAAACAGTGCAAATAAAGAAAAAATGCACTTTTGAACTGCTATGTGTCGACCCATGCTGCTATGCATCGACACATAGCTTCTTCTTGCCCCTGTAAAACAAAATTAGTTCAGTATGGGTCGACACATAATGGGATGTGTCGACTCATGCACCTTCTTGTATCGATGCGAAATGTGTATGTGTCGACTCATAGTCCTTTCCAGCTTCTGTTTTGTGACCTGAACTCAGTATGGGTCGATGCATGAGGGTCATGTGTCGACTCATACCCTGTATTTTCACTAAGATGGGTCGACACATGTGGATATGTGTCGATACATCCTGCATTTTTCTGCCTTAAACACCATACTTTGCATACATCAGTTAGTTTTTTAACATATGAATGAATAACATGAACAATAAATAAATGATTAACTTCAAAACCAATGATTGCTACATCCTATAAACAGAAAAGTTGATGTATGGAAAAGGCAAGGTAAAGATGACTTACCTTAAAACTGCACTTTAGGTTTTGAAACCAAATATCCTTCAAGATGTTGTGTGAACCTTAAGGAAGCTCTAACCAGCTGCTAGACTTTCCTTTTTGTTGAAAGGTTACTAAACAACCTCTGTATGGTATGAAATGTTTGGATGGTTGGGCAGAGCTTGCAAGGTATGAGAGGTTCAAAGGTTTGGGCTTTAAAACCCAAGAATGGAAGTTTTGTGGACTGTTATGGCTTTTGTGAATATGAGATTTTTTTGAGGGTTTACCAATATAACTTCTGGCCTTTATCCTTGTTCATTTTCTCTATTTTTTCTAACCTCTTTGTCTTGCAAATGCTTCTTCTATTTATAGGCAAAGGACTTATGAACAAAGGCTGAATATGTTTACAACACAACATGTTATGGTTTGGTTGGGATGCAAGTATCAAACTATGTCAAGTACTCCATGATTCCAAGATGAAGTACCAAAGTTGTTGGTTTAGAGGGGTTAACTTCCATGTTTTATGGTAGAGTAAAGTCAGAAAATAAACAAAGTATGGGCTCAAGACAAACTTTGTACAAAAAATTTGCTTTCCAAGAATAGAAATGATGCCCTTATGCCATACATGGAAAGATCCTTTGGACAATGGCTTAAACACTTGGGTAATAGCTCAAAAGTGGGTTTAAGCATTAAATTATGTTGAGATTTGCAAGTCACAAGACCTGCCAAGTGAGATTATGCAGTACATCATGCCAATTGGATTATGTGTTCTTTAACAAGAATGGCTTGTAATTCAAGAATGGATGCTCAACTTCAGATCCTTGTATCTTCTAGCTCAAATATGATAAATTCATGCTCTTGTATGTTTTAGAAAGATTGAAACACCCTCTATAACTTTCATGTTGGCCACTTTTGTTAAATCAAACTGGATTTTGATGAAAAATGGGCAAGAAGTTGGGACAAAAACCTGACCAAAATTGCTGAAAATTTCTCTAAGTGCTTAAATGAAAATGTCATGACTTCATGAATTTATAACCTGAAATCCAAGCATATTTAGGAGAAGTTGTGTAAATAAATGTTATATATATCATGGAGATCTATAACTTTCATGTTAGAAGCTTCTCTTGAATCATCTTGCATCAAGGTGAAAAGTTGGCATGAAGAAATGAGATTATCATGTATAAAAAACACTTAGAAAAATTGCTAAGTCTTGAAGGATTTGAACTTCCACATTGACTTTTGACTTTCTTGATTCCTTAATGGTCAAGTTTCATATTTTGAATGTCTTGATGAAATTTGATCCTTGGAATGTAAGGTTGACCAAAAAGTCAAAGTTTGACTTTCTAGTATGCAATTGACCATTTTGCCCTTTTGCCAATTCTAAGCCTAAATTGATGTATCAGTGCTGCAAACTTGATGTCATAGAAGATCTTGTGAGAAAATCCTTGAGAAATGAGAGGGAAAATTTTGGGGTACAACACCTGACACGGGGTTTCTATAAATTTGCCATCAATCTCCACATATTTGAAAGAGTTGAGGTGGCTTACCATGAACTCCTCCTCACCACAGATAGTGACAATCCTTCCTTTGACCGGATACTTGAGCTTTTGATAAAGAGTTGACGTTACTTCCCCTGCTCCATGGATCCAAGGGCGACCCGACAAACAGGAGTAGGCAGGATGAATATCCATGATGTAGAAAGTAGAGTTAAAAATTTGTGAGCCCACCTTGATCGGGAGATCCACCTCTCTATAAACTGTCCTTTTGGACCCATCGAAAGTACTCACAATAATATCACTTGGTTTCAAAACTAGTCCTTCGCAGTCTAAACGGTCTAAAGCCCCCTTGGGTAGCACATTTAAAGAAGAGTCGGTGTCAACCAGAACATGTGCTAGGATAGTCCCCTTACATTCAACAGAAACGTGCAGAGCTTTATTATGGTTCTTTCCCAGTGGTGTTTGTTTTGAAAATGAGCAAGGATGTTTGTTTTGAAAGTGAGCAAGCAACTAAGAACAATCTACCTACTCAAAAGTCTTTTGTTCATTTATTCCTTTCCTTTTATATGGCTATCTTACCATTGATTGGTAAGAAGCCTTATCTTTAGATGTAAAAGGACGAGCGTTGGGTCATCGTATAGTCATGATAGCAATGTTGTAAGATATCTTAGCATTTCTCTTTGAGGAACTAAGATCGTTTGAAAGGCAACATTCGTAGCATCATCGAGGAACTATGATCTTGTATTTTTTATTGTTTTTGATAAGACATCCCACATGCGTAACATGACCATTTTTATAAGGCAACAAGTGAATTACCCCTAAGGGTGCATGTGTGGATAGTGTGTTTGATTTACATGCATTGTTTATCTTTGATTAGGGTTATCTACTTGTTGATTTTATCTTTCCATACAAACCCTAATTATTAGCGTTTATATGAAAGCGTTAAATTGCGGGAAGTAAAATTACTATGTTATTACATCATTAGGGGATGGGGTATACAAATTTACAAATGGGGATTGCAAGAAATTAAACCTAATTATCTATTACAACCATATTAAATAATGTACAAGAATTGAAAAGAATATAATGTGCACAGATGTAAATGAAAAGGAAATAATTTTTGTTTGGTTTTTGAGGAAAGGGTTTTAACCTAATTATCTAAAAGAAAAAAAGATTAATTAAATTAAATAAAATTAAACCTAACTAATTAAGAAAGAAATTAAATTAGAAAGTCTTTTTTAGGGTTTTTTTAAGAAAAGGGTTTCAAGTTTAATAAAAATAGTATGAAAATTAATTAATTAAAAGAAACCTAAATTCTAAGTTAATTTAAATAAAAGAAAATAACTAAACCTAAACCTAATTTATTAACAAAAAAGAATTAAATTTGTTTAAGAAAATATTTTTGTCTTTTTAGTTTTTTAGAGGAATAAAACATACATGAATATAAATATATTAGATAAATGAATAAACTATTTTTGGATTTTTATTAATAAAAAAAATAAATAATAATAATAATAATAATAATAAATAAAATAAAAATATGAGAATAAAAGTCGGGGGGGGGGGGGGGGGGGGGGGGGGGGGGGGGGGGGGGTTGAAATAGAACTTTGGGTGTATGTTAGGAAAAAAAACAGTTTTGTTAAAATCTAGGCCAAATGGTATTTTTTGTAATCAGAAAAATAAAATTAAAAAAAAGTTGGGCTTGTGTTGTGAATGGAAACATGGGGGTAAATTTCAGCAGAAATGGTAAGTGGCCCAGTACTTGGGAGGCCCAGCGCGCTTGGTTTCGTAACAAAAAGGAAGAAAATATGGGGGGGGGGGGGGGGGAAATGACAAAAGGCAGTGCTGGGTCTTGAACCCGTGACCTTTACCATAAATGCGCGCTTCCTTTACCACTGTGGTTGTACATCCGTTAACTTAACTGAAATGATAAATACATAACATAAATCAAGTCTTAGAAATGACTTCATCTTTAACCTCCATCCATGGTTCCTGTAACTCACTCATTTCTCATCCATTCACAAAACTTCCAACATCAAACTTGTTAGAAATTTCAACATGATTTTGAATATGTAAATAACTTAAACTAATTCTCAAAGATGAACATGAATTTTTAAAATTACCAAATTCTGACCTAACTTTTTTCAGAGATTCAAACTTAAAATTCTCTAAGCTCAATCAATATAAATGAAAACTATGAATATGTACACCTTCAGGGCAATGATATCTACGTTTTATCTTCACAAATCAGAATCAAATGATGCTTGTATGAAGAGATAGAAGTTTAGAAAAATTACCTTGTAGATGGAGGTCTTGTTTTCAGTTTGAGCAAGCTTCGAGGTTTCCCAATGATCTGTTTAGCTGGCCTGGACCTCCTTGAGTGTATTCCAACTCCTACTTTGCTTTGAGGATGACCGAAACTCCCAACTCAAGTCAAGTTGCAAGTTTCAGTTTTGAAAATGGTGGATGGTGATGGAGGGGTTACAGTCAGGAAACAAGGGTCTGGATCACTTGTATATGATGTATGCAAGGTGTTTGGATGATTAGAAATCAAAACGCATGAGTGAAAATGGAGATGATGAGTTTTTGCTCAAAACTGTCAAGTTATAGCAGATTTTATGCAGCAGGGTGCTTGGGAAGTCTTAGGAGGGCTTGCAATCGTGTGTTTTCTTGCAAATAACTTTTATAGTTATAAGAAAAAGGTTAGAGGACTTGAGGTTGACAAATCTGTGGGATATAGGGTTATGGCTATGTTACTTAATTTTGAAGAAAAGTGGAAAACATGGTTTCAAAGCATAGTACAAGCATGGTCTGAGTTTATGGGAGGCTCTAGACATGTTGCTTTTATCTTTGACATTGCTTGTACTCAGATGAAACAAGTTGGGAGCTTTATGCATTGACTTTTGCAATAAAGCTTGCTTTTCCAAAATTGAAGTGTTACCTTTGTGCCATTAATGGAATAACCATTTGGACAATGCCTCAAATGCTTGGATCAAAGATCTAACAGTTGTGTAAACATTTAATTATATAGTGAAAGGCAATTTAGAAGCCTGTAAAGTGGGATTTGTACTGCATGCTTGAAGATTGGATCAAGTGTTCTTCACAAATTTGCCTTGCAAAACAAGAATGAAACCCTAACTTCATGGCTTCGATTATCTTAGCACAAACATGATCTCAATGAGTTCTTGGACATTTTGGAAATATTGTAACATGCCCTACAACCTTCATGTTGGACATTTTTGAAAATTCAATTTGGAACTACGTGAAAAATTGCCATGAAGTTAGGTAAAAAATCTGCCTAACTAGGGCAAAATTTCACTAAGTGTTCAAGTTTCATGAGCATGTCTTCACAAATTCATAACTTGAAATCCAAGCATTTATATAAAAAGTTCTGCCCTAAAATGTTTTAGATTTCATTGATATATACAACTTTCATGTTGGAAGTTTCCCTTCAATCATCTTGCATCATGGTGGAAATTTGGCACAAAGTTATGAAAAAATGTTAATTTTCCAACACTTAGAAAAATTTCTAAGTCTTAGAATTTTGACTTTTCAAAAGTGAATTTTGAATTTCCTATTTCTTGATGAACAAGTTTCATATTTTGACATGTCTTGATGAATTTTAATCTTTGAAACTTGATTTTGATCAAAAAGTCAAAGTTTGACTTTTCACTGTACAGTTGACTTTTCATCAGTTGATTGAAATTCAATTATCAATCAATTGATATTGAGAAATGTTTTGAGCCATGTCATTAGGTCAAAATGGTGAACTTTAATCCTTGAGATCATGTCTTAAACCAATAATTCATTGGTTAGGTCAAAAGTAAAAATTTGCACCTTCTCAGTCAAAACCCTAATTTTGACCATTTTGCCCTTTTGACGATCTGATCAAATTTATTGAGGAATTGTGATCCAAACTTGATCAATTGACATATATGAGTTCATGATGTTGACATGGATAAAAAATTATAAAGTTTGACTGTAAATTGATTACGGTTGACTTTTTCCCCAACACAGTTGATTTTAGGTCAACTGATCAATTGACTGAGCAAAAATGTGATCCAAGACTTGAAAGTTGACATGAGTAATCTTGAAGGTCCAAAATTATTATGAAAGTCAATTTAGGCTTACAAAGTTCAATTATCCTTGTACAAACTCAAACCCTAATTTGAGTCATCAGTGCTTGAGGAGGTGTCTTGAGCTGGTCAAACTTTGTGTAGTCTTGAATCAATGGAGATCTTATGAGAGATTTCTTGAGAAATGAGAGGGAAAATTTTGGGGTAAAACAGTTCACAATGTGACAATCTTGTGCTTGTGAAACGAAAGCAGGCATGAAGAGGGAAGCTTTTTCCTTGAACGAAGCTGACATGCGGGAACCCACAATTTTTTTGAATCAAAGTAAGCATGCAGGAGGTCACTGCTGGTGGATCGAAGGGAGTTTATAGGGGATTCTTACTTTGTGCGCTGAAGGCACGTGCAGAGGGATAATTTTCCTATTTGAAGCAGGAATCAAGCTTGCTCCAAAGAAATCAAATTCCCAACCGAAGCAAGAATTAAGCTTACATGCAGGTATCCATTGCATTGTGAATCAAGCCAGTATGTAAAGCCAATGGTGCAATCGAAGCATGTATGCAGGAGGCCATTGCTTTGTGCTTGCTGGAATGAAGGAAGTTCCTTCCTTATGAATTGAAGGAAATCATAGAGAAGGCCCTTCCCTTTTGAATCGAAGGAGGTTGTTTCAATGGAAACACATGCCCAGTCGAAGCTTGTATACAACAAACAAGCAAAAGGCCAAGGCTTCAATCGAAGCTTGGAAATTTGAAGCAAGCTTGGAAGAGGTTAGATGCTCAATCGAAGCCTATCAAGATGCCAATAAAAAGACCCTTTGACATGCCAATTGAAAGACCTTATTTATCTTTAAAAAAAATTATTTTTTCTTTAATCAAGTGTTTGTAATCACCTATGTAAGAGAAAAATCTTGGAAAAATATTAAAGGGCAAATTTTGGGGTACAACACCCTACACTTTGCTTGATGCATAGCATACACATCATGTCACCATACCATAGCATTTCCTTAACCATTTCAAGGATCTCAAGGGCCTGTGGTGCAGGTTATGATGAACCAGACGTCTAGCAAGGGGCAAGGGGATTTATTTTCCTCTAGCCAATACCGTCAAAGAACCCAAACACAACGACTTGAGACAGGGGCTATGACCCATTCGATATGGTGAGCTTGTTTTTCAAGGAAGGACATTCAACAATACGAATTTCTTTTATCAAAACTGCAGTCAAAATTCAACTTTTGACATTTGCTTATGCTTACCCCGCGAGATCCTTGAAAACATCGCATAAGCATACCATACATGATATTGCATAGTAGGTATTCCAAGACAGATTTCTTATCTTTTCGCTGTTTATTTCAGCAAAAGAAATGGATCTTGAACAGACAGTAAAAGACCTTCAAGCTCAAAATGCTCAGTTTCAGCAGATGTTCCTGGCTCTGGCCCAGGGGCCAGAAGATCTAAAAAATCTAATCATTAAAGAGAAGAAGAAACCAGCTGGTATCTTGAGTTTGGGAAGAAGACTTAAAAGACCAACCAAGAGAGCTCTAGATCTCTCAACTCCATCAAATGAGGGGGACAATCATGAAGATAATAACAACCCAAAGACTAATGAAGATGAAGCTGATTACTCTGAGGAACAATATCCTCCTGCTGATGACAAATACAAATAGCTGGAGGATCGCCTCAATGCTATGGAAATTAAGCAGATACCTGGCTTGGACTTTGAAGAGTTAGGGATGGTTTTTGGGGTGGTCATTCCACCAAAATTCAAGGTTCCCACCCTTGCTAAATATGACAGGGTCTCTTGTCCTAAACTTCACTTGAGATCATACGTCCAAAAAATCTAGCCTCACACTACTGACCGGAAGCTATGGGTCCATTTCTTCCAAGAGAGTTTGGTCGGCACTCAACTGGAGTGGTTCTATTAGTTAGAAGGAAATGACATCCATACCTGGGAAGACTTGGTTGCTTCTTTCTACAAGCAGTACCAATACAATGTTGACCTGGCACCAACTCGAGTGCAATTGCAGAATATGTCCATGGGCTCAAGAGAAGGTTTCAAAAACTACGACCAGAAATGGAGAGACTTAGCTGGCAGGGTGCAACCTCCTCTAACTGATCGGGAAATGGTATACATGTTCTTGGGCACTTTGTCTGTTCAATTCTTCAACCACTTGATTGAGAGTTCTTCGGCTGGGTTCACTGAGCTGATACTGACAGGTGAAAGAGTCAAAAGCGGTATTAAGAGTGGGAAGATTCCAATGGTTGTACCTTCTAATGCTGAGAAGAAGTCGTTCAATGGCAAGAAGGAAGCTAATGATGTATATGGCTAAGAGGGACATGCTAGAGGTAACCACAACCCATCTGTGGGGGCAGTACTGGTGTTGTACCCCAAAATTTGCCCTCCCATTTCCTCAACATTTTCTCATCACAAGACCCTTGAAGATCAAGATCCAGTTAGGGTTTCCTCTGCTCAAGACTTCTCCTTGCACTATGGACTCAAATTAGGGTTTGTGTTTGCCCTAGGATGTTTTGACCTAAAATGCCTAAGATGACTTTCATGCTTCATATTGGACTCCCAAGTTTACCCATACCAAGTTTCAAGTCTTGATTCCAAGTTTTGCCCAGTCAATTGGGCAGTTGACCTAGAAATCAGCTGTATTGGGAAAAAGTCAACTGTGGCCAATTGACAGTCAAATCTCATGGAAATTGACCCACATTAACATTATGAACTAATATGGACCATTTGATCAAGTTTGGATCACAATTCCACAAGAAATTTGATCAGATCACCAAAAGGGCAAAATGGTCATTTTTAGGGTTTTGACTGCACAAAGGCAATTTTTGACTGTTTGACCTAACCAATGGCAAACCAAGCTCACATATGGACTCAAGGACTCAATGAAATGGTCTTGACACATTCATCAAGCTCAAAAGATCCCAAGTACACAAGATTGACAGTTGAATTTCCCAGTCAATTGATCAATTTTGACTGTACACTGAAAAGTCAAACTTTGACTTTTTGGTCAAAATCAAGAGTCAAGATTCATTTTTCATCAAAATATATCAAATCATGAAACTTGTTCACCAAGAAATCACAAAATGCAAATTAGGGTTAGAAAATGGAATTTTTCATAACTTAGAATTTTTCTAAGTTATGAAAAACCCTAATTTTTCCCAACTTTGCCCCATCTTTTCACCAAGATCCATTTGGATTCAAACAAAAGTCAAAACATGAAAGTTGTAGCTTGTTGCATAATCTACAACTTTGATTCACAAAGTTTTCTCATTTGAAGCTTGTATCTCAAGTTACAATTTTTTGAATAAGGGCACTAAACCATTTTTAACTTAGTGAAATTTTAACCTATTTTGACAAGGTTTTCTACCCCACTTCAAGGCCATTTTCCATACCCTTCCACTTGGAATTTCAACTTTCATTTCAAAGATGGATTGTAGTACACATTCCAAGCTTTCCAAAATGTCCAAGAACTCATCAAACAACCTCATAACTTGAGAGATTCGAATTTCACAAGTTGGCAAAAATTCACTTTTGTTCTTCATCAAAACATGTCCATAACTTTGCAAATTTGAACTCAGCATGCTTTAGGCTTGATTACAGGTCCTTGAACCATTCCATACTCAATAATTTAATGCATATTCAATGTGTTAAGGTGTTGTTCTTTGAGTGCAAGCATTGTATGCAAGATTAATCCTAAACTAGATAAAGTGCTTTATCCATTTTTGTAAAAAGCTAGCTTTATGTCAAATTGAAATCCAAGCAAGTACAAGCAAAATCCTTTTGGCACAAGATTATGGACAAGTTGCTCTGATCAAGAGAAGATTATGCAGCAGGATTAGAGGCCCCCTACTGACCTAAAACACCAAGTGACCATTGCTTGCTTAAAATTCAAGTAACATTGCATAACTTGTGCCAACTTTGATCTCAGCTCACAAACACAAGAAAGAAGTTATCAAACACATCAGAAAGAACATATCCAAGCTAACACACGAGCCCTTGCCCTCTCAAACACTCCCATTGCCATAATCACCTTGAAACTGCTCAAACAGAGCAACCCCTGCAGATTGAGTGCTATCTCTCAATCCCTTCGAGCATTTTGGTCCAAACTTGTTCCTCTACCTTCCTTACAACCTATGCAAGCTAACCATGACCTAAAACCTGATCTGTAATCCCTCTAACAGTTTCCACCATTTTCATTTTTTCCTTTTGCAGTTGAAGTTCTATAGCTTGATTCAGAAGCTCTCAAGACCAAGTAAGCATTGAAACAGCATCCCTGGACCTCAAGGAAGCTTTTCCAATCATCACCTTGCACTGAAGGTTCCTACATTTCCAGTTTGAACTTCAACTGAACAAGTAAGTTTTTGAATTCGTATCTCTCTTATAAGGCATTGTTAGCTTTAGGTTTGTGAAGAGAACATGTCATAATCATTGCCCTGAACATGCCTATATAAGTAGATTTTATTTATATTATGTGTGTTGCAAGAATTTGATGCCTGAACTTTGAACAAAAATTAGGTTAAAATTTGGGAGAGAAGAAATTCTCTCTCATTTCTGAGAGTTAGATCATGTTCTTTATATGTATAAAATCGTGAGATTATGCTTTACATGTTTTGTGTTGAAAGTTTGTTCAAAGGATCAAAGAATCAGGACCTTGATGTTGAAGCAAGAGGCGCGCGTTTTTGAACTCAGTCTTGGCCAAAGGTTGAAGACAGTGTCTTCTTGGGCTGGGCTTTTGTGTTATTTCTCTTCACACCATTTTTTTTGATTCACACCCCCTGAGCCCATTTGTTCATTTTTTAACATTTTTGACTTTTTCCTTTTTTGTTTGACTTGTTTATTTTTTCCCAGCACATTAAAATTTTGAAAATATTTTTTCCATCATTTTTTGTATTTATTGCATATTTATTTGTTTATTTCCTTTGTTTATACATAAACATTATATATATACTATTATTAGAATAAATAGAAAAATAGAGTAAATACATTTTTATTATTTCTTACCTTCTGAAAATATTTCACATAAAAATACTTTATTTATTTATTTTATTAAAATATTAAATATATATTATTTTGTATATAATGCATATTTAAGAACTTAATATATATATATATATATATATATATATATATATATATATATATATATATATATATATATATATATATATATATATATATATATATATATATATATATATATATATATATATATATATATATATATATATATATATATATATATATATATATATATATATATATATATATATATATATATATATATATATATATATATATATATATATATATATATATATATATATATATATATATATATATATATATATATATATATATATATATATATATGTTTATTAATATATTTAAGTTAGAATATAAAAATACTTGAATTTTTCATTTTATCAATATTTGATACAAAAATACTTTTTCCATAATATACTTCATTTTATTTTATTTTATTTATAAATAATAAATAAATATTTGTATTAAATTAGATAATAATACATTTTCTTTAAAATTAGGGTTTTTGCCCTAAATTCAAAATGCTCCAAAAAAAATAATATTTCTTTTATTTTCTTTTCTCTTTTACATAAATAATATTTTTTCATACATATACAAAACATTTCTTTGGCATCTTGCATTCTTATTTAATTTTTGTGCATTGATTAAATTGCAAATATTCAACATGATGTAATAATTTAGGTTTAAATTACTTGTCAATATCCCCATTTGAACATTTGTACCCCCCTTCCCATATTTGGTTTTGTAATAGCTTAGTAATTTAAATTTCGCACTTTATTGCTTTCTAATGATAACATATTAGAATTAGGGTTTGTATGCGAAAAAACGACAAAAAATAGTTATGACCTAATCTCAAGATAAACAAGCATGAAAATAGACACACAAATCACACTTGCACCCCCTAGGGTATCCCACTTGTTGCCTTTCAAAATTGGGCCATATTGCATGTTGAACTTCTTTGGGCAAAACAAACAAATTGAATGATCATAGTCCCTCGATAAAACTTTTCAAAACAAACAAAAACAAATGATCAAGTCCCTTAAAGAAAATTGCCCAAAGACATTTAACGCCGTTGCAATTATGGTCTAAACGATGACCCGCGCCTGTCCCTTTCCCATCCTAACATAAGGTTGTCCATCAAGTTCAATGGTGGAACAAACTTGTTAAAAGGGTTAAAACATAGCAATAATCTTTTGAGAAATTTAGGAGTAGATAACCTCTTAGTTACTTGAATCAAACTTGCAAACTAAAACACTTGCCTAATTTCAAAACCATACCTCACAACACTTTCAAAACAACTTTCAAAAACAAATGAAAATCTTTTCAAAAGACATACACCTTTGTATACATCCCCACATGGATCATTACAAAGGTTGCCTCCATATTGGCTTCTTTTCAAAAACATTTTCAAACCCACACACTCAAGCACCATTTCAAACAATTAAAAACAAAAGGCAAGTGAGCTAAGCAAGTAACTAAGAGCCCATGGATAACCATGGATAGAAAGGGTGTTAATACCTTCCCTTTCTATAATCTACTCCCCGAACCCAAGAAAACATCTCAAAAGGTTTTTGCTGTGCTTTTTAACCTTTTCTTAGGATAAAATAAAAAGTCGGTGGCGACTCTTGCTCAACCGAAACATTTGCGAATACAAAACGCAAAACCTCAAGTCAGTTCTCCCACCGTATCACAGAACTGGCGACTCTGCTGGGGATTAAACTTAAAAGTGGAGTAACCTTAGGGCTTAGATCACCTTTGTTTTCAATTGTTTGCTTTGTTTGCTTTTATATTTGTGGGCTTTGCATCGGAGTTTCATAGATCCTAACCCGGATCTGGGAAATACCCTTTTTAGGTAGCATAATCTGTGAGGGACCTGTCCGGCGTAGACCGACATGGGTGAAGCAGTGGCTACGTTGGTGTGGCATCTTAGTCTGTACCTATATCCCTTGTGTTGCAACGGGGAGAATATAGGTCTTCTAAGGGGTCATTAAACACCAACCAACCTTAGAACCCTAAATTGACCAACTTGGCTATTAGGACAGTAGCAGTATGCTACACTCATTGAGGCTAAACTCTCGAGATGGTTCTGGCCGCGAGAAAAGATTGCGATGCTGGAGTTATGACCGATTGAGGGTAGCCAATGATTTGAGATCCTCTAGAACCCGGTTACTTTTGATAGGACAGGTTTTAACCAACAAAACCAAAAGAGGGTAATACCTGAAACTCATGCTGGCCTGAAACCTAAGGGTGTCTTGTGTGACTTGTGTGCCTTATTTGCCTATGTGAATACTTGTGGTGTGCTTCATCATAGCATCATGCCATCATACCATTGCATGCATCCTGTATAAAGGGCTAACCCATTTCAAAGACAAAAAAGGTTTCATCTTTGCTCTGTTTTGTAGGACATCATGATGCCCGTGCGTAGGAATACTGTCCGGCTCAACTTTGTTCAACCACCAGTGTTACTCAAGGATTTGGTTGGAAGGATTCCAAACACTTCTTCCTTCATCAACAGACATGGTTCTCTCCTTGGCTTGGTCACTGCAAAGTGGGACCAACAACTGATAAGTGTTCTGACCCAGTTTTATGACCCTCTGTATCACTGTTTCACCTTTCAAGACTTCCAGCTGGTTCCTACCCTGGAAGAGTTCTCTTACCTGCTTGGGATCCCTGTCTTGGAACAAACTCCATTCACTGGTTTGGAAAAGACTCCTAGGCCTGAAGAGATTGCTGCAATTCTCCCCTTGACCAAAGAAGAGGTATTGTCCAACTGGGAAACTAGAAATGGGATCAAGGGCTTTTTGGTCAAATTTCTGGTTAGCAAGGCTAATGATTTCTGGAATGACTTGGACTTCAAGGCATACGAGGATATTCTGGCTCTTTTGATCAATGGAATGGTATTGTTTCCCAACCCTGACACTTTTATCAGTATCCATGTCATAAGGATCTTCATGTCTCGGAATCCGGTACCCACTCTTTTGGGTGATATTCTACAACAACTCTATGCTCGTACTGCTCGAAAACGGGGAACTCCATGGTGTTGTGCTCCTTTGCTAGTAAGGTGGTTTATTTCGCACCTTCCTAAGTTCGTGCTGAAGAATGAGGAAGGAAAAGGTTGGGCTATGAGGTTAATGTCTCTCACTGATAATGACATCACCTGGACTCTCAGAGGTTTGGATGAGGTAGCTGTTATTGACCGTTGTGGAGAATACCCTAATGTTCCATTGATTGGTATCCAAGGAGGAATCTCTTACAATCCGTGCTTAGCTCTCCGTCAGTTTGGAAGAGCCAGAGGAGATGGGCCTCATGAAATGCTGGTTCCTCACTTCCATTTTGAGTGTCAGGCAGACAGTGACAAACTACGCCAGGGATTCATTAGAGCTTGGGACAGAATCCACAAAGCCAACCCACATGAGTTGGGACCAAAGACTTCTCTGCCATTGAAGCCCTATTGCAAATGGGTCCGCATCCGTGCTCAAAGGTTAGGTATGCCCTACGAAGCTGTTAGACCTCTCATTCTTGAGTCTCCTGATGAAGATGGGGTTCCTCCAACTGTCCTCCCTCCTCAGATACCTACTGATTTTGACACCATGAAGAGATCTTGGGCGCAGCTAAAGGAAGAACGGGATTTCTATCGGGAGAAGTTCCACGAGTAGGAACGGAAGATCCAGAGGCTGACTAAGCAATTGGAGGAAGAGCGGGTCCTGAACAACTACATCAGCATTGAAAAGAGGAGGCCATGGGAGCATTGATGAGCTTTGGATGTTTCCTTTTATAGTTTATTTCCTTTCAGTATTTTTCATTCCTGTAATGCCTAAGGGCAAGTTGTTGAAGAATTGAAAATTTTAATCTAATGAAATGTGTTTCCCTTTTTGTCTACAAAGTTGAATCTTGTTTGTCTTTGAAAACATAAAGCATACGCATTCCATTGCACCATATGCATAGCAGGTACCCTATTTCACCGGTTGCTTAATCTCCTTCGCTGTTTATTTTGAACAGTCATCATGAATCCAGACTCATCCAGTGAGCAAGCAATCAAGGCCCTTCAGGCCCAAAGTGCACAGTTTCAAGAGATGGTCCTAAGCCTAGCCCAAGGTCAGCAAGAGTTAAAGACTCTACTCCTGAAGAAGAAGAAGAAAAAGAGGACTGCGTTGTTCAACACCGGACGCAGATTTGGGAATACACTCCATAATGAAGCTGATCCAACTACTTCTTCTGCTGAGAAAAACAGTCCCCAAGGGGGAGGAGCTCCTAGTCCCGCAGTCTCCGACAACGAGACGGACTATAACAACGAACAATACCCACCTGCTGCTGACAGATACAAGCAATTGGAGGACCGCTTGAGCGCCATGGAAATTCAGAATGTGCCAGGACTGGATTTCGGAGATTTGGGGTTATCGTCTGGGGTAGTAATTCCACACAAGTTTAAGGCGCCTGCCTTCGCCAAGTATGATGGGGTCTCCTGCCCAAAGCTGCATTTAAGGTCGTACGTAAGAAAAATCCAACCTTACACGGCAGATAAGAACCTTTGGATTCACTTCTTCCAGGACAGCCTCTCGGGGTCTCAGCTTGAATGGTTCTACCAATTAGATGGAACTAGCATCCGACACTGGGAAGATTTGGCAACCGCATTCTACAGACAATACCAATACAATTCTGATCTCGCTCCTACGCGTACCCAACTTCAGGGTATGTCTCTAGGAACGGGTGAAGGGTTCAAAGAATACGCTCAAAAATGGAGAGATTTGGCTGGCAGGGTGCAGCCTCCATTGACTGATCGAGAGCTGGTTGATATGTTCCTAGGGACGTTGTCTGGTCCATTTTTCAATCATTTGGTTGGTAACTCCTCCGCTGGGTTTACAGATTTGATATTGACGGGAGAAAGAATTGAAGTTGGCATCAGATCAGGCAAGATACAAAAGGCTGCCTCCACAAGTGCTGAGAAGAGGCCATTTAAGAAAGAAGCAAGTGCCGTCTATGGTACTAGAAGACAAGTCAAGCCCGAAAGTCGCCAAGCCGTCAATGCTTTGGTCATCTCAAAACCTGTTGCTGCTCCTCAGCAGTACAATCAACAAAGAAGCGAAAGGCCCAAGAGGCAGTATACTCGACTGAGTATGACCTTATCTCAAATTTTACCCCAACTGTTATCCACCAACCTGGTGACCCTCAAAGAAGCTCCTAAAGTTGTCAACACTGCGTCTCCTAAGTATAACCCAAATGCCCGGTGTGCTTATCATTCTGATAGTCCCGGGCACACTACTGATGATTGCTGGGCCTTGAGAAACAAAGTGCAAGATCTGGTCGACGCAAAGGAAATTCAGTTTGAAGCGCCGGAGAGACCAAATGTTGTAACTGCTCCTATGCCCCAGCATAGAGTAAATGCCATTGAGGAAGAAATGTATGCTGTTTCGGTAAATGAAGTTGTTACCCCTCTGAAGACCGTCAAGAAGAACCTACTGCGGGCCGGTTTATTTCCGGGTTGCGGTGAAGGTTGCCTGTTCTGCGCTGTTTCCCTATCTGGTTGTCCCTTGCTGAGGATAGGCGTTCAAAGCCTAATGGATAGCAAGGAGATTCTGTTTAAGAAGTCTGCTGTTCAGTATGTTCCGGTAAAAGAAGTTTTTGTGGTTACCATCTTCAATAATCCAATCAAGGCTCTCCCAAAGAAGCTTGTTCAAATCATGACTGTTGCACCTGTGGTTATTACTGTTCCGGGGCCTCTCCCCTACGTGTCTGATAAAGCTGTCCCCTGGCATTATGGGGCAGACGTATATGTGAATGGAATCAAACAAGAATTCGACACTAGCGCCAGTATCTGCGATATCACTGGTCCAGCCAAGGTCACCCACAGTGGCAGGCTCTTCTCGCCTGACATTGCGCCGCCCGCTATTTGAAAACCCCTCCTTATAACACCTACAAGTGTACCTGTTACTGTTGCTGATCAAGTTGTTTCCCCTGCCGCCGAGTCATCTAATGCTCGGGGCAAAGAGATTGAAGAAGAGCCTGCCCGGATGGAGGCACCGATACCTATAAATGCTGAGGCCTCCCAACAAGAAGTGGAGGAGATCCTGAAAATAATAAAGAAGAGTGATTTCAATGTTGTCGAGCAGCTGGGGCACACGCCCTCCAAGATCTCCATGCTCTCCTTATTGCTATGCTCCGAGGCCCATGCTAAGGCCTTGATCTCATTTCTCAAGACGGCCCATGTGCCACAAGAGACATCTGCGGTCCAGTTCACTGATTGCGTAGCAAATCTGACAGCAGACAATGGCTAGGGTTTTTCAGATGCTGACCTGACTGCGAAGGGAAGAGACCACAACGATGCCCTGCATGTCTCTATCGAATGCAGGGGCACTACTCTGGCGCATGTATTGGTGGATACTGGTTCTTCCTTGAATGTCCTACCGAAAAAGGCTTTAGACCGTTTGGATTATGAAGGCCTAGAACTGAAGCCCAGCAATATCATCGTCAGGGCCTTTGACGGTTCAAAAAGGATGGTTCATGGAGAGGTTGACATCCCTATTCGTGTGGGCTCTCAAGTGTTTGACTCTACTTTTTATGTGATGGATATACATCCATCGTACTCCTGTCTACTGGGTCGACCTTGGATCCATAAAGCTGGGGCAGTGACCTCTACCCTGCACCAGAAGCTGAAGTACCCTGTCAGAGGGAAGATCGTCACTGTGCAAGGAGAAGAGGAGTATATGGTGAGCCATTTGAATTCCTTCAGATACATTGAGATGGATGGGGAGTTTATTGAAACCCCCTTTCAGCATTTCGAGGAGGTGCATCCAATTTCAGCAGCAGCAGAAACAACAGTCGAAGAGAATGTTTCCTTGAAGATGGCTTCCCTAAGGGATGCCCGGGCTGTGGTTCAGAAAGGCAATTGTGCAAACTGGGGTCAGCTTCCTGACTTCACTCAGAAGAACGACAAGTTTGGGCTGGGCTTTACTGCAGAGGCTCAGAGGGCTGTGCGCAAGGAGAAGGTCAGAAAGGCTCCGGTGTTTATCTCCAGCTCAAGGGTGAATGCTATCGAGGAAGATGTAGAGGAAGCAGAGTTTGACAGTTGGATCTACCCGACTACCAGCAACGGACCAAGCAACTGGACGGCAAAGGATTTTACCCCTATCACATTTGTCACGCAGTAATTAATTTCTTTTGATTTCCAATTTGTAACAAACAATATGTTAAAACTTTGTTGGCTCGGTGTCCTACCCGGGGCATCGTAGCTCCATTTGTGAGGGCTTTTTGTATGACATTTTCATATATCATCAATCAAAACATTGGACGTTTGTTGCATTTCAAATCTTGTGCTCTTTTCCTTTCTGTGTTATATATATTGCAAAACAGCTATATTTACACACACTCACTTATACAGGTTTCAATCCACTCTGGATCTCACTGGTAACAGCTCTGCTACCGCCAGTTATGACTTCGAAAATCCGATCAACTTGGCCGAAGACGAAGGTGAAGATGATTGGGAAGTGCCTGGTGAACTCGCAAGACTGCTACTCCAGGAAGAGAGGGCTATTCAACCACATGAAGAGCCTGTGGAAACAATCAACTTGGGTACTGAGACAGATAGGAAAGAGGTCAAGATTGGTGCCAATCTAGAGCTCAGCGTGAAGCAGCAATTGATCCAGATGCTACAGGATTACATGGAGATTTTTGCTTGGTCCTATGAAGATATGCCTGGTTTGGATGCCGACATTGTAGTTCACCACCTGCCAACCAAGGAAGATTGCCCTCCGGTAAAGCAAAAAGTCCGACGGATGCGTCCAGAGATGTCTGAAAAGATCAAGGCTGAGGTTATGAAACAGTTTGATGCCGTGTTTCTTGCAGTGACCTCTTACCCTCAGTGGGTTGCTAATGTGGTACCAGTGCCGAAGAAGGACGGTAAAGTCAGAATGTGTGTCGACTACAGGGATTTGAACAGGGCCAGCCCCAAGGATGACTTCCCCCTACCTCACATTGATGTCCTTGTTGACAATACAGCTCAACACAAGGTGTTCTCCTTCATGGATGGTTTTTCAGGGTATAATCAGATCAAGATGGCTCCAGAGGATATGGAGAAGACTACATTTGTGACTCAGTGGGGGACCTTCTGTTATAAGGTCATGCCATTCGGACTGAAAAATGCTGGGGCAACCTATCAACGTGCCATGGTTGCCTTATTTCATGATATGATCCATCATGAGATTGAGGTATACGTTGATGACATGATTGCAAGGTCTCAAACTGAGGAGGAGCACCTTGACCATCTGAGGAAGTTATTTGACCGACTCAAGTTGTACAAGCTAAGGTTGAATCCCAACAAATGCACCTTTGGGGTGAGGTCCGGAAAATTGCTAGGTTTCATTGTAAGTGATAAAGGTATTCAAGTGGACCCTGCCAAAGTAAAATCCATACAAGAGATGCCGACTCCAAGAACAGAGAAAGAAGTCAGAGGCTTCCTGGGACGACTGAATTACATTGCCCGCTTCATCTCACATCTGACTGCTACTTGTGAGCCAATCTTCAAATTGCTGAAGAAAGATCAAGTAGTACGCTGGAATGATGAATGTCAGGCCGCCTTTGAAAAGATAAAGGAATACCTCCAAGAGCCACCCATTCTTATGCCACCGGTGGAAGGAAGACCTCTGATACTATACTTGACAGTACTTGACAATTCAATGGGGTGTGTGCTGGGGCAACATGACGAGTCTGGCCAAAAAGAGCACGCTATTTATTACTTGAGCAAAAAGTTTACCGACTGTGAGTCTCGTTACTCACTGCTTGAGAAAACTTGCTGCGCTCTTGTATGGGCTGCTCGCCGGCTGAGACAGTATATGCTGACTCACGCCACTTTATTGATTTCAAAGATGGATCCCATCAAGTACATATTTGAAAAGCCCGCTCTGTCTGGAAGAATAGCGAGATGGCAAATGATCTTGACAGAATATGACATCCAGTATACAACTCAGAAAGCAATTAAGGGAAGTGTACTGGCAGATCATTTGGCACACCAACCTGTGGACGATTACCAATCATTGAACTTTGATTTTCCGGACGAAGACATCATGGTGGTAACTGACTGTGAAGTACCTGGACCGGATGAAGGACCTTAGGAAGGATCCCGATGGTCTATGCATTTTGATGGAGCCTCCAATGCTTTGGGTAACGGCGTCGGCGCTGTAATCATATCTCCTAAAGGAACTCATACTCCCCTCACTGCCCGGTTATGTTTCAGCTGCACCAACAATATGGCGGAATATGAGGCATGTATCATGGGTTTACAAGCTGCAATCGACCTAAGGATCAAATTTCTAAGTGTCTTCGGAGATTCCGCTCTCGTGATCAATCAGATCAAAGGCGAGTGGGATACGAAACACCTGAATCTTATTCCTTACAAGGAGTATGTGTCGACCTTGCTTCCCCACTTTGAAGAAATAACTTTCGAACACTTCCCTAGAGAGGAGAATCAGCTAGCGGACGCCCTGGCTACGATGTCTTCAATGTTCAAAGTTAAATGGGACAATGAGGCTCCCTGAATCATTATCTGGAAGTTGGATGAACCGGCATACTGCTGCGAGCTCGAGGCTGAGAAGGTGATTGAAAAACCCTGGTATCATGAGGTGAAGAGGTACTTGGAAGCTCAGGAATACCCTGAAGGTGCGTCTGTCAATGATAAGAAGTTCATGAGGAGGTTTGCTGCAAAATTCTTCCTCAGCAACGGCATTCTCTACAAACGGAATCATGATTCAACTCTGCTACGTTGTGTGGATAAGGCTGAAGCAGAGAAAATTATGATGGAGCTGCATGAAGGCACATTTGGGACACATTCCAGTGGACACACCATGGCTAAGAAAATCCTTCGGGCGGGATATTTCTGGTCCACGATGGAAGCCGATTGTTACCAACACTCCCGAGCTTGTCACAAATGCCAGATCTATGCTGACAAGGTGCATATCCCTCCGGTTCCTTTGAATGTCCTGACGGCACCTTGGCCTTTCGCAATGTGGGGCATCGATATGATCGGTGAGATCCGACCAACGACATCCAATGGGCATCGCTTCATCTTGGTGGCGATCGATTACTTCACGAAGTGGGTTGAGGCAGCTTCCTACGCCACAGTAACCAAAAGCGTCGTGGCACGTTTCATCCGGCATAATCTGATCTGTCGGTACGGCGTCCCAGAAAGAATCATTACGGATAATGGTACCAATCTCAACAACAAAATGATCACTGAACTCTGTGAACAATTCAAGATACAGCACCACAATTCTTCTCCCTACCGGCCGAAGATGAATGGGGCTGTAGAGGCAGCCAATAAAAATATCAAGAAAATTGTGCAGAAGATGACAGTGACCTATAAAGATTGGCACGAGATGTTACCGTTCGCTCTTCATGGGTACCGCACCTCAGCAAGGATGTCAACCGGGGCAACTCCCTTCTCCTTAGTCTATGGCATGGAGGCAGTCTTGCCAATTGAAATCCAGATACCCTCTCTCCGGATAATGAAGGATGCAGACTTGAATGAAGATGATTGGATCCAGACTCGACTTGATCAATTAAATCTGATTGACGAAAAGAGGCTCACTGCTATCTGTCATGGTCAAACGTATCAAAAACGGATGATCAGAGCATTTAACAAGAGAGTCAGACCACAAGAGTATCAAGTTGGGGACCTGGTAATCAAACGCATCATCCTTCCTCAAAGTGATCCCCGGGGCAAGTGGACCCCTACATACGAAGGGCCATTTGTGGTTAAACGTGTGTTCTCAGGAGGAGCCATGATCCTAACCACCATGGATGGTGACGATCTTCCTCACCCCGCCAATGCAGACATAGTGAAAAAATACTACGCATAAATCAAAGACCCGCTAGGTTGACATACCTAGGCAAAAATAAGGGCTTCCCGGCGAACCAAAAGGGTTCGGGCAAAAATAAGGGATGAAATGAATAAAAATCTGTACACCCGGCAAGTCGAAAACCTGAAAAGGCGGCTTGGGCAAAAATGGGTATCCCGGTGGGCTGAAAACCCGAAAGGGCGGTCCAGGCAAAAGTTAGGGATAAAAGCGTAACACTATGTCTCATTGGATCACTTCGCATCCAGAATTCGGCATCAACTATCTGGCTCAGATTTCGGCATCGACCAATCAGCTTCATCTTCGACCAGGCGGCAAAGCGATGAGACGCTTGAAGACATAAAGGCGATAGCAGAGTTGGAACCCAGTGGGATTGTTCACATAGCTGTTTTGTTTCCTTTTTTCAAATTGTAACCTCTATGTTATTTGGCGGCGTCCTCTTACTAGGATGTCAGCCTCCTGTACAAAAACGCCTATTCACAGGCAAAGTTTAAATCAATACAAATTCACTTGTCCATACAAATTACCCTTGTTTTCCTTTTTTCTGTTTTGCCTTGCGAAGAACGTCCAATGTTCATTTTTGATATATGCACTTGACATTAAATTGCCTATTCGTAAATGTTTACATATGAAACAAGAGATTGATTACAGGTGACATCAGAAACAGGGGCAATGTGGAGTTGTCTGATGAAGTCTGGTTGTTTTGTCCGCCAAGGTGCCAAGGTAGATTCAACTGAAGAATGTGGCCAAATCATCTCAACTCCCCGCAGAGTAAAACAAGGTTCAGCAATACTTTCCCCAAGCAGAGTTGACTCTCCGACGATCCTGAAAAGGCACAACATTCCCCGGTAGGTCTTAAGGCTCATCCCCAGTAGATTCTGGAAGCTTATCCCCTGCAGAGTACGGACGTCTCTCCCGAGTTTTATTTAGAGTTATTTCCTCACAAGGACTTATAACTGGGTTATCCTCAGCTAAAAAACACGGAAGATCGCCCTCGGCAACATTCCTTCAATCCCCAGCGGAGTTTATCTTTGGTATCCCCAGCGGAGTTTATCTTTGGTATCCCCAGCGGAGTTCATCATCATTATCCTCAGCAGAATCCATTATTTAAGTCCTCAACAGACCTCTCAGCAAACTTCGGCCAAATATCTCTTCCACAGAGCAACTCCCCGGCCGTTCGTCAAGGATTTATTTTCCTAAGACGAAATTACATTCATAAACATTTCACATTTTCATACATCTTGCTTACATATATGATGAAGTGCATACGACACCACCTCATGCTGAACATCATGACATCGTGCATATCATACATCATGACGTTGCATACAACTTACGTTTTTGCCTTTTCAGGAAAAAGACAATCCCAAAAACAACTACCTTCAACTGTCACAATTCCAGATCCGATACCTGTATCTAGCCAGGGCACATCTGAGAGTGATCAGTTTCCAGACTCGATTCCTGTATCCAGCCAGGGCACGTCTGAAGAGTTCGAAGATTCGATTCCTGTATCCAGCCAGGGCACATCTATCAACTACAACATTTCCAGACTCGATTCCTGTATCTAGCCAGGGCACGTCTGAAGAGTTCGAAGATTCGATTCCTGTATCCAGCCAGGGCATATCTGTTGACCACATTTCCAGACTCGATTCCTGTATCTAGCTAGGGCACGTCTGAAGAGTTCGAAGATTTGATTCCTGTATCCAGCCAGGGCATATCTGTTGACCATGTTTCCAGACTCGATTCCTGTATCTAGCCAGGGCACGTTTGAAGAGTTCGAAGATTCGATTCCTGTATCCAGCCAGGGCACATCTACTAACGACTATTTCCAGATTCAACTCCTGTATCCAGCCAGGGCACATCTGTGAGCAACCAATTGTAGATTCGATACCTGTATCTAGCCAGGGCATATCTGCATAAGGGGACTGAAGATCAAATACTTGTAACAAGCCAGGAAAACATCTGTCTTTCTCAAATATACAAGTTCTCGCTAAGGAATCTCTTATGCGATCGACACTTCCAAATGGCATCTATAAGCCCATTCCCGACAAGGTTCTGTCACATCTCCAGATGGCATCTATAAGCCCATCTCCCTATCCACCATCTCTCCAAATGGCATCTGTAAGCCCATTCCCGACACCACATTGTTGAGACTCCAGCATGCGAGTGCAAATTTCCGGGCACTCTAGTGTCCAATCTCCTTTTACCCTTGAGTCACGAAAGGCGAACTCGCCAATCTAACTCTTCAGGTCCAAGAAGATTGAACAGGGGCAACTATTGTACCCCAAAATTTTCCCTCCCATTTCCTCAACATTTTCTCATCACAAGACCCTTGAAGATCAAGATCCAGTTAGGGTTTCCTCTGCTCAAGACTTCTCTTTGCACTATGGACTCAAATTAGGGTTTGTGTTTGCCCTAGGATGTTTTGACCTAAAATGCCTAAGATGACTTTCATGCTTCATATTGGACTCCCAAGTTTACCCATACCAAGTTTCAAGTCTTGATTCCAAGTTTTGCCCAGTCAATTGGGCAGTTGACCTAGAAATCAGCTGTATTGGGAAAAAGTCAACTGTGGCCAATTGACAGTCAAATCTCATGGAAATTGACCCACATCAACATTATGAACTCATATGGACCATTTGATCAAGTTTGGATCACAATTCCACAAGAAATTTGATCAGATCACCAAAAGGGCAAAATGGTCATTTTTAGGGTTTTGACTGCACAAAGGCAATTTTTGACTGTTTGACCTAACCAATGGCAAACCAAGCTCACATATGGACTCAAGGACTCAATGAAATTGTCTTGACACATTCATCAAGCTCAAAAGATCCCAAGTACACAAGATTGACAGTTGAATTTCCCAGTCAATTGATCAATTTTGACTGTACACTGAAAAGTCAAACTTTGACTTTTTGGTCAAAATCAAGAGTCAAGATTCATTTTTCATCAAAATATATCAAATCATGAAACTTGTTCACCAAGAAATCACAAAATGCAAATTAGGGTTAGAAAATGGAATTTTTCATAACTTAGAATTTTTCTAAGTTATGAAAAACCCTAATTTTTTCCCAACTTTGCCCCATCTTTTCACCAAGATCCATTTGGATTCAAACAAAAGTCAAAACATGAAAGTTGTAGCTTGTTGCATAATCTACAACTTTGATTCACAAAGTTTTCTCATTTGAAGCTTGTATCTCAAGTTACAATTTTTTGAATAAGGGCACTAAACCATTTTTAACTTAGTGAAATTTTAACCTATTTTGACAAGGTTTTCTACCCCACTTCAAGGCCATTTTCCATACCCTTCCACTTGGAATTTCAACTTTCATTTCAAAGATGGATTGTAGTACACATTCCAAGATTTCCAAAATGTCCAAGAACTCATCAAACAACCTCATAACTTGAGAGATTCGAATTTCACAAGTTGGCAAAAATTCACTTTTGTTCTTCATCAAAACATGTCCATAACTTTGCAAATTTGAACTCAGCATGCTTTAGGCTTGATTACAGGTCCTTGAACCATTCCATACTCAATAATTTAATGCATATTCAATGTGTTAAGGTGTTGTTCTTTGAGTGCAAGCATTGTATGCAAGATTAATCCTAAACTAGATAAAGTGCTTTATCCATTTTTGTAAAAAGCTAGCTTTATGTCAAATTGAAATCCAAGCAAGTACAAGCAAAATCCTTTTGGCACAAGATTATGGACAAGTTGCTCTGATCAAGAGAAGATTATGCAGCAGGATTAGAGGCCCCCTACTGACCTAAAACACCAAGTGACCATTGTTTCCTTAAAATTCAAGTAACATTGCATAACTTGTGCCAACTTTGATCTCAGCTCACAAACACAAGAAAGAAGTTAGCAAACACATCAGAAAGAACATATCCAAGCTAACACACGAGCCCTTGCCCTCTCAAACACTCCCATTGCCATAATCACCTTGAAACTGCTCAAACAGAACAACCCCTGCAGATTGAGTGCTATCTCTCAATCCCTTCGAGCATTTTGGTCCAAACTTGTTCCTCTACCTTCCTTACAACCTATGCAAGCTAACCATGACCTAAAACCTGATCTGTAATCCCTCTAACAATTTCCACCATTTTCATTTTTTCCTTTTGCAGTTGAAGTTCTATAGCTTGATTCAGAAGCTCTCAAGACCAAGTAAGCATTGAAACAGCATCCCTGGACCTCAAGGAAGCTTTTCCAATCATCACCTTGCACTGAAGGTTCCTACATTTCCAGTTTGAACTTCAACTGAACAGGTAAGTTTTTGAATTCGTATCTCTCTTATAAGGCATTGTTAGCTTTAGGTTTGTGAAGAGAACATGTCATAATCATTGCCCTGAACATGCCTATATAAGTAGATTTTATTTATATTATGTGTGTTGCAAGAATTTGATGCCTGAACTTTGAACAAAAATTAGGTTAAAATTTGGGAGAGAAGAAATTCTCTCTCATTTCTGAGAGTTAGATCATGTTCTTTATATGTATAAAATCGTGAGATTATGCTTTACATGTTTTGTGTTGAAAGTTTGTTCAAAGGATCAAAGAATCAGGACCTTGATGTTGAAGCAAGAGGCACGCGTTTTTGAACTCAGTCTTGGCCAAAGGTTGAAGACAGTGTCTTCTTGGGCTGGGCTTTTGTGTTATTTCTCTTCACACCATTTTTTTTATTCACACCCCCTGAGCCCATTTGTTCATTTTTTAACATTTTTGACTTTTTCCTTTTTTGTTTGACTTGTTTATTTTTTCCCAGCACATTAAAATTTTGAAAATATTTTTTCCATCATTTTTTGTATTTATTGCATATTTATTTGTTTATTTCCTTTGTTTATACATAAACATTATATATATACTATTATTAGAATAAATAGAAAAATAGAGTAAATACATTTTTATCATTTCTTACCTTCTGAAAATATTTCACATAAAAATACTTTTTTTATTTATTTTATTAAAATATTAAATATATATTATTTTGTATATAATGCATATTTAAGAACTTAATATATATATATATATATATATATATATATATATATATATATATATATATATATATATATATATATATATATATATATATATATATATATATATATATATATATATATATATATATATATATATATATGTTTATTAATATATTTAAGTTAGAATATAAAAATACTTGAATTTTTCATTTTATCAATATTTGATACAAAAATACTTTTTCCATAATATACTTCATTTTATTTTATTTTTTTTATAAATAATAAATAAATATTTGTATTAAATTAGATAATAATACATTTTCTTTAAAATTAGGGTTTTTGCCCTTATTTCAAAATGCTCCAAAAAAAATAATATTTCTTTTATTTTCTTTTCTCTTTTACATAAATAATATTTTTTCATACATATACAAAACATTTCTTTGGCATCTTGCATTCTTATTTAATTTTTGTGCATTGATTAAATTGCAAATATTCAACATGATGTAATAATTTAGGTTTAAATTACTTGTCAATATCCCCATTTGAACATTTGTACCCCCCTTCCCATATTTGGTTTTGTAATAGCTTAGTAATTTAAATTTCGCACTTTATTGCTTTCTAATGATAACATATTAGAATTAGGGTTTGTATGCGAAAAAACGACAAAAAATAGTTATGACCTAATCTCAAGATAAACAAGCATGAAAATGGACACACAAATCACACTTGCACCCCCTAGGGTATCCCACTTGTTGCCTTTCAAAATTGGGCCATATTGCATGTTGAACTTCTTTGGGCAAAACAAACAAATTGAATGATCATAGTCCCTCGATAAAACTTTTCAAAACAAACAAAAACAAATGATCAAGTCCCTTAAAGAAAATTGCCCAAAGACATTTAACGCCGTTGCAATTATGGTCTAAACGATGACCCGCGCCTGTCCCTTTCCCATCCTAACATAAGGTTGTCCATCAAGTTCAATGGTGGAACAAACTTGTTAAAAGGGTTAAAACATAGCAATAATCTTTTGAGAAATTTAGGAGTAGATAACCTCTTAGTTACTTGAATCAAACTTGCAAACTAAAACACTTGCCTAATTTCAAAACCATACCTCACAACACTTTCAAAACAACTTTCAAAAACAAATGAAAATCTTTTCAAAAGACATACACCTTTGTATACATCCCCACATGGATCATTACAAAGGTTTCCTCCACATTGGCTTCTTTTCAAAAACATTTTCAAACCCACACACTCAAGCACCATTTCAAACAATTAAAAACAAAAGGCAAGTGAGCTAAGCAAGTAACTAAGAGCCCATGGATAACCATGGATAGAAAGGGTGCTAATACCTTCCCTTTCTATAATCTACTCCCCGAACCCAAGAAAACATCTCAAAAGGTTTTTGCTGTGCTTTTTAACCTTTTCTTAGGATAAAATAAAAAGTCGGTGGCGACTCTTGCTCAACCGAAACATTTGCGAATACAAAATGCAAAACCTCAAGTCAGTTCTCCCACCGTATCACAACTGGTCTCTAATCCTACGTCTATGCAGCGACATCAACAAGGTAATCAACGTAAAGAGGTCGCGCCTAAGAGACAATTCACCAAAATCAACATGTCGCTAGCTTAAGCGTTACAACACATGTTGAAGGAAGGATTCATTACGTTAAAGGCTCCTCTACAGAATCCTAACACCTCTGCTCCTAGCTACCACCCCGGCGAAAGGTGTGCATACCATTCGGATAGTCTTGGACATGATATAAATGGTTGATGGGCTCTGAAGAACAAAATTCAGGATATGATTGACGCCAAGGAGATTAAATTCAACCTTCCAGAGACTCACCACGTGGTGACTGCTCCCAGGCCTAATCATTGAGAGCTTCTAGTTCATTTGTGATTTTTAAATTGTAATTTCCTTTGCTTGTTCAAACAATTACTGTCATGTCAAACTTTGGTTTTCCCATTAATGCATTACATATGTTTATTTTGAATTATGTCATCTTCATTATATTTAAACTGCTTTCTTACTTCCTTTTTGTAATATTCAACTCTCGATTAGAAGTTGTAAGCTTTTAGAGGGAGGATGACGAAAATAATACCATAATCTCTACAATATGCTTTGGAACAGAGCTTGCTGACGATGTACAGGCATTGTTTCAAATCCTAAACAATGGAGTTATAAGGAAGATAATCCCTAGTCAACCCCTTTGAGCCTAATAAGTAGGAGTTTTTCTTTAATTAAAACCCTTAATCATAACCTGGGGCAAGGTAGCTTTTCTCAGTTAATTCAGATACGCATTCAGTCTCAATCTTCCACTTCATACATAATGAATGGAATCAAAGACGTCCTTCCAAATCAGAAGAGGGTGATGGTTCCACAAAATCATCAAGACAGACAGTAGTTATCTCTCAAAATAAAAAGCCTGTTAAGTCAAAAACCTATGAAGGAGACTTGAGAAAAAACTGGGGCATCCCACTGACTGTAATCACAAAAGAACCAGTTCAGACAAAGGTATGGATAATAAATAAAAAAGGTCTCTACGAATCCTCTACAAAAAAAATATATTACAAAAAAATAATGATTGCCTTCTCAAATAAACTTTCAGTATCCGAACCATCACCAGAATATCAGAGAAAAGATTCTAGACTCAATTGGGATTTAAACACACGATTAACCGAGTATAGGACTGAAGAACATCACGAAGAACGGGTTGGGTACAAATAAATTTTAAGCCTTTATCCTTTGTTTCTTAAAACGTGAACCAGGCTACGTTACAACCCTTAAAAGTCTTAACTGAACCATGGGTTAGTTCAGAAGCATAATGTCACAAAAGATATCTTGACTCCAGTAGGACTTGCTATAAATCCTGAGTTGATATCACATTCTTGCAAATTTTTTGTTTTACTGAAAAAAAATGAACTTTCAAAAACTTCAAGGCAAACATAAATTTTGCATTATTTGAACATCTTTGTTTGCATATAGCTATTGTTTGACAGCGGAGAAATTCACACGAAAAATAGCCAAGGAACAAAAACTTTCTCAATGAAAAGATTCACCTCAAATTGGAAAAACACTTCCATCCAATGGGGCACAGAATAATCATTGTCCAACACCTCTGGGGGAAGTCAAGTCAAAATTCCAAGAAATTTCTCATAAGGTCCTGAATAGCCGGGGCAAATCTCCATCACTTGGGGCATCAAGTGTGATTTCCGTCAAAAGAGCACGTACAATCAAACAAGATCAATGTTCCCCAAAAAATTTCTTCTCAAAATAAGAATTCCAAGCGGAAACATTCTAAATAAAGCAGACTTTCTTCGAGAAACAGTCCAAGTACGATCCAGAGACGGATGTCATCCTGACACTTATTCAGATTCTCTTCTTGTAACAGTTCAGGTACAATCTAGAGATGGATGTCATCTTGACACTTATTCAGATTCTCTTCAAGCAACAGTTCAGGTACGATTCAGAGACGGATGTCATCCTGACACTTATTCCAGATTCTCATCTAGAAACAGTTCAAGTACGATCCAGAGACAAATATCATCCTGACACTTATTTAGATTCTCTTCTAGCAACAATTCAGGTACGATCCAGAGACGGATGTCATCCTGACACTTATTCTAGATTATCTTCTAGAAACAGTTCAGGTACGATCCAGAGACGGATGTCATCCTGATACTTATTCATATCTCATCTAGAAACGGTTCAGGTACGATCCAGAGACGGGTGTCATCCTGACACTTATTCCAGATTCTCGTCTAGAAACGGTTCAGGTACGATCCAGAGACGGATGTCATCTTGATACTTATTTCATACTATCTTCTAGAAATAGTTCAGGTACGATCCAGAGACGGATGTCGTCCTGATACTTATTCAGATCTCATCTAGAAACGGTTCAGGTACGATCCAGGGACAAATGTCATCCTGATACTTATTCAGATCTCATTTAGAAATGGTTCAGGTACAATCCAGAGACGGATGTCATCCTAATACTTATTCAGATAATCTTTTAGAAACGGTTCAGGTACAATCCAGTGACGAATGTCATCCTGATGCTCATTCAGATACATCTCCAGATACAATCATGACTTAGATTTCGCTCTGAGAATCCCCAAGCAGTGCACGAAGTTTTTCTTCCCCAATAGAGTTTATTTCTCTAACAACGAAAGTTCATCTCCCATCAATTCAACTTCAACAAAATTTGAAGACCTACATTCTTCATCCCCAGCAACAATCAGGGATTTACTTTCCCTAATTCAACAACACTGGAATGGAACAGTTGATATGTTCATACATTGCATTCATGCACCATTCTTCTAACATCATAGCATATGCATCACAAATGCATATATCACAATCTCATTTATTTTGAGAGCATCATGCAGTTCATACATCATGACATCGCATGAAACTGACTTTACCTTTTCAGGTTGAATTCGTAGACAGACGAACACTATCAACTTATACAGCAGGTAAAATATTAATGGCTGAAACCAGACGGGGAAATTATCTATGTGACCAACAAAGCGAGATCCATATTAATACCTGTAATAAGCTAGGAGAACTATTTGTGGACGATCGATTCCAGATTAATACTTGAAACTAGATAGGACGACTATCTCAGTGACCGACAATTTTCAAGTTCCAGATTAATACCTGAAACCGGACAGGACAACTATCTGCAAATAGCTGATTTATAGATTAACACCTGAAACCAGACAGGAAAACTATCTATACAACCAGACGAAGAAATCTTACACGGGTTCCTTCTCATCATCCAGAAACGGCCCCACACAGGCTCCTCCTCATATATCTCTGGATGCAGACTAGAACGAACTCATCCTGGAATAGCCCTACACAGGCTCCTTCTAATACATTTTTAGGTGACAATTAATTCCCTTATCCCCAGCAAGTTACTGTGAATCCTGGATTTCAACCAGAAAACAGCAAACTCCCATCTCTCCAGAGATAACTCTTCAGCATATCCTTGGACAACTGAAGTTCCTAGATTCTATTCCCTACAGAGTTTCCTCAAGCAAAAGAATAACAGAAACCCACATTCCCCAGCAGAGTCCTCCTCAGGCAGCAGGAACAGGAATCCCCACAAGGATACCTCTTAGGAAATCAACATCTACTTTGGATGGCATCTTTAAGCTCATCTCTGACGACTCTCTGTCATCTTATCCAAATGGCATTTGTAAGCCCATTCCCGCCATCATCAACCATCAGTGTTACTCCATGCGAGTGAAAATTTATGGGCACTCTAGTGTTCAATCCTCTTCCCCCTATAGATCACAAAAGGTAGACAAGCAAATCTAAATCGTCAGATTTAAGAAGATTGAACAGGCGCATCTGTTGTACCCCAAAATTTGACCTCTCATGTTTTCTAAGATGTTTCCTTACATGGGTGGTTACAAACACTTGTCTAAAGAAAATGAATTTTTTTTAAGATAGTCAAGTGTCTTTCGATGGGCATCTAAACAAGGTGTCTTTAGATTGGTATCTTGACAAGCACCGATTGGGCATCTAAATCTTTCGAGCAAGCTTTGTTTCAAAGTCTTCGATTAGGCATTTAGCACTCTTCGATGCAGGTCTAATTCACAAAATTCGAGTGGGTGTTGGGTCCCATTTCGATCACGTTCAAATCACAAGGCTTCGACTGCGCATTGGCTACTTCAAGTTTGCCTTTGATTCACAAGGCAAGAACCCCCTACAATTTTGTTTCGATTCACCAGCAATGACCTCCTGCATGCTTACTTTTTATCCATTAGACAAAGGACTTCCTACATGCCTTCGATTCACAAGGAAAAAGGTTTCTTTCGACTTGCCTTCAATTCACAAGGCAAAGGGTTCCCTCTTCATGCCTGCTTTCATTTCACAAGCACAAGATTGCCATATTATGAACACACAAAATGGTGCCTTCGAAGGACATACGCTTGGTCTACTTGAAAGACACACATTTGCTAGAAATAAACTTGTTTTGCCTTTTGATGAGGTTTGGTTCAAGATGCTTACTGGGCAAGATATTATATGCTTCCAAGACCAAGCTTCATGCACCATTACATTCATGACAAAGAGTTAATCGAAGGACAAGACGAATAGAGGCTCAATCGACGAATCCCCAATGATGAGAATTGGAGTCATTTGAAGGAGACAACTCCGGGTTAATCGAAGAGCAAGGATAAGGTGTACTTTGAAGGCATGTTAACAAGGTGTCCTTCGATTGTCATATCAGAGTAAGATGTCTTTAGATAATTAAGCAATCAATGCAGAAACAGACTGATCGAAGAAGCTCTAATAAGGAGGTTTCTGAACACTTCGAATTAAGACTCTTGGCCAATCGAAAAGCAACACTGGATGGCATTCGAATGAGCCTAATGTGTCTGGGTTCATCCCAAGGCTTAAAGAGGCATGAACATTTCAAAAATGGAAGTCTCTTAATGTGTCTGATTTTGGTCTCATAGCCTTCAAAGCTGGGTTAATGGATGTCTCTTGCCATTTCCATGCACCCTCATCTCCTATAAATACAAGACACTCACACCACCGGTCAGGGGGGGGGGGATACCACATACTTACGCGCATACACACTGGAGACATAAGCCTAGGAACCATACACATATATTGGCTTACACGCATACACAACATAAGAGAAGCACACCAAAAACTCTCAAAACTCAGCAAGATCACACCATACTTGCCTCTCTCTTTTCGAATCCAAGAGCACCCAACAACTCCACTCCACCTACAAGTTCCAGTTTCAAGCAAGGTAAGCCCCCTTGACCTTGCATCTTTCGTTACAGCATAACATGTAAATAGCCTTTCACTTACTTTTTTTCGTTTCAGCATAACATGTAAACAACCTTCTAGTTATATTCTTTGTTGATGTACCCTTTGTTTGTTTGCTTTTTTGTCCAAATATATGTTGGAACTAACCTGTACAGGCTCAAACGAAAGACAAAGAGGGTGTGAATGAAGGATATACAGTCATGCTGCTATGCAGGTCCATATTACTTCATAGTCGAAATCGAAAGAAGCAGGGGAGTTTGTAGTCGAAGGTTGCTCATGCCCACTCCCTGGATCAATCGAAAGAAGTAGAGAAGGTTGCTCATACTAACTCTCAAACTCAGTCGAAAGAGGCAGGAAAATATGCAAATCGAAGCTTGCTCACGTCAACTCTCAAGCTCAATCGGAAGAAGGAAAATGAACGGTGAATTGAAGGAGTCTGTTGCATGGATCGAAGAACTCATTTCTCCTCTTTATTTTGTTCTTTGTTTTTACATTTTCTTGCCTTTCTATTTGGTTGTAATAGCGCAGGACCCTTAATTTTCTTGCATATTAACTGCTAGATGTATGAGTAATAGGATTGTATGGCAAAGATTAAAATCCAAACGCTAGCAAACCTAACAAAAAAGACAAAAATAACTGAAACATAACACACATTGCACATATACACCTCTAGGGTATTCCCACTTCGGTTACCTTTGGAAATAGTCACGTCCCTTGAAACGGGGACACTTTAGCAAAGACCCGTAAAATAAAAGATCATAGTCCCTCGATGACCCTAAAGTTGCCTTTCGATAAATGATCTAGTCCCTGAACAAAAATTGCTAAAGCGTCTCTACATGTTCCCTTTATGACTGTACGTCCCTTCGAATGTCTCTCATACATCCAACGATAGGGCTACCTACTCACTAATAGTAGGATAGCACTGTCTAAAGGATAGGAGGAAAAGAATAACTTTTTCGAGTACGAGTAGATAGCTATTAGATGCTTGCTCAAATAAAACAAACTTTTTACACTTACACATTTCAAAAACAACGTTCATAAACATTTTCTTTGTCAACACTCTTGAGGACTGATACAAGAGTTATCACAAAGCAAATTGCCGCACTAAGGCATTTTCAAAAACATCTTTTCAAAACACACAAAAAGGACAAAGGTATTTTATAAAATGAGCTAAGCATCTAAGAGCCCATAGAAAACTACGGATGGAAAGGATGTTAACACCTTCCCTTTCCATAATCTACCCCCCTTACTCAGAAAATTCTCGAAAAGGTCTTTTTATGTTCTTTTCACCATTTCCTTAATTTAGATAAAAGAAAAGTCGGTGACGACTCTTGCTTACCGCAATATTTGCAAACACAAATGCAAAACCAGTATAACAATCAGTTCTGCCACTATATCACAACGGGTATCTAGATATATGGAGAATCAGGAAGAATACACCACCAATTTCTTTTTCATCCTTTAATTACGAAAAATTGCCTTGATTTAAATTGTACTAAAGTCTTTGAATTGAGGTGCATTGTGAGTGAATTGTTGGATTTGACTTGATGAATGGTATTCTTTGAACAATGATGTTGGTTTTATGTATGGATATGGATGATGTTGGATTGTTATGCTCGTGTATACTATGGCATGTATGGATTTTTGAGTGTAGACATATGTGCATTATATTGGAATTTGAATATGACTTGGATTGTTTGAGTGTGTTGAACTCAAACGATGCCTTGTTTCCTTGTATTGATTGTGTTAGAACAATGGTGCTTTGTTGTTTACATTTGGAACTGATTTGATGCATATAGCATGTTTGGACTGGTTTTAGTGGATTATATCAGCACATAAAGTTGGCCCTTGAGTTGAATGCATAATGTGGATTGCCTGTGTGTTTGAATGTCATGGTACTGATGGATTATATGATGATTGCACATGTATGTAGGTTGTTTGTGTATGCATGAGGGAATAAAATTTGGATGTCATAGCATATTATTTATTGATGTTTCATGGTTGTTTATTGTACTGATACAGGCTAATATATATCATTTATTTTGTGTAGGTCATGGCAAGAGCAGGTTGAATTGGTGGTCATATATGAGGTTGAATTTGGTTTGAAGTCATTGAAGAAACATGGTTATGGCATAGTACCTAAACACATGGTGCACAAGGTGATGATTATGATGGATGATGAAATGAGGATGGCTTGAAGACTTAGGAAAATGCGTCTAGGGGTCAAAGTCTGGTCCTGGTTAACTGTTGACCAAAAATTCAACAGTGACACAATGTGTAAATTTCAATGTGCTTTCCATTTTTGTGTAGTGTAGTATTGTATTTGAATATTTGCAAGGGATTGGTAATGAAATTTGACTTTGTATGGATAACACTTGAATACATGTTTTCCCTCCTTTTTAAATTTGAACTTTCTTTATGTTTTGCCTTGTGTATAAATCAATAGCCAATGTAGCCAAAAGAATGTAGTAGTGGTCAAAGGTTTGATTAACAGTGTCGACCCTGTTGACCAAAAGTCAACCACTTCTTTTCTTTCCATTTTTTCATGTGATTTCTATACAACAAGCAACTTGTATTTTGTAATGTAAATTGTAATCCAAACAAACCTTGAATCCAATTGAAGTTTCCCTCTCTTTCAATTAGAATTCAAATTCTTCTATACCTTCTTTAATATCATTGTATCAATAATGTACCCAATAGTGTAGCAAGAGTCAACCATAAATGAGAAAGTCAACTCAAATTAGTTAATAAAAGTCAACCTTCCATGGTTGACTTATTGACCAAAAGTCAACTTAGCCAAATGTATACATAGTTGACATTTGCCTTCTTTTCCCAAAGTTTTCTTCCTTATTTCAAATGATAGCAAGAGAAATTCCACATAACCAAAGTTAAGTTGTTCCCTAAGGAACCCTTGATTCTTTATATTGGTAACATTGATCATAACAAGGCTTCAACCTGTTCATCAAATTTGAGAACAAAACTCACACAATGCATAACAAAACCTTAACCTAAGAAAACTATCTTATCACAAAAGTCCATACATTAAAAAATTAAATTAACCAGTTAAATCTAATACTAATGAACCTTCGACCAAGTTTTGACATATGATGCAGATGAATGATATGGATGATTTACCTAAATAAATGTTCAAAAGAAATATGTATGAAAATGAGATAAACAGTAAGCCAAATGAATTAAAATAAGCGGCATGACAAATTTTGGGGTATGTCAAAATTTGTAATAAAAATAAATAAAAGTCAAAATTGGCGCAGTGTAGCATAAATAACAACAATAAACAAAAATAAAACTTAAAAACTAATTGTTACAAATAAAATACTCCAAAAAAAATTAATTTAGATGACCAATCTATAAAAACGGTTGAACTTAATTAACGTATCACAAATATAATTGGACAAGGATATTCTAATTTTTGAATATGAAAATTAGAATGACTTTAAACTAATTTTAAGTTAAATAAAAAAAAAATAGTAGTGTTAATTTTGGACACTACTAAGAAAATTTTATATTGAAAAATAAAAATAAATAAATAAGTTCAAAATAAATAAATAAAAGTAAATGTTGGTTTTTTTAGGTAAACAAAATAATAATAATCACTAATATTTACATATACAATTATAAGTTTTCAAATGTAATTTGAAGCTGTAATATCCAACATAAATATTTTTTTTAATTTTTATGAGTTGAGTTAAGACTTGTGAGGGAGTAAAACTTGATTTTGATTAACTGTTTTCTCCTCTTTTGTAACATTTAAACATCATTGGCCTAAAAAAGTAACGTCTTTCGGCTATTGGGTAACTTTATTCTCATGATTCATTTGGTGATTATCTTATATTAATTCATTTTTCCCTCCTTTATGATTAACTTGATTGTTATATTTTCTCACCTTTTTTTTCTCCTATCAACGTCTAATCTAATGATTATAATAAATCTTGCAAATATTTTATCTATCATTATTTGGGAAGTGGTCAGCAGTATCTTATTATAAAACCGAAACCACTAAATTCAAGGAAAATTGGGAATGTAATTAAGAGCCTTTAATCATAAAATCTTAGACATCATATGTGATAATCATTGAGATAATTAACAAAGTTCAACAAACAAATCATACAGGCGCTGGACATAGTATCACACGCTATAAAAAATCTATTGTCCATGTTATTTTAAAGACAAAATGGATTTTGTGTGGTCGGGGAAAATTTCACCGTACTTCACAGTAGACGTTAAATATTCTTGTAAAAAATATTAACTGATTAGTTTTTCTAATATTGGTCAGGAAGAACTGCAAACATTTAGGAAAATAGTGAGAATCAGTGTTTTGGGAGGGATGAATGGTCATCATTGTTAGTGGTTCAAAATTTTTCACGTGTGTGTCTCTTTCTCCTTTTTATTTTATTCATAGGTTGCCCCCTTCATGCAGCTTCGACCCCTTGCTTATAGCATAAACCTCAGTTTAATTGGTCTAATGACCATTAAATGACTTTGTAATGCCAATCTCTTTATAAACATAATGTTTCCCTTATTTATGGAAGATATTGTAACAAACAGAGTGATCTTTTGGATCCTGTAACAGCCAGAGTCAGAAATGGGAAGCCCATCCCAACTATTCGACCCATTCCAGTCTAAGAATAAAATCTAGGATGTACATAAGCTCTTAAAGCACGAGGCATATAAGTGTGAAGTGTTTTGAGTTTATCCTAAATCACATAAACTTGACATAAACGTATTTTAGGTTTATGCATTTTGATCGAGTAAGCTCCCGTAAATTCATGGTCTTGATGATGGATCAATTCCTGAGGGATTTACCCTGGCGCATATTGGGAAGATTTATTACTTTAATGAAGTCAGAAAAAGCTACAAATTTATTGGAGAAGCTGGAGAACCCTGGTGGATTCACGATTTAGAGAAATCAGAGAGCCTAAGTGGGATATCAACACATTGGAGTTATAGAACTTGGTAAGTTCTAGACCCGTTGACATCGTAGAACCCAGTAGGTTATAGGTATAGGGAAGTCGGAGAGCCCTAGAGGGATCTCGACCCATTGACGTCGTAGAACTTGATAGGTTCTAAACATAGAGAAGTTAGAGAGCTCTAGTGGGATCGCGACCTATTGAAGTTATAGAACCAGATCGGTTCTAGACAAAGGGAAGCCAGAGAGCCCCGGTGGGATCTCAACATGTTGATGTCATAGAACCTGGTAGGTTCTAGACGTAGGGAAGTCGGAGAGCCCCTGTGGAATCTTGACCCGTTGACATCGTAGAACCTGATAGGTTCTAAACATAGAGAAGTCGGAGAGCCCCGGTGGGATCTCAACCTATTGAAGTTATAGAACCTGATAGTTTCTAGACAAAGGGAAGTCTGAGAGCCTTTGTGTGATCTCAACAACCTCTTGAAGTCATAGAACCCGATAGGTTATAGACGTAGGGAAGTCGGAGAGCCCTAGTGAGATCTCAACTTATTGAAGTTCCATTTTAATTATGTTAATGCTTCAACTTGTTATTAGAATCACAATAGCCCACGTGGGTTTTCAAATATCAGTAATAACCAAATCCTGGAAGACTTAGGCATACATAGGTTGGAAAATCCCGAGTAGATCTTGTTTCATTCTTTATTGATTTTTATCTCTTTTATAAATAATTGATTTATTTGAATGGAAGTCGAAAGAGAACGGCCAACCCCAGTCGGATCTTAGCTTATCCTTAGTTGAGGTTTGTACCGTATAATCCCTAGTGGGCTAGGCCCTACTGCCCGGGGATTCTGATGGATTTGGCGTACTAAACACAGACCAGCCAGCCCTAGGTTGATCATGGTTAATCTTTATGTATGGCCGAGGATAAGTTAACCAAGCCTCTTAAGGTCAGAGGTATATTAACTTGACCAAAATGAGAGAGGTATATTAACATAGTTGCTTAAGGTCAGAGGTATGTTAACTTGATCGAGTCAGAGGTATATTAACATAACTAAGATGCCAAAGGTATATTAACATAGATGCTTATGGTGGAGTCTTGGTTAAATAAGGCCAAGGAAGCGGGATATGTTAGGGATAACATTACCATTGTTGAACCTTCTAGAGGAACATCTAGAACTAAAAAGATTAGGCTCATGAATATGAATCTTTAGAAAATAAGGAAGATCAAAGTTGTTGTTGTAGAACTATTGAATCTAATGACTCAAGTGATTCTGAGTTAGATGAGGACAACTTGCGTTGGCTCTTAATCTAAGAGGCTGAAGTGTGACGCCTTCTACTTGGAACTTGATGGCAAGGTTACAATTTTTTTATTTCAGTTTGTTGAACTTTTTTTGGATTTGTAAAGGCTTCATAGCCTCCAAATATATATGTACAATAACTGATCTAATGCTTGTTTCTAGTTTCTTGTTTTTATGGTTGACTAAATTTTGGCTAGGAATGTTTTTGAACATGGTTCTATGTTGTTATTGAGTAAGATGTTGCAACATCTTTATCAACTGCCATAACAGTTTTATTGTTATGAGTTTTTAGTCAAATATCGAAGGCAGATGTCATGACATCTTGATCTGATTCTGCAGTACAGCAGGCACTGCTATTTTAAATCTTGACAGATTTATTTGATTTTGGAATATTTCTTTTGGATATGTTTCAGTTAATTTCGCAGGTCATAAATATTTTATTTGGAACAAGGTTTAATATCTCCAACTGTACATTAGTAGCTAAATTGGATCCTTGAGAAAATTTAGGAAACTTTGTATTAGTTGTTCCAAGATTTAAGGAGATTTTGTTGCACAACATATACAACTCTCAACTTGTGGATCAAGAAGCTTCTGGACTTAGAACATCGAAGCCCATGGATTGAAGAAGTGTATTTAAAGAGAAGGCCTAAACCTAAAGTTCTAACTTTTATCTTTCAACAATTGTAAAATTAGGGGAAGAAGATAGTCTTAGGTTTTGAGAGTCTCTTGTGTATTGTGTAGGTGTTTGTCACCCTTGTATCTTTCGATACATGTGGTAGACTTAGTTTTCTCACTCGGAAGCCTTTAGGCAATGAGTTGAGTATTATTATTTGAGGAAGCTTGTAAGCAACTCTAAGTATTGTTCTTGGTCAAGAGTCTTGGCTAAGTACTGTAATGGAAGTATGGTCTTCTTGTTGAGTTATACTCATTGCAGTCACTGGGATTAAGACTGCTAGATATCACTGAGGTGATTTAGGAAGTGAGATATTGATTTCTCATATTTAGGGAGGACCTATGTAGAAGTTACATTGGGTATGGGTTAGGCGAGAAGTTGTAAACAAGGGAGTTTAGCTTTGAACTAATACTACTGATAGTGGACTTCCTTCCTGACTTGGTAGCCCCCAGACGTAGGTCATGCTGCACCGAACTGGGTTAACAACTCATTATGTTATTTATCATTTTGTAGTTTATGTTTTCTGTATGCGTTTAACTTGATGACTCTGTTCAGGATGTCATATCAGATATTGTAACATTTTTCCTGACATTGTTCTGATGTTGGAATTTTAGTATTTCCATGTATTGCTTGTACCAGAAAAATTTCAATTGGTATCAAAATAGGCACATTGGTCCATTGGGTGAGCTTCAGGGAATAATTTTTATAGGTACTACTGTTCCTTATGGAAGACTAGAATGATTGTATTCTAGTTATCACTGGACAACATATTTTGAAGAATTATCAGGACAGGAGAATCTTGGTTCTAAAGAGATTGAAGAGTAGAGCATGAGTTGTCTCTTTATAACTTTGAAGTTGTTAATTTCGTAATCGGTGGAATTGATAAGTTTCTTTTCAGACTTATCATCTATGATGGCCAAAGATACTTGGTAAATTCTCAAGTCCACTCATAAAGGCATCTTAGTGTTTATTTTTTAGACAAAAAACTGATCAAGAAGAAGATTCTCATGTCTCTATTCAAGAGATTTGACATGGAAGTTACATCTATTGAAGAAAAATAAGAGCATGACTTTTCTTTTCAACTCTTTAGAAGTTCATTTTAGTTTTCTGATGATTGGTTTCTTACTTCTTTTGTGTTCCTCAGAAGACAATCTAATCAGGAGTTGAAGAGATTTAACAGTATGACGTGACCTCATGTCATAACATCTATGTTGACTTCAACAAGTCTGTGATGCTAAGAGAAAGGTTGGAATTAGTGTATATATCAATGTATAAATAATTCATTGGAGTGTGAATACCTTGGATCTTTGTGGAGCAGTATGCCCTACTTATCTCAAGATCAATTGCATGGGTTTTCTATATCTGGTTTGATTGGAAGATGAACTTCTGATGAAGATTTCTATTTTGAAGAATTATCTTATAATGAGTTGGAAGTTTGTTTCTATGATTTGTATCTAGAATGAAGGGAGTTTTCAAATGTGAAGAAATAGGAGGTGATTTATTTTTTATCTTATGTCTTAAGAGAATGAAGAAGTATCTATTATCTATGTTTCTGCAAGGTGAAGTGACTTTATTTAATCCTAGAACTTGATGTCTTGATCAAGTTTGTAAGGATAATGCAGATCAGTTGGAGGAGTTTTTTTTCACGAGGGAAGATGATTGGAAGTTTAAGGAGGATACATTTTCTTCTAAGCTAATTAGCAAAGAGAAAACTCAAAGTAACAAAAGGCTGTTTTTATCAAAAGGTAAGCTGATTCAAGGATGTCATAACATTATGTTGGCCATTCTGCTTACTCATGCTAAAAGGGATTTACTTGAACTTAAGATATCTCTTCAAGTTTTGTGTTGTTTAACCAAGCAGTGCTTAATACTCAGGGAAGGTGATTATTTCCTTATCTCCATACCTTTCTTAGGTCTCCAACTAAGATGGTTAGTATTTTGACACTAATTGTTCCAGACACTTAACTATGGTAAAAGTGTTCCTGGTGGTTTGTTTAAGTCTCATTCTAATCAAGTGTTTCTTTGTTGATGATGTCAAAAGTAATTTTTTAAGGGCATTGGATAATTAAAAGAATTCGGGATGGATTCTCTAAGTTTTGGTAATTGACTTTTTCTTCTTACTTAAGGGCTGATGATTGTGTTATCAAAGTTTGAAGGTATGTGCCATTAAAGAAGAATGTTCTGTCACTAATGTGGTTTATGAAGTTCCTATGAGGATTTAAGAACAATTGTTATTTGTGGAATCTCACAAGTATTTAGTTATTTATATTTTTACTTAGTGTTCAAGAAAGAAGAAGTCAAGATGTCACACCTGAAGGTGAAACATCGGAAAATTGCAAAATCTCTATAACTTGTTCTATGGATCAAATTAGTTCAATGCAAGGTGAAGGTCCTCGTGGATAAAAGGATATATATGGTTTTCTTTTAGGAATATATTATCTGTAAAGTCTTCAAAGGGTCTTATCTACTCCTATAATGAGATCGAGGTATGTTTATGAGTTACTTTATTGAGAGAAGTACTTTTAGTAATGAGTAACTTCAGTATCAAGATTAGCGATGTGTTCATTGAGAAAGGTAGTGATGTTCAACCAAATGTTGGAACATCATCACATATTTTTTTTACTCCAGTGTGTGGAAGATTCTAAAGGGCTAGAAGGAATTAAATGAGGAAGCTCTCAAGAAAGCATTTAAGAGGGAGTTCATTATTTGGAGGTTGTTTTAGTCTGTGATCATCCGATGTTTCAAAGATGGAATATTGAATGATTGTGAGTCTTGGGGTAAAAAGTTACTTGCCAAGTCTGAAGAGGATCATATCATCGGAGGATATTCTGATCTCTGAGGTTAGAATTAATTGAGTCCTGGTATGTCTTGAAGATTATGTACATTGTTGAAGATAGATGTTTTCTATATTGGGTTGGTTACTAAAAGGGTATAATGTATAACCGGATATCATGCCATTGTAGTGTGACATGCTACTGTAATCAAGATATAAGAATTTTATTCTGCTTTCAAAACAAAGTCATTTGTTTTGTCATCTTTGTGTCACTAATCTTGCTACAAGTTTATATTGACACTCCTATACTTGGTATAGTTTAGAAGGCCTGCTAGTATTTTCATCATAACTTGAGGTGCAAGTTACATGAGAATATGAGGGGTAATACTGGAATTGCACTACTGAAGAATTATTGGAGTAAATGTTTGGACGGTCTTCCAACTATATTATTTTACCTAGTGGAGTGTGCAATCTCAGAAGAATCATTTTCAATGGCATGGTAAGTGTCATTTCAAATGTTGTAACATTTTTCAAAGAGTCAAAGCTTGGAAAGAGAGAAAGCTGAAGAATACCGTGTATCTCTTCTATGGTGAGTGATTCAATGTTACTAAGGGTTATCTTTCTCCATAAAAGTTTTCATTAATTAGAAATGTTGTTACAAGCAAGGTTTCATTACAACCTAAGTAACCTTCCGTGTATTGAAAGACCTTACATCCTCTCCATCCTCACAAGTTGTGTTTCTAAAGTGATTGGTGCAAAAGAAAACTCTTTTGCTATAAATCAATAAGGAAGTGGGTTCTGGTTTTGAAATTAATGTTCAACACTATAACAGATATTGTAACATCTACTGAAACATCCAGGACAGAGAAAAAACCTAATCAAGGTGAAGTCCCTCAAGAAGAACCATGTGATCTTACATGATTCAGACTCAGTGGTTGATTAAGTTAAAGTGTGTTGGATAGCTGTTATTTGTTATATGTTATAAAAAAATAAAAAATATAGAAAAACCAAAAAAGGTGTGTTTGTTTTCTGTTTTGTTGAGTCAGTCTTTTAGAGTCTTGTCTTTTTTTTTCTTTCATCTTGTTTTGTCTTTGTCTCTTAGAAGAGACTTAGTTTTTGCTTGAGCGATTCCTTTCTTCTTTTTACCCTTAGATTAATTCTCTTTGGGTGAGTTTTATTTTTCTCCCTTCCTTCCTTTTGAGTCAGTTTGATACAATTGGTCTTGTATCAAGCATAAGGTTAGGTTGTTGAGTCAGTTTCTTTTGAGTCTTTTCTTGTTTGTCTTTAATCAATTCCTACTTCTATTGATTCTTAGTTTGTCATATTCTTTTCACTCTACTTTTTGTCATGTCTTGGCTAAAAGGGGGAGAAAAGGTGTTATTGAGTCTAGTCAAGTGTTGTTTTCCTTATGCAACACTTTAGGGATGTCAGTTTGTCTTGTTTGTGTTGTTGCTTCTAATTATGTTGTAGCTTATGTAGGATGTCCTATAGGAGGATGTTGTAACATCCTGTCTGTTGTGTTTTATGGCCTGAATTATGAGCATTGTTATGTCTTATGTTATGAGTTATGTGTGGCTACAGCTGCTGCATGTGTTGTGTTCTTGAGAGAGAGACTTATCTCTCAGTGTCAATAATTGGTTATGTGCTTGAGGGGTTGTAATATTCATCTTCTTCCTCATGTACATAGTTTACATGATCAGTATGTAGCAGGTGTTGTCTAACTGTTGTATCTCTGATATATTTCTGTGCAGTTTGTGTTTGAGGTTTTATTCCTCTCTCCAGATATATTTTTTTGGGTTTTGGTTATTTTAGGCTTTTAGTTCCATGTTTTTATGGTTGGATAAATTTTGGCTAGGCATGTTTCTGAACAGGGTTCTATATTGTTGTTGAGTAAGATGTTGCAACATCTTTATCAATTGTCATAAGAGTTTTATTATTATGAGTTTTCAGTCAGATGTCGAAGGCAGATGTCATGACATCTTGATCTGGTTCTGCAGTACAACAGACATTGTTGTTTTAAATCTTGACAGATTTGATTTGATTCTGGAATATTTCTTTTGGATATGTTTCAGTTAATTTCGCAGGTCAAGGAGATTTTATCTGAAACAAGGTTTTATATCTCCAATTGTACATTCGTTACTAAATTGGATCCTTGAGACAATTTAGGAAACTTTGTATTGGTTGTTCCAATATTTAAGGAGATTTTACTGCATAACATATATAACTCTCAACTTGTGGATCAAGAAATTTCTGAACTCAGAATATCGAAGCCCCTGGATTGAATAAGTGTATTTAAAGAGAAGACCTAAAGCTAAAGTGTAAACTTTTATCTTTCAACAATTGTAAAATTAGGGGAAGAAAATAGTCTTAGGTTTTGAGAGTCTCTTGTGTATTATGTAGGTGTTTGTCACCCTTGTATCTTTCGATACATGTGGTAGACTTAGTTTTTTCACTCAGAAGTCTTTAGGCAATGAGTTGAATATTGTTTTTGGAGAAAACTTTTAAGCAACTCTAAGTATTATTCTTGGTCAAAAGTCTTGGCTAAGTATTATAATGGAAGTATGGTCTTCTTGTTGAGTTATACTCATTTCAGTCACTGGGATTGAGACTGTTAGATATCATAGAGGTGATTTAGTAAGTGAGATGGCAATTTCTCATATTTAGGAAGGACATGGGTAGAAGTCGCATTGGATAGGTATTAGGCGAGAAGTTGCAAACGGGGAAGTTTAACTTTGAACTAATACTGCTGATAATGGAATTTCTTCCTGCCTTGATAGCCCCCAGACGTAGGTGATGTTGCACCGAGTTGGGTTAACAACTCATTGTGTTATTTATCATTCGGCAGTTTATGTTTTCTATATGCGTTTAACTTGATGAATCTGTTTAGAAAGTCATATAAGATGTTGTAACATTTGTCCTGACATTGTTCTGATGTTGGAATTTTAGTATTTCCATGTGTTTCACTTGTGCATCTTTTGGTGCTAATTTGGTGGTGTTTTTCTGATGATTTGGTTGTATATGTACTAACATACTATTCTTGCATGACTGACTTTGTGCATGCTATCTTCTATGCATCCCGACTTCCTCGAAGAACTAACCCTTTGCCAAATTATGGAAAAAGGGGGAGTACGATGAGAAGTGGTGTATCTGATGTGTGCAGGTAAACCTGATGATTGTTTAGTACTGAATTTTCAAGAGGTACTAATGTTGTGCTCCATGATGGAGTATCGGGAAAGACATATGTCCCTTGTATCTGTGTAAACATATATCTGTGTTAGTTTACTTGTATTAGTAGATTTTGAATATCATATTTATTAACTATTACTTGTTTGTGTTGTGCTAACTAAGTTTGTGAATGATTGCATGTTAATAATTGTTGGTTAGTAGGATTGTATGCTACTAACAATATGCTAACTAAGTTCATGGATGAATAAATTTGTGAATGATTGCATGATGGATTGAATTGTCTGTTTAGTTTGGAGTAACAAAATGGATTATGTGTAAGCTTTTGAATGTTCATGCTTTATCCTAGTGACTTTTGCTGCTTTTGATGTGCTTTACTCTGATAATTGGAAGAATGTTGTTGCTGCTGACTAAAGGTTTTGATGAAAACCAGTGATTCTACTAGTTGATGAAGTCCAGTGATTTTATTGGTTGTCACTTGTTATGATCTAAACAAAGTGCTATATCTTGAAGAGTTGAACAAAGTTTTATATCTTGAAGAGTTGAACAAAGTGTTATATCTTGAAGAGTTGTTTTGCCATAATTTTTCAAAGGGGGAGATTGAAGTTCTTTGTGAATTGCTCCTTTGGATTGACTATATTTTACAAAACAACAACATTGAGAAGTGATCAAAGTTTTCAAGTTAATCTAACTTGCTTAAGCTTTATGGAACTGCAAAAGGAGCACATGTTGACACGATGTCACATCATGTGGCACGACATCTGGGCCTTTGCTCAACAGGTCAGACTATTGCGTTTTGGAGTATGTTCTGCAGAAGATTTATTAAAGATTTTATTATTGATTTTACAATATGATTACGTGATTTGTTTTAGATTTGAATAAAGATTAATTCAAATTTAAATGGAGATTTAAATTTGAATTTAAATTGAAACAAATCATATATTGTTAGAGAGATTTAAGGAACAAATAATATCCAACAGATTCTGCATCAATTCTATACGAAATCAAATCAAATATTCATGAAGAAGAGCCCATAATTATTATGCTATATAATGAGCTCACAACCTGCATTAGAATTCAAGCATTCACATTGAAGATTTTAGAGTGAAAGGTTAACAAGGAGTCCTTGTTGTTTTATATACACCATTATGTTTCAGTAACTTGGCATATTAGGTTTGTATAGTTGAGTTGTAAGATTCAACATCACTTATAGTTGTGATTGAGGTTGATCACTAGGGTTTAGTAATTGTAAAGTCCAAACACTTGGGTTAATATTTGAGAGAAAGTGAGTGGAGATTCTCATTTTTAGGGAGTGAACTGAATTGAAAGTCATTGGATAGTGTTAAAAAAAAGGCATAGGACAACTTGTAAGACTAATGTGCTACGTTACTAATAGTGAATTTACTTTCTTGGGTTGGAAGCCAACTCTTAAGACGTAGACGCAGGTTGCATCGAACTAGATTACTAATTGATTATGTTATTTATTGCTTTTATACTCCATCATATTCTATAAGTATTATTATCATACTGGTGCAATTTGTTAGACTTATTATTCCAATATCGAGTACGACATCTATATCGTGAGGGAACATAATATCACTAAACAATGTCTTGTATACCCCTAAATTTTATTTTAGTTTTTTTTTTTTTTCAATTTCAAAATTAACTCAATCGTTGCGTTGCATACTTATTTTCTCACCTAACTCTTGTTTCATTCAGAATGTGGATCACACCACTAACCTTTACATTTTCAAGTACCCACTGTATATTTTTTCTATTAATTCACATACATGTAATAATGTTAATAACTCTACTCTTAGCGGTATATATTTTGTTTCCAATTCTTCTTTTTATATTTGGATCTATAGGTGACATGAACGTAAGTGCATGGTTAAATTGTGTAATATGATAAATTTGTTCCCATAAAGACTTATTGATGAGTACTAATTTTCTGTTATTTTATGACTAATCGAACTAGTAGAAAATGGTAGGTTTAGTTTATTGTTGAAAATAACAATTATAATAAAACCTTGGAATAGTGGTTTATCGCAATGCTAGAATTATATTTCTATTTTCCCCAATAATTAATTACAAATATAAGTGATTAAAGATAAGACATCGCTTCTTATAATTTAGAAAATTTCTTTCCTTATCTATTATTTTTTTTCCTTCAGATTTCTGACGAAAAATCTAAAATATCTCTAGAATTTAGAAGTATATATCCGAACGAACCACTAACGTGATTTATTAAATTTATTTCGGATATGTATATTTGAAGTAACCAGTTAGCCAATTTCCAATATGTATATCCGAATTTATCTCTGGGCAGAACATTCAACATAATTCATAACATTCATTCAACATAATTCAAAGAAATTACATGAATAGTTCTGTAGAAAATTAATGTTAGATATTGTTATAAACGGCCAGTTGAGGACGTTGCAATATCTTGATAACATCTTCTATCGATCTTTGAAGCTTCACATCCATCTCAATCGGACCCTTAGAAGAATATCATTGAAAGGTGCCCTACATAACCTCTAAATTGTCGTTGTTCTTGAACTCAAACGGGGTGAACTTTACGTTTCCTTCAGTGTCAACTGAAGGTGAACGATACTCAAGCTTGACCACCTTTTGATTATCTGGATATTACAAGAGAGAATGCAGTATGGTAATGAGCTCGGCGAACAACGTGTCATGCAAGAATCTGAATTGAAGTGGCGAATGCGCACTACTGAAGTAGACAAAAGCAAGGTGTGAATATGTTTGTGTCATTTCTAATTGTGGTATGTGATGGAGAATAAAATGATATAGAAGATATAATTTATAGACTTTTTGGACCAATTTGGACCAAAGAAATCTTATCATGACATAGTTCAGATATGAACATCTGAACTCATCTCATTTTTATCAAAATAAGGGGTTTTCGGATATGCACATCCGAAAACACCACGATTATTAATAAAAATAGGAGGTGAATTCAGAAGTTCATATCCGAAATAAGTTATATGTTGTTTATTTTTTAAATTGAAGGTTAATTCAGAAGCGCACTTCTGAATTATGCAGAGTCAGAAACAACATCATTATTTGTACCAAAGTGACATGAAAAAATAAATAATTGCAAAACTAAATATAGATAATATGTTATATATGTATTGAAACATATAGATTTTATAATGTGCACGATAATACATTCAAAAAATAGTTCGATTATATTCTAAAATGCACCGAACAAATTGTCACTGCTTAAATCTAAAAATGGTTCTTTCTTCGACTTCTCCCTATTTGATTCTCTCTCAAACTCCATCAAATTGGTGAACTCTACCATCCTATCTAAAAACTAATCCGACCAAGTTTCCGTCTCTTTTGCATGATGTGCCATCCATTCCACAAATGTAGTCGGTATAGGACATCATAGTTTCAAATAAATCTGAACAAAATAGCATGATCTAAAGTACCCAATACGCATGATACGACCAGATGGATCTTTAGGCGGGGGAGCCCGAAGAGGAAAAAATGTTTCTAAAAAACCATACCTCGTCAAGTCGATACACACCCTATCATATACATTTGCTATAAGATGGCCCATTTCAGGGAAGCTCGTCCATATTTTAACTAGTGCGTGAATGCTAACACTTTGAGCAAGAGCATGGTGAACTTTATTAAATTTCTCTGTAGTCACATATAGGCGAGTGTAGAGATCCCTATGCGTTGTCAACTCTGAAATAAGTGTTTGGCACACAAGAGTGTGATTCTCTTCTCCTTTACCAAGTAACCCAGACACGGCCTGATACCCGCAATTACCATCACTCCCCGCATCCATGATTCCTTCAATGTGTTTGTGCATAAAAAGCGACATCTCATTAATGTATATAATCAATGGCAGTTGTGGTTGTTTTATAATAGGTGGTGTACGAGGTGGTTTAGAAATGCGAGCTCCCTTGTTAACACTTGTTTTGAATTTTGGGGTTTGAGAATATGAGAATATTGAATCAACAACTTCATGGTAACAAGGATTCCACTTTGTTGAACTGTCACCATGTGTAATTTTTGCCTTTTTTGGCGTATCTTTGGTTTTTACCGGTTGCGATGGAGGTTTCATATCGATGGTTTCCGAAAAGGCGATTTTCCTCAAAAGTTCTTTAATGTGAAATTTCATAGAATCATTATCTTCAGAAAATCTATCCATTGTCACTTCCAACTCGGTTGTGATGGTTATGTTGGATGTACCTTCCTTTGTCGGCTCGTAGTCATCAAATCGAAGTCTTTTCCAATGAGTGCAAACCTCATCCATACGTATGAGGGAATTGAGCTTAATTTTTTTTAGAAATAACAAAAGAACATGGAATCCCGTAAGTCGTCCTAATTGTACACCCATACTTTAAACTATCTGGGCCCGTCGTTTCCGACCGCTTCTCTTCATGATAGACGAAATTCATTCCCGTCTGGGATATGTTGTGAACCAACTATACGTATAGAGTCTTATCTTTGAATTGATATTCTAATACAGTTTTTCTCCTACCAAAGGTTGTTTGAATTTCATTAAGTTGGTTTTGGAGCATTTGGTTCACCATTCCATTCTCTACAAAGATCACCCTTGCTATCACCCAACCATTTCTTCAACGCGGCATGTGCAGATTCCACTCTATTAGTTGTTGTGTTACCCAAATGTCTAACCCAGTCCATCCAAGCACATACAACTTTCTCTTTCTCCTCATCAATGATAGTAGACTCAACGTATTTCAAGAAATTGGGATGTTTGACACACAATGATCTGAAGTGTACCACATTCTCAATATACAACTCTTTTATAGTAGAATTAAGAATATAAGTCCATGCACCCATTATCTTCTCAACCACAACACCAGATTTGATCATGTTTCCATTTTCACCCTTTTTTTCTTTGGTGCCATCTGCGAGTTTGAGTCGTGCTCTCACATTTTTTGTTATATGATATCGACAAAGTAATGCGGTTGACGAAGGAAACACAATACCAACCACATTCATAAGGGCTTTATCTCAGTCGGTAACAATGACCTTAGGCATATTTTATGGATCCTTCAACAAAGTCTTGCATATACCCAATGCCTAAGTGACGTTGTCTTCTTTCTCACATCCTAAAAAACCAAATCCAATCGAAAATGTCTTATCCGTAGAGGTGACACCGATAATTTCTAGAAGAGTAAGCTTGTACTTGTTGGTCTTGTACGTCGAATCAATCATAAGGACAGTTGGAAACGTATTGAACAAATTGATACTTTCTGGATGAGTCCAAAAAATATCACGAATACTGACGTTGTCCTCACGAACTCTGTACCTGGAAACATAGTGGTTATCGTCCAAACATTTCAATAAATGTTGCATTTCAGACCTCAGACCTCTTTGTGCAATGTGTTGTTTATGAAAATGATTGTAAACCGACTTGATATTTTAAACACATTCTGGTTTATTCTGTTTCAAATCGGAAAGTATGTTTCTCGGTGCAATTTTGATCAACGACAATTCTGAAATAAATTCCTTCTCTACCGTCTTAAGCCGACATACAATTGGATGATCATGTAGCTTGGTGTCTAACGCATGATTATACATATCGGACATGATATTATACTGCCATAAATCATCCACCCTATAATAACGACACAATTTAAACGGACACTCATATTTCCTTGATCCCGTGTTCATCATGTTTTATCTTCTAAATTTTTGGAGCACATTTTCCACTTCTCTCGCATGTCATCACAACAAATGGTTGTCTTTGACTAGTTCCATTGTCAGACCTTTCAATCACAATGCTAAACCCAAGTTTGCTAGCTTTCATTCGAACTCATTCAAACATATGTTGATGAAAGGTGAAACTTTTATCATTTTGAAATTGTTGTCTATAATCTATCACAACATCAATCGTTTTATCAACGACCTTCACCTCATTCGACTTATCATCTTCATTGACCTTGTCCGGAATCTTTACGAGAGCTTTGATAATATTATCGGGGTGCACCATACCTAACATGTTAAAAAAACACAAATTCTGTTAAAACAGAATTCTGGTTTTATAATAGACATTTATTCAGATATGCACATCTGAATTATGGTAGGTTGAATTCGAAAGTACATATCCGAAGCGACGTTGTTTTCTTCTTCAATAAATCAGCTTCAATGCAGAAAATATAGGATGAAATAATGGAAGTTTACCTCAAATTGCAGTTTTCTATGCTCTCTTTGCTATACTCAAACACTTGAAACTTGATTTGGAGACGGAAATTCCATTGAAAATGATTGAAGTTTTGTTGAGGATTTTGGTTATGGGAAAAAAGAAAATGAATGAAATAGTTGGAATAGGTGACCATGCAACATTCAAATATGGAAAGGGTGATTTCGGATATGCACATCTGAAACATGCCTATCAGCAATATTTCAGATGTGCATATCCGAAACTACCTCAAGAATTTAAAATCAAATATTTACGTATTAAAACATGAAAAAATAGTATTTTCGGAGATGCACATCCGAAACATACTGATATATGTATTCGGATTTACATATCTAAAAGGTATTTTCGAATTTTCAATGGTGAAAATCACCAATACTAGATATAAAAAGAAATTCTCTATCTTAAATTTTTATTTTAGAATAAGAAAACATAGCTTAAACTAACGTCTCCATATTTTTATGGTTGGAATATAGCAAAGTCAGTTAAGTTATAATTTACTCTAAAAAGTGGTCTCAACATGGTTAAAATTATTTTCATGTGTTGAACATTCTATCTAGTCTCATGGGTTAGATAAACGAACTTCTCATTTCGATCCTTCAAGCGATTATCCAAGACTGTCACTACATATTTTCAAGAGTGGAATTTGATATGTCAGATATTAAGACTACTCTTTTAGGTTCTTCACTTGATTATTTAAAATTACAAAAACTTAATAATTATAAGAGTGAAACTTGATAAGGTTAAATTAAACAGTTTTATCCAACTAAAAGGCATATTAAGGTTTAACATGAATTCTCCTTGAATTGTGACATGGTAAAAGGCATATTAATTGCAAATGCGTTTGCAAAATAACATAAAATTGATTTTTCTAGAGAGGTATACAGTTAGAATAGTTGTTACAAATTTTACCCAAGTTGAGGGCATGAACTATTTTAATACTTACGGATGTAAGAAGATTTTTTAAGTCATTCGAATTTGTTTCAGGTCCAAATTCAGTGTTTTACTATTTTCGCATTTTGTTATATTTATTTAATTTTATTTTGAATTAAAGGTCCATAAGATCTATTAGAGTTTTTTGGTTTTATGTATTTAAAGATCTCTGATGTGACCATAAGAATTATCTTTTATTATAATAAAATTCAAAATTTTCTTTAACTGATAGATTTCAGAGCTTATCTGACACGTTTTGTACTTGCAATCCTGTGTTTTCATTCTGGGTTTAGCACTAGTTATTCTCTAGGTTTCTGATTGCGACAGTTGGCATCAACGCATGTTTTCTCCTATTCTTTTTGTAGCTTTATAACCATAGAGGATGAACCGGTGACTAGAGCAGATCTTGAGGAAATTGCCACAACTTTTACTGTGACTTTAACTGCTTTGACTGAATAAATGATAAATTTAGAAAATCAGGTGAACAACGCCAACAATAATATGAATAAAAAAGAGACATGGATGGAGAACAAGTTAGGGTTCCGCGGGGTGTTAACAATCATTGTGTTATTATTACTAAAAATTTGAGTTCTAAAGAAGAAGAGCCCTACGAGGAAGAGGTAGTTGATCATGGAAATCAACATAACCATGATTATCAAGGGAATGATGATATTCTATTATTCTATGGAACGATAGGAGTGAAGGAGACTGACGTATGCCTGTAAAAAAATCTTATGCCAAGCATCCCTCGCTTGCCAAAAAACTCCTACAAATGTTCCAAGCACCCATAAAGTTGATATGTCCAACAAGTGCGTTGTTAGTAGAATTCTTACCATGCAGGCTAGAAAACTTTCGGATAACCCAGTTTTCGTTCTACGTCAACCATCCAGACAAATAATGCGTCAAACATGGATAATAAAAGCATCGGTCCTACAGAAGCCATCTCCTTCCATTGATTTCTTTTCTCAAGTAAAAGCTCTCAGTTCACACAACTTGCAGAAATATCTATACCTTGCAAACTTGAGAGTAACATTCCTAAACTAAAAAAGTTAGAGAAAATTCTATTAAAGAGGCAAGGTCTAAAATTGTCAAAGGAGAAGAAAAAAATACTAAGGAATTAAGCCTTTGAGACGTCATGTCAGAAGCAATCATGCCAATAAACAATAAGCAGATGGTTGGTGTAGTAGTGGATTGTGATTCTTCAAGTTTTGAAATGATAAGTAAGTAATAATAGGTTGAAAACATCCTTGGTGATGTCATATTAAAATCTAAATCAAGGAGAACTACATGAAAGTGAGATAATTTCTATCATAGAGAACTTGGTATTACCTACACGTGAAAATGAAATTCCTACAAAGAGTCAGACACATGAGCAGTTGGAGAAAGAGGGTGACAACATTCTAGATAACAAGTTATATCAGGATTCGTTAGATGGGGACCGATCTTTATATCAGGAACCATAGTCTACACTTAATCCTATCATGCATAAAACCTCTAATACTATGCAAAATTCCATAGGACAATATGAAGATGATCAAATCAAAGGGCCTATTGTTGACTGGAAAATTTGACTATATGGGTTTTAACTGAAATGATATATTTTAGAGAATATAGTTCTAAAGAAAGAATAAATAAGTTTGTGTGAAGCTTTCGATAGATGAAGAGCTAACAAAAGATTTGTTTTTGCTAAGTGTTGGCAAAAGGTTCGTACGTGAACCATAAAGATTTCAAGTTATTTGAAATATCATTAAGCATATTTCGACAATCACATTTGGTTCTTCGAAGACAAAGAGTTTTCAAATTCAAAAATTTGATTTTATCCAAAGTAACACATGAAGGCATAGGATTTGAAGGCGCATACAGATGTTGAACGTGGCAACATCTTATTTTGAGACCGTTTGGTCGAAATTAGTATAAATAGAGGTCTTAGTGTTAGGATTCAGTGTGTTCACATCTTTGTACAAAATACTCAAAATTGCTTAAAGTACCAGCGTTAGAGAAACAAGTTTGTGAGAATGTACGTATGATGCACACATTTTATGTTTACTGTTATCCAACTTTAATTTAAAGCTTTACACATTCCTTTAAATTTTAGTCGAAATCCCTTTACATTTCATTCTTTTCTTTAAAAGTATTACTTTATTATTTATGAAGTTATAATTGAAATAATCTTTGTCTAAAAGAATGAAGGTGTTGTCGAAAATATTCTTCATTTTAGAAATAGACGTTTTGAATGAGAAGTACCACCGCCAGGAAAGTAATCAAAATCCTCCCAACAATGATGAAGTACCACCCCCAATCACTTCGACAAGGGGAAATATGGTTTATGCGCCTTCTTCTGAGGCCATACCATCATGAACAAGTTCGATGCCAACATTCTCAAATGCTTATACCAGACCTCTTTTAACTTATATATGCCCTCAAGGTTCATGTTGTATCCAAAAAATTCCCCTCTCATTTTATTCAAAACATACTCCTAGAGATCCCTAAGTGCTCAAGGTTGACCAAGAATTGACCAGACAAATTCTCCTCCTAGGAAATGGATCTCCGACCAGGGTTTCATTTTTCACAAAGAAGTTTGGGTTTCAAAGGCCTCAAGTTATTTCCATGGTCCCTAATATGTCTCCAATAATACTCATGCCAATTTTCATACCTTGCATTACAAGTTTGCTCAGTCAATTGCTCAGATGATTGGAAATCAACTATATTAGGTCAAAAGTCAACTATGGTCAAAATACAGTCAAACTTCAATATTTTTGGTCAACATCAACATTTTGAACTGATATCCATCATTTTATCAAGGGTTGATCATGGTTACTCAAGTAATTCTCTCAAATCATCAAGAATCCAAAACTCAAAATTAGGGTTTCCTAGGAAAAGTCAACTAAACTTTGACCAAGCATAACTTTCAAATGCTTCATCCATTTTACCCCAACCAAATCTCATTATGAAGAAAATTCAATTCCCTACAACTTTTATTTTGTACTCAAGTTCAAAAAATTAATCATTAGAAAGACATGAGCCAATACATTACAGGTCTTTTTGAAAGTAAAAAAAAAAGACGTTTTTTGTCAAGGCAAGTTACATTAATATAATTTCTCCAAATGAAAAAATGGTCAACATAGAGATTGTAGGGGACATCTTGAGCTATCTAAAAAGTCCAATATCACCTCCAAAAGATAAAAATTGAGCAAGTTATGGTTTGCACAAGTTGGGAAATTTTGGTGAAATTCATGAAATGCAAAGCATGCAAATTTAAAATTTTAGGTCAATTGCCTAACTTTTTTGAGCTTCAAACACCTTCATGACCTTATGAAGGACCTCCAAACTCACCTTTCCCTTATTTTCTAATTATTTTATTCATATTTTATTCATATTTTATTTTGTTTTTATCCAAATAAATGCAAAATAAATTGGAAAAAATATGAAACCATTGGGCCATCACATGAAGGGATTTCTCTAAGGCTCATACAACATAGTTAAGCCTGTCAACCTTGCCATTTTCGTGCACAAGCCAAAATGGCATGAAATATTTCAAAAAAATGGCAAGTTTTCAAAATTGTTTGTTTGCTTTTATCATGGCCATTATGATTTGATTTCTTCCCATCTTTGCTTGCCCTCTCCCTCTTCTATAAATACAAGGCCACAATCTCAAGCCAGGACACACACAATTTGCCTAAGCAAGCCATACCAAAATTGCACAAAATTGTCCAAAGTTGTAAAAACTCAAAACCAAATTTCTAGCCTTCCTCAGTCAAAAACAGGCATCACAACATGTTCCTGAGAATCCCAGGACTCATCCCTGTTCATCACAAGACCTGAAACGCCCTAGAACGGCATATCCAAATCCACCGGTGGTAAGGAATTTTCATATTTTTGAATCATTAGTTGTAGGAGCATTTAGTCCTCTTTGATGATACAAGTATACTCATAATGGAGTTTAAGGCATGACTGAACGGTCGCATGTCATTTTTAACGTCAGAAATGCATATTGTCATGTTTGACCGTCGTTAGGGTTTTGCGTTTGAATCCAATAATACACTAAGCTTTAACAAATTTAGAGACCATATTCATAATCAGGAGACTTTTTTAAGTCGATCTTTTTTGTTTTGCTTTTATTTCGTCGTGTTTTGCAGGGGATCCCACCGGAGAAGACGGTGGAAATCACTGGCTCCGGTGGTTGGACTTACCGGACCCAGGTCAAACGCTGCTGTGGCCCAACGTGATGTTTTGATAGGTTTATTCAAAATATTTGGACCCCACTGGAACATGCGTGTTTGACAACTCAATAATTTATCTTCTTTACATTATATTATTATTGATTGAGATACACTCTCGGATGTAAGGCCGTCATAACGGTTGAGTGTGTATGTGTTAAGGCGTTGTGTGTGTGTGCAAGGTCATGGGTTTGATCCCTGCCTCTTGCATATTATTTTTTCTAATTATTCTTGTAGATCAGGTGTTAAATAGACTCACGTACATACCATGCACCTCACGTTTGAGCCTTTGGATTCTAAGACAAGTAGATCCTACCTTCCCAAAGCGCATCCCCACCATAGATCTCCAACAATGATGCGCACCAAATCCAGCACAGTTGTTGGGCTCAACCTCATTTGGGCCTAACGAATTTCAATCTCCCCCCCCCTGGGTTTTGCTTTGAACATCAAGTCCAGTTTATTTTTTTTCCATTTTTCTTTTTAGCCTTATTTTTATTATTTGTTTTATATTTTATTCCTCAAAAATAATTTTTGTTTTATGATAAAAAAAATCAGAAAAGTCACAAAAAAATAGATATAGGTTTTTCCAGTTAAATTTAATTTTTATAAATTAATTAATTAATTAATTATCTTGATTTATTTTAATTAATTTAAAATCAATTAGAACTAGGATTTAAAGTAATTTCAATTATTTTTTCACAATAATATATATATATATATATATATATATATATATATATATATATATATATATATATATATATATATATATATATATATATATATATATATATATATATATATATATATATATATATATATATATATATATATATATATATATATATATATATATATATATATATATATATATATATATATATATATATATATATATATATATATATATATATATATATATATATATATATATATATATATATATATATATATATTAGAATTAATTTCTTTTAAATTTATTGTTAATTACCTTTTTTTTAATTAAGTTTAATTTAAACATTCCTTTTAAAATAAACAAAAACAATAAAAAAAAAGAATTTTCTTAATTTGCATAGATTTTCTTAGGGTTTTAAATAAACATTCTTTTAACCCTCGCGCGTTCATTTTACTTCCCACATTTTTATTTCCTTATTATTGTATCTGCTTATGGTTTATAATAGTTAAAAACTAGGACTTTATTTACCGCTTTTATCCCCAATTTTTGGACTTGTAATTTTCCCCCTCCCTGAAGCCATGTAATAGTTAGGTTTAATTTCCGCACTTTAATTTCCTGCACTAATATTAAGCTGTTAGATGTATTCCTAATATGATTGTATGACAAGAATTAAAAACAAAATGTTAGCAAGCCTAGCACCAAAGATAAATAACTGAAATACAACACACTCTCACATGCACACCTCAAGAGTACTCCCGCTTTGGTTGCCTTCGGAATAAAACAGTCACAACTCTCGAACGTGAGGGATTTTAGTGGCACCCCTCTGGTTCAAAGATCATAAAATGACCCTTTCAATGTTGCCTCAGTACATGATCTTAAAACCTTAGGGGTGTTACTAAAGTATCTTGCTAAGTGGTCTTTATGACTGTACGATGACCCTCGATTGTCCCTCAAACATCCAATGATAAGGGCTACTTACTCACTAATAGTAGGATAGCACTGTCTAAAGGAAAAGAGGAAAAGCACAACCCTTTTCGAGCAGGTAGATAGTTCTTAAATGCTTGCTCAAGTAAAACAATTTTCCACAAATACATTCCTTTCAAAAAATATTTTCAAAGATACTTTGTGTACGTTCTCAACACTACGAGAAACATTACAAAGTACCCCCTACCAAGGCGTCTTTTCAAAATACTTTTTCAAACACACAAACACAAGGTATTTTCAAATGAGCTAACATCTAAGAGTCCGTAGATAACTACGAATGAAAAAGGTGCTAACACATTCCCTTTTCATAACCTACCCCCTTACTCAGAAATAATCTCGAAAGGTCTTTTTCTGTTCTTTTCACCCTTTCCTTTATTAGATAAAAAAAGTCAGTGGCGACTCTTGCTTACCGCAACATTTGCGAATACAAATGCAAAACCAGTATAACAGTCGATTCTTCCACTGTATTACAGAACTGACGACTCTGCTGTGGAGAACTAAAAAAAGTGGGGTTACCTTAGAGTTAGATGATTTTAATTTCTTTCCTTGTGTGTTTTGTATGCTTTACTTTTAAGGGTTATTTGGGTTATTGTTAAAGATCCTATACCCGGATCTGGGGCACCTTTTTAAGTAAGTAGTAATAAATCATAGAGGCTGTACAACGTAGACCAATACAGACAAAGTGATGGCTATGTTAGCGTGATACTCTGGCTTGTACTAATGTTCCTTGAGTCAGTCATGGATAACATTAGGCTTCCTTATAGTGTCATTAAACGCTAACTGACCTTTAGAACCTTTAATTGACTCATCTTAGCCATTAGAAAGTAGTGAGATAGTCGGCTTTAGTTCCGACCGAAGATTAGTTGATACTCGATGCTACACTCATTGAGATTGGACTTTCGGGATATTTCAGCCGCAATACTTTGGTGCTTAAGCTGAAACAATGCCTGACGGAAAGGTTAATTATATGAGACTCCTTAGAACCCAATTACTATTATTAGGATAGGTTGAGCCAACTGAAACTTCAAGAGGGTACTTACCTTTAAAACCTCATGCAAGCTTTTAAACCTAAGGTCTTTTTGTGACTTGCTTGTGTTTTCTATATCTATTTTAAAGCATAATCATAACATCATGAACATCATGACATATCATCCGCACTAACCATTTCAAGGACCTATGGATTTATCTCTTCTCTGTTTTGTAGGTTATGGATTCAGCTCGCAGAAAAACCATTCGAATCAACTTTGTAGAAATTCCTCCCAAGCTTAAGGATTTGGTCTTAAAGGTTTTCGAAAGCTCACCATTCAACAAAAGATATGGTCATTTACTCAGTTTGGTTACCACCAGTTTTGACAAAGGTTTAATGAGCGTCCTATTCCAGTTCTTTGATCCTAAGCACCATTGCTTCACATTTCCAGATTATCAGTTGGTGCCCACGCTGGAAGAATTCTCTAAGCTACTTGGTTTGCCTATATTGGAGAAGATACTTTCACTAGTTTAGAACAAGATCCAACTTCTGAAAATATTTCCATAGCCTTGCATTTGAAGCCATATGACATTGAATCCAGTTGGGAAAGAAGAAGTGAGGTTAAAGGTCTTCTTGCAAAGTTTCTGATGGAGAAAGCTCAGGTATTCCTAGACGCCATGAGTTACCATGCTTTTGAAGATATCTTGGCTCTCTTAATCTATTGATTAGTTTTGTTCCCTAATTCAAACCAACTTATAGACGTCAATACAATCAACATTTTCATTACTCACAATCCAGTACCTACATTGCTCGGGGATATTCTGCATTCACTCTATACCCGTACTATGAAGAAGCGAGGAAATCTTATGTGTTGTATGCCTTTGCTCTATAGGTGGTTTATTTCTCACCTTCTTCGATCAGTAATGAAGAATGAGTTAGGCTTAAGGTGGAATTAAAGGTTAATGTCTCTTTCTCACTCTAATATTTATTGGTGCTCTCGCTTTCAAGAAGACGTCTCTTTTATTGATCGCTGCAAAGAATTTCCTAATGTGCCACTCATTGGAATTAGAGGAGGCATCACCTACAACCCTTCTTTAGCCCTACGTCGGTTTGGTTACGCACGGAGAGACAGTCTGTCTGATATGCTCATCCAAGGTATTGTGTTCGACTATTCAAATGATCTGCAAGGTTATCGTTAGAGGTCCATCCGCGCTTGGGGCATGGTTAAGAAGATTGATAGTAAGACTTTTGGGCACATGAACTCCATCCCTTTGGAATCTTACCTCAAATGGGTGCGAGCTCGTGCTCAAAGTCTTATGAAGTCATATACTGCCATATTACCAGTGATCTTAGAGCCTATTGTTCAAGGAGACGAGTCTCGCCTCATTCTTCATCCTGATATGCCAATAAATTTAGAAGAATTACAAAAGTCTTGGATCCAACTCAAGGAAGAACGGGACACCTTTGAGACCCAATTCTATGCCAGTAAGAAGAAAGTGTTGGAACTGACGAAACAGCTTCACGAGGAGCAGATTCTTAATGCCTATATCAGCATGAAAAGGAAGCGTCCATGGGAAACCTAGAAGTTTTAGAAGTTTTAATTGTTATTTCTTTGTAAGCTTTGTTTTCATTTGAACTTACTAATAAAAGTCTTTGTTCCTATTTTTATTAAAAGAGTTTAAATCCTACGAGGTCCTTGAAAACATTGCATAAGCATATCATGCATATCATCACATAAGCAGGTATTTCAAGACATGTTTCTTATCTTTTCGATGTTTATTTTAGCAAAACGAAATGGCTCTTGAACAAACAGTTAAGGATATTCAAGCACAGAACGCTCAATTCTAACAGATGTTCCTGGCTCTGGCTAAAGGACAGGAAGATCTAAAAGCTCTCATTGTTAAAGAGAAGACAAAGAAGACAAAGAAACCAGTTGGAGTTCTGAATATGGGAAGAAGAATTAGAGGACCGGCCAAGCGAGTTCTAGAATTCGCAACTCCATAAAATGAGGGGGATAATTAGGAAGAGGATGACAAGAAGACAAAAAAAGAAGATAACAGCACATGGATGATGAAGAGGAAGAAGATTATGCTGAAGAACAATATCCTCCTGGTGATGATAAGTATAAACAGTTGGAGGATCCTCTCAATGCTATGGAGATTCAGAGAGTACCTGGTTTAGACTTTGAAGGGCTAGGGTTGGTCTCGGAAGTGGCTATCCCATAAAAGCTCAAAGTTCTCGCCTTTGCAAAGTATGACGAAGTTTCCTATCCCAAGCTGCATCTGAGGTTTTATGTCAGGAAGATCCAACCCCATACAGCTGATAGGAAGTTATGGGTTCATTTCTTTCAAGAGAGTTTGTCGGGGACGCGGTTAGAGTGGTTTTATCAATTGGAAGGAACCAATATCTGCAATTGGGAAGATTTGGCTGATGCTTTTTACAAGCAGTATCAATATAATACTGACCTCGCTCTAACCCGTACGCAACTTCAAAACATGTCTATGGGTTCTAAAGAGGCTTTCAAAGATTATGCCCAAAAGTGGAGGGATCTTGCAGGTAGAGTCCATCCACCTCTGTCTGATAGGGAGTTCGTGGACATGTTCTTGGATACTCTGACAAGCCCATTTTTCAACCATTTAATTGGAAGCTCCTCAGCCAGATTCACTGAGCTGATATTAACAGGAGAACGAGTGGAAGTTGGTATCAAGAATGGTAAAATCCAAGGGGCTGCATCTTCGAGTATGGTGAAAAAGCCATTCAGTGGGAAGAAAGAGGTTAGTGTTGCCGATAGTCATAGAAATTAGGGTAAAGTTGAACTCCATCCAACGGTAGGAGCTGTGATGATCTCCAACCCTACATCAACTTAATGATAAAATAATCAGCGCAGGCAGGATGTACCTAGAAGACAATTCACCAAAATCAATATGCCTTTGTCTCAGGCATTGCAACATTTGTTGAAGGCTGACCTAGTCACTCTGAAGGATCCTCCCCAAAACCCAAACACTTTCTCTCCCTGCTACAATCCAAATGCACGATGCGCTTACCACTCCAACAGCCCGGGGCATGATATGAATGGTTGTTGGGCGTTGAAGAATAAAGTTCAAGACCTTATTGATGCAAATGAGATTGAATTGGACCCTCCTGAAACTCCCAATGTAATAACTGCACCAATTACCAAGCATGACAGAGGTATCAATGCTGTTGATGATGTTCTGTTTATTCCTTTTATGGGTGAATTAACTACTCCTCTTCTAGTTGTTAAGAAGAATATCTTATGAGGCAGTTTATTTTTGGGTTGTGGTGAAGGTTGCCACCTGTGTGCGTCTCTTCCCAATGGTTGTTTGTTGTTGAAGATAGGTGTTCAGCATTTGATAGATGATCGAGAGATCCTCTTTGAGAAGGTTCCCTCTGAAAAAAGTTTGTGTGAAGATGTATCAATTATTACCATCTCTAATAATCCTATAAGGGTCTCCTCCAAAAGGCCTATAAGGATTACTAACAGCCCTAGAATTTCTCCCATGATCATTACCTCTCTAGGGCCCATACCATATTCCTCCGACAAAGTCGTTCCTTGGAATTATGGAGCTGACGTTTATTATCATGGCGTCAAGAAAGACCTATTGGCCATTAAGAATAAAGTTACTGAAGATACTGATCCTAACATTGACTACATTGTTGGGACCAGTAAAATTACCATAAGCGGAAGGATTTTCTCTCCTGAAATCTCTCCAAAATTGTTGCCACTCCTTTTGTTATTCCTGCTAATACTCCTATTGTTACTCCTGTTGTTATTCTTGCTACTGAGTCAGCTGAGACTCGGGGCAAAGAAGTATCGGTTGAGCCTTCCCGGGCGGAGGCACCTAAAGAAGCCATTCTTGAGGCCTCCAAGCAAGAAATGGAGGAAATTTTAAAAATCATACGGAAAAGTGACTACAATGTTGTGGAACAATTGGGGCAGACCACCTCAAAGATTTCAATGATATCCTTGTTATTATGCTCCGAAGCCCATGCTAAATATTTGGTGAAGTTCTTAAAGTCTTCTCATGTGCCACAAGAGACTTCTGCTGACAAATTTGAGAATTGTGTTGCTAGTCTGACTGCCAATAATGGACTAGGTTTCTCTGATGCTGATTTGACTCCTAAGGGAAGAAAACATAATGATGCCCTACATGTCTCTATTGAATGCAAGGGCACTACTCTAGATCATGTGTTGCTGGACACTGGCTTATCTTTGAATGTTCTACCCAAGGGTGCCTTAGACAGATTGGACTGTGAAGACTTACATTGAAGCCCAACAATATTGTGGTGAGGGCTTTTGATGGTTCCAAGAGAATGGTACACGGGGAGGTGGACATTCCAGTTAAAGTTGGTTCCCGGACTTTTGAATCCACTTTCTATGTGATGGACATTCGCCCGTCTTACTCTTGTTCATTGGGACACCCTTAGATTCATGGGGCTGGTGCTGTCACTTCTACTTTGCATCAGATGTTAAAATATCTGATTAATGGAAAGATTGTTACAGTTTGTGGCGAAGAAGAGTATATGGTAAGCCACCTGAATTCTTTCAGATATGTTGAGATGGACGGCGAGTTCATTGAGACCCCCTGTCATAATTTTAAAGAGATTCTTCAGACGATCGTTGTTACCAAAGCTGTTGCTGTTGTTCAAAAGATTACCATACCTCCACTGAAAATGGCTTCTCTAAAAGATGATAAGGTTGTAGTTGAAGAAGGTGAGTGTACTATTTGGGGCCAACTTCCTGACATCCCCTACAAGTCTGACAAATTTGGTTTGGGTTTCACTTCAGGAGCTCAAAAAGTTGTTCATCGTGCTCCTGCCAGAGGACCACTACTACGCATCAGCAACCACGGAGTCAGTGTTGTAGAAGACGCTGACATTGACTGTAACTTGGAAAATTCGATCTTCCCTACTATCAACGGTGGACTCAATAATTTGATGGCTAGAGACTTTGTGCCTATCTCTTTTATCCAGGAGTAATTGTTTTTCTGTTTTTAAGGATATGTAATTTTTGAACAATTTAAACTCTAATGTCTTGTGTCTTACCCAAGGCACGACATTCTATTTGTGAGGGTTGTCACATGTCATTTTCATATGTCATTAATAAATCATTGGATGTTTTTCATTCAAATTTTACGCTCTCTGTTTTTATTTTACTTTATTTTTTCAAAATAGTTATGTGCTCTTACACACACCCACATATCAAATTGCAGATTCACATCCACCCTGGATCCCATTGATAACAGTTCTACTATTGCCAGTTATAACTTTGAAAATATGATCTACCAAGCCGAAGACGAAGGTGAGGAAGATTGTGAAGTACCAGGAGAACTTGCTAGACTATTACAGCAAGAGGAAAGAGTAGTACAGCCTCATGAAGAGCCGGTCGAGATAGTCAACTTGGGTACTAAGGAGAATAAAAAGGAAGTCAAGATAGGTGCCAACTTGGAAAATCGTGTTAAAGAACGGTTAATTCAGATGTTACATGACTACGTTGAGATCTTTTCCTGGTCATACAAAGACATGCTGGGGATGGATACTGATATCGTGGTTCATCGTCTGCCAACGAAAGAAGACTTCCCTTCAGTGAAGTAAAAGGTTCGTCGTATGCTTCCTGAGATGTCAGAAAATATCAAGGTTGAAGTCATGAAATAGTTAAATGTCGGATTCTTAGCTGTTACTTCTTATCCATAATGGGTTGCGAATGTGGTACCGGTACCTAAAAAGACGGTAAGGTGCATATGTGCATGGATTATAGGGATTTGAATAAGGTGAGCCCCAAATATAACTTTCCTCTTCCCCATATTGATGTTCTGGTTGACAACACCGCACAACACAAGATCTTCTATTTCATGGATGGCTTCTCTGGTTATAATCAGATCAAAATGGCACCTGATGACATGGAGAAAATGAATTTCGTCACACAGTGAGGCACTTTCTGTTACAAGGTTATACCGTTTGGGTTGAAGAACACCGGGGCCACTTATCAGCGTGCTATGGTAGCTTTGTTCCATGATATGATCCATCACGATATAAAGGTCTATGTTGATGATATGATAGCTAGGTCTCAAACTGAAGAATAGCACTTGGACCATTTGCAAAAACTATTTGAAAGGCTGAAGAAGTACAAGTTAAGACTGAACCCAAACAAATGCACCTTTGGAGTAAGATCTGGTAAGATCTTAGGTTTCATTGTCAATGGCAAAGGTATTAAAGTAGACCCTTTGGAGTAAGATTTGGTAAGCTCTTAGGTTTCATTATCAGTGGAAAAGGTATTGAAGTAGACCCTGCAAAGGTTAAAGCTATGCAAGAAATGCCAACTCCCCGCACTGAGAAGGAGGTTAGGGGATTCTTGGGACGTCTAAACTACATTACCAGATTCATTTCCCACCTAACCGCTACTTGTGAGCCAATCTTCAAATTACTGAAGAAAGATCAAGTAGTGAAGTGGAATGACGACTACCAGTCTGCCTTTGATAGAATCAAGGAATATCTTCAAGAACCTCCAATTTTGATGTCGTCGGTTGAAGGAAGACCTTTGATTATGTACTTAACAGTATTAGAGAATTAAATGGGTGTGTGTTGGGGAAGCATGACGAGTCTGGTCGAAAAGAGCATGCAATATACTACCTTAGAAAAAAGTTTACCGACTGTGAAACAAGATACTCACTGCTCGAGAAAACTTGTTGTGCTTTGGCATGGGCTAGTCGCCGACTAAGACAATATATGTTGACTCACACTACCTTATTGATATCTAAAATGGATCCTATCAAATACATATTTTAGAAGACCGCTCTCTCCGGAAGAGTAGCAAGATGGCAAATGGTCCTGACCGAATACGAAATTCAGTACACTACTCAAAAAGTAATCAAAGGGAGTGTACTAGCTGATCAGTTGGCTCGCCAGGCTATAGACGACTACCAGTCAATGAATTTTGAGTTCCCGGATGAGAACATTATGTTAGTAACTGATTGTGAAGAACCTGGACCGTATGAGGGACCTGAAAAAGGATCTCGATGGACTATGGTCTTTGATGGAGCTTCCAACGCACTCAGAAATGGAATTGGTGTTGTGATTATCTCCCTAGAAGGCTGTCATACACCCTTCACCGCCAAACTATGCTTTAACTGTACCAATAATATGGCCGAATATGAAGCATGTATTATGGGTATCAAGGCTGCTACCGATATGAGCATTAAGTTCTTACAAGTATACAAAGACTCATACTTGGTGATTAGTCAGATTAAGGGAGAATGGGACACGAAGCATCCTAATATCATCCTGTACCGAGAGCATGTATTGACATTGATCCCATATTTTGAAGAGATTACCTTTGAATATATTCCACGAGAAGAAAACTAGTTAGCGGACGCGCTAGCTACCATGTCATCCATGTTTAAAGTTGGATGGGATAACGAAGCCCCTTAGATCACTATCGAAAGACTAGACGAACCGACACACTGTTATGAGGTTGATACTGAGGGAGTAGAGGAAAAGCCTTGGTTCCACGAGGTGAAAAGGTATCTTGAAGCTCAAGAGTACCCTGAGGGAGCATCCATCAATGACAAAAATTTCTTAAGAAGGTTCTCTGCCAAGTTCTTCTTGAGTAACTGAATTCTCTACAAGCACAACCATGATTCCACTTTACTGCGGTGTGTGGACAAGAGAGAAGCGGAGAATATTATGGAAGATATGCATGAAGGTATCTTTTGCACTCATTCTAGTGGACACACAATGGCTAAGAAGATTCTACGGGCAGGATACTACTGGTCCACCATGGAAATAGATTGTCATCATCACTCCCGAACTTGTCACAAATGCCAAATTTATGCTGACAAAGTACATGTGCCTATGGTTCCCTTAAATGACTTGACTGCTCCTTGGCCATTTGCAATGTGGGGTATTGATATGATTGGAGAGATTAGACCTAGCGATTCCAATGGACACCACTTCATCTCTGTTGCCATTGATTACTTCATAAAGTGGGTATAGGCAGCCTCATTTACTTCCATTACCAAGAACGTTGTGGCTCAGTTCATCAGAGATAATCTTATCTGTCGGTATGGTATCCCCTAAAGAATTATCACAGATAATGGTACCAACCTCAATAATACTATGATCACCGAGCTTTGTACACAACTCAAGATCCAGCATCATAACTCTTCTCTTTACCGACTGAAGATGAATGGTGTTGTGGAGGCTGCCAATAAGAATATAAAGAAGATCATACAGAAAATGACGGTAACATATAAATACTGGCATGAGATGTTACCCTTTGCTCTTCATGGCTACCGTACCTCAGTGTGCACGTCAACAGGGGCAGCCCATTTTTCTCTTGTATATGGTATAAAAGCTATTTTACCTGTCGAAGTCCAGATCCCTTCCTTGAGAATCACGAAGGATGCAGGTTTAAACGAAGATGAATGGATTCAGACTCGACTTGACCAATTGAACTTGATTGACGAGAAGAGGCTCACAATTATTTTTCATGGTTAGATATACCAAAAACGCATGATCAAAGCTTTTAACAAGAAGGTCAAACGTCAAGTATATCATGTTGGTGATCTAGTAATCAAGCGCATAATCCTACCACAAGGTGATCCCAGGGGAAAGTGGACTCCAACATACGAAGGAACATTTGTAATCAATATTATATTTTCCGATGGAGCTATGATATTAACCACCATGGACGGTGATGACCTTCCACGCCCTGTAAACGCGGACATAGTTAAAAGATACTATGCATGAAAAGAGACTTGCTAGGTTAACTGACCTAGGAAAAAATAAGGGCATCCCAGCGAAACAAAAGGGGTCAGGAAAAAATTAGGGATATATATATATATATATATATATATATATATATATATATATATATATATATGAAAAATTTGTACACCGGGTAAGTCGAAAACCTGAAAAGGCGGCTTGGGAAAAAAAGGGTATCCCGGTGGACTGAAAACCTGAAAGGGAGGTCCAGGCAAAAGTTAGGGATTAAAAGCGTATGACAATGTCCCGTTAGATCACCTTACAACCAGACTTCGTTATCAAGTGTCAAGTTCAAATGGTACGGATCAATCCAGTCAGCTTCTGCCAAGCAGCAAAGTGATGAGACGCTCAAAGATATAAAGGCAATAGCAGAATTGAAACTCAGTGGGATTAGTTCACATAGCTGTTTTCTCTTTGGGTAGAACTTTGTATATTTATCATTTTTACGACGACATTCCTCTTATTAGGATGTCCGTTTCCTTGTACAAAGACACCTGTTATAGGCAGACTTTCTCAAATTAATACAAAATCACGTTTTTCAAAGTTCAAAACTATTTGTTTTTATTTTTCTGTTTTGTTTGCGAAAACGTCCATTGATTATGTTAAATGAACATATGCATTTGAATATGATTATTGTTTACAAATATATGTATAAAAACAAAAAGACAGTTACTAAAGGCTCTAAGAGTTGGGAAAATGTCGAACGACCATCTGTAAGTCCCTACAGAACACCCCTAGGGGATCATTTTCACCAAATTCATCATCGACAAGGGTACATTCCTCAGTAGGTACAGAAACAGGGGCATCTTCCCGCAGGTCACTGCCATTTCTTCGGCATATAGCCTAATGATTTCAGATATTTCGGCATTTCTCAACAGATAAGGATTTTCAATCGTTTCCCTAGCATCTTGGAGAATTCCCCAACAGAGTTTCATAAAGTCCCTAAGCACTTTATGAAATTTCTTTCCCTAGTAGAGTTTATTTCTCTAGCTACGGAAGATCATCCCCCAGCAGAGCTTATTTCTCCAAGTTGATAAAATCTTCCAATGGAACACTTTTCTCCAGCAGAAGTCAGGGAGTTATCTTCCCCAGTTCAACGACACTACAAAGAGCAATTGATGCACTCACATTCATACATCATTTACAAACGTCATAACATATACATATGACAAAATCTCATTTATTTTGAGAATATCATTCTGCAATGCATTTCATACATCATGACATTACATACAACTAACTCTTTACCTTTTCAGGAAAAGATATATCAACAGACCAACATCATCAGTTACTGGTAAGACCAAGCAGTCTTATTAGAAATAACGTCTTCTGGCTTAGAATAAATCAGACAAAGGTTTTATTTTGATACTTCTCCCAGTGGACATTCTTCTGGCTCAGATTAAATCGACAAAGGTGTAGATCTATTCTGATACTTCTTCCAGTTGAAGACATTTTCTGGCTTAGATTAAATCAACCAAATATTTATTCTGATACTTCTTCTAGATAAAATTAAGCATAAATATCTACTGGCTCAGATTAAATCGACCAATGATTTATTCTGATACATCTTCCAGTAGATCTTTTTTATGGCTCAGTTTAAATCGACCAATGATTTATTCGGATACTGCCTCCAGTTAAAATACAATAGAGACCTCTTATGGCTCAGGTTAAATCAACCAATGATTTATTCTGATACTTCTTCCAGTTGAAGACAGTCATAAATATCTGCTAGCTCAGATTAAATCGACCAATGATTTATTCTGATACATCTTCCAGTAGATCTTTTTTCTAGCTCAGTTTAAATTGACCAATGATTTATTCTGATACCGCCTCCAGTTAAAATACAACAGAGACCTCTTCTGGCTCAGGTTAAATCAACCAATGGTTTATTCTGATACTTCTTCTAGTTGAAGACGATCATAAATATATGTTGGCTCAGATTAAATCGACCAATGATTTATTCAGATACATCTTCCAGTAGATCTTTTTCTGGCTCAGTTTAAATCGACCAATGATTTATTCTGATACATCTTCCAGTAAATCTTTTTTTAGCTCAGTTTAAATCGACCAATGATTTATTCTGATACTTCCTCCAGTTTAAAGACAACATAGACCTCTTCTAGCTCAGATTAAATCGACCAATGATTTGGTCTGATACGTTTTCCAGTTTAAATTGGACATGAATATCTTCTGGCTCAGGGTAAATAGAACAATGATTTATTCTGATACTTCTTCCAGTAGATCATCTTCTGGCTCAAATTAAATCAACCAATGATTTATTCTTATACTTCTTCCAGTCATAGTAATTTTCTGGCTAAGATTAAATCAACCAATGATTTATTCTGATACTTCTTCCAGTCATAGACATTTTCTGGCTCAGATTAAACCGACCAATGATTTATTCGGATACTTCTTCCAGTCATAGACATTTTCTGGCTCAGATAAATCAACCAAAGATTTATTTCGATACTTCTTCCAAATAAAAACAAGCATAAAGATCTTCTGGCTCAGATTAAATCGACCAATGATTTATTCTGATACTTCTTCCAGTTCGAAGTCAATATTTACTTTGGGTGGCATCTATAAGCCCATCTCCGAAGAATCTCAGCCATCTCTCCAAACGACATCTTCTAATCCCATTCAAGCATACTATCAGCTGACAACGTTACTCCGTGCACTGGCGAGTGCAAATTTCTGGGCACTTTAGTGTTCAATCATCTTCCACCTTCAGATCACGAATGACAGATAAGCCAATATAAAATCCTCAGGTTTAAGACGATTGAACAGAGGCAGTTGTTGTACCCCAAAATTTTCCCTTTCATTTTATTCAAAACATACTCCTAGAGATCCCTAACTGCTTAAGGTTGACCAAGAATTGACCAGACAAATTCTCCTCCTATGCAATGGATCTCCAACTAGGGTTTCATTTTTCACATAGAAGTTTGGGTTTTAGAGGCCTCAAGTGATTTCCATTGTCCCTAATATGTCCCAAGAATACTCATTCCAAATTTCATACCTTGCATTACAAGTTTGCTCAGTCAATTGCTCAGATGATTGGAAATCAATTGTATTAGGTCAAAAGTCAATTGTGGTCAATATACAGTCAAACTTCAAGATTTTTGGCTAACATCAACATTTTGAAGTGATATCCATCATTTGATCAAGGGTTGATCATGGTTCCTCAAGGAATGCTCTCAAATCAACAAGAATCCAAAAATGCAAAATTAGGGTTTCCTAGGAAAAGTCAACTGAACTTTGGCCAAGCATAACTTTCACATGCTTCATCCATTTTTCCCTAAACAAAGCTAATTGTGAATAAAATTAAATTCCCTACAACTTTTCTTATGTCCTCAAGTTCAAAAAATGCATCATTGGAAAGATATGAGCCAATACATTACATGTCTTTTTGAAAGTAAACAAAAAGGCATTTTTTTCAAGGCAAGTTACATCAAGATAATTTCTCCAAATGAAAAAATGGTCAACATAGAGATTGTAGGGGACATCTCTAGATTTATAAAAAGTCCAAGATCATCTCAAAAAGATAAAAATTGAGCAAGTTATGGTTTTCACAAGTTGGGAAATTTTGGTGAAATTCATGAAATGCAAAACATGCAAATTTGAAATTTTAGGTCAATGGCCTAACTTTTTTGAGCTTCAAACACCTTCATGACCTTATGAAGAACCTCCAAACTCATCTTGCCCTTATTTTCTTATTATTTTATTCAGATTTTATTTTGTTTTTATCCAAATAAATGCAAAATAAATTGGAAAAAATATGAAACCATTGGGCCAGCACATGAAGGGATTTGCCCATACATCATAATCAAGCCTGTCAACCTTTCCATTTTCGTGCACAAGCCAAAATGACATGAAATATTTCAAAAAAATGGCAAGTTTTCAAAATTGATTGTTTTCTTTTATCATGGCCATTGTGATTTAATTTCTTCCCATCTTTGCTATCCCTTTCCCTCTTCTATAAATACAAGGCCACAAGCTCAAGCCAGGACACACGCAAGTTGCCTAAGCAAGCCATACCAAAATTTCACAAAATTGTCCAAATTTGTAAAAACTCAAAACGAAATTTCTAGCCTTCCTCAGTCAAAAACAGGTATCATAACGTGTTCCCGAGACTCCCAGGACCCATCCCTATTCATCACAAGACCTGAAACACCCTAGAACGGCCTATCCAAATCCACCGGTTGTAAGGAATTTTCATATTTTTGAATCTTTAGTTGTAGGAGCATTTAATCCTCTTTGATGATACATGTATACTCATAATGGAGTTTAGGGCATGACTGAACGGCCGCATGTCATTTTTAACATCAGAAATGCACATTGCCATGTTTGACCGTCACTAGGGTTTTGCGTTTGAATCCAATAATACACGAAGCTTTAACAAATTTAGAGGCCATATTCGTAATCAGGAGACTTTTTTAAGTCGATCAGTTTTGTTTTGCTTTTATTTTGTCGTGTTTTGTAGGGGATCCCATCGGAGAAGAAGGTGGAAACCACCGGCTTCGGTGGTAGGACTTACTGGACCCAGGTCAAAGGCTGGCGTGTCCCAATGGGATGTTTTGATTGGTTTATTCAAAAAATTTGGACCCCACTCGAACATGTGCATTTGACAACTCAACAATTTAACTTGTTTACATTATATTATTATTGATTGGGATATACTCCCAGATGTAAGGTTGTCCCAACGATTAAGTGTGTATGTGTTAAGGCGTTGTGTGTGTGCAAGGGCAGGGGTTCGATCCCTGCCTCTCGCACATTATTTTTTCTAATTATTCATGCAGATCAGGTGTTAAGCAGACTCACGTACATAACATGCGCCTCACGTTTGAGCCTTCAGATTCTAAGACAAATGGATCCAGCCTTCCCAGAGCACATCCCCACCATAGATCTCCAACAATTATGCACACTAAATCTAACATAGTTGTTGGGCTCAGCCTCATTTGGGCCTAACGAATTTAAATCTCACCCCCCTCATTTGCTTTGAACATCAGGCCCAGTTTACTTTTTTTTCATTTTTCTTTTTAGTCTTATTTTTATTTTTATTTTTTATATTTTATTCCTCAAAAATCATTTTTGTTTTATGATAAAAAATTAGAAAAGTCACAAAAAAATAGATATAGGTTTTTCCAATTAAATTTAATTTTTACAAATTAATTAATTAATTAATTTAATTATCTTGATTTATTTTAATTAATTTAAAATCAATTAGAACTAGAATTTAAAGTAATTTCAATTCTCTTTTCATAATTAAAAAAATATATATTAGAATTAATTTCTTTTAGATTTATTTTTAATTACCTTTTTTTTTAATTAAGTTTAATTTAAATATTCCTTTTAAAATAAACAAAAACAATAAAAAAAAAAGAATTTTCTTAATTTGCCTAGATTTCCTTAGGGTTTTAAATAAACATTCTTTTAACCCTCGCGCATTCATTTTACTTCCCTCATTTTTATTTCCTTATTATTGTATCTGCTTATGATTTGTAATAGTTAAAAACTAGGATTTTATTTACCGCTTTTATCCCCAATTTTTAGACTTGTAATTTTCCCCCTCCCCGAAGCCATGTAATAGTTAGGTTTAATTTCCGCACTTTAATTTCCCGCGCTGATATTGGGTTGTTAGATGTATGCCTAATAGGATTGCATGACAAGAATTAAAAACAAAATGTTAGCAAGCCTAGCACCAAAGATAAATAACTGAAACACAACGCACTCGCACATGCGCACCTCTAGAGTACTCCCACTTCGGTTTCCTTCGGAATAAAATAGTCATAACTCTCGAATGTGAGGGATTTTAGTGGCAACCCTCTAGTTCAAATATCATAAAATGACCCTTTCGATGTTGCCTTGGTACATGATCTTAAAACCTTAGGGGTGTTACTAAAGTATCTTGCTAAGTGGTCTTTGTGACCGTATGGTGACCCTCGATTGTCCCTCAAACATCCAATGATAAGGGCTACCTACTCACTAATAGTAGGATATCACTGTCTAAAGGAAAAGTGGAAAAGAACAAACCTTTTCGAGTAGGTAGATAGTTCTTAGATGCTTGCTCAAGTAAAACAATATTCCACACATAGACTCCTTTCTAAAAATATTTTCAAAGATACTTTGTATATGTTCTCAACACTATGAGAAACATTACAAAGTACACCGTACCAAGGCGTCTTTTCAAAATTCTTTTTCAAACACACAAACACAAGGTATTTTCAAATGAGCTAGCATCTAAGAGCCCATAGATAACTACAGATGAAAAGGGTGCTAACACCTTCCCTTTTCATAACCTACCCCCCCTTACTCAGAAATAATCTCGAAAGGTCTTTTTCTGTTCTTTTCACCCTTTCCTTTGTTGGATAAAAGAAAAGCCGGTGGAAACTCTTGCTTACTGCAACATTTGCAAATACAAACGCAAAACCAGTATAACAGTCGATTCTACCACCGTATTACAGTTCACAAAGAACCCCCCTCCAGGGGGAAATATTTTTCATAGGCGTCAGGGTCCACCTGGTTTTTCTATGCCTTAAAATGACCGAGAACGACCTTATGGCAAGCCATATTCATTTATGATGGGTTTACATAATTCTAATTCAACATATTCAGATCCTCTGATGAATGTCACTCCGTCATTACAAGGTTATGGATCTGCAGTTAATAACAGGGGTCGAAACGTCCAACCACAAATTGAAGGAGTTTCTTCCCAATTACCAAATTTAACAAATCTATTTACAGCCGTAATTAGATAGAAAATTGACGAGAGTAACCATGAAATGGTCCAAATGCTTGCATAAACAATGGGTACAATCTTTAACCCTTTGATTCAAAACACTACTCAGGCGAACCAACAAATGGCTATGCAAATGACGTGTATCGCTGATTTCTTTGGTGTGCCCCGACCAACAACGTATCCTCAGAGGGAGTGAGTTAGGGAAAATAAAGGGGTAATATTAGAAGAAGACCCAACAATTAATCAAGTTCAACAGTATCAAAGAAATGTACCCCAGGCGAATGTGTTAGATCGGGGAGGAATGGTCGAAATGCCTAGAGTTGTGAATGTCGAAATATCCAGGGCTGAGCCTTTTAGGAAAGAACCATAAGTGTTAAGGGAACCAGGACCTAGGGTTAGGATGGTAAATAGAAACCAAAATGCTGATGAAGTTTTATACCAAGTTCGACAGGACAATAAGGCAGCAGACAACAATCTGGCAACCATGGTCGAAAGAATTATAGCACGAAATAGTGTAAATGTAGGCTTTACTAGGCCAAATTACACTTCTCCCTTATCTGAATATATTCTATAGACTGAATTTCCTAGGGGTTAGAAAGTCCCAAAGTTCACAAAATTCTCTGGTGACACCAGCGAATCAACGGTCAAACATATAGCCAGGTATCTTATCGAGGTTGGGGATATAGCGAACAATGAAAACCTAAGGATAAAATATTTTCCTAGTTCACTAACCAAAAATGCTTTCACGTGGTTTACTACCCTTGAAGCAAATCTTATCCAAGATTGGATGCGTTTAGAAAGGCTATTCCATGAACAATTTTATGTAGGTCAATCAAAGATAAATCTCAGTGAATTGGCTACCACTAAGCGCACATTTAGTCAGCCAATTGATGATTATCTCAACGAATTCCTCCTGCTAAAGGCAAGATGTTTCACCCAAGTACTGGAACATGAATTAGTTGAGATGGTTGCAAGAGGATTGGATTTCTCCATCAGAAAGAAATTGGATTCCCATTACTTAAGGGATATGGCCCAATTGGCAGATAGGATTCGACAAGTGGAACGCTTGAAGGTTGAAAAGGCCAGAGCAAACAAAAGCCATAGAAAGGAAAGAGTGGCGTACATCGAAGTAGAGGAAGATGAACAAGAAACCTATACTGAACTCCTTGACTTCGAGGAAGTCGAAGTCGATTTGGCTGAGTTAAAACAAGGACCACCATATCCTTGTAAAGTCTTGGCTCCTTCGAACGGAAAAAATCATGTTGAGCCTGAAAAGAATGATAAATTCCCAAAAAATTCATATACCTTAGACGTCACGAAATGGGAAAAAATATTCAATTTATTAGTAAAAGATGGTCAAATGATAGTATCACTTGGTGCTAAAACTCCTCTGTTAGATCAACGGAAGAAAAAAGGTTTTTGTGAATACCACAATTTTTTAGGGCATAAAACCTCACAATGTTTCCTTTTCAGGGATATGATTCAAAATTCCATCAAGGAAGGAAGGCTGAAGTTTGGTGACAAAACCAAGCCACAAATGAAGGTTGATGTTGATCTGTTAAATGTAGTAGAAACTAACTATGCTCAACCAGTTTCTATCAACATGGTAGAGATTGTTGGAAAAGTTGATCCAAATGCTGCTATAACAGAGGCTATTGAGGGCTTATCTAATGAACCACATGTCAACCAGAATACTGAAGGTCTAATGAACCAGAAATTCGAAGGTAACATTACTGAAGATGTTGCTTCAAATGATGAAATGTTGAAGACCACTGAAGGTCTCAGAGTTAAGTTTGAGAATATTAGGATTACTGATGGTCCTAATGTCGAAGTCAACATGGTGGATTTAAACAAGCCTGACTCAGAAATGGAAGTAGTCGAAAGGTGTCTCTGAAGAGAAGATGCCATGTTGAACAAAACTGATCCAAAAGCTGGAGAAAGCTTCCTAGACTATTTAGCTCGTTGCCACAAAAAGAACTTCGAAGGATTGATGTGCCCAAGATGCATTATCATTTATGATAAAAAAGAAGTAGAGGTTTATCAACAAACCCAACAGGCTCGAATCAGGGAAGTTGGAGGAAGGATGATTTGATGGAGATGGTTTACCCAAGAGCTGGCAAAAGCTTGCTAGGTTTTCTTGTCCATTTCCATTAGATGTAATCATAATGCTTAATGTGCCCAAGGTGTAGCGCTGTCTACGATCTAAAGGCGTCATAGAAGTACGAGCAAATCCATTATGCTCGAACTGTGGTTAATTGGAGAAGCCAACATAGTAGTTTCACTTTTGACAAAAGGGGAGTTCCAAGAAGGGCTGATAGCCCACATCCTAAAGCAAATCGAAGGGTTACCTTCAAACTCCCAACAAATGTCCCTACTGATAAATGGACTAAGCCAAATGAAAATAGAAGAGCAGGACAAGGAAAATGGAAGAGTTTCGAGCTAGGAAGAGGATCATCAATTACTTACAAGAAAGAGTTCCAGATATCAAGACAATAATCATCTAGATCTGATAATTACAAGGGGGAAAAGCCAATGACCAAGACCCAATGGCACAGGAACCAGAGGATTAAGAATGCTCACAAGGAGTTAGCAGAAAAGGAAAAGGGGGGTCTAGTAGAAATTAATGTCCCCCAATAAACATCACTGATAAGAAACAACTTGTTGAAAGAAGACTTTTTTCCCAAAAGAAGGAGATAATTGGAGAAAAAATCCAAAAATATCCAACCAATGATGATGACATGATGACCGATGATTTCGAATCAAATGGGGAATCTTCACTCAAAGTTAATTGCAACGTGGTGTCTGTACTTCCACATAAGTATGATTAAGTGATGGAAGTGGAGGATTCTGGAGAAGTGGATGAGGCCGAAATGGCTAGGCACAAACATGTGTGTTACTATATCATGAACAATGGCGTTGTGGAGGAGCATAATGCTTTTTTCGAGCGTCCTGATCAGTCAATGAAGAATCACCTTATGCCTCTATTTATAAGATGAAAGGTGGAAGGAGTTGGGATCAATAAGATTTTGGTCGATGGTGGGGCAACAATAAATTTGATGCCTCACTTCATGTTAAAAAGAATTGGTATGTTCAACACAGACATTAAGCCACACAACACGGTGTTGCATAACTATGAAGGGAAGATATTCCATTCATTGGGTGGGGTGCAACTAGATCTTATCATGGGTTCGAACACCAGACCTACTATGTTCGTGGTTATTAAGGCGAAGACAAATTAAAAAATGCTATTGGGTCGAGAATATATCCATGGCATAGGAGCAGTCCCTTCTTTGATGCACCAAAGAATAACAATTTAGAGGGAAGATGGGATAGTTAAAAATGTTGAAGAAGATCTGAGTTACTACATGATATAAATTAACCATGTAGATAAAATAAACTTTGATAGAAACTTGGCCAACATAGGGCCATGTAACCCAGTTGGTGAAGCCTACTCACCCAACAAAAATGTCCTATATTTCTTGACTTTAGACCTAACTCACGGGTTCCACGGGGACTGGGTCATTATGAGGGAAGTAGATGAGGTGGAAGGAATTCCAGGATTACGACCAACTGGCTGGACTGACGAAGACATTGACCATGTCTGAGTCTAAATTATTTGGAAATTTTTTGGCTTATCTTGCCGAAAATAAACTAAGAGCGGCTTTAGAAGCCGGAGTAAAATATATGGTTGTCGAAGCCAAAGATGAAGCTTTTCATGCGAAGGGGCCTGGGGTGCACTTCAAACCATAACCCTCGAACAAAGAAGCACCTTTCAAAGGGAAAGACAGGAGGCTATATGCAATCTATGGTGACGAGCCTTTGGGATTCGAGAAAGATCCTGCAGCAACAAACACGAAGATAAGGGTGTCAGATCCACTCAAAGAAATTCATCTAGGTGATGGTTCCATCTGAAGACCCACGTACGTTAGTACTAATCTAAGCCCAGGAGTAAAAGAAAAAGTAATCTAGTTACTAAAAGAATACAAGGATTGTTTTGCTTGGCACTACGACGAAATGCCTAGTTTAAGCAAAGACCTGGTCGAACTAAACCTACCTATCAAGGATGGCAAGAAGCCCATCAAGCAGGCTCCCAAGAGGTACCCGCCAGAAGTGCTCTCAAAGATTAAGGAAGAGATCGAAAGAATCCTCCGTTGCAAGTTCATCCGAGCCACAAGGTATGTCAAATAGATTGCAAACATAGTTCCTATTATTAAGAAAAATGGGTCTTTGAGGGTGTGTATAGATTTTCGAAATTTAAATGCAGCAACCCCCAAAGAGAAATATCCAATGTCTGTGGTAGAAATGCTAATTGATTTAACCGTAGGTTTCGAGTATCTTAGTGTGCTTGATGGGTATTCTAGATATAAACAGATTTTCATTGATGAAGAAGATGTAACCAAAACATATTTTCGATGCCCTGGGGCACTAGGCACCTATGATTGGGTGGTCATGCCTTTTGGCTTAAAAAATGTTGGGGCAACTTCTCAAAGGGAAATGAGCTCAATATTCCATGATTTCATCGAAACATTTATGCAGGTTTATATTGATGACATAGTAATAAAATGTGTCAGAACAAAGTCACATGAATCAGCTTCTCCAATCATTCGAAAGAATGAGGAAACATGGCTTGAAGATGAATCCCCTCAAATGTGCCTTTTTTGTGCAGGCTGGAGATTTTTTGGGCTTTGTAGTCCACAAGAAGGGTATAAAGCTTAATCAAACTAAAATGAAATCTATTATGGAGACTAAGGCACCAACAACAAAGAAATAATTGCAATTGTTGCTTGGGAAGATAAATTTCTTGAGACGATTCATTTAAAACTTGAGTGGGTGTACTCATGCTTTCTCTCCTCTTCTGCGCTTGAAACAGGGAGAATTCGAGTGGAAGCAAGAGTGTCGAGAAGCATTTGACAAGATAGGGCAATACCTTGTCAACTCTCCTATACTAATACCTCCTTGTAGAAATAAGTGTATGACCTTGTATATTTTTGCGCCTAATGCAACTATAGGTAGTATGCTTGCACATGAAGACGATAATGGTTTTGAAAGAGCCATTTATTACCTCAATCGAGTATTAAACGATGCAGAAACTAGATATAGTACTATAGAAAAATTATGTCTTTGCTTGTACTTCTCTTGTTCCAAAATTAAATATTATATAAAACCTGTTGATGTGTATGTTTCTTCTCATTTCGATGTCATCAAACATACGCTTTCTAATCCAATTTTGCATAGCCGAATTGGCAAATGGGCACTTTCCTTAACTGAGTATTCCTTGACTTTCTTATATTTAAATTCCATGAAAGGGAAAGTGGTCTCTTATTTTATAGTTGACCATGCAATGGTCGAAGTTCCCTAAGATTATGTGGAACTGGAACCTTGGAAACTATTTTTTGATGGTTCAACCCACAAAGAAGGAACTGGTGTTAGAATCTTGATTATTTCTCCTGATAAAATTCCAACCAATTTCAAGTACAAAATCAAAGGTCCCTCTTGTTCAAATAACGAGGCTGAATATGAAGCTTTTATAGCAAGGCTTGAAACTTTATTGGAATTGGGGGCAACTAGAGTCGAAATAAGAGGTGATTCTGAACTAGTGATCAAACAGATAACCAAAGAGTACAAATATATAAAAGAGAATCTAATCATGTACTCCACAGTGGCGGATAGACTGCTTAGAAAATTTGAGTATGTTGACATTAAGCATATTCCTAGACTAAGAAGCAAATGATCTAGCCTAAATTTCATCAGGCTATAAAGTCTCAAAAGAAAAGCTGGAGGAATTGATCGAAGTTCGTGGAAAGGTACTAGACACTAAACTATCTCTAGTAGATCTAAAGGGTTTAAGTTTAGGATATGCAGACAAAGGGAATTTCGAAATAATGGCTATAGATAGCTTAGCATATACAAATTGGAGAAGCCCAATAATAGCCTACCTAAAAGATCTAACAGCAGATACATAAAGGAAAGTTAAGTATCGTGCATTGAATTATATTTTAAAAGGTAACGATTTGTTTAAGAAAACACCAGAAGGAGTCATACTCAAATGTTTAGGAGAAAGTGAAGCATACTTGGCGCTATCGAATGTGCATAGTGGGGCATGTGGAGCACATCAAGCAGGTCATAAGATGAAATGGATCTTGTTATGGCATGTATTGGACATTTATGTTGAAAGATTGAATATAATTCGCCAAGGAATGCCAAGATTGTCAAGTTCATGCAGGTATTAAACATGCTCTTGCGAGTGAATTACATTCGATCATTAAACCTTGGCACTTTAGAGGTTTGGCATTAGATTTTATTGGAGAGATTTGACCATCTTCATCCAAAGGCCAGAGATATATCCTAGTAGGGATTGATTATTTTCCAATTTGGATTGAAGAAATACCTATTGATAAGGATCAAAATTTTCTCCAGTAGGGGGAGTCCGGTGATAGCAGCCACATCGAAGAGAGTAAGAGTTATCATCCCACAGGGGAGATAGAAAGTATTGTAAGCATTATCCCAGAAGTACAACGAGGACATTATCTTGGGTTGGCAATAGCTAAAACCTACTTTCGACATTTGAATCAAGTCGAAGATGCCTAAGTCTTTACAGGCTTGAGATTTTACCTTTTCAATTTTATCCAACCAAGCGAGATATTGTTTATCTGCTACAGGGCAAGACCTAAAAGGTTTGAAGTTTTTCAGTTACGTAGTCAAACTGAAAGGGTTTATCTTCAGCTACAGAATTGAGGGAGTATCTTTTTGGGTTTTCTCTACAGATGATTCTGCTAGTTGTTCATCAGGGTTGCTATCTTTTTTCTTAAAAGTTTTGGCTTTGTTAAAAATGGGTTTTGTCTCATAGTAAACATGGAAAACTTTCTTGATTTTCTCTAAACATTTAGAAGACATCAAAGGACCCACACACCCTAGGGTTTTATCAGGAAGGGTAAAAGGATTTATTACTTGAGAAGCATAAATTGCTTTTTGTTCAGTAGAAATGTGTGGTGTTGGAACCAATTAACAAGAATGGGTTTTGTGATGTGATGAATCGACTTGAATGAAGCATCATTCATGATCTTCACTTCTTTGTTCTTCATATTTTTGTCGGATCTACTTCCTTTTTTGGATGATGCCATGATTGACAAATTCAATTTCTTCATTGTTTGAAGGTTTTTTTAAGAAAGAGAGAGTGTAAATTTTTGAAAAAACCAGAAGATTGAGAAGATGAAAAAGTGTGTTTGGATAAGGAGAAGGATATTTATAAGTTAGAAACTATTCAGTTTATATTTTTAAAATTTTAGAGTTAGTAGGACACGTGGTGATCTATGATAAGCTGATATAAGAGATTGCTTGTTTAAAAGTCACATTAGGAACCTACTTTTGTAGAAAATGATAGAACTGTTGTGCGCACGTCTTGATTAGACATTTTGAAAAAGTAAGTCATGATTATTGTGACGTCATAACAATTATTGTTGTAGGATCAAGCACTTACCATTGAGCTAAAAACAATTGGTTATAGCCAAGGTTCAACTTTATTTCCATATAGTACGAGCATTTTCAGGGGTTGCACCTAGTTTACTAAGCGCCCATGGGTGGGATGTTAAGCCCTTTCGAATCCCTAAGGTTGACGCTGGATATTTTAATCCAACAATCTCCCCCCCCCCCAGTGTTAGCTGGGGAGATTCAAACCCATGACCATGCTCCGATACCACTTGTAGGATCAAGCGCTTACCACTGAGCTAAAAGCAATTGCTTGTAGTCAAGGTGCAACTTTATTTCTATATAGTAGGAGCATTTTCAGGGGCTGCACCTAGTTTACTAAGCGCACATGGGTGGGATGTTAAGCCCTTTCTAATCCCTAAGGTTGATGCTGGATATTTTAATCCAACAATTGTCTATCATGAGGATTGTATGTTCGTCGAAATATAATTGTTTTTCAAGAAATGTATGTTTCTCTAGGAAATTCGAAATACACATTTATTGGGGGTAATTTGTTGACTGGAAATTTCGACTACATGGATTTTAGCTGAAATGATATATTTTAGGGAATATAGTTCGAAAGAAAGAATAAATAAGTTTGTGTGAAACTTTCGATAGATGAAGAGCTAATAAAATCTTTATTTTTGCTAAGTGTTGGCAAAAGGTTCATACACAACCATAGAGATTTCAAGTTATTCAAAATATCATTAAGCATATTTCGATCGTCACGTTTGGCGCTTCGAAGACAAAGAGTTTTCAAATTCAAAAATTTGATCTTATCCAAAGTATCGTGTTGAGGCATAAGATTCGAAGGCACATGTAGATGTCGAACTTGGCAACATCTTATTTAGAGACCGTTTGGTCGAAATTAGTATAAATAGGGGTCTTAGTGTTAGGATTTAGTGTGTTCATATCTTTGTACAAAATACTCAAAATTACTCAAAGTACCAGTGTTAGAGAAACGAGTTTGTGAGAATGTACATATGATGCACCAATTTTATGTTTATTGTTATCCAACTTTAATTGAAATCTTTATGCATTCCTTTAAATTTCAGTCGAAATCCATTTACATTCCAGTCTTTTCTTTAAAAGAATTACATTATTATTTACAAAGTTACAATTGACATAATATTTGTCTATAAGAATGAAGATGTTGTCGAAAATATTCTTCGTTTTAGGAATAAAAGTTTTGAATTAGAACACATGTACTTAGGATCAATCTGGTCGATCCTGCAAGTTACCAACTTTTATTCAATTTGGAAGATCAGCAGTTGTTTACCAAATTTCACGGTAAATACCTATCAGGGATATTCCGAATTTCAAGGAATGTTTGATACTAAAGGGAGATCATAAAAATCATTTTAAGTTTGGTAGACATTCTAGAGAGTTTAAGGGATACAACAGTGACAAGACTGCACATTTAAATTCCAGCCTTGACGATTTTAACAAAACTCTCCCTGAAGAATCTAAACAAGGAACTCCTTGTAAGAAGAATACTGAAGTAAATTATGGTGATTATGAATTTGGTATATATGAATGATATGCACAAGAGCATTTATTGAATGAGAGTCTCACAATCAATTACAAAAATCAGCTCGATGATAATGATATTTCTACTCAATTTGATTCTTGTACTGAAGTGAGTGAAGATCCTTTTACAATTGTAGTTGCTTTGAAATATGGGAAATAATGTCTTTTAAGTGAAAATTCAAAGCTACTAGCTTCTGATATGTCTATAAGCAAAGGTGGAAATCATGACATGGATGAAAAGGTCAAACATTTGCAAATCAATGATGTAAAAGATGATAATCTTGATATGGATGTTTGTCATATTTTACTTGGTAGACCTTGGCAATTTAATAATTGTATCACTTATCAAGGACGAGATGACGTGATAATGTTTACACGGGGTACACATGAAATTTCTATGGCTCCTATTTTGCACTTTGATAAGAATTCAAGAGGAAAGAAGTCTTGTTTCTTGGTGATGACACAAAGTAAAAAGGAGCTTGATGGGGCTGTTAAAGAAACTGAATTTTTCTGTCAAGTGGTGAGTAAAGGACCAATGAGTTTTGGAAAGGAGGAAACAAAATTTTTAAGAGAAGTTCTAGAGATCCTAAAGGATGTCAATGAGTTGACCGCGGATGAGCTACCACACGATTTTTCTCCTATGTGAGATAAATGTAGGAAAGCTAAAGTTTTCAAAATGGGAGAAGATGTGATGGTGTTTCTCCGTAAGGGGAGATTTCCAGTTTGTACTTATAATAAGCTGAAGTCAGATAAGGCTCTTTATCAAGAAGAGAACTCTAGGTCGAGTTCTTCAGAGATGGATGAGACTGATAGGAAGGATTTTTAAGCCATCCAAGTTTGTTTTAGGTCCAATTAGCATTTTACTATTTTCGTATTTTTGTTTTATTTTTTAAGTTCTATTTTGGATTAAAGGCCTATAAGTCCCATTATGATTTCTTTGTTTTCTGTATTTAAAGACTTTTTGTGTGACCGCAAAGATTATATTTCATTATAATAAAATTTAAAATTTTTTTTATTCGGTGGATTCTAGAACTTATCTGACAGATTTTACGCTTACAATCCTGTATTTTTATTCTAGGTTTACGCTTGCTATGATTTTCGACTGCAACACTTACCCGCGTGTTGCTAAGCTTACTACTCTTAGATTTCTACTTTCCATTGATTCTTACATGGTATTTTAACTATAGAGAATTACATGACCTTACTTTTAGTTTTAAAAAACCATTTTTTTTTTCAATTACATAAGTCATTCTATGGCTTAAAACAATCAAACAATTATCATTTGCTTTAATTTCTAAGGTTTTTTTCATCCCGATCATTTGCTAGGAAAAATTGAAGCAAAACTTATTCCATATCCTACCTACCCCCTCTTCTCAACAACTTGCTAATGTTTCTGTGAAGGTTCTTGATCTTGCACTTTTCTCATGTTTTGTTTTCAAGTTTGGTCTATGTTGCTTGAAAATTTGTGCAAGTATATACATTAAAATTATTAGGCAATCATAATAATGATATCAATTCCACGATGATTGTTTTAGGCAAATTCCATTAAACATTCAAAATGGTAAAATAATTTATGAGCAAAAAAAATGATAAAATAATAACCATGTATCATTATTGTGAAACAGTTAAAGTAATATTCTGGAAAATTAGGTTTAGCTAAAAGGTTGGGACATGATCCATTCAAAGTTTCATCAATTTTTTGTGATGTAGTGTGGTGTCATGACATTTATGATCAAGACTAAATTTTGTGGTATTTTTCAATAATGTGAGAATACCCAATTATTTGTTAAGATTACCTTATGTCTAAGTGCTCTTTAACACCATTACACTTTAGGTAAATTTTTTCTTATTTATCACTATGAACTTGATCAGTTATTTATAAGTTAATTAAGTAAGCATTGTATGTCTATCACTACAAGAAATAATCTCTCCTGCGAAGTGTTTTTGTGACGTGATTATCACGTGATAAAAAATTGTCAGTTGCGATGTAATAATCACATCACTATATTTTTTAATGTTAAATATAATAGATGTTAACTTATCACGTAGAGATTTATATCTTTTTTATAAAAAATTAGTTGCGGCGTGTTTATCACGTTGCAAGTTTTAAATTTAAAAAAATAAATCAAAAAGGATTGGCGCTTAGAAGGAGGGAAGTTTGAAAATTTTATACAATTAGTTGTGACATAAAAATCACGTCGCAAATATTTAAGAGAAACAATGTCTGACTTTGAACTGATGGAGTGCCAGTTGTGTGATAATTGTTTCTGACCGTTGGATGTTGCGACGTGATTATCATGTGGCAAAGTTGCAACGTGATTATCACGTCACTGATTGGCTAATTATTTATTTGACCGTTGTGATTGCGATTATCACGTGGCAAAATTGCATCGTGATATTCACGTTGTTGATGTCTATATATATTTGTGCAATTCATTCTTCACAGACACACGTATCTCATAATATTTATTTTGATTCTACAATCTTCTTCTTCCCTTCCCTTCCCAAGTCAGTTATTCCTTCATCTCCCACTCCCCATTAATCTTCCAATTCTAAATTTTTGTATCAGGTATAATTTTTTGTTCTTTCATATTTTTTAATTTAATTTAATAATTGCATTTAATCTTTATAAGTATTCTGATTTAGTTAAAATTTTTTTTTTTCAAAGATTAAGCAATATTAAAGAGATTCATCGATAGTAGATTAAACAATATTGACAAAGATTGAAGGAGATTGAAGAATAGGTATTTTAGTTGTTTAATTTTTTTCCTGAAATTCTTATTGGATTATTATATTTTAGTTGTGTTAGTTATATTTTATTTTTGTTGTTATGTATATTTTTGAAATAGATATATAATATATATTTTGTTAAAACAGAAGAAAAAAATAAAATATTTATTTATTTATTTAAAACAGAAAATATATATATATATATATATATATATATATATATATATATATATATATATATATATATATATATATATATATATATATATATATATATATATATATATATATATATATATATATATATATATATATATATATATATATATATATATATATATATATATATATATATATATATATATATATATATGATAAAACAGAAAGAAAAAAAAGAAATATTTATTTAAAACAGAAAACATGTAATAAATTTTAAAAATAGAAATATAATATATATCTTTTAAAATAGAAAAATAATTTATAATAGAAAAACAGAAAAATAAAATAGAAATATATATATATATATATATATATATATATATATATATATATATATATATATATATATATATATATATATATATATATATATATATATATATATATATATATATATATATATATATATATATATATATATATATATATATATATATATATATATATATATATATATATATATATATATATATATATATATATATATATATATATATATATATATATATATATATATATATATATATATATATATATATATATATATATATATATATATATATATATATATATATATATATATATATATAAAATAGAAAAATTATTTTTTTTAAGCAAAATATTTTTAAACAGAATATATTAATATTTTATGTTTTATAAATTATATATAAAAACAGAATATATTATATATGTATTATAAATTATAGAATATATTATATATGTATATTTGAGATAAAATAAAACAGAATATGTTAATAGTTAATATTTTGTAAAATATTGTTTGTCTCCTAAAATAATATATGTTATATATAAACCCAATATATTATATATATTTTTTTAAAAATTAAAAGAAAAATAAAACAAGGATAGAATATTTGGTTATAAAAATTCTAACATTATATGATTATAAAATAAATATAGTTATAAAGTTTAAAAATAAAATTGTGTGAAATAGTATTTTTTAAAGATAACATTTAAAATCATAGAATATATGGTAATTATATTATGTAATATGTTTATTATATATATAATAGTTATTTATAAAAAATATTAATTATTATATGTTTATTAAATGTTTAGTTAAAAAAACAAAATTTTTATGGTTAATATATTTAATATATTTATTAAAAATGTTTAGTTAAATAAAACCAAAAAATTTATGCTTAATATCTTTATAATTAAAAATGTAAATAAAATCATTTATTTATATATTAAATGTTTATGGTTAATGTTTATTTATAGTTAACATATTATGTGAGAGTATATTATATATTAAATAGTATAAAATTTATTGATATATTAAAATCACAAATGTAATTAAAAAGACAATGATTGTATAAATATGCAGTATGAAATATTATCGGTATGGTCGTAGTTGAATGTACGATAGATTGTATTCAGGAAGATGTGTACTTAAACTCCATTTTATAGAAGGAGTTAATGAGTTTATCACGTGGGTGTTTGCTCAGGAATCACTATGCCAAAGAAGGGATTAGACAACGTTTTTTTTTTGGTTTAGACAGCGCTTAAAAGCGCTGCCTATTCCAGCGTTGTTATAAGTAAAGGCAGCGCTTTGGTTAAATGAGAAAGCGTTGTCTAAAGCACCCCTTTAGGAAGCACTTTTACTTTAGACAGCGCTTTTGGTTATCTTTTAGGCAGCGCTTTGTCTGTAAAAGCGATGTCTAAAGCCCCCTTTAGGCAGCGCTTTCACTTTAGACAACGCTTTTGGTTATCTTTTAGGCAGCACTTTAGACAACGTTGTTTAAAGCCCCCCAGAGCGTTGTCTAAGGCCCCCCTTTAGGCAGCGCTTTCACTTTAGACAACGCTTTTGGTTATCTTTCTCCCTACTTTAGGCAGTGCTTTCTCTCTACTTTAGACAACACTTTTCTCATTAAACGCTGTCTAATGTTAACAAAAAATTTTAAATATTAGACATATTTTCACTTACAGAAGCACTGTCCAATATCTACAATAAATTTTGACCAGATTTTCTCCATATTTTGCACCAGGTTTTCACCACATTTTGCACCAGATTTGGTAGCTTCAATCCAATATATATGCAGCAAATTTGCATATACAAAAAATCTACATACATATAAATGATGATATATACAACAACAACTTAAAAATTGATGATACACCTTGAAAATTCTAAAAATTCTAAATTGATGTTTAATCTACATATTACTATCTTCGAAAATTTCTAAAAAACAACAACTTGTTAGCTTTATCTTCTACATCTGCACCTATAACCTGAAACAAAACCAAAAGATCGAAATTCATTCCATGATAAAATAAAACTTTATTTCAATTTATACTCAAAACTCGAAAGTTGTACTCAAAATTCTCATCAATGAAAGAAAGACAATATACCTTATAAAATTCTCAACTCCATAATGAATTGACACCATTCCTCCATAAGTTCATCCAATTGATCTTTTGAGTAATGAGCACAATTGAATTCGTCAAAGTACTACATAGTAATATAACATAGTATGTGATTTAGTTAAAATACTATGCCATTTTATGAGAAATATTAAAATAATTCCTAAGTTATAAATTCATACAGTGGATAGAATCTCTATTCGGTCCAAAAGAAGCGTGTCTTTCATAAACCTTAAGATGAAATAACCGCAATCTATACCATTACGTTGACGAGGACACTACAGATGGAAAGAAAATACAGATATATCAGGATATACCCCTTAACTTGTTTTATCAAGTATCATCACTAATATAATCAAAATTGTGAAAATATACCTGCACTCTGATCCACGTAATGTTGTTGGCTCTACTCTTTGGTACTTGAATACCTCTTTGCGATCGAAAATCTTGTAGAATGCTATAATAAATATAAACGACTATTTAAAACAATCTCACATAGATAAATAAATATGCACACAAATATTTAGAACAATCTCACTTACGTATCAATCATCTTCTTCAAATTTGGGTATGTTATCCAATCATTGTATAATGAATCCAAATAGTATACAATCTCTCTAATAGGATTAATCGTAGGCAAAAACCAATGTCCACTGTAAAATTAAACAAATGTTAGATGAAAAGTTTCTACACAACGTCAAAAATCGAAAAATTATAATAGATGAAGTTAGGATGAAAATATAACCCGTTGCCAGTATTATATGGTAAAAATAGCAACTTTTCTGTATCTTTGCTGGCCACAAATAAACCGAGTACATACGATATAACATCATCTGGTTTTGTTATAATTAACCCTACATTGACGGTGTTAGGAGCTAAGAAAGTGAATCTTTCTTCCAATCCACACGGGCGCATCACTTTGTCATACATAAACCTTAAATAAAAACATCATTAAAATTCGATTATATTCATTGAAATGAGTAAATATATTATCGTCTTCAAGTGCTTCTGCAATCTCTTCGACTCGATCATAATCGTATGTATCTGTGTCATTGTCGTCTGAAGCATATGTCGTACTATCCCCCACTTCAACATTCTCGTTACTTTTCTCACCATGGAATATCCGACATGTGTAACTTCGATCAATTTCACGCCTCAATAAATGCGATTGCAACCCAACTGCGTCAACCCGGCTCACAAAACAACAACTTAAGCAAGGACATTTTATTCGATTGGCGTCTTCGGCGTGTTCAACGAAAAACTTAACGAATTCCAATATCTCATTCTCGTACTCTTTGGACAATCGATTGGCAGACATCCATTTTTTATTCATGGTCTTACTATTAAGTAAGCTAAACAAAAACAATACTTAAAAAAAAGGACAAAGACTAAAAAGCTTAATAGTCATCCATTTTTTATTCATTGATAATAAAAATACTTTAATTATTCAAGCAACTATAGCAAATTAAAAGAACAACTAAATACCTATAGAGAAGTTAGCAACTTCTGAAACCACACAGTCTAATATTCTTGGAAATGCTCAAAAACTCCACTCTTCACAAGTAACCTATATAAATGATCAAATAATTTCATTATAATAAAAAAAATCTATAGAATAAGAATTACATTAGAATATTTATATAATATTAAACATATATGTATACACCATTAAATAATAACTAATATTATTTTTAACATATATTTTACTAATAAAACAATATTAAACTAATAAAACAACATTAAATAATCACTAATATTTATACACCATGCATCAAGAATATTTATATTATTGATGGTCGTCAAAAATCATCACTAATATTTATATCTATATTGTCACTAATATTTATACACCATCAAAAATATATATTATCGTTTATATTCTATATTATCACTAATATTTATATTATCGTTTCAACTTTACATTATCATCAAATAATCACGTATATTATCAACTTTACACCATCAAGTATATAAGTTCTTTCAATTTCAATTTCAACTCTATGTGAAGTACTTTCAATTTCAACACTATGAGTGTTATTATAACAACCTCTCAAACCAAATTTTATAGCTCGATTAATTGTATGAAAACATATTTTCTCTCAATCAATACATGCAATATTCATTGTGACATTAACACAAACACCTTACATGCAAAACTCATTGTGACATTTTCACAAACACCTTACATGCAAAAACCACATGCCACACAAAACACAACATAAGCATTATCATCACTAAATCAACACTAAATCAACACTATCAAATAAACCAAATGCAACATTATATATCAACATTATCAAATATATCAAAAATCATACCTAGAGGAGAAGAGAACCTTGGTTGTGAATTGAAGAAAGGATGAAATGGCCTTGAATGGAAGAAGGATGAGAACCTTGAATGATGTGGAACAAATAGGAGAGATTATCGTTTAGAATCAAACAAAAAAAGAGAATTTCAGGCGTTGTTGTCTTGGGCGAGAGCGAAGAGGGTTCGTGTGAGAAGAGCTTCTGGAAATAATAAAGTTACTGTGTGTTTGGGCATGTTTTATTTTTTTTAATAACAAGACTTTAGGCAGCGCTTCTGTGAAGCGTTGTCTAATGTGGGCCTTTAGCAGCGTTTTCTCTTTCTTTAGCAGCACTTTCTAATATGGGCCTTTAGCAGCGCTTCATACGTAGACCTTTAGTAGCACTTTTAAGAAGCATTGTCTAATGTGGGTCTTTTAGCAGCGCTTTGTAGAAGTGCTTTCTAATATAGGCCCTTAGCAGTGCTTCATATGTGGGCCTTTAGCAGCACTTTTAAGAAGCAATGTCTAATGTGGCATATTAGCAGCGCTTTGGAGAAGTGCTTTCTAAAGTGGGCCTTTTAGTAGCGCTTTGGAGAAGCGCTATTTAAAGTGGGACTTTTAGCAGCGCTTTTACATAATTCCATTAATACTTTCCGTGTTTTATTTTTTATTTAACTTATAGCAGCGCTTTTGGAAAAAAGTGTTGTCTAAGGTGTGCTGCCTAAAACCCTTTTTGGCGTAGTGAATGTTGTTAAAGTGAAGGAGGAGTTAGGTGTCCTTGTCTTAAATGTGAATGTAGACCAATAACTAGTGACCCAGAGGAAGTATCACGTCATTTACATAGAAGGGGTTTCATTGAAAATTATTGGGTTTGGACGTATAATGGTGAAGAACTACCAAGTAACGTACCAGAGACTAGCAATACACATGCTTTAAGTAGTCGATCGCCTATGGAATATGAGGAAAACTTTAATCTGATTGGTGAGATGGTTGAGGATGCTTTTGGTGTTAATGTGACATATGATCAACCTGAAGATTTTGACGGGGAAGAGTTGCCAAATGAGGAAGCACAAAGATTTTATCACTTGTTGAATGAGATGAATACGCTGTTGTTCGAGGGGTCGTCAGAATAAAATTTATCAATGTGTGTGAGATTATTGTCTGCCAAGTCAAATTAGAATGTTCCTGATTAGTGTTTGGAACATTTCGCAAAAATGATATTGGACTCCACCGCAACGAAAGACAACTTGCCAACAAGTTTTTATGATGCAAAGAAGTGGGTGTTGAAGTTGGGTTTAAAAGTAACATAGATTGATTGTTGCATTAATGGTTGCATGTTATTTTATGACAACGAGTTTGGTACTCAAGATGGATTGTTGGAGGAATGCAAGTTTTATAAGAGTCCAAGATATCAAGTTCGCAGTAGAGCCATTAACAGCAAGCAAAATCGTGTAGCAGTAAAGTCCATGTTTTATCTTTTGATAATACCAAGGTTAAAAAGAATGTTTTCTTCAATTGACAGTGCAAGTCAAATGACATGGCATCATACAAACCAAACAAGTTCAGGAACTATGTGACATCCATCTGATGGCGAGGCATGGAAGCACTTTGATTGGACCTATCCCGATTTTGCCGCAGAACCTAGAAATGTCAGGCTTGGATTGCGCTCTGGTGGTTTTGCCCCATATGTGCAAGCAACGGGAAGTGCGTATTCTTGTTGGCCAGTTATTCTAACCCCTTACAACCTCCCTCCTTAGATATGCATGACAAAACCATACATGTTTTTGACGTGCGTCATTCCAGGGCCGTCCAGTCCAAAACCAGAATTAATGTGTACTTACAACCTTTAATTGATGATTTGAAGAGGTTTTGGATTGGAGAATGGACTTATGATATATCCCGTAAAAAAAACTTTACTTTGCGAGCTGCCTTGATGTGAACCATTAATGACTTTCCAGCATATAGCATGTTGTCTGGTTGGGGTACGCATGGAAAAATGGGTTGTCCGTATTGCATAGTATACACCAAAGAGTTTATGTTGGATAAAGGGGTAAAAGCTCGTGGTTTGATTGTCACCACAGATTCCTACCAACAAATCATCCCTATAGAAGAAACAAGACAAATTTTTAAAAAGACGAATGAGTAACAGATCTGCCTCTGCCTCGATTGTCACCAAGTGATATATGAAACCAAGTTTGTGAGCTACCAAAATTTACATATACTGACAAATCATGTAGAATTGAAGGATATGGAGTCACACACAGTTGGACAAAAAGAAGTATATTTTGGGACCTCCCATATTGGAAAGATAATTTATTGAGCCATAATCTTGATGTTATGCATATTGAGAAGAATTTTTTTTGATAATATATTTAACACAGTGATGGATGTTAAATACAAAACAAAGGATAATGAGAAGGCTAGATAGGACATGAAAAATTGGTGTAACCGAAAAGAGTTAGAGTTGAAACCTGAACCGAATGGAAAATTATTAAAACCTAAGGCTTGTTTTAGTCCAACTTCCGAAGAAGCTAAAGCGGTTTGTCGATGGTTAAAAGATTTGAGAATTCCATATGGGTATTCTTCAAATTTAGCAAGGTGTGTCGATGCTAACACTGGAAAGTTGCATGGTATGAAAAGTCATGATTGCCACATTTTTATGGAACAATTGCTACCAATTGTGTTTGGTTCACTGCCTAAACATGTGCTTAATCCACTAACTGAAATTAGTCAATTTTTTAGAGATATTTGTGCGTCGGGTTTAAGAGTGGATGACATCATTAAGTTGGACTGAAACATTCCACTCATTCTCTATAAGTTGAAACAAGTATTTCTGCCTGGTTTTTTTGACTGCATGGAACATCTACCTGTGCATCTTACATATGAAGCTTATCTTGGTGGACCTGTTCAATATAGGTGGATGTATCCATTTGAAAGGTTCATGGGTGATTCAAATCAATCGGTGAAAAACAAAGCTAGAGTTGAAGGATTTATATATGCACATTACTTGCATTGGGAAACATCACATTTTTACAATCATTATTTCAATCACTTGACGTTAACTCCTAGAATCATACAGAATCATGTAAATGTCAACGAGAGAAGTAAATTCACCTTATCAGTCTTTGGGCTTCCAGGTCGTCCCTCTGGAAAGAAGGGTGTGTATTGTTTGACCCAAAAAGAAATGCAATCCGCACATGTCCATGTTTTGATCAACTGCATTGAAGTTAAACCATATATTAAGTAATTATACCCCAATTGTCTAATTTTCTTTGCAGTGTTAATATAAAACATATTATCTTGAAACTTATAGTGTGTTTATTTTTAGGGAATTTAACATCGCCTATTTTCATGGTGCCAGTGTACAATCAACATCAAGTGTCATTCATACTTAATTTCCAGCATGGTTCAAGGAGAGATTGTCTAGCATTATTGCACCGACTCCAGAAATTCTCCATTTGAGAAACTTGTCTGAAGGCATTGTTCAAAGCGCAAATGAATGGCACACATACTTCATGAACGTATATAAATTTCAAACTGAGACATGGACTGAAGGGAAAAAAACCATAAACAATGGTGTATTTATAAAAGGAGTTACAGATGGCGGTGAGGATGACTTTTATGGCTTTGTTAAACATATCTACGAGTTGGTATACAATTACTTGGACTCGGAAAATAAAGTTGTCTTGTTTTATTATGAATGGTATGATCGAACTAGAGGCATAAAAATAGATAAGTCATGTGGTACTGTTGAGATTCAAATGGATCAGAGGTACAAAGAGTATGGCCCTTTCATAATGTCACATATTGTTAGGCAAGTTTATTATGTTCCTTATCCTTCATTTGTACCACATAAACGAGGATGGTGTGTTGTAATAAAAACAAAATCGCTGGGTCATATTGAAACTGGAGATCCAGTGGAAGATGTTGCTTACCAAGTTGATGATGTTGGGAAAATTAATGATGTGGTTGCAGATGAACAAATTATAACTTTGTCTGGTACAATGATCGAGGGACATCAAGTTGATGCGTCTATATTGTTGGTTGATAATAATGTGGACGAAGAGCATGATGAAGAGTTTGGATCAGAGGACAATATCACATTATATAATGAGAATGATATGGATGACGAGCATGAAGATTTAGAATAATGAACTATTTATTGAATGTGTTAATGAATATGTATTGATGACAATAATGAATCATCTATTGAATGTGTTGATGAATATGTATTGATGAGAATGTATTTTTCAAATTTATTTTTCAAGTATATTAACTGTGTATTTTATATAAATAGGTAAAATGCCACCTCGAATTGATAAGAGTAAGGATAGTGGTAAGAAGTCTCAACGCCCGAGATTAGTAACATGTGAGGCACCTCAGTCAGCCACGTGCCCTCCCCCGCAGAGTCAGGTCGATCCTATGTCCATGGAAAGTACTTAGCCTTTTGTGCCATTACTCTCCTCTCAGAATATGTCATTCCCATCTAGGAGTTCTTCTTTTATTAGCCCATATAGGGTACCATCTTTTATTAGGCCACCTGGTTTTCTTTTTCTTTTAGAAGCTTGGTTTAACAAATTTAAGGTATAATTAATTTATTTTTTAGTTATTGTTATTTAAATAACTTTTTCATTATGATTATATAACTATTTATTTTAATGTCATACAATATTGCAGGAAAAATGTGTGTGGAACCCATTGAACGAGAAGCTGATTAAAACAAAATATTATGGCAGAACCACAAGATGACTTTCTGACATAATGCGGCGTGTTAGAGAGCGTTGGGAACTTTAGGGTATCCGTCCCAATTGAATAGGAAAAGAGGTTTTTGAGGAACTTCTTAAATATTTGGAGTCATCCAAATTTCGGGCTAAATCTGAAAATTTTAAGAAGATGAGGGCATCTGAAAAGGGGGTTGCTTTAATGCAGTTGAAAGTATAAGTACTGTAGAGCATGTTCGACGGATGGTAAATATTACCACTTTTTAAAGTTATATTTTGATTCATAATATTTTATTAATTAAAGTTAATTTTATTATTTAGACCAAGACTTTGGGGAGACTTCCATTGATGATTGAGTTGGTTAAAAAGACTCAGACAAAGAAAACCAAGGATTTTGTTAATGAACGTACTCTAAAAGCTTTTGTAAGTAATTTAATTTATGTTGTTTATATTTTTTTATTTAATGACAATTTTGTGTCGTGATTTTCACATGAAAACTGAGAAGTTGTGACGTGAAAATCATGTGGCAATTGAGAAGTCGTGGCGTGAAAATCACGTGACAACTTTTTAAATATAATTTAATATGATTTAATTTAATTTAATATAATATAATTTAATATATATTTAACTTAATTTTTTATTAAATGTGTAGGAGGATTATCAGACATTGCTTGCAAATTTTCTGATTTATAATCCTCAATATACTCTAGGAAAGGGAGAGTCGCTTCATCCTGATGTGGATTTTTATATTTGGGATCAAGTCATTGGCGGAAAAGGGCCTAACGGTTGTTTTTTTGGTGGTGAAAATTTGGCGGGCACTTTGAGAAATAGAGATAAAACTCTATTTCAAAGAGTTAGAGATGGGGAAGGAGGGTCGCGTCAACCAAATTTGACACCAAAATAACTTGAAACAGTAAGACAATTGGTATTAAATGAGGCGAGACGCGAGTCAGTGCAATGTGAGACGATAATGAAAGCCCAAATGGAAGCCCAAATCGAGGCAATGAGGCAAGAGCAACAACGACAAATGAAGGTCATGACGAAGAGGCAAGCTGATATGGAACAACAAATGAGACAATTTATGCAAGAGTTTGGTGAAAATCAAAACGTTCATGGTCAAGAGCTGGAAGATGACGGAAACGAAAATAATTTTGACATTGACAACTATACCAACCAAGATGACCCGTAGAATTAAATTTTTTTATTTTTCTTTCAAATTTGAATTTGTGTAACGTACTAATTAATTAAACCTATTTAATATATTAAATTAAGAATTCTTAAATTTATAATTTTAGTTTATTAATTTTATTATATTAAATTTAACATATTAAATTTATTATATATTAAATTTATTAATTTAATTTATTATATATTGAATTTGTTAATTAATTTTATTAATTTAATTAATTATAAAAGAAAAACAAATTTCAGTAATTAATTTTTTTTTAAAAAGAAAAAGATCAATGACGTGATTTACATGTTACAAAGTTGTGACATGTAAATCACGTCGCAACTTATTTTATTCCATAAAGAAACAAAAGCTGAATGTGTGATGTAAAATTCTAGTGACGTGATTTTCACGTCACAATTTAGTGACGTGAAAATCACGTCGCAACTTATTTTTATTTTATAAAAAAACAAAATCTCGATGCAAGTGTAGGTGTTATATGTTATTAATTAGTGACGTGATTTTCACGTCACTAATTTGTGACGTGACAAATAAAGTACTTTTTCTGACTTACCAACTGTTGCGTCTGCTTCTCCTGCAAAGGTAAAATTTCTATGCAAACATGTTGTGACGTGATTTTCATGTCACAACTTTGTGACGTGATTTTCATGTCACAACTTTGTGACATGAAAATCACGTTGCAAAAAAATTTCCACCTGCTCCCCAGTCACGTGATGATTCACGTCGCAAATAAGGAGTTGTGACATGATTTTTCACGTTGTAACATGAATTTCACATTGCAAATGAGAGTATTTTTTATAATGTACTAGCTAGTTGACCGTTGTATTTTTTAAAATTTATTTAAAAAAAACCAACACAACTTAATAAAATAGTATTTAATCCTAAGTTGATTAGCTTTCAATCAAACATATGTAATAAAAAACATAAGAACTCAAATGCTTAAACATCACTAAAAAATCACATTCAAAAGACTACATAATCATAACCACATAATCATTAAACTTCACATGTTCAAAAACAAGAGTTTTAGCTTATTGTGAACTTAGTAATAAATATAAATGGAGAACTTAGATTATAAGAGAGAGTAACTAAAATGTAAACCTAAGAGATCAACATAATCATGAGTAATATTCAAGCATATCGAGTTTGTTTTTGCGAACCTGATTCTTTTCGAGATCAGAGCAGATTGAAATTGACCGAAGTAACCTATTTATGACCTTATTACTAGCAATAAACCAGTAAAACCTTAATCCAAGTGTTTTGTGCAAAAGTCATGATCATCTTCTTTGGTCCTTGTTTGTTGTTTTTAAATTCATACCTTATTTTCTTTTGCTTTCATGTTATTGGGGAGACAGGGGAAAGCCACACCCACCCCTTTATTTTATTTTTTAAAAAAATTATATACTGGAAAATACAAAACTACCCCTTATATAAAATTCTAATTTATTTTCTACCCTTATGTGAAATCAGAATTAGGTTAGAAAACAAACACAAAACCAGAAGCTAAAAAACTTTCAGACTTTCACCTTTCTCATTCGCTGCCACCGTCGGAAGCGAAACAGTGTCGTTGTCGGAATCGAAACTGCTAAAAGTGATTTCTTGTATCTTTGATTCATCTAACAAGTAATAGGTAAAAAGATTTATTCATTAATCATGAGTTTTTCTTTTCTTCTTCTTAGATTGATTGTTTGCTGGATTTTTTGGGTGTTCTTCTTCCAAAAACTTATAATTCTTATCTTCTTCCATAGTGGGCATATATATGACTTCGTGGTTCTTCTTGTTGTAATTTTCAAGTAATTACTAAGTGAAGTCTTTTTTATACAGTATGCTCTTCAGTTTGAAATGAATTATAATTTTTTGATATGATAATGGATTATAATTTTTTGATACAATATACTTCTTCTGTTTGTATTAGTGAATGAAAATAATAATGAAAATAATTAAATAGTTTAAACAATTAGTTATAATTAATGATTGTAATGTGTATACAGTATACACAATGTCAGTATACTCTTGGAATTAGTTGTAATGGTTATAATTTATCTCATTTTGATTTAAAATTAGTTTATAATTTTATCTCAAGTAAACTACAATTAGACTCATTTAGTTTATAATTTTTTTTCTTTTTTAATTTATATGTTCTCTAAATTGATTTTTGGATTGATATTATAGGAAAACTAAAGATGAATAATAGGAAAATTGATTCTTTTTTCAAGCGGAAAGCATGTGAAATTGAAAGAGAGGAGAGAGATGAAGAATTTATAATCCCTACAATTGAAGAGCATCATGGTTTTGAGAATCCAACAATTGAAGAGCATCATGATTTTGAAAATTCTTTGGAACGTGATCTTGGAAAGCGTCCTCCGATTTGGCAATATCCACCCAATCAAGTGGATGCAATACAAAGAGCTTATCTAAAATGGGGTCCATATCAAATTCATTTAGAAAATTATTCTTTGTCCGATAGCGATGATCATCCAAGAAGGTTTAAACAAACTTGGTTTAGCATATTTCCCTCATGGTTAGAATATTCACCATCCGAAGATGCTATATATTTCTTACCATGTTACCTATTTAGCAAAAAACCAAGTGGACGTCCCGGATCACATGTCTTCATTTCTACGGGTTTTAGAACTTGGAAGAAAGTTAGGAATGGAAAACATTGTTCCTTTCTTAAACACATAGGGAAGGATCCTTGCTCATCACATAACAATGCAATGAAATCTTATCAAGACTTATTGAATAAAGATGGTCCTATTAGAAATGTTATTCAAGTGTAAAGTTTGAGTCAAAGAATGAATAATTGACTACGTCTCAAGATTTCAATTGACATTGTTCGTTGGTTGGTGCTTCAAGCTTATGCTTTTAGGGGTCACGATGAAACTAACAATTCAAAAAATCAAGGAAACTTTCTTGAGTTATTAAAACTTTTAGCATCTTACAATGATGAAATTGCAAAAGATGTGTTGGAAAATGCTCCACAAAATTGCAAGTATACTTCACATCAAATTCAAAAAGAGCTCTTGCAAATTCTTTCTAGTAGAGTGAAAAAACATATTAGTGAGGAAATTGGTGATTCCAAATTTTGTATCGTTGTCGATGAAGCTCGTGACGAGTCAAAAAAAGGAACAAATGGCTCTTGTATTAAGATTTGTTGATAAAGGTGATTTAATACAAGAGAGATTTTTTGATGTGGCACAAGTTAAAGACACCACATATTTAACTCTTAAGGAAGCAATATGTGATATACTTTCTCGACATAACCTTGATGTTTCTAACATCCCCGACCAAGGGTATGATGGTGCTAGCAATATGAGAGGAGAATGGAATGGTTTATGTAACGCCTGTAATTTAATTAATTATTTAATTAAATTATTTTTGAAATAATTGATGTGTTGTGATTAGTTGGATTTATTTATTTTATTAAGTGGTGGAATAATATTAGAAGAATGACAATATTATTTGATGTGGGCTTGTTTTAAAGGATAGAAGTAGTAATAAGGGGGTGTAGTAGTCTTGAGCCCATTAAGGAATAAAGAGATTAATAGGGTTATTTTATTATTGTAGAAATAATAAGGAAGAGGAAGCAGTAAGAAGAATAACGGTTGGAAGAAGAACGTGAAAGCTGTTGGAAAAGAGGAAAGAGGAAGAACGAAAATTCAACCAAAATAATTATAGAGCAACCTTCAATCCAAGGTAAGGGTGGGGTTCTGACTCTATAATAGGGTACATGATAATTGGTATGTGGGGTTAGAGGTGAAAGATTGTTTGGTTTATGAATGAATTATATATGATGTATATGATGGAAATCGATGATTGAAAGATGAATAATGATGTCCCAATGTTGTATGTTTGATGTAGAATTATAGGATAATTATAGTTGATGATTATCTATGATTAGAGGATGTTTTTAGGACCTAAAGTATGGAACCCGTAGTTAAAACATAGAGAAATCGCAGAAAATTATTCATGACAGAGCAGTATGTGTCGACCCCAAATGTTATGTGTCGATACAAGAAGGCTTTTAGACTCAGGATGAGTCGACACGAAGGAGTCTTACGTCGATACATGAGGGCTTTTAGACTCAGGATGAGTCGATACGTAGGGGCATGTGTCAATACATACAGTGTTGTAGACTCAGTATGAGTCGATACAAGAGAGTATGCATCGACTCATGTAGCGTGTCCAGTTCAGTAAGCGTCTACCCAAGGCATTACGCGTCGATCTATGTTGTCTGGTTTTTGACAGATTCGTTTTCCCAAGGCTGTAACTTGAGTTTTCGGACTCCGTTTGAGGTGTCGTTCGAAGCGTTGAATAGCTAACGCGATGAACTTCATTCTTAAGGATTAAAATGAAGGATAGGAAGGATAATCATAGTATCCAAATTAGGATTTGAATTAGTTCCCGTGTTGATCATTATGTAGATTTTGTGAAGAATGATGAGGAGGAGATGATTATAGATTACTATTTTGTTTGTAACAATAGGATTAAAGATGATAATAATGTAGTATTACAGAATAGTAATATGTAAAGGTTTGGTGATTTAGAAGTAATCCTTAGATGATTAATTAATTATAGGCAATATCATGTTGTAGGCATATGGCCAACATTACGAGATGGACGAACTGTTGTTGTATGGTTGTTGAGGCTGAGTTGCCGTGAATTATGATGATATATAATGTTTGATGAATTATGATGTTGATATATGATGTTTGATGAATTATGACGTTGATAAATGATGTTTGATAAATTATGATGTATAACTGATGTTTGATGAATTACGATGTTAAATGCTATTGATGAACGATGTTGATGAAAGATGTAGAGATGCCTTTAATAATGGGCAGCTATTAAGATGTACGCTTATGGCCAACGATGATGTTGTGTTGAGATGTTGTTAATTATGGTGTTGTCATTACATTTATGATTGTGTCGCATACATTGCATTTCAAGATGGAGCTTATGCTCGTTAAGATGGCCTGTATTGGCGAATATTAAGATGAAGGCTTATGCCTTATTGATGCCTCTATTTATTGGCATATTTTTAAGATGGGAGTTCTGCTCCAGTGGTACCACATGCATTTGCATAGTATTGAGTCGCATTATATGATTGTATAAAGAAGTTATGTATTGATGTTGTGAATGTGTATTATTATTGTAATTATTATTGATTATGAGATGAGAGGTGGTGATGTTATGTGATCTAATTTAATATATTAACTATCATATGTTTTATTATATTGTTAGATATCTCACCCCTTCTGTTTGAATGATACCCTTACGTTGGTAACATGCAGGTAATCGAGAGTGAAGGTTGTATACCTTCAGTAGTTCGAGTCGGTGTCATTGCTCTGATATGTAACACTCGGGGGGACGAACGCTTGTTGCTTTTCTTTGTTGATTATTTCAATTGCTGAAGTTTAAGTTGATTATTATTAAATATGTGTTGTTTTGAAATTGCCGTAATGATGGATAAAGATGTTACTAAGAATTCTGCTGCATAGATGTTTAAATTGTTGAATTATTTAATTAAAGTATTATGCTGATGGTTCATCCGAAGTTTTAAAGTGTTATGTATCCACGATGAATGCAATGTGTTTTGAAATATGAATTTATGGCATCCTGATTTGTTTGCATGAATTTTATAACTCTGATTTTGCTTATATAACCATCGGGTAGAATTTGGGTGTTACAAAGTTGGTATCAGAGCAAAAGGTTGGTCCGACCTTGTTGTCGAGTCGTAGTTGTCAAACAATCGAGTATTGTTAATTTGGTTTCTAACCGTTGTTTATGTTGTAGTGATAAGTTGATATGGCTGGAAGGAATGATGTTGCATTTGCTGCTGCTTTAGAAGCAATGGCCCATGCGATGGAGAATCAGCCAAATACTGACGGGAATGCTGGATCTCGTAGTTTGGTGACTTTCCAGAGAGAGAATCCGCCTACATTCAAGGAAAAGTATGATCCTGACGGAGCATAGGATTGGTTGAAAGAGATTGAGAGAATATTCCGTGTGATGGACTGCACTCCAGCGCAGAAGGTTTAGTATGGTAATCATATGCTAGCAGTCGAGGCTGATGACTGGTGGCTAGAGACTTGTCAGAGATTGGAAGCTGCAGGTGAGAATGTCACTTGGGCTGTGTTCCGTAGGGAATTTCTGAGGAAGTACTTTCCAGAAGATGTTCGGGGTAAGAAGGAAATTGAGTTCCTTGAACTGAAGCAAGGGAATATGTCAGTTGTTGAGTATGCTGCCAAGTTTTCTGAGTTGGCTAAGTTTCATCCGCACTACACTGAGGCAGACGTTGAGTTCTCGAAGTGTATCAAGTTTGAGAACGGGTTGCGCCCGGAGATCAAGAAGGCAATTGGATACCAGAAGATCCGTGTCTTTGATGATTTGATAGACAGCTGCAGAATTTATGAAGAGGATAATAATGCTCATTACAAGATTATCAGTGAGAAGAGGGGTAAGCACCAACAAAACCGTGGTAAGCCTTATGATACCCCAGTTGGTAAAGGTAAACAGAAAGTTGCTCAGGGTCATAGGACTAATGGAGGAGATGCTCCTTCTGGTTTGGTTTGTTTTAAATGTGGGTGTTGTACCCCAAAATTTGCCCTCCCATACTCCTCAAAACATTTCAAGAAAGATCCCCAAGTTGCTCAAGGTAGTCCAAGGGTTGGCCAGACAAGCTCTCTCCTAAGACAGTCTACCCTAAATTAGGGTTTCATGTTGCATCAAGATGCTTGAGTTCAAAGGATCCCAAATGCTCATCTTTGTCCTAATATGTGCTCAAAATCATCCATGTCAAGTTTCAAGCCTTGCAGAGAAAGTTTGCTCAGTCAATTGCTCAAAGGCCCAAAAATCGACTGTGCTAGGGCAAAAGTCAACTGTGGCCCACATACAGTCAAACTTCAAGATTTTTGGTCAACATCCTCATTTTTAAGTATATTTCATCATTTGATCAAGGGTTGATCATGATTCATCAAGTATTTCTCATAATTCATCAAGACTCAAAAGTTGCTAAATTAGGGTTTTGTAGGAAAAGTCAACTCAACTTTGACCAAGCATAAATTTCTCATATTTTATTAGAAATGACCCATCCAAAGCTCATTTTAAATAGGATGCAATTACCTACAATCCATCTTCATCTCCCAAGTTCAAAATATGCACTCACAAAAAGTTATGAATTGGGACATTATAGGTCATTTTGAAAAGTCAACAAAAAACCTTTTTTTCAAAGCTTTATACATGAGCATGGAATATCAAATTGAGATGAGGCCAAAAGGGTTGATTAGAGGACATCTCAAGATTTCTAAAAAGTCCAATAACACCTCCAAAGAGTCAAAATTGAGGAAGTTATGCATTGGTGAAGTTGACCCTTTTTGCAAAATTGCCAAAAGTCAACTATCCCTAAAACTTCAAATTTTGCCAAATGGGCCCAATCTTTTTCACTTGTTTTGAGTTGGCAACATAGTCCATGAGCTCTAGCCTTTTCCACTTGTCCATATCTTATTTTTATTATTTATTTTAATTTTTATTTGAATTAATTCAATTTAAATCAAAACAAATCAAATAAAATCCAAAATATTGAAAGTAAGAGATTTTGTGCTTGTTTCAGGTTCCAATTACAGCTAGCAAGTCATTCAAACTCGTATCAAGGCATGTGCGCACAAAAATATTGGATTTAGGCCATGTTTGGAAAGATCTTAAAGGTGAATCAAATCAAATCAAAAATCATTGATGGAGGAAGATTGGATGCAGTTATCAACCCTAATGCAGTCCTTGGTACATAAGTAGGCGAGGCAGACCTAAAAATAGGTTAGAGACAGGTGTATGAGCAAGAACTAAAATTGAAAAAAAGCAAGAAAAGTGTGAGATCGAGTTTGCACTTAGAGGCATCCTCAAGACTCTTTGCCTATCTCAATCGGCTCCTGGGACTCTCAGCAAGCTAAAGCGATCAAGAACCAAGCTTTTCAAGCCCCAAATCACACTGTAAGTCTGTCCCAGTATTGCTATACTCTTGAATTCGATTAGCATTATTCTTGCACTTATAGCGTAAAATAAATGTACATTCTTGATCACCATCATGTTTGCAAGCTTTCTATAATACCCAATTGCATTTTCATGGACTGAATTATAAGCTGCCATTGTTAGGGTTTTAGAGTTTGTTTTAGGGTTTTTGATTACAGGGAAAATTGGTCTTGATAAAAGGTACCATCGTATTCAGAAGGACGAGACGGTTCCAACCATGGCCTTGGTGGTCATTTATATCACGTGTACGTGATTTTGAGAATTGGCAGGGCTATAGCGACGGACATTGTCCGTAGGTATAGGTTATCAAACCTTTAGCGACAATGCAAGGAGGGAGATGAAGACGTGTCTTCCCCTGATTTGATCATTTGAACTTTGGCGCGCGGTTTTTGTCAATTCTCCACTAATATTTGTTTTTACATATTATTATTATTGTTTCATTATTGTACAGCAAATACAAAATGGCCCAGTGGTTGCCAGATAAGCGCTTAAGGCATTGGAAGGTTGGAGGTCAGGGGTTCGACCCCTGCCTCCAACATTTTTTATTTTCATGTTTTATTTCAGGAAATCCAATGCGTGTACAAGCCCAACGACCACCATACATCCTCCCAATCTAGCCATCCAAGTGTCAGATGGCCAAATCTGATGGCCATCATCTGAAGGTGCACCATGAGCCAAGTCAAGCGCGTGGTATTTGATCCAAAAAGTCAGCGTGGATCATCAATTATTGGGCCCAAAAGCTGATATCCACACCTCCCAAAAATGTTGATTCAGGCCCTTTTCTCACTCTTTATTTCCTTTTTTATATTTTCAATTTATTTAGTTATTATTTAATTACCAATCAAAAATTATTTTCTTTTTATCAAAAAAATCACAAAAATATTATTTTTTTCACAAATTAGGTCTAGATCTTATTTTTATTAAAAATAAATAAATTAATTTAATTAGGTTTATTAATTTAGACAATTTTAATTCTTTTTGCAAATAATTAAAATTAATTAGAATAAATAGGTTTTTATTACTAACTTAATTGTATTTTATTTTTTCCTAAAATAACCAAAAAACCAAAAATAGGTCTTGTATTTATTTTTACTAATTAATTTAATCGCTAATTAATTTTCATATTTAATTTAGAAAAACGTATTTCTTTTATTAAAAACAACAAAAAAACAATTTCTTTCTTTTAATTAGGTTAGAAGGGTCAAAACCCTAATTTCTCGTCGATCTAATTTTTCATCGCGCACTTTATTATTATTTTGCCCACTTATTGTATCTGCTCACAGTTTGTAATAATTTAATTAGGACGTTTATTTTTACCGTTTTAAATTTTCAAAGGGTTTGTTTTTTTTGGTTATGTAAGTACCTGAAGCCTTGTAATAGCGTAGTTTAATTTCCGCATTTTAAATTCCGCAAACTATTAACTGTTAGATGTATGAATAATCAGGGCTTGCATGACAAGAATGTATGACTAAGTTTAAAACAGTTAGATCACCCTAAATGTGCAAAGATAAATAATCTGAAATTGAATCACTCGCACATGCGCACTCCTAGGGTACACTCCCACTTGGTTGCCTTCGGTAAACGGTCGTTGAGTATAGGATGCTTTAGTGGTCTCCCTTTTTTCCAAAGATCAAAGTTGCCTCGGAAAGGTTGGCTCGGAATAGTTGCCTCGGATAATTGATCTAAGACTTTAGGGTTACTACTAAAACGTCCTAACATTGCTTTAGTGACCGAACGTCCCTTTCGAATTGACCCTCAAACTCCAACGACGGTGCTACCTACTCACTAATAGTGGGATAGCGTTGTCTGAAGGAAACACGCATAGAACGATTCTTTTTTCGAGTAGGTATATTAGTTCTTAAGTACTTGCTCAATCAAAACAAACTTTTTTCACACTTACACTCCTTTACAAACAAAAGTTTTCAAAAACACTTCATTGCACTCTTGAAGACAGAAGCAATAGTTAAATCGAAGTTAGAACAAAAACTTTTCAAAGCACACAAACACAAATAAAACAATTTTGAAAATGATGAGCAAGTACCTAAGAGCCCATAGATAACTACGGATAGAAATGGTGCTAATACCTTCCCTTTCTATAATCTACCCCCTGTACTCAGAAATATCTCGAAAAAAGGAATTTTTCAGTGCTTTTTTCCTTTCCTTGTTGGATAAAATAAAAGACGGTGGCGACTCTTGCTTACCGCGACATTTTGCAAAAACAAACACAAAACCTAAACCAGCAAATTCCTTAACGAAATAGGGAAACACGTCCCGGTTCTGGCCACCGTATCACAGAACTGGCGACTCTGCTGGGGATAATAATAAGTGGGGTGTACCTTAGGATTAGTTCATCATATTGTTTTCAATTGTTTGATCTGTTTGCTTTATCTTTGTGGGTTTTGTATCGGAGTTACTATAGATCCTAACCCGGGTCTGGGGATACCTTTTAGGTAAGTAGCAATAGACTGTGAGGGTACTGTACGGTGTAGACCAATACGGTTGAAGCAGTAGCTACGTTGGTGTGACACATTAGTGGGTACTGATATCCCTTGTTGAGGAACAAGGAGAGTATGGGGCTGTTAATGGGTCATTAAGCATCAACTGACCTTAGAACCTATAATTGACCAACTTGGCCATAGAAAAGTAGCAGAATGCTACACTCATTGAGACCATACTCTCGCGATGATTCTGGCTGCAAGAAAAGGTTGCTAAACTGGAATTATGACCGATCGAGGATGGTCAGTGATATTGAGAACCTCTAGAACCCGGTTACTATTATCAGGACAGGTTGAAACCAACTGAACTTCAAGAGGGTAGTACATAAAATCCATGCCAGCCTGAAACTTAAGGGTTATTGTTTGACTTGTGTGCTCTCAAACTTGAACTACTTGCACATTTTTGTTATCTGACAACATGAGTTCCTTGCAGGTTTTGTTTACGGTCCTTATCCAATAACTTGGATTTCTTGCCGAGTTTACTTGTTTACATCACCTCGCATTTTTTTGCTTAAACGCATATCATACACATTATAACATCATGCCTTAACATTTCCTTAACCATTTCAAGGATCTCAAGGGTTTGTGGTGCAGGTCACGGTAAATCAAATGTCTAGCAAGGGGCAAAGGGGATTTATTTTCCTCTAGCTAATGTCGTCTAGAGATCAAAACACGATAACTTGAGTCAGTGGCTATGACCCACTCGATATGGTGAGCTTGACTCTTGAAAAAGGACTCTCAATGACATGAAGCTTCTTCAATCAATCTGCAAACAAATTCTAACAGTTTCTTGTTTACCCCGCGAGATCTTTGAAATCATTGCATACATATATCATGCATATCATTGCATAACAGGTCTTCCAGTACATGTCTCTCACCTTCTCCGCTATTTATTTCAGCAATCATGTCTTCTGAAACACCTACTGATCAAGCTATTAAGGCTCTTCAAGCTCAGAATGCTCAATTCCAGGAGTTGTTCCTGAACTTAGCCAAGGGGCAGCAAGATTTGAAGTCTCTCATCTTGAAGGAGAAGAAGAAAAAGAAGAAGAAGGTGGTCCTCCTGAATATGGGTCACAGGTTTGGGAATAGGTCGCGACAAGAGACTGATTTGTCCCATTCATCTGGAGGGAATCAAGAGGAAAGAAAGGGTCCTAGCCCTGTGGTTTCTGACAATGACACTGATTTTGATGAAGACCAGTATCCTCCTGCTGAGGATAGATATAAGCAACTTGAAGACCGGCTCAGTGCAATGGAATTTTAGAAGATACCTGGGTTGGACTTTGGAGATTTGGGATTGGCATCTGGGGTGGTGATCCCTCACAAGTTTAAAGCTCCTGTCTTTGCTCAATATGATAGGGTATCATGCCCGAAGCTACACCTCTGCTCATACGTCAGAAAGATTCAACCCTATACTGCTGATAGAAATCTCTGGGTTCATTTCTTTCAAGATAGTCTGGCAGGGACTCAACTTGAATGGTTCTGTCAACTGGAAGGAGCTAACGTCCGCAACTGGGAGGACCTTGCTGCTGCTTTTTACAAGCAATACCAGTATAATTCCGACCTTGCTCCCACGCGTACTTAGCTTCAGGGTATGTCTATGGGTACAGGCGAAGGCTTTAAGGACTACGCTCAGAAGTGGAGAGATCTTGCTGGAAGAGTCCAACCCCCTCTGTCTGATAGGGAGTTGGTGGATATGTTTCTTGGGACTTTGTCTGGTCCCTATTTCAATCATTTGATCGGCAGCTCGTCAGTGGGTTTCACCGAACTGATTCTGACTGGAGAAAGAGTGGAAGCTGGGATCCTGAGTGGTAAGATCCAGAAATATACCTCTTCGAGTACAGAGAAGAAGTCATTTGGTGGCAAGAGGGAAGCCAATGTTATGTACGTCCAGAAGAGGCATGGCAAGGCAAACTACCACCAATTTGTGGGGGCAATGTTGATCTCTAATTCGGCACGCACACAACAACCACAACAACGAAATAATCAGCCAAGGGGGGAAAGACTTCAAAGGGAGTTCACCCAAATCAACATGCCATTGTCACAAGCATTGCAACACATGTTGAAGATTAATCTGATTACGGTGATAAACCCTCATCCGAACCCTAAGACTTCTTCTCCTAACTACAACCCAGATGCAAGGTGTGTTTATCATTCTGGTAGCCCAGGGAATGATACTAACGATTGTTGGGCGTTGAAATACAAGATTCAGAATATGATTGATGCCAAGGAGATCAAATTAGACCCTCCTGAGACTCCCAATGTGATCACTTCTCCCTTGCCAAAACATGGCTAGGATTGAAAGCATTTTTGTTCATTTGAATTCTGAAGTTGTATTTTTCTTTGCCTATTCAAACAATTATTGTCATGTCAAACTTTTTTATTTCATTAATGCATTACACGTGTCTGTTTTGAATTAATTGTTTTCACTATGCTTAAATTGCTTCATATTTCCTTTTTGTGATGTTCAACTCTCGATTAAAAAATTATGAGCCTTTAGAGGGAGGATGACGAAAATGATATCAAAAATCTCTACAGTATGCTTTTGAACAGACCCTGCTGACGATGTACAGGCATTGTTTCAAATCCTAAACAATGGAGTTATAAGGAAGATAATCCCTCGTCAACCCCTTTGAGCCAAAGAAGTAGGAGTTTTTTCTTTTCACACATATTAAAACCCTTAATTATAACCTGGGGCGGGGTAGTTTTCTCAGTTAATCCAGGTACACAATGAATGGCATCGAAGACGTCCTTCCAAAACAAAAGACGGTGATGGTTCCGCATAATCATCCAAGCAGGCAGTCATTATCTCTCGAAATAAAAGCCCATTAAGTCAAAACCTATGAAGGAGACTTAAGAAAAAACTGGGGCATCCTGCTGACTTTAATCACAAAAAGAAACAGTTCAGGAAAAAGACATGGATAATAAAATAAAAAAGAAAGAGGTCCTACAAACTCTCAACAAAAATGACTGCCTGTTCAAAATAAATTGTCAGTATCTGAACCATCACCGGAACATCAAGGACAATATTCCAGAACTCAACTGGGGATCTAAATGCACAATTAACTGAGTATAGGATCGAAGAACATCACGAAGAACGAGTGGGTACAAATAAAATTTTAGCCTTTATCCTTTGTTTCTTAAACCGTGAACCAGGCCACGTTATAACCCTTAAAAGTCCTAGCTGAAGCATGGGTTAGTTCGAAAGCATACTGTTACAAAAGGTATCCTGACTCCTGTAGGACTTGCTGTAAATCCTGAGTTGAAATCACATTTTACAAAATTTGCCTGTTTTACTGAAAAATGCATTTTCAAAAACTTCAAGACAGACATAAGCTTTGCATTCTTAAAATAACATTGTTTGCATATGACTATTTGTTCAACAGCAGAGAAATTCGCACGACGAATATCTAGTGAACAAAAACCTTCTCAATAAAAAGGATCACCTCAAGTGGAAAAACACTTCCAACCAAGGGGCACGGCATGATCATTGTCCATCATCTGGGGCAGTCAAGTCAAGATTCAAGGAATCTCTCAAAGATGCCAAATAGCCAGGGGCAGATCTCCATCTAAATCACTTGGGGGCATTGGGCATGAATTCCATCAACGAATCCTGTACGATCAAACAAACATCTTTTGGTAGTGTGGCAACACAACACTACCGACAGTGGCAACTCCCTACACCCTGAGAGCGTGGACATAGCCAAAAAATATTGTGCATGAACAAAGACCCGCTAGGTTGACTGGCCTAGGCAAAAATAAGGGCATCCCGGTGAACCAAAAGGGTTCGGGCAAAAATTAGGGATAAAAAATTGAAAATATCTGTACACCCGGCAAGTCGAAAACCCGAAAAGGCGGCTTGGGCAAAAAAGGGTATCCCGGTGGACTGAAAATATGAAAAGACAGTCCAGGAAAAAGTTAGGGATTAAAGCGTACGACTATGTCCCGTTATCTTGTCACTTGCATATCAGTAGAAGACTTATCATTCCAATCGGTAGTTACCAAGCACCTCATAAGTTGGGATGACACTCAATCCACAAGGCCTTCACAGGCACTTTCTCCAACAGGTACAGGGGCAGAAAAGTCTTGATGCGAAGTCATTGTCATATCCTCAGCACGCGTCCCAGTAACATCTACACTCCTCGCAGAGTAAGAAATATCCAAAAGACAGTGATGTTAACTCTCCCCAGCTGAGGCTCGCAACCACGAATGAGTCGGTAAGATTCTCCCCAAGCAGAGTTTATCTATCACCAGCACTGGAAAATTATCCCCAATGGAGTCTGGAAGATTATCCCCAGTAGAGTCTAAAAGATTATCCTCAGTGAAGTCGCCATTGGAAAATCATCCCCAGCGGAGTTCATTCCTTTCACAGACAGAAATTCAATCCCCAACAGGGTTCGCTGTCACCAGCAGCAGTAATTCATCCCCAGGTGAGTTTTTTTTCTCCAAACCAGCAGATATTCTAGCAGAGTGTGTACTCCCCACAGAGTCATTTCCTCGTCAGTCTATTCCCCAATGGAGTTATTCTCTCCTGCATGATCATTCTCCCAATTATCTTCGGTCGTTATCTCCAGCGAGCGAAACTCTTTATTCTCCAACAACAGTCAGGGATTTATTTTCCCGAACTCGGACGTACCACAATAGCATTTCATGTTCATATATCATGACGTGCGCATACATATTGCATACAACAGAATTTCATTTATTTTGAGAACATCATCATACAATGCATGTCATGAATCATATACGATTAATCATGTACCTTTTCAGGAAATATGGTTATCATCAACAAACTTCCTGCAAGTTCAAGATTAACTCCGGAAACTAAACAGACTTTACACAGGTTCGTCACGAAGCAATCTTACACGGGTTTCTCCTAAATGAAGTTTCACACAAACTTATCTCAAAGTAACCTTACCCAGGTTCCTCCAGAAGTTTTACACGAACTTAACTTATCACAAGATGCAGTTTTACCCAGACTTCTCATGAAACAGCCTTACCTAGGTTTCTTCCCGGTTCAGATGCAGTTTTACCTAAACTCCTCATGAAGCAGCCTTACCTAGGTTTCTTCCCGGTTCAGATACAGTTTTACCTAAATTCCACATGAAACAGCCTTACCTAGGTTCCTTCCCTTTCCCGGTGCAGTTTCACCTAGACTCATCCCGAAGCAACCTTACCTAGGTTCCTTCTCTTTCCCGATGTAGTTTCACCTAGACTCATCCTAGAGCAACCTTACCTAGGTTCCTTCTCTTTCCCGATGTAGTTTCACCTAGACTCATCCTGGAGCAACCTTACCTAGGTTCCTTCTCTTTCCCGATGTAGTTTCACCTAGACTCATCCTGGAGCAACCATACCTAGGTTCCTTCTCTTTTCCGATGCAGTTTCACCTAGACTCATCCTGAAGCAACCTTACCTAGGTTCCTTCTCTTTACCTATGAAGTTTCACCTAGACTCATCCTGGAGCAACCTTACATAGGTTCCTTCTCTTTCCTGATGAAGTTTCACCTATACTCATCCTGGAGCAACCTTACCTAGGTTCCTTCTCTTTCCTGATGCAATTTCACCTAGACTCATCCCGAAGCAACCTTACCTAGGTTCCTTCTCTTTCTCGATGTAGTTTCACCTAGACTCATCCTGGAGAAACCTTACCTAGGTTCCTTCTCTTTCCCGATGTAGTTTCACCTAGACTCATCCTGGAGCAGCCTTACCTAGGTTCCTTCTCTTTCCCGATGTAGTTTCACCTAGACTCATCCTGGAGCAGCCTTACCTAGGTTCCTTCTCTTTCCTGATGTAGTTTCACCTAGACTCATCCTGGAGAAACCTTACCTAGGTTCCTTCTCTTTCCCGATGCAGTTTCACCTAGACTCATCCTGAAGCAACCTTACCTAGGTTCCTTCTCTTTCTCGATGAAGTTTCACCTAGACTCATCCTGGAGCAACCTTACCTAGGTTCCTTCTCTTTCCCGATGAAGTTTCACCTAGACTCATTCTAGAGCAACCTTACATAGGTTCCTTCTCTTTCCCGATGTAGTTTCACCTAGACTCACTCTGAAGCAACCTCACCCAGGTTCTTTCTCAGTTCAGATGCAGTTTTACCCAAATTCCTCACAAAGCAACCTTACCCAGGTTCCTTCTCGGTTCAGATGTAGTTTTATCCAAACTCCTCTTGAAGCAACCTTACCCAGGTTCCTTTCCATAAGACCTACTATCCAGGTTTCTTTTCTCTTATCTCTAGACAGCAGTCCACAACACTGTAAGACCCGGACCTATCAAACACGATCGGTTTCATCTTTCCCTAGTAGGTCGTGATGCATCCTGTACACGGCTAGATACGCAGTTCACTTCCGCTTCCTCAAGACAGAGATGTTTCCTCTATAAAATACGGATGACTGAAGTTCCTAAATATCAACAGAGATGGTTCCTCATTTGAATACGAATGACCGAAGTTCCTAAAATTCAAGCAGAGATGATTCACCAGCAGAATACGGACGACTGAAGCTCCTAAAATTCTACTTCTCCCAACAAAGATCATACTTCCCCAGCGGAATCTTCCTCAACGACAGGTATACAAGCTCTCGCTAAGGAATATCTTACGCGATCGACATTCCTTCATATGGCATCTTTAAGCCCATCCCCTCTTCAACAATTTCCAAATGGCATCTGTAAGCCTATTCCCGACATCGCAAGACAGATACTACTTCATGCGAGTGCAAATTTCTGGGCACTCTAGTGTTCAATCATCTTCCACCTTCGGATCACGAAAGGCACGAAAGCCAATCTACATCCTCAGGTTTAAGAAGATTGAACAGGGGCAGCTGTTGTACCCCAAAATTTGCCCTTCCATACTCCTCAAAACATTTCAAGAAAGATCCCCAAGTTGCTTAAGGTAGTCCAAGGGTTGGCCAGACAAGCTCTCTCCTAAGATAGTCTACCCCAAATTAGGGTTTCATGTTGCATCAAGATGCTTGAGTTCAAAGGATCCCTAATGATCAACTTTGTCCTAATATGTTCTCAAAATCATCCATGTCAAGTTTCAAGCCTTGTAGAGAAAGTTTGCTCAGTCAATTGCTCAAAGGCCCAAAAATCGACTATGCTAGGGCAAAAGTCAACTGTGGCCCACATACAGTCAAACTTCAAGAGTTTTGGTCAACATCCTCATTTTGAAGTATATTTCATCATTTGATCAAGGGTTGATCATGATTCATCAAGGATTTCTCATAATTCATTAAGACTCAAAAGTTGCTAAATTAGGGTTTTGTAGGAAAAGTCAACTCAACTTTGACCAAGCATAACTTTATCATATTTTATGATAAATGACCCATCAAAAGCTCATTTTGAAGAGTATGAAATCCCTTACAATCCATCTTCATCTCCCAAGTTCAAAATATGCACTCACAAAAAGTTATGAATTGGGACATTATAGGTCATTTTGAAAAGTCAACAAAAACACCTTTTTTTGTCAAAGCTTCATACATGGGCATGGAATATAAAATTGATATGATAACTAAAGGTTTGATTAGAGGACATATCAAGCTTTCTAAAAAGTCCAAGAACACCTCGAAAGAGTCAAAATTGAGGAAGTTATGCATTGGTGAAGTTGACCCTTTTTGCAAAATTGCCAAAAGTCAACTATCCCTAAAACTTCAAAATTTTCCAAATGGGCCCAATCTTTTTCACTTGTTTTGAGTTGGCAACATAGTCCACGAGCTCTAGCCTTTTCCACTTGTCCATATCTTATTTTTATTATTTATTTTGATTTTTATTTGAATTAATTCAATTTAAATCAAAACAAATCAAATAAAATCCAAAATATTGAAAGTGAGAGATTTTGTGCTTGTTTCAGGTTCCAATTACAGCTAGCAAGTCATTCAAACTCGTATCAAGGCATGTGTGCAAAAAAATATTGGATTTAGGCCATGTTCAGAAAGATCTTAAAGGTGAATCAAATCAAATCAAAAATCATTGATGGAGGAAGATTGGATGCAATTATCAACCCTAATGCAGTCCTTGGTACATAAGGAGGCGAGGTAGACCTAAAAACAGGTTAGAGACAGGCGTATGAGCAAGAACCAAAACTGAAAAAAAGCAAGAAAAGTGTGAGATCGAATTTGCACTTAGAGGCATCCTCAAGAATCTTTGCCTATCTCAATCGACTCCTGGGACTCTCAGCAAGCTAAAGCGATCAAGAACCAAGCTTTTCAAGCCCCAAATCGCACTGTAAGTCCGTCCCGGTATTGCTATACTCTTGAATTCGATTAGCATTATTCTTGCACTTATAGCATAAAATAAATGTACATTCTTGATCACCATCATGTTTGCAAGCTTTCTATAATACCCAATTGCATTTTCATGGACTGAATTGTAAGCTGCCATTGTTAGGGTTTTTGAGTTTGTTTTAGGGTTTTTGATTACAGGGAAAATTGGTCTTGATAAAAGGTACCATCGTATTCAGAAGTACGAGATGGTTCTAACCATGGCCTTGGTGGTCATTTATATCACGTGTACGTGATTTTGAGAATTGACAGTGCTATAGCGACGGACATTGTCCGTAGGTATAGGTTATCAAACCTTTAGCGATGGTGCAAGGAGGGAGATGAAGACGTGTCTTCCCCTGATTTGGTCATTTGAACTTTGGCGCGTGGTTTTTGACAATTGTCCACTAATATTTGTTTTTACATATTATTATTATTGTCTCATTATTGTACAGCAAATACAAAATGGCCCAGTGGTTGCCAGATAAGCGCTTAAGGCATTGGAAGGTTGGAGGTCAGGGATTCGACCCCTGCCTCCAGCATTTGTTATTTTCATGTTTTATTTCAGGAAATCTAATGCGTGTACAAGCCCAACGACCACCATACATCCTCCCAATCTGGCCAGCCAAGTGTCAGATGGCCAAATCTGATGGCCATCATCTGAAGGTGCACCATGAGCCAAGTCAAGTGCGTGGTATTGGATCCAAAAAGTCAGCGTGGATCATCAATTATTGGGCCCAAAAGCTGATATCCACACCTCCCAAAAATGTTGATTCATGCCCTTTTCTGACTCTTTATTTCCTTTTTTATATTTTCAATTTACTTAGTTATTATATAATTACCAATAAAAAATTATTTTCTTTTTATCAAAAAAATCACAAAAATATTATTTTTTCACAAATTAGGTGTAGATCTTATTTCTATTATAAATAAATAAATTAATTTAATTAGGTTTATTAATTTAGACAATTTTAATTCTTTTTGCAAATAATTAAAAATTAATTAGAATAAATAGGTTTTTATTACTAACTTAATTGTATTTTATTTTTTCCTAAAATAACCAAAAAACCAAAAATAGGTCTTGTATTTATTTTTACTAATTAATTTAATCGCTAATTAATTTTCATATTTAATTTAGAAAAACTTATTTCTTTTATTAAAAACAACAAAAAATAATTTCTTTCTTTTAATTAGGTTAGAAGGGTCAAAACCCTAATTTCTCGTCGATCTAATTTTTTATCGCGCACTTTATTATTATTTTGCCCACTTATTGTATCTGCTCACAGTTTGTAATAATTTAATTAGGACGTTTATTTTTACCGTTTTTAATTTTCAAAGGTTTTTTTTTTGGCTATGTAAGTACCCGAAGCCTTGTAATAGCGTAGTTTAATTTCCGCATTTTAAATTCCGCAAACTATTAACTGTTAGATGTATGAATAATCAGGGCTTACATGACAAGAATGTATGACAAAGTTTAAAACAGTTAGATCACCCTAAATGTGCAAAGATAAATAATCTGAAATTAAATCACTCGCACATGCACACTCCTAGGGTACACTCCCACTTGGTTGCCTTCGGTAAACGATCGTTGAGTATAGGATGCTTTAGTGGTCGCCCTTTTGTCCAAAGATCAAAGTTGCCTCGGAAAGGTTACCTCGGAATAGTTGCCTCAGATAATTGATCTAAGACTTTAGGGTTACTACTAAAACGTCCTAATATTGCTTTAGTGACCGAACGTCCCTTTCGAATTGACCCTCAAACTCCAACGACGGTGCTACCTACTCACTAATAGTGGGATATCGCTGTCTAAAGGAAACAAGCATAGAACGATTCTTTTTTCGAGTAGGTAGATTAGTTCTTAAGTACTTTCTCAATCAAAACAAACTTTTTTCACACTTACACTCCTTTACAAACAAAAGTTTTCAAAAACACTTCATTACACTCTTGAAGACAGAAGCAAGAGTTAAATCGAAGTTAGAACAAAAACTTTTCAAAGCACACAAACACAAAGAAAACAATTTTGAAAATGATGAGCAAGTACCTAAGAGCCCGTAGATAACTACAGATAGAAAGGGTGCTAATACCTTCCCTTTCTATAATCTACCCCCCGTACTCAGAAATATCTCGAAAAAATGAATTTTTCTGTGCTTTTTTCCTTTCCTTGTTGGATAAAATAAAAGACGGTTGCGACTCTTGCTTACCGCAAAATTTTGCGAAAACAAACGCAAAACGCAAACCAGCAAATTCCTTAACGAAATAGGGAAACACGTCCCGGTTCTGGCCACCGTATCACAGTGGGAAACCTGGGCATAAGAGTAATGTGTGTGCTACTAAAGTAAAGAGGTGTTTCCGTTGTGGTAAGAACGGACATGTTGTATCTGAGTGCAAGCATAAGGATGTGATTTGTTTCAAATGTAGTGAAGAAGGGCACATTGGTAGTCAGTGTTAGAAACCAAAGAGGGCACAGACAAGTGGTAAAGTGTTTGCTTTGGTTGAGGATCAGAAAACTATTGAGGACAGACTTATCAGAGGTACATGTTTCATTAATAGTACTCCTTTAATTACTATTACTGATACCGGTGCTACTCATTGTTTTATTGCTGCTGATTATGTTGAAAGATTGGGTCTTATGTTGTCTTCTTTGAATGGAGAAATGGTCGTCGATACTTCAGCCAAGGGGTCGGTGACTACTTCTTTTGTGTGTTTAAATTGTCCCTTGTCGATCTTCGACAGAGACTTTTCTGTTGATTTGGTTTGTTTACCATTAAGAGGTTTGGATGTGATTTTGGGTATGAACTGGTTAGAGCATAACTATGTTCATATTAACTGTTATGATAAGTCTGTGAGGTTTTCTACTCCTGAAGGAGAGGAAGATAGTCTATTGTCTGCTAGACAGTTGAGGAAGTTGATGCAAGAGGAAGCACAGATGTTCTCGTTGATGGCGTCGTTATCTGTAGAGACTCAAGCTATAATTGAGGAATTACAGGTGGTGTGTGAATTTCCTGAAGTTTTCCCTGGTGAAATTCCAGATGTACCGCTGGAGAGGGAAGTTGAATTTGCTATTGATCTTGTACCTGGTACTAGACCTGTATCTATGGCACCATACATGATGTCTACATCTGAATTGTCACAGTTAAAGAAGCAGTTGGAAGAGTTACTTGAGAAGAAGTTTGTAAGACTGAGTGTATCGCCGTGGGGAGCTCCAGTGTTGTTAGTAAATAAGAAATATGGAAGTATGAGGCTTTGTGTTGATTATAGACAGTTGAATAAAGTGACGATTAAGAACAAGTATCCGCTTCCAAGAATAGATGAATTGATGGACCAATTGGTGGACGCTCGTGTGTTTAGTAAGATTAATTTGAGTTCGGGTTACCATCAGATTAAAGTGAAGGATGAAGATATCCAGAAGACGGCTTTCAGAATTCATTATGGACATTATGAGTATTCGGTGATGCCTTTCGGTGTTACTAATGCGCCGGGAGTATTCATGGAATATATGAATCGTATCTTTCATACTTATTTGGATCGGTTTGTAGTGGTGTTCATTGATGATATTTTGATTTACTCTAAGTCAGAAGAAGAGCATGCAGAACACTTAAGGCTAGTATTGTAAGTTTTGAAAGAGAAGAATTTGTATGAGAAGCTGTCCAAGTGTGAATTCTGGTTAAAGGAGGTTAGTTTTCTTGGTCATGTGATTTCAGGTAGTGGCATTGCTGTAGATTCATCAAAGGTTTATGCTGTGTTGCAATGGAAAACTCTGAAGTCAGCTACTGAGATTAGGGGCTTTTTGGGATTAGCTGGTTACTATAGAAGGTTTATCGAAGGATTTTCTAAGTTGGCACTTCCGTTTACTAAGTTGACTTGTAAAGGTAGAGCTTTTGTATGGGATGTTCAGTGCGAAGAAATTTTTACAGAATTGAAGAAGAGGTTGACGTCGGCTCCGATTTGGACGTTGCCTAATCCAGGAGAGCCTTTTGTGGTGTATTGTGATGCTTCTAAGATGGGTTTAGGAGGTGTGCTTATGTAGAATGATAAGGTAGTTGCTTATGCGTCAAGGCAGTTAATGACTCATGAGAAGAACTATCCTACGCATGATTTAGAGCTTGACGTAGTTGTCTTTATGTTGAAGATTTGGAGGCATTATCTTTATGGTTCTAGATTTGAAGTGTTTAGTGACCATAAGAGCTTAAAGTATTTATTTGACCAGAAGGAGTTGAATATGAGGCAACGAAGATGGTTGGAATTGTTAAAGGATTATGATTTCGGTTTGAATTATCATCCAGGAAAAGCGAATGTGGTAGCTGATGCGTTGAGTCGAAAGACTTTACATATGTCAGAAATGATGATTAAAGAGTTGGAATTAATTGAGCAGTTCAGAGATATGAGCTTAGTTTGAGAGGTGACTCCGTAGAGTGTTATGTTGGGTATGTTGAAGATTAATAATGAATTTCTAGACAGCATCAGAGAAGCTCAGAAGTTGGATGTGAAACTGGTAGATTTGATGGTTGGGATCGATCAGTCTGAGAATAATGATTTTAAGCTAGATGCGCAAGGTGTGTTGAGATTTCGTAACCGGATTTGTATTCCTGGTGATGCTGAGATGAAGAAAGTGATACTTGAAGAGAGTCATAGAAGTAAGTTGAGTATTCATCTAGGAGCTACAAAGATGTATCAAGATTTGAAAGGTTTGTTTTGGTGGCCTGGAATGAAGAGTGATGTGGCTCGGTTTGTGTATGCATGTTTGATTTGTCAGAAGTCGAAAGTTGAACATCAGAAGCCTGCAGAGTTGATGCAACTGTTAGAAGTTCTAAAATGGAAATGGGATAGCATTTCAATGGACTTTTTGACGGGGTTGCCTAATACTTTAAGAGGGTATGATTCAATTTGGGTGATTGTTGATAGGCTTACGAAGTCGGCTCATTTTATCCCTATTAATACCAGTTTTCCAGTGTCGAAGTTGGATGAGATTTACACTAGTGTGATTGTGAAGCTGCATGGTGTTCCTTTGTGCATTATGTCTGATAGAGATCTAAGATTTACTTCTGATTTTTGGAAGAGTTTGCAAGAAGCGTTGGGTTCTAAGTTGAGGTTAAGTTAAGCGTATCATCCTCAGACAGATGGTCAGAGTGAACGAACTATTCAATTATTGGAGGACTTGTTGAGGGCATGTGCTCTTGAGCAGGGAGGTTCGTGGGATACTTATCTTTCGTTGATAGAGTTCACTTATAATAACAGTTACCATTCCAGTATTAGGATAACACCTTTTGAAGCGTTGTATGGTCGAAGATGTAGAACTCCTTTATGTTGGCATGAATCTGGTGAAAGTGTAGTACTTGGGCCTGAACTTGTTCGTGAGACTACTGAGAAGGTGAAGTTGATTCGAGAAAATATGAAAGCTTCCCAAAGTATACAGAAGAGTTATCATGATAAGCGAAGGAAAGATTTAGAATTTCAAGCGGGTGACCATGTGTTTTTTAGAGTTACACCTGTGACTGGTGTTGGACGAGCATTGAAGTCTAAGAAGCTCACTTCTCATTTTATTGGACCATATCAGATTTCAGAGAGAGTGGGGAATCTTGCTTATAGAGTGGCTTTACCGCCTAATCTTTCGAAATTGCATGATGTGTTTCATGTGTCGCAGCTCTGGAAGTATATTTCAGATCCATCTCATGTGATTCATATGGATGATGTACAAGTACGGGATAATCTTACGGTGGAGACGATGCCTGTACGGATCGTGGATCGTGAAATAAAGACTCTGAGGGGCAAGGAAATTGCTTTGGTTAAAGTGGTTTGGCTAGGGGCTGCCGGAGAAAGCATGACTTGGGAGTTGGAGAGCAAGATGCGAGACTCCTATCCTGAGTTGTTTGATTAAGGTAAATTTTCAAGGACGGAAATATTCTAAGTGGGGGAGAGTTGTAACGCCCGTAATTTAATTAATTATTTAATTAAATTATTTTTGGAATAATTGATGTGTTGTGATTAGTTGGATTTATTTATTTTATTAAGTGGTGGAATAATATTAGAAGAATGACAATATTATTTGATGTGAGCTTGTTTTAAAGGATAGAAGTAGTAATAAGGGGGTGTAGTAGTCTTGAGCCCATTAAGGAATAAAGATAATAATAGAGTTATTTTATTATTGTAGAAATAATAAGGAAGAGGAAGCAGTAAGAAGAATAAGGGTTGGAAGAAGAACGTGAAAGCTGTTGGAAAAGAGGAAAGAGGCAGAACCGAAATTCAACCGGAAAAATTATAGATCAACCTTCAATCCAATGTAAGGGTGGGGTTCTGACTCTATAATAGGGTTCATGATAATTGGTATGTGGGGTTATAGGTGAAATATTGTTTGGTTTATGATTGAATTATATATGATGTATATGATGGAAATCGATGATTGAAAGATGAATAATGATGTCCCAATGCTGTATGTTTGATGTAGAATTATAGGATAATTATAGTTGATGATTATCTATGATTAGAGGATGTTTTTATGACCTAAAGTATGGAACCCATAATGAAAACACAGAGAAATCGCAGAAAATTATTCATGACAGAGCAGTATGTGTCGACCCCAAACATTATGTGTCGATACAAGAAGGCTTTTAGACTCAGGATGAATGGACACGAAGGAGTCATGCGTCGATTCATGAGGGCTTTTAGACTCAGGATGAGTCGATACGTAGGGGAATGTGTCGATACATGTAGTGTTGCAGACTCAGTATGAGTCGATACAAGAGAGTATGCGTCGACTCATGTAGCGTGTCCAGTTCAGTAAGCGTCGACCCAAGGCATTACGCGTCGATCCATGTTGTCTGGTTTTTGACAGATTCGTTTTCCCAAGGCGATAACTTGAGTTTTCGAACTCCGTTTGAGGTGTCGTTCGAAGCGTTGAATAGCTAACGTGATGAACTTCATTCTTAAGGATTAAAATGAGGGATATGAAGGATAATCATAGTATCCAAATTAGGATTTTAATTAGTTCCCGTGTTGATCGTTATGTAGATTTTGTGAAGAATGATGAGGAGGAGATGATTATAGATTACTGTTTGGTTTGTAACAATAGGATTAATGATGATAATAATGTAGTATTACATAATAGTAATATGTATAGGTTTTGTGATTTAGAAGTAAGCCTTAGATGATTAATTAATTATAGGCAATATCATGTTGTAGGCCTATGGCTAACGTTGCGAGATGGACAAACTGCTGTTGTATGGTTGTTGAGGCTGAGTTGCCGTGAATTATGATGATATATGATGTTTGATGAATTATGACGTTGATATATGATGTTTGATGAATTATGAGGTTGATTAATGATGTTTGATAAATTATGATGTATAAATGATGTTTGATGAATTATGATGTTAAATTCTATTGATGAACGATGTTGATGAAAGATGTTGAGATGTCTCTAATAATGGACAGCTATTAAGACGTAGGCTTATGGCCAACGATGATGTTGTGTTGAGATGTTGTTAATTATGGTGTTGTCATTACATTCATGATTGTGTCGCATACATTGCATTTCAAGATGGAGCTTATGCTCGTTAAGATGGCCTGTATTGGCGAAGATGAAGGCTTATGCCTTGTTGATGCCTCTATTTATTGGCAGATTTTTAAGATGGGAGTTTTGCTCCAATAGTACCACATGCATTTGCATAATATTGAGTCGTATTATATGATTGTATAAAGAAGTTGTGTATTGATGTTGTGAATGTGTATTATTGTTGTAATTATTGTTGATTATGAGATGAGAGGTGGTGATGTTATGTGATCTAATTTAATATATTAATTATCATACGTTTTATTATATTGTTAGATATCTCACCCCTTCTGTTTGAATGTTACCCTTACGTTGGTAACGTGCAGGTAATCGAGAGTGAAAGTTGTATACCTTCAGTAGTTTGAGTCAGTGTCATTGCTCTGATATGTAACACTCGGGGGGGGGGGTGTGAACGCTTATTGCTTTTATTTGTTGATTATTTCAGTTGTTGAACTTTAAGTTGATTATTATTAAATATGTGTTGTTTTGAAGTTGCCGTAATGATGGATAAAGATATTACTAAGAATCCCGCTGCATAGATGTTTAAATTGTTGAATTATTTAATTAAAGTATTATGCTGATGGTTCATCTGAAGTTTTAAAGTGTTATGTATCCACGGTGAATGCAATGTATTTTGAAAGATGAATTTGTGGCATCCTGATTTGTTTGCATGAATTTTATAACTCTGATTTTGCTTATATAATTGCCAGGTAGAATTAGGGTGTAACAATTTACAAGCACTCTTTATGAAGGATTGTCCTTATGTATACTATGTTCATTATTTTGCTCATCAATTGCAACTTGCGTTGGTTACATCATCAAGAGAGGTAAAATTAATTCATCAATTCTTTGATAAGTTGATTTTTTTTATAAATGTTGTTTGCTCCTCTATAAAGTGTCATGATGAGTTACAAGCTGCCCAATTAGAAGAAATTTCATATTTGTTAGAAATTGACGAGATTGTAAGTGGTAAAGGTGCAAATCAAGTTGGTACTTTGAAACGAGCGGTAGATACTCGTTGGGGATCACATTATAATTCTATTTGTAGCTTGATAAACATGTATGAAGCAACTTGTTCAGTTTTAAAAAAAATTACAAATGAAAGAGGAGGTCATGTTACACATGGGGATGCTAATAGTTGTTATAATTACTTGAAGGCATTTGATTTTATATTTATTTTACACGTGATGAAAGAAATTATGGGGATAACAGATATGCTTTGTCAAGCCTTACAAAAATAAAATCAGGATGTAGTTAGTGATATGCACTTGGTTCGTTCAACAAAGAGTTTTATTCAAGAATTTAGAGAAAATTGTTGGGATATATTGTTTACTAAAGTGATATCATTTTATGAAAAACATGGTATTGAGATTTCTGATCTTAATGGTGTCCTTTCAACAACAAGATTTGGACGCTCCCGTCTTGAAGAGAATCAAGTCACAATTTAACATTTCTTTAAAGTTGAAATCTTTTTCACTGCCATTGACAAACAATTACAAGAGTTGAATAGCAGATTTAGTGAACAAGCAATGGATTTGTTAACCCTTTCTTGTGTTTTGTCTCCTAAGGATGAATATAAAACTTTTAATATTGATACTGTTTGTTCTTTAGTTGAAAAATATTATCCTATGGATTTTAGTAATCAAGAGAAGAATAATTTGCAATTTCAAGTCTAACATTTTCTTTTTATTGCTCGTCAAGCATCAAACTTGAATAATTTATCAACTATTCAAGAACTATGTTCAAGTTTGATTGCATTTGGACAAACTGAAACTTACTTCTTGATTGATAGACTACTTCGTCTTATCATGACTCTTTCTGTTTCCACAGCAACAATTGAGAGGTCTTTTTCAATAATGAAAATTATCAAAACTAAGTTGAGAGACAAGATGTGTGATGGATTTCTAAGAGATAGCATGACAGTATATATTGAAAGAGAAATTAGTACAAACATTAGTTCTGAGTCTATTATAGATAATTTCAAATCATTCAGAATGCATAGACTATTATTTTAAGATATTTTTAAGTCATATAATTTATTTTTTTGATAATTAAATTTAAATATATTTTAACTTTAATGTTTTATTTAAAATTCTATTTATATTTTATTTATAATATTTATCTTACGTTATAGACCATCCCAAAAATTTTTATCAATAACTCCGCCATTGATCTCACTATTCCCTTCGTATGATTTGATTTAATATATGAGGTGGTTTTTCTTCAGTTAAAAAGAAGAACCACTGATACGGCGATAGAATAAAATCTATATATATGACACATGCAAACTCATCTTCCATTGCATTACAGTGAGAACAAAACAATCACACTCAATCCCATGGCTTCCTCACTTTCTTTCCTAACTCTACTTCTCTTCACTGTTATCTCTACCGTTAAATCCTGCCCTCCGTCAGACCGGGCAGCACTCTTAGCCTTCAAAGCTGCCCTAACGGAGCCCAAATTAGGCATCTTCAACACCTGGTCAGGCTACGACTGCTGCCGTGGATGGCACGGCGTCAGCTGCAACCCCACCACATGGCGCGTTACCGACATTAACCTCCGCGGAGACTCCCAAGATCCAATCTTCCACAATGTCACTCACTCCGGCACCATGACCGGAAACATCTCGCCGGAGATTTGTAAACTCGACCAGCTCACCACCGTCGTTATCGCCGACTGGAAATCCATCTCCGGAGAAATACCCTCCTGCATCACCTCTCTTTCTTCCCTCCAAATCCTCGACCTCACCGGAAACCGAATCTCCGGTGGCATCCCCGGAAACATCGGAAAGCTCCAGAAACTCACTGTCTTGAACCTTGCTGACAATGCAATCTCCGGCGAGATTCCGATGTCGATTGTCAGAATCTCTAGTCTCATGCACCTTGACCTTAGCAACAACCAGATCATCGGCGAGTTACCCGCCGATTTCGGGAAACTCCGTCGACTGAGTCGCGCGTTGCTGAGTCAAAACCAACTCGTTGGTTCAATTCCTGATTCGATTCTTAAAATGAACCGGCTCGCAGATTTGGATTTGTCTTTAAACAAGATAACCGGTTCGATTCCCGTTCGGCTCGGAAAAATGCGGGTTTTATCCACTCTAAAACTTGATGGCAACTCTATGACGGGTAAAATTCCATCAAGTTTGTTAAGCAATTCGGGTATGGGTATTATGAATTTGAGCCGAAACGGGTTTGAAGGATCCATACCCAATGTATTCGGGTCAAAATCCTATTTCATGGTTCTTGATTTATCGTTTAATAATTTATCGGGTCGGATACCCGGTTCGTTATCATCAGCGAAGTTTATGGGTCATTTGGATCTTAGCAATAATCATCTTTGTGGAACTATACCAATTGGTTCTCCATTTGATCATCTTGATGCGGCGTCGTTTAATAACAATGATTGTTTATGTGGAAACCCATTGAAGACTTGTTAATTATTGGGTTGTTATTATTTGATGATTATTATTTTTATAATTTTTACGGTGAGGTGAAGGTTAAGTGTGATTTTGAATTTGATGTAATATGTTTTTGTCATGTAATGTAATATTATATACTATGTGGACAAAAAATATGGGTGCAGATGTGAGATGCCAATCACATGATATGTTTATGGTTGCATGTGCATATGTGCATATAGAAACACATCGGTCAAGCAAAGTTGGAATATTGTTGTGTAATTGCATGTGACGTGAGTTTGCTTTGCAACGTGAATGATTTGGATTATGATCCTTTTGGTCGGGTTAGCTTTTTATTCTACAACATAAATCCTTCGTATTTTAGGGAACTTTAGGATTACATGGCCATATAATTGATATACAATGTATGCTCGGATCTATAGATTTATAAGTGTGGGTTGTATTTATGGTAGTACTTTCTCGAGGCTTATAAATAAGTAAAAAATTTCTTTTTAGATTGATTGAGTATTAAATATATTTGATACTCAAATATATTTATTATTTAATAAATTTAAAAAATAATATTTGTTAATAATAATGATTAAAGGTAGTATAGGGTTATGATAGACCAATAACGTTTAGATATGTAAGTGATAAAAGATACTTTGGTGTGGATTTAGGGTGATTAATTCTCATAATATAAACAAGTAATATAATTGTAATATTTTCTGCTTTAGACTAGTTCAACGGTTAGAGTGGGTCTAGTTTGACCTCCTCCTTCAGTATGACCTGTGTGATTACGGTTCGGGCTCCCCCGTCTTTCGTCGGGCATTATCGATAGTTTGTCCTCCTGGATCAACATTGATCTACGATAATCGACGAGCGCCTTTCAGTCTGCCCGACCTTAAGTCGGTCAGACAATCAAGAACCAACCAGACCACTGCCCGTAACCTGCTTCCTCCTTGGAACTAACGGCTAATTACAGGCACACTTGTCCGATTTGATCAAGTCTTGGCAGTTACTTATTTTTGTGGACCCGCATATCTAGGCCCAAAAATAGGGACCAATGGCCAAGTTATCGAATATTGAATATTCATCCCTAAAACCCTAATATTTTGCTTGTATCTCTTTTTTCTCCCAAACTTACTTGATCGTCGGAGTGTTTTGTAGATACAACCCCCCTGTTTCCTCCTTGACTTTTTAGCCCGTCTAAAGATCATCATCCGACCACCTTGCAGGTTCTGATCAACCGGTAAGATCTGTGGCGCCGACTGCGGGAAACTATCCTCCCCGTTTTCTATTCCCAGAATCTGAACACCAAAGATCCTCTCCATTCATCAATGATGGTCGATCATGGTGATCACCACCTATCTGAAAAGACTATGCTCTCCCCGACACGCAAGACCGGCGAAAGTCAAGAACATCCTCACCTCGAGGATTACTTCGACGCCCGTGACAGACATACTGCGTCCTCGGATTCCACCGACGCTGATTGCGGTAATAATCTATTCTTAGACAAACAGTTTCCCAAGAACCTTGTCGAAGACCAATCAGAGATTCTACAACCGGTCCCTATTCCGCAGAACGTCAACCCAGCCATAACAGCACTGATCACTTCCCTTAACTGAACCAACTCCCTCATCCTCCAGCAGAGCAAAATGATTGGGGATATGGAGCGAAAACAGACAAGGTCTCCCCCTCGGAGACACTGACGATATAACTCCTCCAGCATATCACCTCCCCGAGAGGGGCATCCTTAAAGAAAGGAAAGGCTCGACGTTTCTTTCTGTAAGAAGCGTGATCGAGCATCTCCTAAGAAGGATAAAGACTCTCCGCTTTCCAAGAAGACGAAGATCACCTGAAAAGATGACCGCATCAGGTCACTATCACTTAGACCAGGCTACAAGGGCGCAACCCCTCCCCTCGATGACATGACGACGCCCGACGAGGAAGAAACCACCACTCCCTGTCATCATTTCCAAAAGAGACCTATGACGAAGAGCCCCGCGGCCCGTTATCGAGAGAAATTATAGAGGCACGACTCTTGGTCGGGCTCGAGAAACTGGCCACATTAGGATCCTACGACGGTACGACCGATCCAGACGACCACATAGAAGGCATCGATGCCCTACTTGATTACCGAGGCGTGAAGGGCGTAATCAAATACAAGTTATTCTCGACCAATATGAGAAAAGGTGTCATGACTTGGTACAAGAGTGTTGTACCCCAAAATTTTCCCTCTCATTTTACTCAAAACATGCCCATAGAGATCCTCCATTTGTTCAAGGTTGCCCAAGAGTTGACCAGACAAACTCTCTCCTAAGGCAATGTATCTTAAACTAGGGTTTCCATTTTCATTAAGATGGGTAAACTCCAAAGACTTCATATGCTTTTCATGGTCCTAATATGTTCTCAAGACCTTCCATGTCAAATTTCAAGCCTTGCACAAGAAGTTTGCTCAGTCAACTACTCAGATGCTTGAGAATCGACTGTATTAAGTCAAAAGTCAATTGTGGCCCACATACAGTCAAACTTCAAGATTTTTAGTCAACATTAACAGTTTGAAGTTATATCCATCATTTGATCAAGGTTTGATCATTATTCCTCAAGGAATGCCCTAAATTCATCAAAACCCAAAAGTTGCTAAATTAGGGTTTCTCGAGAAAAGTCAACCAAACTTTAACCAAGCATAACTTCCTCATACTTTATCAGAAATTTTCCATCCAAGGATCATTTTGAAGATAATACAATTCCCTACGATTAATCTTCAGGCCTCAAGTTCAAAATATGCATTCATAAAAAGATATGGATTTCCACATTATAGGTCCTTTTGAAAAGTCAACAAAAACACCTTTTGGGTCAAAGCTTCTTACATGAACATGGAAGACTCATTTGAGATGAGACCAAAAGGGTTGTTTAGGGGACATCCTAAGCTTTCTAAAAAGTCCAAGAACACCTCTCTAGGGTTAAAATTTGAAGAGATATGCCTTGCCAAAGTTGACATTTTTTGCAAAATTGCCAAAAGTCAAATGTGCTCAAAAATGCATTTTTTGCCAAATGGGCCTAACTTTTTATGCTTGCACCTCACTCATGACATGGTCCACGACCCAAATGTTCACTCACATGTTATTTGCTTCATTATTTATTTTATTTTTATTTTTTATTTATTAAAAATTAAATTAAATCAAATAATTGGTAAATAATAGCAAAGATTTGTTTTGATTGGATTTTTGGACAGAATCACAAGTTCATTATGCTGGCATATCAGAATCAAATAAAATCAAAGCTAATTGGCACAAGAATGGCATGATTAGGCCAAATTTGGAAGGATATCATACCACATGAAAACCAAATCAAATCTTCAAAATTTGCAAAGATACTAGTGGTTTTTACAACCCTAATTCACTCTAGTACAAATGCATAACACAACAAGGTAAGAGAACAAGGATTGAGGTCGTGAAATTCATCAAGCAAACTCAAATTTTTTGAAGAAAAAGTGTGGACCAGATTTCAATTTAGAGGATGATTTGAGGTGATTCAAAGCCACCAATCCACTCCTGGACATCCTCTGAAGCGATTGCAAGCATCACCAGGCCTCCACAAGCCCAGAAACGCGCTACACGACCGTCACAGTTTACTTCTCTTTCAAAATTTGATTACTATAATTCTCGCATCATAAACATGTTTTAATGTTATTTATGTGTTTGTTATCATGTTTGCAACATATTGGATTGGCTTAACTGATGTTTTAGCGCATATATTGATAGTTGCTATTGCTAGGGTTTGAGGTCGTATTTTAGGGTTTCTTGATACAGGTACAATTAGGCCAAAAGAAGGATGCCATCATACTCGTGAGATCAAAATGAGTTGATCTGTATGCTTGGAATCGATTTATATTGCTTGTGGTAGATTTTGGAAATTTGCAGGTTTGTAGCTACGGATGCTGAATGTAGGTAAAAGTCCCTAAGTTAATATGACGGTAGGAGGAAGAAGATGATAACGTGGAAACCAACCACTAGGCCATTCAAACTGGGTGCGCATTTTTATTTGTTTCAGTTTTATCCATTTGTTTTATATATTATGCATCATTATTATTATGTTATCAATTGAAACATGTGGCGCAGCTGGTAAAGGAGTGTGTTGGAAAGGGTAGAGGGCCTGGGTTCGATCCCAGGTCCCAACAAATTTCCTTATTTCATTTTCCTTTGACAGATCCTGCACATCACCCACTCAAGCTTTCACCATGCACCTCCATCATCCAACCATAGGATCTCATCACATTCCTGATCAATCAGATCCAACGTCTCCACCTGCCAGGGATCATGGTGTTCCATCAGAAAGTCTCCCCACTGGATCACGCGCTAGCTGGGCTTCAGCTTGGTGGGCCTAGACATTTTCAGCAACACACCCCCTCCAATTGCTATACAGGCACAATTTAATTTTCTCTATTTCTTTTATTTATTTTATTTGTTTAATTATTTACTTTCACAAATTAATTCTTTTTTTTATTATCTACAAAAAACCATAAAATCACAAAAAACACCCAAAAATCATATTTTTCATAAAAAATATTTTATTTTCTTTAATTAATTAATTTAATTCAAATTAGGTTAATTTAATTCCTTTTCATAATTAAAACCAATTAGAAATTAGGGTTTTGTAGATAATTAATTTCCTTCAAAAAGTAACTTAAATATTCTTTTTTTCTCAAATTAGATTTTTTAGGTTTTTTAATCGTCTTCACATTTAATCTGTCGCGCATATTTTAATTACTTTTTTTATTATTTATGTAACTGTTTCGAGGTTGTAATAAATTTCAATTAGGTTTTAAATTTCCGAATTTTATTTTCAGTTAAATAATTTTGTATCTGCGAAAGCCATGTAATAGTTAGGATTTCTATTTGTGCACTTTAAATTTCCGCAATTATTAATTGTTAGATGTATGCTAATAGGATTGTATGGAAAGAATATTTGAAAATTAAAACGGTAGATAACCTAAATGTGCAAATACAAATTAACTGAAAAAAGCTCACTTGCACATGCTCACTCCTAGGGTTTACTCCACTTCGGTTGCCTTCGGTTAAGTGGTCATGAAATATAGGGCTTATTAGTGGTCGTCCTCTAGCCCCGAAAGATCTCAAATGACCCATTCGAATGTTGCCTCGGAAACAGATCTTTAAGGCTTTAGGATGATTACTAACACCTCCTAATATTGCTTTTGTGAGTGTCTCTGTTCCTTCGAACGTCCCTTAAAACTCCAACGACGGTGCTGTAATTGCAAGCTTCTCAAGTCATATTTAAAGCATGTGTTTTGATGAAGACAACATGGACATCAAGTTTCAAAGGATGTGCAAAAAGCTTATCAACATCAAATTAAAGTCTTGAAGATTATTGAAGAATTATTAAAGAAATCATCAAATGTCAAAATGGTATAAATAATTCTTTAAATCTTGAATATAGATGTTCACAATATGCATTCATCAACATATACATATTCCATAACTTTAACATCAAGAAAAACTTTGTTTGAAATATCTTTCAAAATGTATTTTTGAAAATAAACCTTTAGGAACCGGTTCCTCCCTAACAGGGAACCGGGTTCCAGCTTTTCTCAAAAAACATGTCCCTGAATTTTGTACCAGGAACCGGGTTCTACCAATAGGGGAACCGGTTCCTGCGTGATAAATTTTGAATTCCAACTTATAACGTTCACTAAGAACCGGGTTTTGTCAGTGTCGGAACCGGTTCCTAGCGAACCAATGCAGCTTTTACTTTGTTTTTTGAACACTTTTCAAGTGGTATCTTTTCATGAATGCATTGCAACTTTTCATATGAATTGACATGAATGAAGAGGTTCTTACAACTTTATAAAATGCAGATTTTTCAGATTTTAAAAACAAGAACACAATAACATTTTCATATATGTTCAATGTTCAATACTTCAATTTTCAAATTAACAAATATACTTCTTCATTAACAATTTTCTCATTTACTCACATTTGAAATTGTACTTTCATGTGTTCATAATTTTGTGAAACTTGCCATATACACTTTCATTATCATTTCAAGTTTCATTCATACATTGTGAACATTTATATACATTGTTGAGAATTGTTTTTATCTTGAAGAAGAAGATCAATTGAAGATTGATAAAGCTCTCCATATACTTCAAAATTAATCATTGTATTACTTAAAGATTTTCCCTTACTATCCAAGATTGTTGGAAGTAAGTGTTGTGATTTGAAGAAGATTGTTCTTCATTCACATTAGTGTTTGTTTGGTCTTAAAGGTGTTAACAACCTTTGATCACCCTATAGGTTAGATAGTAAGCATAGGCTGTACAATCATTCTAACTATAGTGAAATCTCTTTCGTGTTGGAAAGGGGACTGGAGTACTCTCGGATTGTGAGGGGAACCAGGATATATCACCGTGTTCTTTACTTTTCCGCATTTATCACTTTCATCACCATAATCAGGAAAAGATAAAGATATAAACAAAACCTTCAAACACTTAACCAAAAATTACTACCAAGCATTCTCATAAAACCGAGTAAATTTTTATAAGACCTAATTCACCCCCCCCCCTCTTAGGCACTCTGAGACTTACAATTGGCATCAGAGCAAGTTATAGGTAACTTGTTCCTAAAGATCCAGAATGGCTTCCACAAATCATCAACCAGTCTTCAGAGATGGTGGTAGTAACAACAAGCCTCCTCTATTCTGTGGTGAATATTTTGACTTCTGGAAAATACGCATGAAGGTGCATTTAGAAGCACAAGGAGAGGAAGTATGGGATGCTGTTGAAAATGGTCCATTTATCCCGATATCAGTTATCAATGGCATTGGTTCTGTAAAGCCCAAAACTGCGTGGGACGACGATGATAAAAAGAAAGTTCTCTATGACAAAAAGGCAATAAACCTTCTTCAAGGTGCACTCAGTATGGACGAATTTTTTCGTGTCTCGAACTGCAAGACAACAAAAGAAATATGGGATACCCTTGTTCAAACTCATGAAGGAACGAGTGAAGTAAAAAGATCAAGGCTAAATACCTTGAGTCAAGAATATGAACTATTTCGAATGCATCCCGGAGAATCCATTCTTGACTTACAAAAGAGATTTGTGCATTTGACAAATCACTTAAATGCTCTTGGTAAAACCTTGACAAATGATGAACTCAACTTGAAAATCCTTAGATCATTGACTAGGGAATAGCAACCAAAGGTAACGGCAATCTCGGAAAAGAAGAGTCTCTCCGCAATGACTTCCGCTACATTATTTGGCAAACTTCAGGAATATGAAACGGAACTCGGTAGACTTGAAAAACATGAAAATTTAGAGAATAAATCCAAAGGCATTGCCTTGAAAGTTGATTCAAAGGAAAGTCAAGATAAAGATGCATCGGAGGAAGATGAAAACTTCTTGCTTCTTGTAAAAAGGTTAGGAAAATATTTTGGTCATAAAAATAATCTTCATAATGCTAACTTTGTCAAGAGGAAGAAATTTTATAATCATAAAGATAAAGAAGCCTCCACATCAACACAAGATGTCACATGTTATGAATGTGGAAAGCAAGGTCACATAAAGCCGGAGTGTCCAAAACTCTCCAAGAAAAATGGATTCAAAGGCAAAAAGGAGTTCAAGAACAAAAAGGCTTATGTTGCATGGGAAGATAATGAGATAAGTTCTTCATCCGATTCGGAAAGCGAGGAATGTGCAAATCTAGCATTAATGGCTTCACATCACTCCGACAATGAAGAAGAGAAACTTTAGTATAGCAAGTGGGCATTATGTGTGGGTGAAAAAGGGAACTAACTATGAAGGACCCAAGGCAACTTGGGTACCTAACAAAGAATAATTTGTTTGTGTAGGTATGCTTGAAATCCACATCAAATGTTTGGTATCTTGATAGTGGATGTTCAAAGCATATGACAGGAGATGTACACCAATTTTCATATCTAGTACATAAAGCCAAAGGGTATGTCACCTATGGAGACAACACCAAAGGAAAGATTCTTGGCGTTGGAATAGTTGGCACACTTCCATCCATTCAAATTGAGGATGTTCTCTATGTTGAACGATTAAAGCATAATCTTCTTAGCATAAGTCAACTTTGCGATAGAGGGTTCAAGATCAAATTCAACAAAGATGAATGTCTCATTATGGATGAGGCAACCAATGAGGTAAAACTCAAAGGTATAAGAACTAACAATATTTTTATGATTACTTTAGATAATTAGTCTCTGAAGGTACAATGTCTTATGGTAAACAACAATGACGCTTGGTTATGGCACAAGAGGATCGCTCACATTCATATGGAGCACTTGAACAAATTGGTTAAGCATGACTTAGTTATTGGTCTACCAAAGATGAAGTTCATCAAGGACAAATTATATAATGCATGCCAAAAGGGAAAACAGACCAAAACAACTTTCAAATCTAAGAATGTGGTGTCTACTACAAGACCACTACAATTGTTACACATGGATCTCTTTGGTCCATCAAGAACAAAAAGCTTGGAAAAGAACTTGGTAGTTTGGATGAAAGTGATATCTAATGTTTCTCTTTTTATACATGTCTTAATTTTTAAATGTATCTATTTCACTCTTTTTCCCCATCCTTTTTGATGTTAACAAAGGGGGAGAAGAGTATGCATGTATGTTGTTTTGTTTCAAGAAATTGCAGGCCCAAATAAATATCAAACTCTCTCCAAAATTCAAAGAATCATGGACTTAGGGGGAGCATACATTTTAGGGGGAGCCTTGCATTTGCTCAACATGTTCGCTACACAAAACAACATGAACATTTCAAGAAATCATTTTCAAGACTTGGTTGTCATCATCAAAAAGGGGGAGAATGTAATTGCAAGCTTCTCAAGTCATATTTAAAGCATGTGTTTTGATGAAGACAACATGGACATCAATTTTCAAAGGATGTGCAAAAAGCTTATCAACATCAAATTAAAGTCTTGAAGATTATTGAAGAATTATTAAAGAAATCATCAAATGTCAAAATGGTATAAATAATTCTTTAAATCTTGAATATAGATGTTCACAATATGCATTCATCAACATATACATATTCCATAACTTTAACATCAAGAAAAACTTTGTTTGAAATATCTTTCAAAATGTATTTTTGAAAATAAACCTTTAGGAACCGGTTCCTCCCTAACAGGGAACCGGGTTCCAGCTTTTCTCAAAAAACATGTCCCTGGATTTTGTACCAGGAACCGGGTTCTACCAATAGGGGAACCGGTTCCTGCGTGATAAATTTTGAATTCCAACTTATAACGTTCACTAAGAACCGGGTTCTGTCAGTGTCGGAACCGGTTCCTAGCGAACCAATGCAGCTTTTACTTTGTTTTTTGAACACTTTTCAAGTGGTATCTTTTCATGAATGCATTGCAACTTTTCATATGAATTGGCATGAATGAAGAGGTTCTTACAACTTTATAAAATGCAGATTTTTCAGATTTTAAAAACAAGAACACAATAACATTTTCATATATGTTCAATGTTCAATACTTCAATTTTCAAATTAACAAATATACTTCTTTGTTGTACCCCAAAATTTTCCCTCCCATATTCTTCAAGATGTGTCAAGATCAAGCTTCAAAATCTCTCAAGGGTTGCACAATTCAATTGCCTCCTAACACAGTCAAAATTAGGGGTTTGGTTCTTGCAAATAAATTGAGGTTTCCAAGGGTCCAATCAAGTCCCACATGCCTATATACATTGTCAAGCATCCATATGTCAAGTTTCAAGACTCACAACATCAAGTTGCACAGTTAAGATACCCTAATTGCTCAACAGTCAACTGCAGGGGCAAAATGGTCATTTGGCAGTCAAAGGTCAAAATTTTTGGTCAACATCTTATTTTGAAGCCACAATAATAATTTGATCAATTCTTGATCATGATTCCACAAGCATGGCTCAAAAAGTCTCAAGATGCAAAAGTTTCCATTTTTGGACAGTTGAAAAGTCAACTGCAAATTGACCAAGGCATAACTTCTTCATGGTTTATCAGAAAAATCCCATCCAAAGCTCATTTTGAAGGGTATGACATTTCCTACAACTCATCTTCACACTCCAAGTCCAAGAAATGCTCTCACAAAAAGTTATCAATTTCAACATTATAGGTCATTTTCAAAAGTCAACAAAAAGGCACTTTAAGTCAAAGACCATAACTTGAGATTGGTAAATCAAAATGACATGGGACCAAAGGCATTGGTTAGAGGACTTCAAGACCTTTCCAAAATGTCCAAGAACATGTTCATAGATTCAAATTTGAGCAAGATATGCATTGGAGAAGTTGGGAAATTTTTGGGAACTTTCAAAAGTCAACTTTGCCTAAAAAGCTTCAATTTTGCTAATGGGCCTCAAATTCTTTCTTGAATCATTACCCAAAGCCTATGCACGACCCATTGAGCTCAAAATGATTTATTTTCTTGTTTTTAATTAATTAATTGAATTTTTATTATTATTAATTCATTTAATTAGTTTTAATTGAAGAAAAATATCAAAGAATGGTTGTCAAATCTTTTTATGCAGCAAATACACTCCATATATGCTAAAGATTTCGTGCAGCATCCAAGGGGACAAGATCTTCCATAATTGGCAAAGTTTTCATGGAAAAAGATTGGAAAATACATAATTGAAAATCAAATATTCAAGTCATAAATTCATGGACTTTTGGGCCAAGGTTTTGACCTAATTTGCTTCACATACAAAGGCATAAGCTAACCCTACTCAAGCATACACGTGAAAGCTGCTCAAAGGACATAACCAATTTGAAAATTTTGGAGAGAAACTTGAAAACTGAAATCATACTTGCAGCACGTTTCAAAGCCTAAAAAGGGTTCAATCACCTTGCCTGAGTCTCCAGGAGTCTATTGGCATCAAGAACGAGTCCTGAAACCCAAAGAACGCACAAGAACAAGCCCTACAGTTTGCCATATTTTCCAGAATTTCATATCATGATTCATGCGCATTTGATACATATTATTGGTTATTTTGTATTCACAGGAACCTTCTGAAGCTAATAACATAGTTTAATTGCATTATAGGGCTCTGAATCATGATTTGCCATTGATACGTTTTAGGGTTTCAGAGCTCCCATATTGGGGCTTTCCTTGCACTGTAAAATTGGACCTCAAGACCAATATGGACGAACTCGTTGCAACAAGCCTGATTCATTGAGATGCTCGCGCTCAATTTATATAATCTGTGGGTGTAATCTCTATTTTTCACTATTACACTTAGTGAGGGTTTAAAACCCCCGCTATCTTATTCATGTTGCAGGTGAAAACGAAGAAGAAAGCTGAGGTGTCCAAGCGCTACTGGAAGATTCAAATCTTAGCGCGTTTTTTTTTTAATATTTCAGCATAATTGGCTTTTTCATATATTACATTTGTTGTCTATTATATGTACAAATGCGTTTCACAGCTCAGTTGGTGGAGGACGTGCCTTGCAAACATTGGGACCTGGGTTCGATTCCCAGGTCCCCCCATATATTCTTCATATTTTTCTTAATGCTTTCACATGCAGCACTCCTTCAACGCTCCACCATGCACCCTCACGCCTAAGCTTGCCACGCCATCATGATGATCAATCCAGTGGTTATAGAATGAAGAGCATGTTGCACTCTAGTCAATCAACGTGCACACGATCAGGAAAGTCAAACAAAGGCCTTGTGACTCTTGGGCCATAATTACTTCAAGAACCTCCATTTGGGCCTGACACCCCCCTTGGTTTGCATCCTTTTTAATTTTATTTCCTTTTCTTTTCTAATTCTTTTTAATTGTTTTAATTGTTTTTCTTAATTCACCATAAAATTAATTTTCCATAATAAAAACAGAAAATCAAAATACAAAAATATGTTTAATTATTTATTAATTTCCTCACTAATTTATTTTTTGTAAATAAATAACTAATAATTAATTTAGTTTAATATAGGTTTTCATTTTAATCTTTTTTCTTAACAAATAAAAATTACATAGAATTAGGTTTTGACATTTTTATCTTTTTCTTAATTAATTATTTTCATCATTATTTATTATTATTATTAATTATTATTAATTTTGTACATAAATATGTAAATTAATTAATTAGCTTAAATTAGGTTAACTTTAATATTTTCTCTAATAACTAAAAATAATTTAGAATTAGGGTTTCCTTTTAAACTCTTTTCTTTATTTCCATATTAAATACCAAAAAACATAAAAACATTTTCTTTTCTTTAATTAAATAATTAATTAGTATTCAATTTTTAATTCAATTTCAAGCAAAGGGTCAAAACCCTCGGACGTCCCGATTTTAATTCTTTTCGCGCATTATATTTTCTTGTTGATTATTATGTAACTGTTCAAGGATATAATAGTAATTAGGTTTACCGCATTTTTTACTTTCCGCATCTTTATCAAAAACGGGTCTTTGTATTTTGGCGATGTATATACCCGCGCCTTGTAATAGCGTAGCTTTTATATTTCCGTCTTTTAATTTTCCGCACTCCTAAATTCTAAATTACATGAAAGAATGTATGGTAATTAAAAACAACGCGTAGCTCACAATGCCATGATCAAAGATAACTGTTAAACTGAAAACAACACACAATACACACACCACTTCTAGGGTACGCCTCACTCGTTGCCTTCGAAACGTGGTCGTCAAGTATAGGACGTTTTAGCGGTCGCTCTTATGTCCATGATCCAGTTGCCTCGAAACAGTTGCCTTGAAACGGTTGCCTCAGATTAAAAAGGATCTAGGACATAAGGGTAGCTTCTAAGGTGTCCTAGTATTGCTTCGGTGACCACACTGTCCCTACAAACGAATTGACCCGAACACCTCCAACGGTGGTGCTACCTACCTCTCAATGGTGGGATGGCACTACCTTAAGGACTTTTACACAGCCTAATTCCTTAGGGTAGGTAGATGACTCATGGATACTTGCTGTGATCGGTGGATCTGGAACTGACTGTTTAACGCTGGTTCACGAAATGTCGCGGAAGCAAGAGTCGCCACCGTCTTTTATTTTCTCCAATATGGAAAGGACAAAAGCACAGAAAAATTCCTTATTGAGATTAGCTCTCGGTTTGGGAGGTAGATTTATAGAAAGGGAAGGTGTTAGCACCCTTTCTATCCATGGTTATCCATGGGCTCTTAGATACTTGCTCATTTGTGTTTTCAAAATGTTTGTTTGCTTTTCAAGGTGAGTGGGTTTGAAAAAGTTTCTTTGAAAGTTCCAGATCGACTCTTGTATCAGTCCTCAAGAGTGTTTGAAAAGTTGTTTTTGAAAGCTTTTTGCAAAGTGTCGGTGTGAAAAGAAGTTTTTGATTTGTTTTGAATTAGAGTAAGTATCTACGAGTCGTCTACCTACCCTAAGGAATGAGTCTGTGTAAATGTCCTTGAGGTAGTGCCATCCCACCATTGAGAGGTAGGTAGCATCATCGTTGGAGGTGTTCGGGTCAATTCGAGTTTAGGGACAGTGTGGTCACCAGAGCAATAGTAGGACACCTTAGAAGCTACCCTCATGCCATGTTCATGGACATGAGGACTTACTAAAACGTCCTATACTCGACGACCACGTTTCAAGGGCAAGGCAACAGTGAGGCGTACCCTAGGAGTGGTGTGTGAATTATGTGTCATTTTCAGTTATTATTTGTCTTGTCATGCATTTGGTGAGCTACGTTTCGATTTTATTTGGGCATACATTCTTTCATGTGATTATTAACAGTTAAAAGGTGCGGGAATTAAAATGCGGAAAAATAAAGGTCCTACGCTATTACAAGGCGCAGGTCTACATCGCCAAATTAAACAAAGACCCGATTTGAATAAATAAAATGCGGAAGGTAAATGTCCTAATTATCTATTACAAGGCCTTGGGGCAAATACATTATGTCCACAAAAGAAATAAAAATAGATGCGAAAAGAAATTAGAATCGAGTGCGAGGGCGTTGGACCCTTTAAAGAAATTAAATTAAAATTAAAGGTTAATTAATGATTAAATAAAGAAAAGAACTTGTTTTTTTATGTTTTTTTGTATTTATGAAATCAAAGAGAATTAATTGGAATTAAAAGTTGAATAAAACCCTAGTTCTAAATTGTTTTTATTTTATTAAAAAAAAGTTTAAGTTTGACCTAATTTAACCTAATTATTTAATGACAAGTTTATTTACAGAAATAATTAATAATTAATAATGATGAGAAAAAGAAAAAGAATAAAAGTATTAAAACCCTAATTTCTACATTTTTTTAGTTTATTTAAGAAAAAAACATTAGAATTAAACCTAAAATTAAACTAATTAATTTATTAAGATCTATTTATAAAAACTATTAATGATTCAAAAAATAAAACATATTTTTATTTTTATGATTTTCTGATTTTTTTTATTTTTGTGTTATAAAAATTAATTTGAGGAATTAAAAGAAAATAACTAAATTAAAACAAATAAAAAAAAATAGAAAAGAATGAGAGAAAGAAATACAAACATGGGGGGTTTTCAGGCCCTTTTGGAGGTGTTTTCCAAGCAATTTTGGCCCACTAGAGTCAGGCCTTATTGACTTTTCTGATCATATGCACATGCGTTGACTGGGGTACTCCATGGACTTTGGTTCTTGGCCACTGGATGGACACTCCTGGCCACTTGGCAAGCCACTTGTGAGAGTATATGGTGGTCTTCTGGGCGTGTTGGGTACCTGAACATGTTATGAGAAAAAACATAGGGAAATATGGGGGACCTGGGAATCGAACCCAGGTCCCATTGCCTGCGTGACAACACAACAACCACCAAGCCAAGCGCGTTTGTTTTTATGTATAATGGACAATAAGCATTATATGTGAAAAGGCAAGATTATGCTGGATTAAAAATAAAACGCGCCAATGTTTGAATTAACCAACCACAAGCCAACAACTCATCTTCTTCTCCACTTCTTCGCTTTTGCCTGAAAAATATAGAATGGATAGCGGGGGTTTTAAACCCCCACTAAGTGCAGAACACAAAAATAGCGATTAGGTCATACGTAAATATAAAAAAGGCGCGATGGGGGGAATTGCTTCGTTGGAATGTCACGAGTGCATTGGTCTAGGTCTCATGGCCTAATTTTTCCTCATGAAGAAGTCCCTGATTTGAGGTTTCAGAAACCCTAGCTGTCGTCCATGGCAACTTCTCATACATGCAACATTAACTCAATTAAAATACATCAATAGCTTCAGAGAGTTTATATTAGTGTAAATCCATATTCCAAATGTATAAAAAATGCATGTATATTGAAACACGATTATGAGAAAAGTTTGAGAAAGTTTGACTTTATTCTACCACTTCTTTGTGTATGGAGAGTGGAAAAGGATTGAGGCACATCCAAAAAGGTTCCAGCAAGCCTTTGGAATACTTTTTAGGTCTTGAAAGGAGCTCTCTCTATGAAAACAGTTGTCAGAATTTTGTGAAAAAAATGCAAAGTGTTCTTTGAGTTTGGGCGAAGCTTGCTTGTTCTTCTCATTAGGGTTGCATTGTGTATACGTATGTGAATGCATTAGGTCAGAAAAATCAAGCCCAAAGCCTTTGCATTGATGATTTTGAATTTTTGATTTTGCATAATCTTTTTCAATCTTTTCTCTATCAAAATATTGCCAATCATGGGAGATTCTTTCCCTTTTGGATGTGCACGAAATCTTGAATGAATAAAGAGTGAAAATGCTGCACAAAAAGATTCCAAAACATTTGTTTAGTATTTTTCTTATATTTAATTTTAATTAAATGAATTAATAGGTTTAACAATTCAATTAATAAATTAAAAATAAGAAAATAACTCCCCTTTGGGTCAATGGGTCGTGCATAGCCTTTGGGTGATGATTCTTGGAAGAAATTGTGGCCCATTAGCAATTTTGAGGCATTTGAAGCAAAGTTGACTTTTCAAAATTCCCAAAAATTTCCCAACTTCCACAAGGCATATCTTGCTCAATTTTTAAGCTTTGATCATGTTCTTGGACATTTTGGAAAGGTCTTGAAGTCCTCTAACCAATTCCTTTGGTCCCATGTCATTTTGATTTACCAATCTCAAGTTATGGTCTTTGACTTAAAGTGCCTTTTTGTTGACTTTTGAAAATGACCTATAATGTTGAGATTGATAACTTTTTGTGAGAGCATTTCTTGGACTTGAAGTGTGAAGATGAGTTGTAGGAAATGTCATTCTATTCAAAATGAGCTTTGGATGGAATTTTTCTGATAAACCATGTGGAAGTTATGCCCTGGTCAAGTTATAGTTGACTTTTTCAACTGTCCAAATATAGAAACTTTTGCATCTTGAGACTTTTTGAGCCATGCCTGGAGAATCATGATCAAGAATTGATCAAATGATGTTTGTGGCTTCAAAATAAGATGTTGACCAAATTTTTTTGACTTTTGACTGTCAAATGACCATTTTGCCCCTACAGTTGACTGTTGAGCAATTAGGGTTTTTGACTGTGAAATTTTGTGCTGTGAGTCTTGAAACTTGGCATAAGGATGCTTGACAATGTTTATAGGCATGTGGGACTTGTTTGGACCCTTGGAAACTTCAACTTCTTTGCCAGAACCAAAACCCTAATTTTGACTGTTAGGAGGCCATTGAACTGTGCAACCCTTGGGAGATTTTGAAGCATGATCTTAGCAAATCTTGAAGAATATGGGAGGGCAAATTTTGGGGTACAACAGTTGCCCCTGTTCAATCTTCTTAGACTTGAAGATGTAGATTGGCTGACGTGCCTTTCGTAATCCGAAGGTGGAAGATGATTGAACACTAGAGTGCCCAGAAATTTGCGCTCACATAGTAGTGTGATGGTGGGAATGGGCTTACAGATGCCATTTGGAGATTGATGGATAGGAAGATGGGCTTATAGATGCCATGTTGAGAGGTTATGGATAAGTGGATGGGCTTATAGATGCCATCTGGGTGTCGATCGCGTAAGAGTTTCCTTAGCGAGAACTTGCGTACCTAAAAAAAGAAAGATGATTACCTGACCTGTTACAGGAGTTGGTTTTCAAACTCTTTGTGTAGACGTTCCCTGGTTGGTTACAGGAATCGAGTCTGGAGCTTCAAAAGGTGATGAATGAATCAGGGATGGTTACTACCTCACGGGATGGTGAGAGAACCTTGGGCGATTACTACCTCAACAATAACGATGAGAGAATCTGGGGCGATTACTACCTCAACAGTAACGATTAGAGAATCTGGGGCGATTACTACCTCAACAGTAACGATGAGAGAATCTGGGGCGATTACTACCTCAACAGTAACGATGAGAGAATCTGGGGCGATTACTACCTCAATAGTAACGATGAGAGAACCTGGGGCGATTACTACCTCAACAGTAACGATGAGAGAATCTGGGGCGATTACTACCTCAACAGTAACGATGAGAGAATCTGGGGCGATTACTACCTCAACAGTAACGATGAGAGAACCTGGGGCGATTACTACCTCAACAGTAACGATGAGAGAATCTGGGGCGATTACTACCTCAACAGTAACGATGAGAGAATCTGGGGCGATTACTACCTCAACAGTAACGATGAGAGAACCTGGGGCGATTACTACCTCAACAGTAACGATGAGAGAATCTGGGGCGATTACTACCTCAACAGTAACGGTGAGAGAATCTGGGGCGATTACTACCTCAACAGTAATGATGAGAGAACCTGGGGCGATTACTACCTCAACAGTAATGATGAGAGAATCTGGGGCGATTACTACCTCAACAGTAACGATGAGAGAATCTTGGATGTCTTCTACTGAGTCTTCATCAGGAAAATCTTTAGGAATCGATTTAACTGGACCAGAGAAGGCCTTTGACTGGATAAGAATCAGAAAAATCTTTAGGAGTCGATTTAACTGAACCAGGCAAGGTCTTGGAATCTTCAACTGAGTCTTCATCAGGAAAATCTTTAGGAATCGATTTAACTGGACCAGAGAAGGCCTTTGAATGGATAAGAATCAGAAAAATCTTTAGGAGTCGATTTAACTGAACCAGACAAGGTCTTGGAATCTTCAACTGAGTCTTCATCAGAAAAATCTTTAGGAATCGATTTAACTGGACCAGAGAAGGCCTTTGACTGGATAAGAATCAGAAAAAATTTTAGGAGTCGATTTAACTGAACCAGACAAGGTCTTGGAATCTTCAACTGGATAAGAATCAGAAAAATCTTAGGGTCGATTTAACTGAACCAGACGAAAGTTTTGAAATAACTTCAACTGGATAAGAATCAGAAAAATCTTTAGGAATCGATTTAGCTGAACCAGAGGAGGTCTTGGACATAGCTGAGAACTTAACTGGATCTTTCCTGAAATACAAAGGTCAGTCATATGCAATGCATGATATGGATCAAGCCATGATGTTCTCAACATAAATGAGATTGTATGTTCATGATGCATATATGCATGCCATAATGTATAGAAATGCGATGTTTATGAATGTAGGTTTTTTATCTAGGAAAGTAAATCCTTGACGGGTGCCAGGAAGTCACATCCTGGGATGACGTTGGAGAATAGTGCTTTGTTGTTTCCGCTGGGGATGGTAGTTGCAAGAATACTGGTAGGAGAAGATAACTCCGTTAGGGAATAAATTTGGCTAATGGATTACTCTGCAGGGAGAAAATTGCTATAGCGATCTTGCTGGGGAACAAATACTCTGTGGGAAGAGAGGTACGTTGTTGAGATGTTGATGATAACTCTGTTGGGGATACCGTTGTTACGTTGGAAGTGTTAATAGACTCCGCTAGGGATAAGAAGACTTCGCCGAGGACGATCTTTCTGTGGCTTTTGGCTGAGGATAACCCAGTTATATCCTAGTAGGGAAATAACCTTTGAATAAAGCCGGAGGACGCGTTCGTGCTCTGCAGGGGGGTAAGCTTCCAGAACCTACTGGGGATAAGCTTCCTGCTGGGGAGATGGATTGAACTTTCCTGGGGAAACTTTGAACTATACTGGACTCTCTTGGGGAACTCTTTGAGATATATTGGAGAAGAGATTCCACTGAATGTCTGGTATACCGCCGGGGAACATTCTTAGACCAAGACTGTCGGGGATGCTTGTTAGGAATGTCTGTATGATGTGCTGGGGAATGTTTGAGATCTGCTGGAGGATGCACAACTTCCTTAAGGCTGACAGTATAACTCTGCTTGGGGAGAGTGCATGGACTTGCTGGCTCACTCTCTGGGGACTTAAGATATCTTGGTTGTTCTTCAGCCAAACCTATCTTAGTACCTTGGTGGACAGAGCAATTAGATCGTTTAGACAACTCATTATTGCCCCTGTTTCTGTGGGAGAAGATACTTGTGGGGTCTTGATAACTGCCTTTTGACAAACCTTTTTCTGATAGGCAAGTGACGAGGTACCGGGACATAGTCGTACGCTTTTGATCCCTAACTTTTGCCTGGACCGCCCTTTCGGGTTTTCAGTCCACCGGGATACCCATTTTTTCCCAAGTCACCTTTTCAGGTTTTCGACTTGCCGGGTGTACAAATTTTTCATTTTCATCCCTTATTTTGCCCGAACCCTTTTGGTTCGCCGGGAAGCCCTAATTTTTGCCTAGGTATGTCAACCTAGCGGGTCTTTTATCATGCGTAGTATTTTTCGACTATATCCACGCTCTTAGAACGTAGGGAGATGCCCCTGTCAGTAGTGTTTTGTCATGCCCCAGGAGATGCTTCATCAGGCCAGATTCATTGCTGGAGTGCCCCAAGTGATTCAGGCGGAGATTTGCCCCAGGCTATTTGATCTTTGAGAGATTCCTTGAATTTTGACTGAATTGCCCTAGATGATGGACAATAATCACGTCTGCCCCTTGATTGGAAGTGCTTTTGTTCACTAGGTATTCATCGTGCGAATTTTCCTACTGCTCAAACAAATAGTTATATGCAAACAATGTTATATCAAAAATGCAAAGCTTATGTCCGTCTTGAAGATTTTGAAAATGCATTCTTTTTCATAAAACAAGTGAATGTTTGTAAAACGTGATGTCAACTCTGTATTTACCGTAGGCCTTAAGGAGTCAGGATACCTTTCGTAACCGTATGCTTTCGAACTAACCCATGCTTCAGCTAGGACTTTTGAGGGTTATAACGTGGCCTGGTTCACGGTTTAAGAAACAAAGGATAAAGGCTCAAATTTTATTTGTACCCACCCGCTCTTCGTGATGTTCTTCAATCCTAAACTCAGCTGATCGTGCGTTAGACCTTATTCGAGTTTTTGTCCTGATATTCCCGTGATGGTTCGGATATTGATGACTTATTCTGAATAGGCAGTCATTTTTTGTTTTTGTTGAGGGTTTGTATGACCTCTTTCTTTTTGATTTCGCTATCCCTAAATTTTACCTGAACTGTTTCTTTTGTGATTACAGTCAGCAGGATGCCCCGGTTTTGTAAGTCTCCTTCATAGGTTTTGACTTATTGGGCTTTTATTTTTGAGATATAATGACTGCCTATCCTTATGATTATTCAGAATCGTCGCTGTCTTCTCTTTTTTTTTGTAAGGACCTCTTTGGTGCCATTTGTTATGTACTTGGATCAACTGAGAGAACTACCCGGCCCCAGGTTATGATAAAAGGTTTTAATTTTTGAAAAGAAAAACTCCTACTTCTTTGGCTCAGAGGGGTTGACGAGGGATTATCTTCCTTATAACTCCAGTGTTTAAGGATTGAAATAATGCCTGTACCTCATCAGCGGGGTTTGTTCAAAAGCATACTGTAAAGATCGTGCTATCGTTTTTGTCATCCTCCCTCAAGAGGCTTGGAGTTATTAACCGAGCGTTGATCATCAAAAAAAATATGAAAATAGTTTGCATATAGTGAATACGAATATATTGCTTCAAAACAGACGTATGCGATGCATTAATGAAATAACAACGTTTAACATGAATAAATGTTTGAACAATCAAAAGAAAATCACAACTTGAAAAATTCTAATGAACAAAAGTCTTCTAGTCTCAGGGCTTGTTACTTCAACTGGTGCATCTTGTAGGGATGACAGGAGCATTCAGCCTGGCCCGTCTGGGTAAAATCCACAGCTCTTTCATTAATCAGGTCTTGGATCTTATTCTTCAAAGCCCAGAAGTCGTCGGTGTCATATCCTGGACTGTCAGAGTGGTATGCACATCTTTCCTCAAGATTGTACTTTGGGGAGGCTGTGTTGGGATTCTTAGGAGGGTCCCTTAACGTCACCAGATTCAACCTCAACAATTGTTGTAAAGCTTGAGACGGTGACACGTTGAGTTTGGTGAACTGCCTTTTAGGCTTGTCTGGCTTGCTCTGATCAGCCCGTTATTCTTGGCGAGGTCGTTGTTGGACCTGTGAAGTGGTAGCAGCTTGGAGAGGTCTATTCATTGGACCAGACCTTTGTCCTCTTGGAAGCTGTTCCATGACCTGGTCCCTGACTTGGGCTGGTTGCTTCATGTCTTGATGAAGCTGACTGATCATGGCCCTCAACTCTCCTTGCTCCCGAGCTAAACCTTGGATGAGAGCCCTTTGTCCCAGCATCTGGGTTTTCATCGTATCTACCTCAGCTTGCAGACGTTTCAGTTGCTCGTCCTTGTCATCTTCAGTACTGTTCCTGACCAAAGTCCCCGTGAGGAGTGTTCTCAGCTCTTCCTGCCCCTTGGATAGGCTTAAAAAGATCTCCTTGAACTGAGTCTCTTGAGCATGAGGTCCCTGGTTATATTGTTGGGAAGCCATTGCTGAAATAAGTAGCGGAGATGGTAAGTGACCTGTCAAAAGGGTACCTGTTATGCAATGATATGTATGTATATATATGCAATGTTTTCAAGGATCTCGCGGGGTAAACAAGAAAAAATGTTAGATTTTGCATTTTGTAGCTTGGTTGAAGGAGCTTCATGTTGTTGAGAGTCCTTCTTCAAGGGTCAAAGGCTCACCATATCCAGTGGGTCATAGCCCCTGACAACCTTGTCTAGAGGAAAATAAATCCTCTTTGCCCCTTGCTGGGATAGTTGATTCATCATGACCTGCATCACAAGCCCTTGAGATCCTTGAAACGGATTAGTCCTTATGCGGGATGTATGCAATGGTATGATGTTATGCTATGCATGGGGTAACGTAGGTAAACCCTGTTATGAGTCCCAATTAAGGACTGTAAACAAAACCTGCAAGAAACTCAGTAAACCCTGTTATGAGCCCCAATTAAGGACTATAAACAAAACCTGCAAGAAACTCAGTAAACCCTGTTATGAGCCCCAATTAAGGACTATAAACAAAACCTGCAAGAAACTCAAGTGTCAGATAACAAGCCTGCAAGTAGTCAAGTTGGAAGGCACACAAGTCACACAAGAGAAGCCCTTAGAATTTAGGCCAGCAGGGGGTCTGGGTATTACCCTCTTGAAGTTGGTGGGCTTAACCTGTCCTATTAGAAGTAACCTGGTTCTAAGGGTCCCAATATCACTGGATTGCTTTCATTGTTCATCGTTTCGATTTAGCCACTAAACTGGCGACCGAAATATTCCAGGAAAGCAACCCTCAATTGAGTGTAGTATCGAGTATCAACCAACCTCGGACTGCACCAAAGTCAGTTATCTCACTACCCTAAAGAGGCCAAGATGGTTCAATTAAGGTTCCTAAGGTCAGTTGATGCTTCACGACACCACGCGGCGGCCCCGTACTCTCCTTGACTGGACTCAAGGGTTACCGGTACACACCAAAGTGCCACATCAACGTAGAAGATTGCTTCAACCATGTCGGTATACCCCGCACAGTTCCCTCACAGCCTTGTTGCTACTTTCTAAGAAGGTATCCCCAGATCCGGGTTAGGATCTATAGAACTCCCAAGACAGTACCCACAATTTAAAGCAAACAATTCAGACAATTGAAAACACAAGTGATCTTAGTCCTAAGGTACACCTCACTTTAAAATAAGTCCCCAGCAGAGTCGCCAGTTCTGTGATCGGTGGATCTGGAACTGACTGTTTAACGCTGGTTCGCGAAATGTCGCGGAAGCAAGAGTCGCCACCGTCTTTTATTTTCTCCAATATGGAAAGGACAAAAGCACAGAAAAATTCCTTATTGAGATTAGCTCTCGGTTCGGGAGGTAGATTTATAGAAAGGGAAGGTGTTAGCACCCTTTCTATCCATGGTTATCCATGGGCTCTTAGATACTTGCTCATTTGTGTTTTCAAAATGTTTGTTTGCTTTTCAAGGTGAGTGGGTTTGAAAAAGTTTCTTTGAAAGTTCCAGATCGACTCTTGTATCAGTCCTCAAGAGTGTTTAAAAAGTTGTTTTTGAAAGCTTTTTGCAAAGTGTCGGTGTGAAAAGAAGTTTTTGATTTGTTTTGAATTAGAGAAAGTATCTACGAGTCGTCTACCTACCCTAAGGAATGAGTCTGTGTAAATGTCCTTGAGGTAGTGCCATCCCACCATTGAGAGGTAGGTAGCATCACCGTTGGAGGTGTTCGGGTCAATTCGAGTTTAGGGACAGTGTGGTCACCAGAGCAATAGTAGGACACCTTAGAAGCTACCCTCATGCCATGTTCATGGACATGAGGACTTACTAAAACGTCCTATACTCGACGACCACGTTTCGAGGGCAAGGCAACAGTGAGGCGTACCCTAGGAGTGGTGTGTGAATTATGTGTCATTTTCAGTTATTATTTGTCTTGTCATGCATTTGGTGAGCTACGTTTCGATTTTATTTGGGCATACATTCTTTCATGTGATTATTAACAGTTAAAAGGTGCGGGAATTAAAATGCGGAAAAATAAAGGTCCTACGCTATTACAAGGCGCGGGTCTACATCGCCAAATTAAACAAAGACCCGATTTGAATAAATAAAATGCGGAAGGTAAATGTCCTAATTATCTATTACAAGGCCTTGGGGCAAATACATTATGTCCACAAAAGAAATAAAAATAGATGCGAAAAGAAATTAGAATCGAGTGCGAGGGCGTTGGACCCTTTAAAGAAATTAAATTAAAATTAAAGGTTAATTAATGATTAAATAAAGAAAAGAACTTGTTTTTTTTATGTTTTTTTGTATTTATGAAATTAAAGAGAATTAATTGGAATTAAAAGTTGAAATAAACCCTAGTTCTAAATTGTTTTTATTTTATTAAAAAAAGTTTAAGTTTGACCTAATTTAACCTAATTATTTAATGACAAGTTTATTTACAGAAATAATTAATAATTAATAATGATGAGAAAAAGAAAAAGAATAAAAGTATTAAAACCCTAATTTCTACATTTTTTAGTTTATTTAAGAAAAAAACATTAGAATTAAACCTAAAATTAAACTAATTAATTTATTAAGATCTATTTATAAGAACTATTAATGATTCAAAAAATAAAACATATTTTTATTTTTATGATTTTCTGATTTTTTGTATTTTTGTGTTATAAAAATTAATTTGAGGAATTAAAAGAAAATAACTAAATTAAAACAAATAAAAAAATAGAAAAGAATGAGAGAAAGAAATACAAACATGAGGGGTTTTCAGACCCTTTTGGAGGTGTTTTCCAAGCAATTTTGGCCCACTAGAGTCAGGCCTTATTGACTTTTCTGATCATATGCACATGCGTTGACTGGGGTAATCCATGGACTTTGGTTCTTGGCCACTGGATGGACACTCCTGGCCACTTGGCAAGCCACTTGTGAGAGTATATGGTGGTCTTCTGGGCGTGTTGGGTACCTGAACATGTTATGAGAAAAAACATAGGGAAATATGGGGGACCTGGGAATCGAACCCAGGTCCCATTGCCTGTGTGACAACACAACAACCACCAAGCCAAACGCGTTTGTTTTTATGTATAATGGACAATAAGCATTATATGTGAAAAGGCAAGATTATGCTAGATTAAAAATAAAACGCGCCAATGTTTGAATTAACCAACCACAAGCCAACAACTCATCTTCTTCTCCACTTCTTCGCTTTTGCCTGAAAAATATAGAATGGATAGCGGGGGTTTTAAACCTGCACTAAGTGCAGAACACAAAAATAGCGATTAGGTCATACGTAAATATAAAAAAGGCGCGATGGGGGGAATTGCTTCGTTGGAATGTCACGAGTGCATTGGTCTAGGTCTCATGGCCTAATTTTTCCTCATGAAGAAGTCCCTGATTTGAGGTTTCAGAAACCCTAGCTGTCGTCCATGGCAACTTCTCATACATGCAACATTAACTCAATTAAAATACATCAATAGCTTCAGAGAGTTTATATTAGTGTAAATCCATATTCAAAATGTATAAAAAATGCATGTATATTGAAACACGATTATGAGAAAAGTTTGAGAAAGTTTGACTTTATTCTACCACTTCTTTGTGTATGGAGAGTGGAAAAGGATTGAGGCACGTCCAAAAAGGTCCCAGCAAGCCTTTGGAATACTTTTTAGGTCTTGAAAGGAGCTCTCTATATGAAAACAATTTTCAGAATTTTGTGAAAAAAATGCAAAGTGTTCTTTGAGTTTGGGCGCAACTTGCTTGTTCTTCTCATTAGGGTTGCATTGTGTATATGTATGTGAATGCATTAGGTCAGAAAAATCAAGCCCAAAGCCTTTGCATTGATGATTTTGAATTTTTGATTTTGCATAATCTTTTTCAATCTTTTCTCCATCAAAATATTGCCAATCATGAGAGATTCTTTCCCTTTTGGATGTGCACAAAATCTTGAATGAATAAAGAGTGAAAATGCTGCACAAAAAGATTCCAAAACATTTGTTTAGTATTTTTCTTATATTTAATTTTAATTAAATGAATTAATAGGTTTAACAATTCAATTAATAAATTAAAAATAAGAAAATAACTCCCCTTTGGGTCAATGGGTCATGCATAGACTTTGGGTGATGATTCTTGGAAGAAATTGTGGCCCATTAGCAATTTTGAGGCATTTGAAGCAAAGTTGACTTTTCAAAATTCCCAAAAATTTCCCAACTTCCACAAGGCATATCTTGCTCAATGTTTAAGCGTTGATCATGTTCTTGGACATTTTGGAAAGGTCTTGAAGTCCTCTAATCATTTCCTTTGGTCCCATGTAATTTTGATTTACCAATCTCAAGTTATGGTCTTTGACTTAAAGTGCCTTTTTGTTGACTTTTGAAAATGACCTATAATGTTGAGATTGATAACTTTTTGTGAGAGCATTTCTTGTACTTGAAGTGTGAAGATGAGTTGTTGGAAATGTCATTCTATTCAAAATGAGCTTTGGATGGAATTTTTCTGATAAACCATGTGGAAGTTATGCCCTGGTCAAGTTACAGTTGACTTTTTCAGCTGTCCAAATATAGAAACTTTTACATCTTGAGACTTTTTGAGCCATGCCTTGAGAATCATGATCAAGAATTGATCAAATGATGTTTGTGGCTTCAAAATAAGATGTTGACCAAAATTTTTTGACTTTTGACTATCAAATGACCATTTTGCCCCTGTAGTTGACTGTTGAGCAATTAGGGTTTTTGACTGTGCAATTTTGTGCTGTGAGTCTTGAAACTTGGCATAAGGATGCTTGACAATGTTTATAGGCATGTGGGACTTGTTTGGACCCTTGGAAACTTCAACTTCTTTGCCAGAACCAAAACCCTAATTTTGACTGTTAGGAGGCCATTGAACTGTGCAACCCTTGGGAGATTTTGAAGCATGATCTTAGCAAATCTTGAAGAATATGGGAGGGAAAATTTTGGGGTACAACACTTGCTCTCTTCAAAAACAAATCCAAAAACTTTTCACACTGACACTTTCAAAAGCTTTCAGAACAAATTTTTCAAACACTCTTGAGGACAGATACAAGAGTCATTCAGAAATCTTTCAATGAAACTTTTTTCAAACCCACTCACATTTTGAAAAGCAAACATTTTGAAAACATAAGAGAAAGTATCTAAGAGCCCATGGATAACCATGGATAGAAAGGGTGCTAACACCTTCCCTTTCTATAAATCTACCTCCCGAACCGAGAAACGTTCTCATAAGGAATTTTGCTGTGCTTTTGTCCTGTCCATATTGGAGAAAATAAAAGACGGTGGCGACTCTTGCTTCCGCGACATTTCGCGAACCAGCTTTAAACAGTCAGTTCTCATTTCCATCGATCACAGAACTGGCGACTCTGCTGGGGAATTTATAAAGTGAGGTGTACCTTAGGATAGCTCATACTTGTGTTTTCAATTGCCGTGTTTTGTTTGCTTTATTATTGTGGGTATTGTCTTGGAGCTTCATAGATCCTAACCCGGATCTGGGGATACCCTGTTAGGTAGCATAAGCTGTGAGGGACCTGTCCGGCATAGACCGACACGGGTGAAACAGTGGCTACGTTGGTGTGGCGCCTTGGTCTGTACCGATATCCCTTGTGTTGCAACGAGGAGAATATGGGTCTTCTGAGGAGTCAATAAGCACCAACCGACCTTAGAACCCTAATTTGACCCAACTTGGCCATAGAACAGTAGCAGTATGCTACACCCATTGAGGCTAAACTCTCGCGATGGTTCTGGCCGCAAGAAAAGATTGCGATGCTGGAGTTATGACCGATTGAGGGTAGTCAGTGATATTGGGATCCTCTAGAACCCGGTTACTATTTTCTAGGACAGGTCTTAACCAACCAACTTCAAGAGGGTAGTACCCCAAACTTCATGCTGGCCTAAACTCTAAGGGCTCTCTATGTGTGACTTGTGTGCCTTCATACTTGACTACTTGCATACTTGTTATCTGACGCTTAAGTTTCTTGCCGGTTTTGTTTATAGTCCTTAATCTGGACTCATAACAGGGTTTATCCATATTACTCCATGCATAGCATAACATCATACCATTGCATACATCCTGCATAGGGACTAATCCATTTCAAGGATCTCAAGGGCTTGTGATGCAGGTCATGATGAACCAATTATCCAGCAAGGGGCAAAAGGGGATTTATTTTCCTCTAGCCAAGGTTGTCAGGGGCTATGACCCACTCGATATGGTGAGCCTTGACTCTTGAAGAAGGACTCGCAACAACATGAAGTTCCTTCCATCAAGCTACAAAATGCAGATTCTAACAACGTTTCTTGTTTATCCCGCGAGGTCCTTGAAAACATTGCATGCATATCATACATATCATTGCATAATAGGTACCCTTGTTGCAGGTCGCTTACCCTTTTTCGCTGTTTATTTCAGCAATGGCTTCCCAACAAGATAACCAGGGTCTTCACGCTCAAGAGACTCAGTTCAGGGAGATCTTCCTAAGCCTATCCAAGGGGCAAGAAGAGTTGAGGAAACTCCTCATGGGGAATTTGGCCAAGAAAAGTCCCGAAGATGACAAGGATGAACGACTGAAACGTTTGCAAGCCAAGGTAGATACAATGAGAACCCAGATGCTGGGGCAAATGGCTCTCATCCAAGGCTTAGCTCGGGAGCAAGAAGAGTTGAGGACCATGATCAGTCAACTTCATCAAGATAGATACAACATGAAGCAACCAGTCCAAGTCAGGGACCAGGTCGTTGATCAGCTTCCAAGAGGACGAGAGTCTGGTATGGTGAAGAATAGACCTCTCCAAATTGCTACCACTTCACAGGTCCAACCACAACCTCGCCCAGAGCAACAGGTTGATGAGAGTAAGCCAAGCAGGTCCAGGAGGCAATTCACCCAACTCAACGTGTCGCTGTTTCAAGCTTTACAACACCTATTGAGGTTGAATCTGATTACATTAAGGGCTCCTCTCCAGAATCCAAACACTTCCGCTCCTACCTATCATCCTGATGAAAGGTGTGCATACCACTCTGACAGTCCGGGACATGACACAAACAACTGTTGGGCCCTGAAGAATAAGGTTCAAGACATGATTGATGCCAAAGAAATCCAGTTTGACCCTCCAGAGACTCCAAACATAATCACTGCTCCTATGCCAAATCATTGAAGGCTTTTGTTTTATTTGAATTTTCAAGTTGTATTTTTCTTTGCTTATTCAAACAATTATTGTCATGGCAAACCTTTTTATTTCATTAATGCATCGCATATGTCTGTTTTGAATCAATCCCTTCGTATTCACTATATTCAAATTGCTTTCATTTTTTTGTGATGTTCAACTCTCGATTAAAAATTCTAAGCCTTTTGAGGGAGGATGACGAAAACGATACCACAATCCTTACAGTATGCTTTTGGACAAACCCCGCTGATGAGGTACAGGCATTGTTTCAAATCCTAAACAGTGGAGTTATAAGGAAGATAATCCCTAGTCAACCCCTTCGAGCCAAAGAAGTAGGAGTTTTTCTTTTTCACAAAAAATTAAAACCCTTAATCATAACCTGGGGCAGGGTAGTCTTCTCAGTTGATCCAGGTGCACAACGAATGGCATCAAAAGAAGTCCTTCTGAAACAAAAGACAGTGATGGTTCCGAATAATCATAAAAGATAGGCAGTCATTATTTCCCAAAAAATAAAAGCCCAATAAGTCAAAACCTATGAAGGAGACTTACAAAACTGGGGCATCCCGCTGACTGTAATCACAAAGAAACAGTTCAGGCAAAAAACAGGGATAATAAAATCGAAAAGAAAGAGGTCCTACAAACCCTCCACAACAAAAAGAAATGACTGCCTATTCAAAATAAACTATCAGTATCCGAACCATCATTGGAATATCAGGACAAAGACTCAAACAAGGCCTAATGCACGATTAGCTGAGTTTAGGATCGAAGAACATCACGAAGAGCGAGTGGGTACAAATGAAATTTGAGCCTTTATCCTTTGTTTCTTAAACCGTGAACCAGGCCACGCTACAACCCTTAAAAGTCCTAGCTGAAGCATGGGTTAGTTCGAAAGCATACTGTTACGAAAGGTATCCTGACTCCTTAAGGCTTGCGGTAAAATAACGAGTTGACATCACATTTTTACAAAATTTGCTTGTTTTACTGAAAAATGCATTTTCAAAAACTTCAAAACAGACATAGGCTTTGCATTCTTGATATGATATTGTTTGCATATGATGATTTGTTTGAACAGCAGAGAAATTCGCACGAAGAATATCTAGTGAACAAAAGCACTTCCAATCAAGGGGCATGGCATAATCATTGTCCGTCATCTGGGGCAGTCCAGTCAAGATTCAGAGAATCTCTCCAATGCCAAACAGCCTGGGGCAAATCTCTGCCTGAATCACTTGGGGCATTAGACATGAATTCCAGCTACGAATCCTGCATGATCAAACGAAGATCTTCTGGTAACATGGCAACACTACTGACAGTGACAAATCCCTACATCCCGAGAGCATGGACATAGTCAAAAAATACTGCGCATGAACAAAGACCCGCTAGGTTGACTGGCCTAGGCAAAAATAAGGGCTTCCCGGTGAACCAAAAGGGTTCGGGCAAAAATAAGGGATGAAATGAAAAAAATCTATACACCCGGCAAGTCGAAAACCTGAAAAGGCAGCTTGGGCAAAAATGGGTATCCCGATGGACTGAAAACCCGAAAGGGCGGTCCAGGAAAAAGTTAGGGATCACAGCATACGACTATGTCCCGTCATCTCGTCACTCGCCTACCAGAAGAAGATTTGTCGAATCGGCAGTTGTCTAACACCTCACAAGGTATCTTCTTCTATCACATCAGAAACAGGGGCAATAATGAGTTGTCCATGCGATCTAGTTGCTCTGTCCACCAAGGTACTAAGGTAAGTTCGGCTGAAGAATGTAACCCAGATACTTTCACTCCCCGCCAAGTAAGATAAGAATCAACAATTCTCCCCAAGAAGTTGGTCTCCAATCAACCCTAACAAGGCACAGTATCTCCAACAAGTCAACAATACTCTCTCCCCAAGCAGAGTTAGCCTATAGTCAGCCTTAAGGAAGTTGGGTATCCCTAGAAGATCTCAATATTCCCTGGTGGAGTATGCAGACATTCCTTAAACAAGCATCCCTGGCAGTCTTGATCTAAGATTGTTCCCCGGCGGAATACAGATGCCCCAGTGGAGCCATTTCCCCAGTACAATTCAAAAGTTTCCCCAAGAGAGTTCAATCAATCTCCCCAGTAGATTCAGGAAGCTTATCCCCAGTAGATTCTGGAAGCTTATCACCTGCAGAGTGCGAGCGCCTCTTCCCGGTTTTATTCAAAGGTCATTTCCCCACCAGGATATAACTGGGTTATCCTCAGCCAATTGCCACGGAAAGATCGTCCCCGGCGAAGTCTTCCTATCCCCAGTGGAATTCATCAAATCTTCCAACAAAGCTCAACAGTGGTATCCCCAGCGGAGTTATCATCAACATCTCAACAAAGAACCTCTCTCCCCACAGAGTAATTCCCCGCAGAGTAATCTCTCCAGCAAAGTTTATTCCTCAACAGAGTCATCTTCTCCTACAGGTTTATTCTTGCAACCATCGCCCCCAGCGGAAACGAAGAACTCTACTCTTCAACATCAGCCCAGGATTCAACAAACTCCCGGCATTCGTCAAGGATTTATTTTCCCAGACGAGAATACATTCATAAACATCACATCTTCATACATTATAGCATGCATACGCATCATACAACACAAATCTCATTTATTTTTTGAGAACATCACACATTTCATACATCATGACATCGCATACAACTAACGTTTTGTCTTTTCAGGACAAAAGTCAATACAACGATGATTACTATCAACTGTCACAATTCCAGATTCGATACCTGTATCTAGCCAGGGAATATCTGTGAGCGACTAATTCCAGACTTGATTCCTGTATCCTGCCAGGGCACGTCTGAAGAGTTTGAAGATCCGATTCCTGTATCTTGCCAGGGTGTATCTGTTGACGACTAATTCCAGACTCGATTCCTGTATCCTGCCAGGGCACGTCTGAAGAGTTTGAAGATCCGATTCCTGTATCTTGCCAGGGTGTATCTGTTGATGACTAATTCCAGACTCGATTCCTGTATCCCGCTAGGGCACGTCTGAAGAGTTTGAAGATCCGATTCCTGTATCTTGCCAGGGTGTATCTGTTGACGACTAATTCCAGACTCGATTCCTGTATCCTGCCAGGGCACGTCTGAAGAGTTTGAAGATCCGATTCCTGTATCTTGCCAGGGTGTATCTGTTGACGACTATTTTCCAGACTCGATTCCTGTATCCTGCCAGGGCACATCTGAAGAGTTTGAAGATCCGATTCCTGTATCTTGCCAGGGTGTATCTGTTGACGACTAATTCCAGACTCGTTTCCTGTATCCTGCCAGGGCACGTCTGAAGAGTTTGAAGATCCGATTCCTGTATCTTGCCAGGGTGTATCTGTTGACGACTAATTCCAGACTCGATTCCTGTATCCCGCCAGGGCACGTCTGAAGATTTTGAAGATCCGATTCCTGTATCTTGCCAGGGTGTATTTATTGACGACTATTTCCAGACTCGATTCCTGTATCCTGCCAGGGCACATCTGAAGAGTTTGAAGATCCGATTCCTGTATCCTGCCAGGGTGTATCTGTTGACGACTATATTCCAGATTCGATTCCTGTATCCAGCCAGGGCATATCCACATGAAGAGTTTAAAGATCAACCCCTGTAACTGGCCAGGTAAGTATCTTTCTTTCTCAGGTACACAAGTTCTCGCTAAGGAATCTCTTACGCGATCGACAACCTCCCGATGGCATCTATAAGCCCATCCACACTACCATTACAGTTCCAAATGGCATCTATAAGCCCATTACCGACAAGGTTCTGTCACATCTCTAGATGGCATCTATAAGCCCATCCTCCTATCCATCATTCCTCCAAATGGAATCTATAAGCCCATTCCCGCCATCACACTGCTAACACTCTACTATGTGAGTGCAAATTTCTGGGCACTCTAGTGTTCAATCATCTTCCACCTTCGGATTACGAAAGGCACGCCAGCCAATCTACATCCTCAGGTCTAAGAAGATTAAACAGGGGCAACTGTTGTACCCCAAAATTTGCCCTCCCATATTCTTTAAGATGTGTCAAGATCAAGCTTCAAAATCTCTCAAGGGTTGCACAGTCCAATTGCCTCCTAACACAGTCAAAATTAGGGTTTTGTTTCTTGCAAAGAAATTGAGGTTTCCAAGGGTCCAATCAAGTCCCACATGCCTATATACATTGTCAAGCATCCATATGTCAAGTTTCAAGACTCACAGCATCAAGTTGCACAATCAAGATACCCTAATTGCTCAACAGTCAACTGCAGGGGCAAAATGGTCATTTGACAGTCAAAGGTCAAAATTTTTGGTCAACATCTTATTTTGAAGCCACAATCATCATTTGATCAATTCTTGATCATGATTCCACAAGCATGGCTCAAAAAGTCTCAAGATGCAAAAGTTTCCATTTTTGGACAGTTGAAAAGTCAACTGCAAATTGACCAAGGCATAACTTCTTCATGGTTTATCAGAAAAATCCCATCCAAAGCTCATTTTGAAGGGGATGACATTTCCTACAACTCATCTTCACACTCCAAGTCCAAGAAATGCTCTCACAAAAAGTTATCAATTTCAACATTATAGGTCATTTTCAAAAGTCAACAAAAAGGCACTTTAAGTCAAAGACTATAACTTGAGATTGGTAAATCAAAATGACATGGGACCAAAGGCATTGGTTAGAGGACTTCAGGACCTTTCCAAAATGTCCAAGAACATGTTCATAGCTTCAAAATTGAGCAAGATATGCATTGGAGAAGTTGGGAAATTTTTGGAAACTTTCAAAAGTCAACTTTGCCTAAAAAGCTTCAATTTTGCTAATGGGGCTCAAATTCTTTCTTGAATCATTACCCAAAGCCTATGCACGACCCATTGAGCTCAAAATGATTTATTTTCTTGTTTTTAATTAATTAATTGAATTTTTATTATTATTAATTCATTTAATTAGTTTTAATTGAAGAAAAATATCAAAGAATGGTTGTCAAATCTTTTTATGCAGCAAATACACTCCATATATGCTAAAGATTTCGTGCAGCATCCAAGGGGACAAGATCTTCCATAATTGGCAAAGTTTTCATGGAAAAAGATTGGAAAATACATAATTGAAAATCAAATATTCAAGTCATAAATTCATGGACTTTTGGGCCAAGGTTTTGACCTAATTTGCTTCACATACAAAGGCATAAGCTAACCCTACTCAAGCATACACGTGAAAGCTGCTCAAAGGACATAACCAATTTGAAAATTTTGGAGAGAAACTTGAAAACTGAAATCATACTTACAGCACGTTTCAAAGCCTAAAAAGGGTTCAATCACCTTGCCTGAGTCTCCAGGAGTCTATTGGCATCAAGAACGAGTCCTGAAACCCAAAGAACGCGCAAGAACAAGCCCTACGGTTTGCCATATTTTCCAGAATTTCATATCATGATTCATGCGCATTTGATACATATTATTGGTTGTTTTGTATTCACAGGAACCTTCTGAAGCTAATAACATAGTTTAATTGCATTATAGGGCTCTGAATCATGATTTGCCATTCATACGTTTTAGGGTTTCAGAGCTCCCATATTGGGGCTTTCCTTGCACTGTAAAATTGGACCTCAAGACCAATATGGACGAACTCGTTGCAACAAGGCTGATTCATTGAGATGCTCGCGCTCAATTTATATAATCTGTGGGCGTAATCGCTATTTTTCACTATTACACTTAGTGGGGGTTTAAAACCCCCGCTATCTTATTCATGTTGCAGGTGAAAACGAAGAAGAAAGTTGAGGTGTCCAAGCGCTACTGGAAGATTCAAATCTTAGCGCATTTTTTTTAATATTTCAGCATAATTGGCTTTTTCATATATTACATTTGTTGTCTATTATATGTACAAATGCGTTTCACAGCTCAGTTGGTGGAGGACGTGCCTTGCAAACATTGGGACCTGGGTTCGATTCCCAGGTCCCCCCATATATTCTTCATATTTTTCTTAATGCTTTCACATGCAGCACTCCTTCAACGCTCCACCATGCACCCTCACGCCTAAGCTTGCCACGCCATCATGATGATCAATCCAGTGGTTATAGATGAAGAGCATGCTGCACTCTAGTCAAACAACGTGCACATGATCAGGAAAGTCAAACAAAGGCCTTGTGACTCTTGGGCCAGAATTACTTCAAGAACCTCCATTTGGGCCTGACACCCCCCTTGGTTTGCATCCTTTTTAATTTTATTTTCTTTTCTTTTCTAATTCTTTTTAATTGTTTTAATTGTTTTTCTTAATTCACCATAAAATTAATTTTCCATAATAAAAACAGAAAATCAAAATACAAAAATATGTTTAATTATTTATTAATTTCCTCATTAATTTATTTTTTGTAAATAAATAACTAATAATTAATTTAGTTTAATTTAGGTTTTCATTTTAATCTTTTTTCTTAACAAATAAAAATTACATAGAATTAGGTTTTGACATTTTTATCTTTTTCTTAATTAATTATTTTCATCATTATTTATTATTATTATTAATTATTATTAATTTTGTACATAAATATGTAAATTAATTAATTAGCTTAAATTAGGTTAACTTTAATATTTTCTCTAATAACTAAAAATAATTTAGAATTAGGGTTTCCTTTTAAATTTCTTTCTTTATTTCCATATTAAATACCAAAAAACATAAAAACATTTTCTTTTCTTTAATTAAATAATTAATTAGTATTCAATTTTTAATTCAATTTCAAGCAAAGGGTCAAAACCCTCGGACGTCCCGATTTTAATTCTTTTCGTGCATTATATTTTCTTGTTGATTATTATGTAACTGTTCAAGGATGTAATAGTAATTAGGTTTACCGCATTTTTTACTTTCCGCATCTTTATCAAAAACGGGTCTTTGTATTTTGGCGATGTATAGACCCGCGCCTTGTAATAGCGTAGCTTTTATATTTCCGTCTTTTAATTTTCCTCACTCTTAAATTCTAAATTGCATGAAAGAATGTATGGTAATTAAAAACAACACGTAGCTCACAATGCCATGATCAAAGATAACTGTTAAACTGAAAACAACACACAATACACACACCACTTCTAGGGTACGCCTCACTCGTTGCCTTCGAAACGTGATCGTCAAGTATAGGACGTTTTAGCGGTCGCTCTTATGTCCATGATCCAGTTGCCTCGAAACAGTTGCCTCGAAACGGTTGCCTCGGATTAAAAAGGATCTAGGACATAAGGGTAGCTTCTAAGGTGTCCTACTATTGCTTCGGTGACCACACTGTCCCTACAAACGAATTGACCCGAACACCTCCAACGGTGGTGCTACCTACCTCTCAATGGTGGGATGGCACTACCTTAAGGACTTTTACACAGCCTAATTCCTTAGGGTAGGTAGATGACTCATGGATACTTGCTCTCTTCAAAAACAAATCCAAAAACTTTTCACACCGACACTTTCAAAAGCTTTCAAAACAAATTTTTCAAACACTCTTGGGGATAGATACAAGAGTCATTCAGAAATATTTCAATGAAACTTTTTTCAAACCCACTCACATTTTGAAAAGCAAACATTTTGAAAACATAAGAGCAAGTATCTAAGAGCCCATGGATAACCATGGATAGAAAGGGTGCTAACACCTTCCCTTTCTATAAATCTACCTCCCGAACCGAGAAACATTCTCATAAGGAATTTTGCTGTGCTTTTGTCCTGTCCATATTGGAGAAAATAAAAGACGGTGGCGACTCTTGCTTCCGCGACATTTCGCGAACCAGCTTTAAACAGTCAGTTCTCATTTCCACCGATCACATTCTTCATTAACAATTTTCTCATTTACTCACATTTGAAATTGTACTTTCATGTGTTCATAATTTTGTGAAACTTGCCATATACACTTTCATTATCATTTCAAGTTTCATTCATACATTGTGAACATTTATATACATTGTTGAGAATTGTTTTTATCTTGAAGAAGAAGATCAATTGAAGATTGATAAAGCTCTCCATATACTTCAAAATTAATCATTGTATTACTTAAAGATTTTCCCTTACTATCCAGGATTGTTGGAAGTAAGTGTTGTGATTTGAAGAGGATTGTTCTTCATTCACATTAGTGTTTGTTTGGTCTTAAAGGTGTTAAGAACCTTTGATCACCCTATAGGTTAGATAGTAAGCATAGGCTGTACAATCATTCTAACTATAGTGAAATCTCTTTCGTGTTGGAAAGGGGACTGGAGTACTCTCGAATTGTGAGGGGAACCAGGATATATCACCGTGCTCTTTACTTTTCCGCATTTATCGCTTTCATCACCATAATCAGGAAAAGATAAAGATATAAACAAAACCTTCAAACACTTAACCAAAAATTACTACCAAGCATTCTCATAAAACCGAGTAAATTTTTATAAGACCTAATTCACCCCCCCCCCCCTCTTAGGCACTCTGAGACTTACAGGTGCTACCTATTCCTTAATAATGGGATAGCGCTGTCTAAAGGAAAATGAACAGTCTTTTTCGAGTAGGTAGATTAACTTTTAAGTACTTGCTCAAACAAACTTTTCACACAAACACTTTTCAAAACAATTTTCAAAACAACTTTATCACATGCTTGAGGACTGATACAAGGGTTATCACGAAGTAAACTCTTTCAAAACAAACACAAGAAAGCAATTTCAAAATATGAGCAAGTACCTAAGAGCCCATGGAAAACCATGGATAGAAAGGGTGCTAACACCTTCCCTTTCTATAATCTACCCCCCGTACTCAGAAACATTCTCGAAAAAGGTTTTTTATGTTCTTTTTCCTTTTCCTGATTGGATAAAATAAAAATCAGTGTCGACTCTTGCTTACCGCAACATTTGCGAATACAAAATGCAAACAAGTAAAAACAGTCGGTTCTGCCACCATATCACAAAAAGCCTTCCCCTTGAATCTATCGCTTCTTGGAAACAACAGGGAAAGATATTTTCGAGGAACTTCATCGCCTCCCGTCGGCATTCAAAATCAGAGGCTTCACTTGAAGTGATTATCTAGGGGAGAGACGAATATCTATGTGCATATATCGAGCGCTTCAACAAAGAAGTTGTACAGGTCTTGATGAACGATTCCATGAAGAAGTACCTTCTTGAACGAGGGTTTCATCCCTTCAGCGACTTCGCGAAGGTTGTGGGCATCAAAACTCCAGCCACGCTCGACTCCCACCTCCTCAAAGCTCAAGCATAGAATCAGTATGAGGAAAAAGAAGCGACCAATAATGCCAGGGATTCAAGGCACCGAGAGAGTGCCAAACCCTCAAGAAGCGACGAGCCCTCAACATCCCGTCGGGCGGGAGAGAGAAAGCGGGAAGACAGATCCCAAGACTCTAAATATTACAAGGGGCCTGCTGGTCGGTTCCATGACTACACCCGTCTGACCACTTCAAGAGAACGTATTCTGTCCGAATGCGCCAACTCTAAATTTAAAAAGGTTGGGGTATGCTTTCCTCGCCAGACACCCTCCAAGCCTGGAACCAACAAGACCAAGTAATGTAGTTTCCACAAAAGCCATGGTCATAACACCGACGATTGCATCGATCTCAAGGATACGATCAAGATACTAATCTGAGACGGGCAACTCAAGCAATTCAAGAAGAAAGATGGTGCCCGCGAGGAAGCTTCAGAAACCAAGAGCGTCGAAGAGGGGAAGGAGTCCACTAACATCAGCACAATACTGGTCGCCATGATTATCTTGCGACCAGAAGATTTCTACTTGTCAGACATGGAAAATGTCTCATTGTACTTCTCCTCTCACAGTCCCTAGGAGTCATTCCCCGCTACGATGGTCATCTCTAGAGGGGGATTCAACAAGCATACAGTGGGATTCATAAAAATATGATTCAAGCAACTTATCAAAGCCAACTCTGACATGAATGCAACACTGGATAAGTTCCGAGAAGGCTTTCATCCCCTTGCTTTCTACAGGGAGGAACTGCCGGGTGGAGCCCCTAACTCGACTATCCCACTGCTTGTGCAGGCTCGCATGGCAAACTTTGATGTTCGACACATACTGGTCGATTAAGGAAGCTAGGTGGACATCATGTACACCTAATTGTTGGTTACCCTACAACTGAATGAAAGCCACCTGACCTCATAAGTGGGCTCAGACCTCTAGAGCTTCAACGGGGCCAATACCAAACCCTGGGGGGGTATGTCGAGCTGATCGTCACCTTTGGAAGATGGGTGACCTCCAGAGCCATCAAGACTCAATTTATGGCAGTGTGTTGTACCCCAAAATTTTCCCTCCCATATTCTTCAAGAAGTTGCCAAGTCAAAGCTTCAAAGTTCCCCAAGGGTTGCACAGTGCAAAGAGCCTCCTATACAGTCAAGATTAGGGTTTTTGTTCTGATCAAGAAAATGAAGTTTCCAAAGGTCCAATCAAGTCTCATATGCCTACAAATATGGTCAAGCATCCTCATACCAAGTTTCAAGACTTTCAGCACAAAAGTGCACAGTCAAAAACCCTAATTGCACTACAGTCAACTGTAGGGGCAAAATGGTCATTTGACAGTCAAAAGTTCAAATTTTTGATCAACATATCATTTTGAAGCCACAAACATCATTTGATCAATGCTTGATCATGATTCTCAAAATTTGGCTCAGAAATCATCAAGATGCAAAAGTTTCCTTATTTGGACAGTTGAAAAAGTCAACTGTAAATTGACCAGGGCATAACTTTCACATGGATTATCAGAAAAATTCCATCCAAAGCTCATTTTGAAGAGAAAGACATTTCCTACAAGTCATCTTCATACTTCAAGTCCAAGAAATGCTCTCACAAAAAGTTATCAATTTCAACATTATAGGTCATTTTCAAAAGTCAACAAAAGGGGACTTTAAGTCAAAGGCCATAACTTGAGATTGGTAAATCAAAATGACATGGGACCAAAGGCATTGGTTAGAGGACTTAAAGACCTTTCCAAAATGTCCAAGAACATGAGAAAAGCTTAAATATTGAGCAAGTTATTCCTTGTAGAAGTTGGGAAATTTTTGGATATTTTAAAAAGTCAACATTGATTCAAATGACCTAAAATTGCTAATGGGCCCATTTTTCTTCCATAATTCATCATCCATGGCATGTGCACGACCACTTGGCCCAAAGGGAAGTATTTCTTCATTTTTTATTTATTTATTTGAATTTTTATTTATATTAATTCATTTAAATCAAATTAAATGCATGGAAAATATTTAACTTAACCTAACAAATCTTTTTGCACATGTAATCTACTCAATAATTCGTGCACATTCAAATATGGGAAGATTTGGATTGATTGGATCATAATTGGTACAAAATTGTATGGAAAAGATTGAAAAAACAAAGCTTGAAAATCAAATCTTCAAAACCATCAATGAATGAGATTTTGCTGAGAATTGTTGACCTAATTGATTCAATACAAAAGCAAAATCACAACCCTAGTGCAAGAACAGGCGCAGCTGCTCAAAAAAGCCATTATCAAACTTGAAATTTTTCTCTAAAAACTCAATTCTGAAAACAAACTTGGAGGAGGTTTCAAGCCAAGATTTCCTTTCCATTAGCTTGCTGAAGGTTCATAGGACATATTCCAATCAAAAACATTCCTCAAAACTCAAGGAAACGGTATCCAGAAGTCACACTTTTTCCATTTTTTTCATTATCGTGTTTTAATATTTATGCACATTCATGGCATTTTGATTATATATTCATGATCAGTGAAGTGTTTGCAAGCTAACCATATGATTCAATTGTGTTTTTATGCTGTGTACACGATTATGCCATTGATGATTTTTTAGGGTTTGCAGAGCTTCAGATTAGGGGTTTTGTAACAAGGAAAAATTGGAACCCCTGACCACCACCATTCAACTCAGCACATCTGGACGATCTCAAACATACTATCGCGCCTAATTTATGAGTGCCCTAGGGCTAATCGTTATTTTCTGTAAAGATGCTTTCTGCAACGGTGTAAAAACCGTTGCTTATGTTGTTTGTATTTCAGGAACATGAAGAAGATGATGTGTTGGCCGGCGCTGATTGGAAGGTTTAAATTTCGCGCGTTTTGAATCACTAATGCAGTTGTTCTTTTTATAATATTTGTTGCTTATTTAATATTAACAATGCATAAAGTGACTCAGTGGCAAGCATATCTGGAGATAACGCACATGACCTGGGTTCGAGCCCCAGGTCTTCAATAATTTCAATGTTATTTTTCAATTAACCATCACATGCAGTTTCACTTACTGAAGACCACGATACACCTCCTCATCAGGCCAGCCACGTGTACGTTTAGAGCAATCCAAGGGTGCAGATTGGAGGAACACCATGAGGTTGAGTCAACGCACATGCACGTGTCCTGCCAAAGTCAAACAGACCAAGGTTATTGGGCCAGAATTTCCATAATCTCACCTCCTATTTTGGGGTCTGAACCCCTAGGTTTGCATAATTTTTACTTTCTTTATTTTTAATTCTATTTTTATTTTAATTATTACTTGTTTAGTTAATTAATTATTTTCACAAAATATAAAATATCACAAAAAATCAGAAAAAAGAGAAAAAACAATAAATTCTTTTATTTTAATGTTTTATAAATAAATTTGCATGTAATTATTTAGTTTTAATTTAAGTTGTAATTTTAATACTTTTAACAAAATCTAAAGAAATGTAGAAATAGGTTTAATTAATAATTTTTCATCCTTTTTATTTTTCTTTCATAAATATATTAAATAATTAAATATTTTATTTTTTATAATTAAATTGCATGAAAATAACTTAGGGTTAATTTAGGTTAAAAACTTCAATACTTTCTTAATAAATTAAAAATAATTAGGATTAGGGTTTGCATCTTATTTTAATTTTAATTAATTCTTTCTTTTTCATATTAAATCATAAAATACTAAAAAACACCAAAAAAACAAATTCTTGCTTTCTTTTTAATTAGTTAATTCAGCGTTAATTCAATTTTTGCAAAAGGGGTCCAACGCCCTCGTTTCGATTTAATTATTAATTCGCATACTTATTTCTTTTCCGCTTAAATATTTATGTATCTCTCCCGAGGCCTTGTAACATTTTAATTACTTCTCGCACTTTTAATTTCTTTATTTTTCTGTCAAATCGGGTCCTGGTTAATTTTGGCGATGTGGACCCGCGCCATTTGTAATAGCTTCAGATTTTTATATTCCCGCAATATTTTTAACTGTTAAATAAAAGCATGAAAGAATGAATGACAATAAATAAAAACAAACGCGTAGATCACCTATACCATGACAAGACAAAAATAAATGAACATGACACACAATCACACACCACCCCTAGGGTACGCCTCACTGTTGCCTTGCCTCGAAAGGTGATCGTCGAGTAGAGGATGTATTAGTAAGTCCTCATGATCCGGGAACCTGGCATGAGGGTAGCTTCTAAGGTGTCTCCCCATTGCTCTGGTGATCACCATGTCCCGAACCTCGAATTGACCCGAACACCTCCAACGGTGGTGCTACCTACCTCTCAATGGTGGGATGGCACTACTTTAAAGGACATTTACACAAACGAATTCCTTACGGTAGGTAGGTTCTCGTAGATACTTGCTCTAATTTCAAAACAAATCAAAAATACTTTTCACACCGACACCTTTTCAAAAAGCTTTCGAAAGCAAATTTTCAAACACTCTTGAGGACTGATACAAGAGTCGAACTGAAATTTTCAAAGAAACCTTTTTTAAAACCCACAATTGAAAAGCAAACAAACCAATTTTGAAAACACAAATGAGCAAGTATCTAAGAGCCCATGGATAACCATGGATAGAAAGGGTGCTAACACCTTCCCTTTCTATAATCTACCTCCCGAACCGAGAGCAATCTCTATAAGGAATTTTTCTGTGCTTTTGTCCTTTCCATTTGGAGAAAATAAAAGACGGTGGCGACTCTTGCTTCCGCGACATTTCGCGAACCAGCGTTAAACAGTCAGTTCCAGATCCACCGATCACAGAACTGGCGACTCTACTGGGGAATTAAACTTAAAGTGAGGTGTACCTTAGGATTAGTTCATAACTGTGTTTTCAATTGTATTGATTTGCTTGCTTTAAATTGTGGGACCGTCTTGGGAGTTCTATAGATCCTAACCCGGATCTGGGGATACCTTCTTAGAAAGTAGCAACAAGGCTGTGAGGGAACTGTGTAGGGTATACCGACATGGTTGAAACAGTCTGCTACATTGATGTGGCACTTTGGTGTGTACCAGTAACCCTTGAGTTCAGTCAAGGAGAGTACGGGGCCTCCGCGTGGTGTCGTGAAGCATCAACAGACCTTAGGAACCTTAATTGAACTATCTTGGCCTCTTTAGGGTAGTGAGATAACTGACCTTGGTGCAGTCCGAAGTTGGTTGATACTCGATACTACACTCAATTGAGGGTTGCTTTCCTGGAATATTTCGGTCGCCAGTTCAGTGGCTAAATCGAAACGATGAACAATGAAAGCAATCCAGTGATATTGGGACCCTTAGAACCCGATTACTTCTAATAGGACAGGTTGAGCCCACCAACTTCAAGAGGGTAATACCCAGACCCCATGCTGGCCTAAACTCTAAGGGCTCTCTTGTGTGACTTGTGTGCCTTCGTATTTGACTACTTGCATGTTTGTTATCTGACACTTGATTTCCTTGCAGGTTTTGTTTATAGTCCTTAATTGGGACTCATAACAGGGTTACTAAATTCTCGCAGGTTTTGTTTTTAGTCCTTAATTGGGACTCATGACAGGTTTACTTGAGTTTCTTGCAGGTTTTGGTTTGCAGTCCTTAATCGGGACTCATAACAGGGTTACTCACATTACCCCATGCATACCATAACATCATACCATTGCATACATCCTAACCCATTTCAAGGATCTCAAGGGCTTGTGATGCAGGTCATGATGAACCAACTCTCCAGCAAGGGGCAAAGGGGATTTATTTTCCTCTAGACAAGGTTGTCAGGGGCTATGACCCACTGGATATGGTGAGCCTTTGACCCTTGAGGAAGGACTCTCAACAACATGAAGTACCTTCAATCAAGTTACCAGTTTCCAACTCTAACAATTTGTTTACCCCTCGAGGTCCTTGAAATCATTGCATGCATATCATACATATCATTGCATAACAAGTACCCTTTCTCTGCAGGTTACTTACCTTCTTCGCTGTTTATTTCAGCAGTCTCGTCATGAGTCCTGAATCCTCAACCGAGCACACTATCAAGGCCCTCCAGGCTCAGAACGCCCAATTCCAAGGGCTGATCATGAATTTGACCCAGGGGCAACAAGATCTGAAGGCTCTGCTCTTGAAGAAGGAAAAGAAGAAGAAGAGGACTGTTTTGTTCAACCCTAGACGCAGATCCGGGAACACCCTACAGGATGAAGCTGAGAGGACAACTCCATCTGTGGGGAAAGGCAGTCATCAAGAGGAAAGGGTTTCCAGTCCAGTGGTCTCCGACAATGAGACGGATTTCAACGACGAACAGTACCCTCCGGCTGAGGATAGGTACAAACAGTTGGAAGACCGGTTAAGTGCTATGGAGATACAAAAAGTGCCTGGCCTGGACTTCGAGGATCTAGGTCTGTCTTCTGGGGTAGTGATCCCGCACAAATTCAAGGCACCTGCCTTTGCAAAGTACGACGGGGCATCCTGTCCAAAGCTGCATCTCAGGTCATACATGAGGAGGATCCAGCCCTACACGGCCGACAGGAACTTATGGATCCATTTCTTCCAGGAGAGTCTTTCAGGGACTCAGCTCGAGTGGTTCTATCAACTGAATGGAGCCAACATCCGTACCTGGGAAGACTTAGCCACTGCATTTTACAAGCAATACCAGTATAACGCTGACCTTGCTCCCACGCGCACTCAACTTCAAGGAATGTCTATGGGTGCAGGTGAAGGTTTCAAAGAATATGCTCAAAAGTGGAGGGACCTTGCTGGAAGGGTACAGCCACCTCTAACCGACCGCGAGCTCGTCGACATGTTCTTAGGGACCCTGTCCGGTCTATTCTTCAACCACCTGATTGGGAATTCCGCTGTTGGATTTACAGATTTAGTCTTGACCGGGGAAAGAATAGAAGCTGGCATCAAGTCAGGGAAAATACATAATGGTGATTCCTCGAACATTGAGAAGAAACCATCCAAGAGAGAATCCAGTGCGGTCAACGCAGTAGCTATTGTAAAGCCGGCCGGTGCTCCTCAACGTCACCATCAACAAAGGGAAGAAAGACCTAAGAGGCAATTTACTCCCCTCGGCATGACCTTGTCACAGATATTGCCACAGCTGCTGGAAACCAAGTTGGTAACTCTCATGGATCCCCCTAAGAATCCTAATAGGACACCTTCAAGGTACAATCCCAATGCTCGCTGCGCCTATCACTCCGACAGCCCGGGGCATGCTACAGATGACTGTTGGACTTTGAGAAACAGGGTTCAAGATCTGATTGACGCAAAGGAAGTCCAGCTCGACTCTCCAGAGGCTCCCAATGTGATCACTGCTCCCTTGCCAAAATATGGCTAGGATTGTTTTTTTTGTTCGTTCGAATGTTCAATTTGTAATTTTCTTTCGATTGTTCAAACATTTATTTCATGTCAAACTTGGTTATTTCATTAATGCATTACACATGTCTGTTTTGAAGTAATTATTTCGTATCCACTATATGCAAACTGTTTTCATATTTTTGTGATGATCAACTCTTGATTGAAAATTCTAAGCCTCTTGAGGGAGGATGACGAAAACGATACCACAATTTACAGTATGCTTTTGAACAGACCCCGCTGATGAGGTACAGGCATTGTTTCAAATCCTAAACACTGGAGTTATAAGGATGATAATCCCTCGTCAACCCCTCTGAGCCAAAGAAGTAGGAGTTTTTCTTTGCGAAATTTAAAACCCTTAATCATGACCTGGGGCAGGGTAGTCTCTCAGTTGATCCAAGTGCATAACAAATGGAACCAAAGAAGTCCTCACAAAACGAAGAAAGACAGTGATGGTTCCGAATAATCAATAAAGAAAGGCAGTCATTATCTCAAAAAAATAAAAAAGCCCATTAAGTCAAAACCCATGAAGGAGACTTACAAAACTGGGGCATCCCGCTGACTGTAATTCCAAAAAAGGAAACAGTTCAGGCAAAAAAAGAAAGGGATAACAAAAATCAAGAAAGAGGTCTTACAAACCCTCAACAAAAAAGGAATGACTGCCTATTCAAAGTAAGTTATCAACATCCGAATCATCACCGGAAAATCAGAGCAAAGACTCAAACAAGGTCTAACGCACGATCAACTGAGCTTAGGTTTGAAGAACATCACGAAGAGCGGGTGGGTACAAATAATTTGAGCCTTTATCCTTTGTTTCTTAAACCATGAACCAGGCCACATTATAACCCTTAAAAGTCCTAGCTGAAGCATGGGTTAGTTCGAAAGCATACTGTTACTAAAGGTATCCTGTCTCCTTAAGGCCTACGGTAAATACGGAGTTGACATCACGTTTTACAAACATTCACTTGTTTTATGGAAAAAATGCATTTTCAAAATATTCAAGACAGACATAGGCTTTGCATTTTTAACATAACTTTGTTTGCATATGACTTTTTGTTTGAACAACAGGAAAATTCGCACGATGAATACCTAGTGAACAAAAGCGTTTCCAATCAAGGGGCAGACATGATCAGTGTCCATTATCTGGGGCAGTCCAATCAAGATTCGGAGAATCTCTCAAAGGCCAAATAGCCTGGGGCAAATCTCCGCCTGAGTCACTTGGGGCATTCCAGCAACAGAATCTTGCCTGATCAAACACCTTCTGGTGGCATGACAAAACACTTATAACAGGGGCAACTCCCTACATTCTGAGAGCATGGACATAGTCGAAAAAATACTACGCACAATTAAAGACCCGCTAGGTTGACATACCTAGGCAAAAATAAGGGCTTCCCGGCGAACCAAAAGGGTTCGGGCAAAATGAGGGATGAAATGAAAAATTTGTACACCCGGCAAGTCGAAAACCTGAAAAGGCGGCTTGGGCAAAAATGGGTATCCCGGTGGACTGAAAACCCGAAAGGGAGGTCCAGGCAAAAGTTAGGGATCAAAAGCGTACGACTATGTCCTGTCATCTCGTCATTTGCCTACCAGAAGAAGATTTGTCAAACGGCAGTCATCAAAACACCTTCACAGGTACCTTTCTTCTCCAACAGAAACTGGGGGCAATAATGAGTTGTCTAAATGATCTGGTTGCCCTGTCCACCGAAGTATCAAGGCAAGTTCAACTGAAGAATGCGACCAAGAGCGCGAACGCATCGCCCGGTTTTATTTAAAGAGTTACTTCCTTAACAGGATATAACTGGGTTATCCTCAGCTAAAAGCCACGGAAAGATTGTCCTCGACGAAGCCTTCTTATCCCCAGCGAAGTCTATCAATACTTCCAGCACAACAAGAGTATCCCCAGCAAGTTGTTACCAGCAAACTCAACAAAGTACCTCTCTTCCCACAGAGTATCGCTTCCCAGCAAGATCGTTAGAGTACTTTTCTCCCCGCAGAGTAATCCATTCGCCAAGTTTATTACCCAACAGAGTTATCTTCTCCTACCGGTATTCTTGCAATCGTCGTTCCCAACGGGAACGAAGAATCTCACTATTCAACATCAGCCCAGGATTTGACTTCCCGGCATCCGTCAAGGATCTATTTTCCTAGACGAAGATACATTCATAAACATCACATTGTTATACATCATGATACATGCATCATACAATCTCATGTGTCGAAAATATTATTGCTTAATCCATATCATGCATTGCATATGACTGACCTTTACCTTTCAGGAAGGATACAGTTAAATGATCAGCTATGTCAAAATAGACAATACAGTCGAAAGAGACCAACCCAGTCAAAAAAGACAAATACAGTTAAATCCCAAAAGTCTTTCTGATGCAAATCCAGTCAAAGAAGACAAGCCCAGTTAAATCCCAAGGGTTTTTTTCTGATGCTCATCCAGTCAAAGAAGACATGTCCAGTTAAATTACTTCCTAAAGTCAAAGAAAACACCCGTCATTGAAGACATCTCGTCAGTATAGACACCCGTCGTTGAAGACATCTTGTCATTAAAGACAACTCGTCAAAGAAGACAAATCCAGTTAAATTACTTCCACTCGTCGTCATAGACACTCGTCGTTATAGACACTCGTCGTCATAGACACTCGTCGTTATAGACACTCGTCGTTATAGACACTCGTCGTTATAGACACTCGTCGTTATAGACACTCGTCGTTATAGACACTCGTCGTTGTAGACACTCGTCGTTATAGACACTCGTCGTTATAGACACTCGTCGTTATAGACACCCGTCGTCATAGACACTCGTCGTTATAGACACTCGTCGTTATAGACACTCGTCGTTATAGACACTCGTCTTTATAGACACCCGTCGTCATAGAAACTCGTCGTTATAGACACTCGTCGTTATAGACACTCGTCGTCAGAGACACTCGTTGTCAGAGACACTCGTCGTTATAGACACTCGTCGTTATAGACACTCGTCGTTATAGACACTCGTCGTTATAGACACTCGTCGTTATAGACACTCGTCGTCATAGACACTCGTCGTCATAGACACTCGTCGTTATAGACACTCGTCGTTATAGACACTCGTCGTTATAGACACTCGTCGTTATAGACACTCGTCGTTATAGACACTCGTCGTTATAGACACTCGTCGTTATAGACACTCGTCGTTATAGACACTCGTCGTTAAAGACCACTCGCCCATGAGGGTAACCTGTCAGTAGAGACAACTCACCAACCTTACTAATTCCAGACTCGATTCATGTATCTTGCCAGGGTGTATCTGCTGAAGACATTCCAAGGCCTTCTCTAGTCCAGCTAAATCGACCCCAAACAGATTTTTCTGATGAAGACTCAGTAGAAGTTATTCCAGATTTTCTCAAACGTCCGCTTTTGAGATTATAATTTCCTATGGTTCCCTCTCCAACGGTGAGTGAGGTGATAATTCCTTTTCAGATTATAATTTCCTATGGTTCCCTCTCCGACGGTGAGTGAGGTGATAATTCCTTTCAGATTATAATTTCCTATGGTTCCCTCTCCGACGGTGGGCGAGATGATAATTCCATTTTAGGTTTTTCTCATACATTCGAAATTATAATTGCCTATTGGTTCTCTCTCCGACGGTGCATGAGATTTCCATTTTGGGTTTTTCTTTGAGATTATAATTTCCTATTGGTTTTCTCTCCGACGGTGCATGAGATTTCCATTTTAGGTTTTTCTTTGAGATTATATTTTCCTATTGGTTTTCTCTCCGACGGTGCATGAGATTTCCATTTTAGGTTTGAGATTATATTTTCCTATTGGTTTTCTCTCCGACGGTGCATGAGATTTCCATTTTAGGTTTTTCTTTGAGATTATATTTTCCTATTGGTTCTCTCTCCGACGGTGCATGAGATTTCCATTTTAGGTTTTTCTTTGAGATTATATTTTCCTATTGGTTCTCTCTCCGACGGTGCATGAGATTTCCATTCTAGGTTTTTCTTTGAGATTATAATGTCCTATTGGTTCTCTCTCCGACGGTGCATGAGATTTCCATTTTAGGTTTTTCCTTTGAGATTATAAGGTCCTGTTGGTTCTCTCTCCGACGATGCATGAGATTTCCATTTTAGGTTTTTTCTTTGAGATGGTAATTCCCACCAAGATTTTCTCAACGAGCGTAGTTGAAGTTAAAGTCACCCAAGGTTCTCTTACCATTCATGCTAAGGTAGTAACCATCCCTGGTTCATTCATCATCTTGTGAAGCTCCAGACTCAGCTCCTGTAACCAGTCAGGACATATCTATACCAAGCATCTGAAAACCGACTCCTGCAACATGTCAGGTACTCATTTTTCTGTTTTGCAGGTATACAGGTTCTCGCTAAGGAATCTCTTATGCGATCAACATCCAGATGGAATCTATAAGCCCATCATCCTGTTCACCAATCTCTAAATGGCGTCTATAAGCCCATTCCATCATCACTGCTACTATGTGAGCGCAAATTTCTGGGCACTCTAGTGTTCAATCATCTTCCACCCTCGGATTACGAAAGGCACGTCAGCCAATCTGCATCCTCAGGTCTAAGAAGATTGAACAGGGGCAACTGTTGTACCCCAAAATTTTCCCTCCCATATTCTTCAAGAAGTTGCCAAGTCAAAGCTTCAAAGTTCCCCAAGGGTTGCACAGTGCAAAGAGCCTCCTATACAGTCAAGATTAGGGTTTTTGTTCTGATCAAGAAAATGAAGTTTCCAAAGGTCCAATCAAGTCTCATATGCCTACAAATATGGTCAAGCATCCTCATACCAAGTTTCAAGACTTTCAGCACAAAATTGCACAGTCAAAAACCCTAATTGCACTACAGTCAACTGTAGGGGCAAAATGGTCATTTGACAGTCAAAAGTTCAAATTTTTGATCAACATATCATTTTGAAGCCACAAACATCATTTGATCAATGCTTGATCATGATTCTCAAAATTTGGCTCAGAAATCATCAAGATGCAAAAGTTTCCTTATTTGGACAGTTGAAAAAGTCAACTGTAAATTGACCAGGGCATAACTTTCACATGGATTATCAGAAAAATTCCATCCAAAGCTCATTTTGAAGAGAAAGACATTTCCTACAACTCATCTTCATACTTCAAGTCCAAGAAATGCTCTCACAAAAAGTTATCAATTTCAACATTATAGGTCATTTTCAAAAGTCAACAAAAGGGGACTTTAAGTCAAAGGCCATAACTTGAGATTGGTAAATCAAAATGACATGGGACCAAAGGCATTGGTTAGAGGACTTAAAGACCTTTCCAAAATGTCCAAGAACATGAGAAAAGCTTAAAAATTGAGCAAGTTATGCCTTGTAGAAGTTGGGAAATTTTTGGATATTTTGAAAAGTCAACATTGATTCAAATGACCTAAAATTGCTAATGGGCCCATTTTTCTTCCATAATTCATCATCCATGGCATGTGCACGACCACTTGGCCCAAAGGGAAGTATTTCTTCATTTTTTATTTATTTATTTGAATTTTTATTTATATTAATTCATTTAAATCAAATTAAATGCATGGAAAATATTTAACTTAACCTAACAAATCTGTTTGCACATGTAATCTACTCAATAATTCGTGCACATTCAAATATGGGAAGATTTGGATTGATTGGATCATAATTGGTACAAAATTGTATGGAAAAGATTGAAAAAACAAAGCTTGAAAATCAAATCTTCAAAACCATCAATGAATGAGATTTTGCTGAGAATTGTTGACCTAATTGATTCAATACAAAAGCAAAATCACAACCCTAGTGCAAGAACAGGCGCAACTGCTCAGAAAAGCCATTATCAAACTTGAAATTTTTCTCTAAAAACTCAATTCTGAAAACAAACTTGCAGGAGGTTTCAAGCCAAGATTTCCTTTCCATTAGCTTGCTGAAGGTTCATAGGACATATTCCAATCAAAAACATTCCTCAAAACTCAAGGAAACGGTATCCAGAAGTCACACTTTTTCCATTATTTTTCATTATCGTGTTTTAATATTTATGCACATTCATGGCATTTGATTATATATTCATGATCAGTGAAGTGTTTGCAAGCTAACCATATGATTCAATTATGTTTTTATGCTGTGTACACGATTATGCCATTGATGATTTTTTAGGGTTTGCAGAGCTTCAGATTAGGGGTTTTGTAACAAGGAAAAATTGGAACCCCTGACCACCACCATTCAACTCAGCGCATCTGGACGATCTCAAACATACTATCGCGCCTAATTTATGAGTGCCCTAGGGCTAATCGTTATTTTCTGTAAAGATGCTTTCTGCAACGGTGTAAAAACCGTTGCTTATGTTGTTTGTATTTCAGGAACATGAAGAAGATGATGTGTTGGCCGGCGCTGATTGGAAGGTTTAAATTTCGCGCGTTTTGAATCACTAATGCAGTTGTTCTTTTTATAATATTTGTTGCTTATTTAATATTAACAATGCATGAAGTGACTCAGTGGCAAGCATATCTGGAGATAACGCACATGACCTGGGTTCGAGCCCCAGGTCTTCAATAATTTCAATGTTATTTTTCAATTAACCATCACATGCAGTTTCACTTACTGAAGACCACGATACACCTCCTCATCAGGCCAGCCACGTGTACGTTTAGAGCAATCCAAGGGTGCAGATTGGAGGAACACCATGAGGTTGAGTCAACGCACATGCACGTGTCCTGCCAAAGTCAAACAGGCCAAGGTTATTGGGCCAAAATTTCCATAATCTCACCTCCTATTTTGGGGTCTGAACCCCTAGGTTTGCATAATTTTTACTTTCTTTATTTTTAATTCTATTTTTATTTTAATTATTACTTGTTTAGTTAATTAATTATTTTCACAAAATATAAAATATCACAAAAAATCAGAAAAAAGAGAAAAAACAATAAATTCTTTTATTTTAATGTTTTATAAATAAATTTGCATGTAATTATTTAGTTTTAATTTAAGTTGTAATTTTAATACTTTTAACAAAATCTAAAGAAATGTAGAAATAGGTTTAATTAATAATTTTTCATCCTTTTTATTTTTCTTTCATAAATATATTAAATAATTAAATATTTTATTTTTTATAATTAAATTGCATGAAAATAACTTAGGGTTAATTTAGGTTAAAAACTTCAATACTTTCTTAATAAATTAAAAATAATTAGGATTAGGGTTTGCATCTTATTTTAATTTTAATTAATTCTTTCTTTTTCATATTAAATCATAAAATACTAAAAAACACCAAAAAAACAAATTCTTGCTTTCTTTTTAATTAGTTAATTCAGCGTTAATTCAATTTTTGCAAAAGGGGTCCAACGCCCTCGTTTCGATTTAATTATTAATTCGCATACTTATTTCTTTTCCGCTTAAATATTTATGTATCTCTCCCGAGGCCTTGTAACATTTTAATTACTTCTCGCACTTTTAATTTCTTTATTTTTCTGTCAAATCGGGTCCTGGTTAATTTTGGCGATGTGGACCCACGCCATTTGTAATAGCTTCAGATTTTTATATTCCCGCAATATTTTTAACTGTTAAATAAAAGCATGAAAGAATGAATGACAATAAATAAAAACAAACGCGTAGATCACCTATACCATGACAAGACAAAAATAAATGAACATGACACACAATCACACACCACCCCTAGGGTACGCCTCACTGTTGCCTTGCCTCGAAAGGTGATCGTCGAGTAGAGGATGTCTTAGTAAGTCCTCATGATCCGGGAACCTGGCATGAGGGTAGCTTCTAAGGTGTCTCCCCATTGCTCTGGTGATCACCATGTCCCGAACCTCGAATTGACCCGAACGCCTCCAACGGTGGTGCTACCTACCTCTCAATGGTGGGATGGCACTACTTTAAAGGACATTTACACAGACGAATTCCTTAGGGTAGGTAGGTTCTCATAGATACTTGCTCTAATTTCAAAACAAATCAAAAATACTTTTCACACCGACACCTTTTCAAAAAGCTTTCGAAAGCAAATTTTCAAACACTCTTGAGGACTGATACAAGAGTCGAACTGAAATTTTCAAAGAAACCTTTTTTAAAACCCACAATTGAAAAGCAAACAAACCAATTTTGAAAACACAAATGAGCAAGTATCTAAGAGCCCATGGATAACCATGGATAGAAAGGGTGCTAACACCTTCCCTTTCTATAATCTACCTCCCGAACCGAGAGCAATCTCTATAAGGAATTTTTCTGTGCTTTTGTCCTTTCCATTTGGAGAAAATAAAAGACGGTGGCGACTCTTGCTTCCGCGACATTTCGCGAACCAGCGTTAAACAGTCAGTTCCAGATCCACCGATCACACAGTGGATTTCCCGTCTCTCTATCAATGTATCTTCGGGAGGCCTACTCTGGCCGAACTAATTGCGGTTCTATCTATCGTATACCTTAAAACTAAATACTACACTACAAAGGGTTTGGTCTCCATCCTCCATGTGGACGTCCAAGCGATAAGAAGATGTTTTGAAGCCTCATCCAAAGGCCTGAGTGCCATTAATGCTCGACCCTGGTCGACCACTGGGGCCGCCCTGCCCTCCAGCTCCGAGGAGGCCAAGCCACTGCCAATGGTCGATGCCATCGACCTCGACAGCCGCTTCTCCAAGTAGGATCATGCAGAGTAGAGGAAGAAAGGGAAAGAGCCCATGGTCAAAGATGAAGGTTCATCCCTAGCTGCAACTAGCGAGGAACTCTCAGATCCAACATGAACCATTGTAGAAGAAGACTTCGAGATTATTCCCCTCGGGAAAAATCCTGCCAGATGAGTAAAGATCGGAGCTGACCTCCCTAACTTGGCGAAGAGGCACCTTAAAGCTTGCTTGAGGGAAAATGCTGATTTGTTTGCCTGGAGTGCAGTTGAGATGACCGATTTAGACCCAGAGATTACATGCCATCACCTGACCAAAGACCTTGCTGTTGTACCCCAAAAGTTCCCCTCCCATTTTAAAGGATCTCCTCATGCTCCTAAGGTTCTCAAGTGCTCAAGACTACTCAAGAATCGATCAGATAAACCCTCTTCATAAGCAATGGCCTACAATTAGGGTTTTGGTTTTCTCAAATAAAATTGGACTTCTAATGCCTCAAGTGAGTTTCATGGTTCCTCATATGCTTCAAAGAATCCCCATGTCATGTTTCAAGCCATACATCCCAAATTTTCTCAATCAATTGCTCAGACAAGTGAAAATCAACTGTATTGGACAAAAAGTCAATTGTGGTCAACATATAATCAAACTTCAAGATTTTTGGTCAACATAAACATTTTGAACTCACATTCATCATTTGATCAAGGGTTGATCATGATTCATCAAAAAAACTCAACATTCATTAAAAGTAAAAAGTTACTAAATTAGAGTTTTCTTTAGGAGAAGTCAACTGAACTTTGACCAAGCATAACTTTCACATGCTTCATCAGAAAATTCTAACTTTGTCTATCTAAGATCAAGGCCAAAATACTTCATTTGAGAGATATGAGCCAAAACATTACAGGTCATTTTAAAAGTCAACAAAAAGACACTTTTTGTCAAAGCAATTTACATCAATATAAAGTCCTCAAATGTAAAAATAACCAACATGAAGGTTTTAGGAGACATCTTGAGATTTCCAAAAAGTCCATGATCACCTTCATATGACAAAAATTGAGAGAGTTATGATTGGTACAAGTTGGGAAATTTTGAGAAAATGCATGAAATCCAATTTGAGCAAACTTGAATCTTTGGGCTAATGGGCTTATCTTTCAGAGTCCAAACGTGTTCTTAACCTTATAAGGGACCTATAAATCCATGCATGCACCATGTTAATTTTTATTTCATTTATTTTTATTTTTATTCATTTAAATTCAAAATTAATTCAAATAAATATTAAGTGGAAGTGTAAGACATAAAAGGCTTTTGATTCAAATATTTTGGAGGCCCAAAGACATGCTATAAACCGTGTGAACTTATTCTCAAAACAAATCTTCTTATTTTGTCTTATTCCAATCTTATTTTCAAACAAAATCAAAGATTGTTTTACAAGAGGTCCAAGCCTATGTCTTAACCTAATTTTCTCCTATTTATACCCTTCATATTAAAACAAGAGGGAGAATGAAAAAAAAAGCTGCAAGAACACTATCTCAAAAATATCAACTTTTGTCATAGTTATGGAAAACTTGCAATCCTATTTCTAGTCCTTCTCGAAGCAAACCAACCATCCAAATCGATTCCTGAGGTACCATAGAGTAAGCTTAGATCATTCTTGATGATCAAAGAGCCCTAAAACTTGCATTCCACGCATCATCATTTTACATGTTTTTTATGAATTTCGTTTTTTTTTTTAATTTTCGTGATGTTTTGACTTGAACTAACATTTGCAATGTGTTCCTGAGACAAAATAATGCAAGTTTGACCCTTTGCATGAAGCCTATGATGCCAAAATCGTACACCATCATTCTTACACTGATTTGTATCATTTTCTTCATATCACTTTGTGCAGGACGATTTAGCTAAAACTAAGGCCACTAATGGATTCGCAAGGGTCAATTTAGGGGGGTAGGATTCTTTTTTATCGCTAACGTGCTCTATTTTTCCGGTTGACAAAATCGTCTCACCAGAGAAACGATCAGAGCTAGGGCTCCGACGCCTCTCTGGTCCATGTTTTATATCACATTCATGTTGTTTCATTTTATGTTACCGGATGAGGGAGTAATATTGTTGGTCAAGGCGTTGGGTTATGAACGTAAGGGCATGGGTTTGATCCTTGCGCTTCACATATTTTTTTGCTATTTTCCAATTTGTGCAGGTTTCACATATAATGTTAACTACCTGTTTCCTAACACCAATAAACACCTGGCACAGTGGCAAGCAAGGCTGTGAGAAGACCAGGAGGGCATGGGTTCAACACTCACCCCATGAAATATTTTTTTCCTTATTCTTTTAACATAATTTCATTAATTTTTCTTTCCCTAACCCTAACCATTAAAATAACCTTTTTCTAATACTAATTAATTAGGTTTAGGTTTTTAATTAACACTTAATTTTCTTGTTTTAATTAATTAACATTTTTTAAATATTAAAATTAAATATAATTTTAGGTTTTTATTAGTTATCACTTAAATTGTTTTCTAAAAAATCATAAAAAACCCTTCAACATTTTCTTTTCTATTTTCTTATCTTTTCTTTATTTCATAGATCAAGTGTATAGGTTGCGACTATCGATTGCAATAGATTAGATTTCTTTCCGCATTTTTTCCTATTATGTAACTTCTCATGGGATGTAATAGCATAGTGTTGTACCCCAAAATTTGTCCTCTCATTTTACTCAAGACATGTCCATTGAGGTCCCCAACTTGCCCTAAGATGACCAAGAATTGACCAGACAAATTCTCCTCCTAAGGCAATAAACCTATAACTAGGTGTTGTACCCCAAAATTTGCCCTCCCATATTCCTCAAAACATTTCAAGAAAGATCCTCAAGTTGCTCAAGGTAGTCCAAGGGTTGGCCAGACAAGCTCTCTCCTAAGGCAGTCTACCTCAAATTAGGGTTTCATGTTGCATCAAGATACTTGAGTCCAAGAGACTGCAAATGCTCAACATTGTCCCCAATATGTTTTCAAGATCATCCATGTCAAGTTTCAAGCCCCACAGAGAAAATTTGCTCAGTCAATTGCTCAAAGGCTTGAAAATCGACTGTGCTAGGGCAAAAGTCAACTGTGGCCCACATACAGTCAAACTTCAATATTTTTGGTCAACATCCTTATTTTGAAGTATATTTCATCATTTTATCAAGGATTGATCATGATTCATCAAGGATTGCTCATAATTCATCAAGACTCAAAAGTTGCTAAATTAGGGTTTTGCAGGAAAAGTCAATTCAACTTTGACCAAGCATAACTTTCTCATACTTTATGGGAAACTACCCATCCATAGCTCATTTTTAAGAGGATGCAATTCCATACAATCCATCTTCAGCTCCCAAGTTCAAAATATGCACTCACAAGAAGTTATGAATTTGGACATTATAGGTCATTTTGAAAAGTCAACAAAAAACACCTTTTTTGTCAAAGCTTCATACATGAGCATGGAATATGAAATTGAGATGATACAAAAAGGGTTGATTAGAGGACATCTCAAGCTTTCTAAAAAGTCCAAGAAACCCTCCAAAGAGTCAAAATTGAAGAAGTTATGCATTGGTGAAGTTGACCTTTTTTGCAAAATTGCCAAAAGTTAACTATGCATAAAACTTCAATTTTTGCCAAATGGGCCCAATCTTTTTCACTTGTTTTGAGTTGGCAACATAGTCCATGAGCTCTAGCCCTTGTCACTTGTCCTTATCATGTTTTTATTATTTATTTTGATTTTTATTTGATTTAAATCAATTTAAATCAAAATAAATCATAAAATCCAAAGCATTGAAAACTCAAGATTTTATGTTTGTTTCAGGTCACAAATACAGTTGGCAAGTATTTCAAATTCGTATCAAGGAATGGTGTGTACAAAAAGATTGAATTAGGCCATTTTTGGAAAGATTTTTAAGGTGTATCAAATCAAGATCCAATTCAATAATGGAAGAAGATTGAGTACATTCTACCAACCCTAATACATTCCTTGATACATATAGAAGCGAGGCAGACCTAAAACTGAGAAAAAAAAGGCGTATGAACCAGAGCAAAACTTGAAAAATACCAAGAAAGTGCAAACACGAATTCTTATTTCCAGGCATCCTCAAGGCCTTCTAGCTATCCCAATCGATTCCTGGGATTGTAAGCAAGCTAAAGCAATCAAGAGAAAGCATTTTCAAGCCATATATCTCACTGTAAGTCAGTCACGATACCTAACTTTTCTTGAATTCGAATTCCATGATTTAGGCATTGTTAGCATGAATTAACCATATATTCTTGATCCATGGAACATTTGAAAGCTTTCTATATTGTTTAATTGCATTTATATGACCTATAGTGGATTTCACCATTGTTAGGGTTCTTTGTTTCAAATTGGGATTTTCGCTTACAGGAAAAATTGGGCCATAAAAGGGCCACCTTTGTGTTCAGCAAGGCCAGACGAAGCCATCCATGGCTTTCATTTTTATTTATAACGCTTGTGTTAAGTTTTGAGATTTACAGGGGCAATAGCTACGGACAAACGTCCGTAGGTAAAAGTTTAAAACTTTTACCAACGGAACCAGGTTGAAGACGATTGCGTGGCACCCTTCCATTGGCTTGTTCAAAATTTCGCGCGTTGATTTGATACATAGGGCCTTTTTAATATTTGTTTATTGTTTTGTATTATTATAACAACAAGAACAATTGGCCCAGTGGTTTTCAGGCAAGCATTAAGGCATTTGAAATCTTGAGGTCAGGGGTTCGACCCCTGCCTCCAACGTTTGTTGTTTTTCTTAATTTCTTTCAGGTAATCAAATGCGTTTACAAGTCCAAGGCCTATCATACATCCTCATGATCCAGCGTGCCAAGTGTCTTGAGATCCAGATCTGATGGCCAGCAAGGGAGGAACATCATAAGCCAAGTCAAGCGCAGAGCATGTGATCTGGGAAGTCAAACGTGGACCCTCTTCTTGGGCCCAAAAATGCTTCTCATACCCCCCAGAATTGCTGTTGCAGGCCCAAACTTCTTTTCTTTTCTTATTTTATATTCATTTCATTTAATTTATTTATTTTATTTTACTAACCAATTAAATTATTTTCTTTTTTATCAAAAAAATCACAAAAAATATTACTTTTCATAAATTAGGTCTAGATTTTATCTTTATTAAAAAAATTGATTAATTTTATTAGATTTTAATTTTAGACAACTTTAATTCTTTTTATACATAATTAAAATTAATTAGAACAAATAGGTTTTATTTCTAATTTAATTATTTTCTTTTCTTAAAAATAATAAACACATAAAAAATAAGTCATGTAATTATTTTTATTAATTAATTTAATTAACTAATTAATTTTTGTATTTAGTTTAGAAAACTTAATTCTTTCATTAAAAAACAAAAAAAAACATTTTTTTTCTTTTGATTAGGTTAGAAGGGTCAAAACCCTAATTTCTTCTCGATCTTATTTTTTCTCGTGCGCTTTATTTTTATTATTTATCATATTGATGTAACTGCCTACAATTTGTAATAGTTTAATTAGGACATTTATTTCCATTTATCGCTTTATTTTCAAAGGGTTTATTTTTGGCTATGTAAATACCCGAAGCCTTGTAATAGCTTAGTTTAAATTCCGCACTTTAAATTCCGCAAAATATATACTGTTAGATGTATGATATAGGGATGCATGACAAGAATGTATGTTAATTTTAAAACAGTTAGATCACGCTAAATGCGCAAAGATAAATAAAACTGAAATTGAATCATTCGCACATGTGCACTCCTAGGGTACACTCCCACTTGGTTGCCTTCGGTAAACAGTCATTGAGCATAGGATGTTTTAATGGTCGTCCTTTCATCCAAAGATCAAAGTTGCCTCGGAAAGGTTGCCTCGGATATTATTGCATCGAATATTGTTGCCTCGGATAATTGATCTAAGACATTAGGGTTACTACTAAGACGTCCTAACATTGCTTTAGTGACCCTACGTCCCTTTCAAATTGACCCTCAAAATTCCAACGACGGTGCTACCAACTCACTAATAGTGGGATAGCGCTGTCTAAAGGAAACAAGAACAAAAACAATCTTTTTTCGAATAGATAGATGCTAGTAGGTACTTGCTCAAAATCAAAGCTTTTCCACACTTACACACTTTTCAAATAAAGTTTTCAAAAACACTTCGTAACACTCTTGAAGACAAAAGAAAGGGTTAAATCAAAGTAAAACAAAAACTTTTCAAAACACACAAACACATAAGCAATTTTTAAAATGATGAGCAAGTACCTAAGAGCCTGTGGAAAACCACAGATAGAAAGGGTGCTAATACCTTACCTTTCTATAATCTACCCCCCGTACTCAGAAATATCTCGAAAAAGGAATTTTTCTGTGCTTTTTTCCTTTCCTTGTTGGATAAAATAAAATTCGGTGGCGACTCTTGCTTACCGCGACATTTTGCGAATACAAATGCAAAACGCAAACCAACAATTCCTTAAAAAAGGGAAACACGTCCCGGTTCTGGCCACCGTATCACAGAACTAACGACTCTGCCGGGGACTTAATAAGTGGGGTGTACCTTAGGAATAGTTCATCATATTGTTTTCAATTGATTGATTTGTTTGCTTTATATTTGTGGGATTTGAATCGGAGTTACTATAGATCCTAACCAGGATCTGGGGATACCTTTTAGGTAAGTAGCAATAGACTATGAGGGAACTGTACGGCATAGACCGATACGGTTGAAGCAGTAGCTACGTTGGTGTGACACATTAGTTGGTACCGATATCCCTTGTGGAGCAACAAGGAGAGTATGGGGCTGCTAATGGGTCATTAAGCATCAACTGACCTTAGAACCTATAATTGACCAACTTGGCCATAGAAAGTAGCAGTATGCTACACTCATTAAGACCATACTCTCGAGATGGTTCTGGCCGCGAGAAAAGATTGCGTGTCTAGAATTATGACCGATGGAGGATGGTCAATGATATTCAGAACCTCTAGAACCTGGTTACTATTACTAGGACAGGTTGAACCAACTAAATTGAAAGAGGGTAATACCTAAACTCCATGCCAGCCTAAAATTTAAGGGCTCTTGTGTGACTTGTTTGCCTTACCATGTTTGCTATCTGTGATACCTGTGGTGTGTTTTTATCATGACATCATGCATCATGACATTGCATTGCATATTTCATTAGACTAACCATTCCAAAGACCGAGGGGATTCATCTTTGTTCTGTTTTGCAGATCATGGCTTCTATGCGCAGAAATACCATTCGAATCAGCTTCGTGCAAATCCCTACTCAGCTCAGAGAGTTAGCATCAAAGGTCCCTGATACTTCTTCCTTTGTTAGAAGACATGGTCATCTCCTTAGCCTGGTCACTTCCAAGTTGGATGAGCAAATTATAAGCGTGTTGTTCCAGTTCTTTGACCCGTTGCATCATTGTTTCACCTTCCCGGACTATCAGTTAGTCCCTAATTTGGAAGAGTTTTCTGATTTACTGGGTAAATCTATTCTAGAGAAGACACCCTTTACAGGTTTGGAGATAGCTCCTAGGCCAGAGGATATTGCTTCAGCCTTACATCTGAAAATGGCTGATGTAGTATCTAACTGGGAGATTCAGAGTGGGGTTAAAGGTTTCTTGGCTAAGTTTTTGATTGATCAAGCTCAACAGTTCTGGGATAGTTTGTATTTTCAAGCATTTGAAGACATCCTGGATCTCCTCATCTATGGCCTAGTTTTGTTCCCGAATCCATATTCTTTTGTCGATGTGAACGCAGTTAAGATCTTCATGTCTCATAACCCAGTGCTTACTCTCTTAGGTGATATTCTACATGCTCTTTATACCGTACTGTGCGAAGAAGGGGAACTCTCTTGTGTTGCACGCCGTTACTGGCGAGGTGGTTTATTTCTCACCTCCCCAAATCTATATTGAAGAATGAGGAAGGTATGGGTTGGGCTTACAGAATCATGTCCCTTGCTCATACGGACATCCTTTGGAGTACTAAGGATATGGAAGAGGTAGCTGTCATTGATCGGTGTGCGGAATACCCCAATGTTCCATTGCTGGGAACTAGAGGAGGAATAACCTATAATCCTTGTTTGGCCTTACAACAGTTTGGACGAGCTCGAAGGGACGGTCCTCATGAGCTGCTGCTTATAGGCATTGTCTTTGACTTCAAGGGGGATGTTGAGGGACATCGCCGCAGGTTTATACAAGCTTGGGACAGGGTTAACAGGTCTGATCCACATGAGCTAGGAATGAATACTTCTCTTCCGATGCAACCATACCTCCAGTGGGTTCGAGCCCGTGCTTAAAAGCTGGGGATGCCATATGAAGCTGTTTTGCCGGTGATTGTGGAGCATACTGATGAAGAAGGTGTTCCTTATACGGTCCTCCATCCATACATGCCTACTGATATTGGGGCATTGAAGAGATCTTGTATCCAACTAAGGGAAGAAATGGATACCTACAGAGAGAAGCATCATGAGCAGGAGAGGAAGATCTTGAAGCTTGCAAGGCAGCTTGAGAACGAAAGGACAATCAACGATTATGTTAGCACGAAAGGAAAACGACCTTGGGATTTCTGATGTCTTTTACTATTTCTAGTTTAGATTTGCTTTTTAGTATTTCTTTTGTAACGCCTTAAAGGCATTGGTTAAACATTGTTTCAAGTTTTAATCTAATAGTGTGTTTTATTTTGGTTTACAAATTTGAATCTCCCCAAGTCTTTGAAATCATTTCATACGCATTCCATTCCCATGCACCTCATCACAGGTACCCTTACAGGTTTCTTATCTTATTTGCTGTTTATTTCAGTACAACATGTCTTCTGAAACACCTACTGATCAAGCCATCAAGGCTCTGCAAGCTCATAATGCTCAGTTCCAGGAGATGTTCTTGAACTTGGCCAAGAGTCAACAAGATTTGAAGACTCTTATCTTAAAGGACAAGAAGAAGAAGAAGAAGGTGGTCCTCCTGAATATGGGTCACATGTTTGGGAACATGTTGCGAGAAGAAGTTGATTTGTCTCATTCATCTGGAGGAGGAGAGAATCAAGAAGAAAGGAAGGCTCCTAGCCCTGTTGTTTCTGACAATGACACTGACTTTGATGAAGACCAGTATCCTTTAGCTGAGGATAAATATAAGCAACTCGAAGACCGGTTGAGTGCAATGGAGATCCAGAAGATACCTGGGTTGGACTTCGGAGATTTGGGTTTGGCATTTGGGGTGGTGATCCCACACAAGTTTAAAGCTCCCGTCTTTGCTAAGTACGATGGGGTCTCCAGCCCAAAGTTACACCTCCGCTCGTATGTCAGAAAGATTCAACCATATACTGCTGATAAGAACCTCTGGGTTCATTTCTTTCAAGATAGTCTGTCAGGGACTCAACTTAAATGGTTCTATCAACTGGAAGGAGCTAGTGTCCGCAACTGGGAGGACCTTGCTGCTTCTTTTTACAAGCAATACCAGTATAATGCCGACCTTGCTCCCACGCGTACTCAACTTCAGGGTATGTCTATGGGTGCGAGCGAAGGTTTCAAGGACTACGCTCAGAAGTGGAGAGATCTTGCTGGAAGAGTACAACCCCCTCTGGCTGATAGGGAGTTGGTGGATATGTTTCTTGGGACTTTGTCTGGTCCATACTTCAATCATTTGATCGGTATTTCATCGTCTGGTTTCACTGGATTGATTATGACTGGGGAGAGAGTTGAGGCCGGTATAAAAAATGGCAAGATACATAAGGGTGCTTCATCAAGTACAAAGAAGAAGCCTTTCAAGAAGGAATCTAATGCAGTTTACAGCTCAAGGAGCCAAAACCAACCTGAGCGCCGCCAAGCAGTTAATGCGATAGTTATATCAAGACCTGCTGTTGCCCCACAACGCAACACTCAGCGAAGAGTAGAGAGACTGCAAAGGCAGTATACTCGGCTCAGTATGACTCTATCTCAAATTCTGCCGCAACTGTTGAAAACCAACTTAGTGACTCTGAGGGAAGCTCCGAAGAATCTCAATACTATATCAACGCTGTATAATCCAAACGCCGGTTGTGCTTATCACTTCGATAGCCCAGGGCATGATACAAACAACTGCTGGGCTTTGAAGAATAAGGTACAAGATCTGATTGATGCTAAGGAGATCGAGTTTGAAGCGCCAGAAAAGCCTAATGTCATGACTGCTCCTATGCCCAAGCATGGAGTAAATGTTGTGGAAGATGATTCGTTTGTAACCTCTGTGGAAGACATTTCTACTCCGTTGTTGACCATTAAGAAGAACTTATTGTTGGCCGATTTATTTCCGGGCTGTGGCGAAGGTTGCCACCTATGTTCCATCCTACCTACTGGTTGTCATTTGTTGAAATCAGGTGTTCAGTACCTGATGGAAAACAAAGAGATATTGTTCGAGAAAACTTTGGTTCCATTGATTCTTGTTGAAGATGTTTCCATAATCACCATTTCCACCAATTCTTCCAAGGCTTCCTCGAGAAAGCCTGTTAGAATTACATCTGTTCCGAGAGTTACTCCATTGATCATTACTATTCCTAGACCTATCCCTTACACATCGGATAAGGCTGTCCCGTGGCATTATGGGGCCGATGTGTATTATCATGGGATTAAACAAGACTTTAAGGTTGAAGAGGCTGATATTGATGTCAGCAATATTGTCGGGTCTAGCAAAGTCACCCGAAGCGAAATACTTTTCTCTCCTGAGATCTCCCCACCAATTGTTCGGAAGCCTGTTGCTATTTCACCTGCCAGTTTATCTGCTACTGTCCCTGTTCATGTTCCAATCATTACCCCTGTCACTGAGTCATCTGACGCTAGGGGCAAAGGGATCACCGGTGAGCCTGTCCAGACGGAGGCACCAAAGAAGATTATTGTTAAAACCTCTAGATAGGAGATAGAGGAAATTTTGAAGATCATCAAGAAAAGTGACTACAACGTAGTCGAACAGCTGGGGAAAACCCCATCGAAGATCTCTATGTTATCTTTATTGTTGTGCTCAGAAGCCCATGCAAAGGCTTTAATTGCTTTCTTGAAAACTGCGCATGTGCCGCAAGAAACATTTGCTGACCAGTTCAAAGATTGTGTGGCTAGTTTGACAGCGGACAACGGTTTGGGTTTCTCCGATGCAGATCTGAATGCCAAAGGAAAGAAGCACAATGATGCTCGTCATGTTTAAATCGAGTGCAGGGGCACTACTTTGGCCCACGTGCTGGTGGATACTGGTTCCTCGTTAAATGTTTTACCCAAGAAAGCATTAGATCGGTTGGACTGTGAAGGGTTGGTTCTGAAGCCAAGTAATATTGTGGTTAGGGCCTTTGACGGGTCCAAAAGGATGGTACATAGAGAGGTGGATGTTCCTGTTAAGGTTGGTTCCCAGACTTTTGCATCTACATTCTATGTAATGGACATTCGACCATCTTATTCTTGTTTGCTGGGTCGCCCGTGGATTCATAAAACTGGGGCAGTGACTTCCACGCTCCATCAGATGTTAAAATATCTAGTGAAAGGGAAAATAGTTATAGTACGAGGAGAAGATGAGTACATGGTGAGCCACCTTAACTCTTTTCGGTATGTGGAGATGGATGGGGAGTTCATTGAAACCCCGTGTCAAAACTTTAAAGAAGACCCCCAGACTCTAGCGTCGACTGAAACTGTTGCTGAAGATCCTCCAATGAAGATGGCTTCCCTCAAGGATGCCTGAGCTGCTATTGAAAAAGGTGGGTGTGCGAATTGGGGCCAACTCCCTGACTTTGCACACAAGACTGACAAGTTTGGTTTGGGTTTTACTGCAGAAGCTCAAAGGGCTGTTCGGCGTTCGCGGATTGGAAGACCTCCCCTGCGTATCAATAATTCGAAAGTGAATGCGATCGAAGATGATGATGAAGAGTCTGAGTTTGACAGCTGGATTTACCCAACTACTGACGGCGGATTAAGCAATTGGACGACAAAGGACTTCGTGCCCATTTCTTTTATTACACAGTAATAAGACTTTTGTTTTGAGATTTGTAACAGACAATTTGAAACTTTTACGGCCTGGTGCCTTGCCCGAGACACCGTGGCTTTGTTTGTGAGGGCTTATTATGTGTCATTTCCGTATATCATCAATAAAAGCATTGGATGTTTTCTTGCATTACGAATTTTGCGCTCCTTGTTTTTCTTTTCTATCTAGCAAAATAGCTATTTGTCTTACACGCACTCACATATACAAATCTATATCCACTCTGGATCCCACAGATAACGACTCTGCTACTTCCAGTTATGGCTTCGAAAGTCCGATCAACCAAGTCGAGGACGAAGGTGAGGACGATTTCGAAGTGCTTGGGGAACTTGCTAGGCTGTTACTACAGGAAGAGAGGGCCATATAGCCCCATGAAGAGCCAGTAGAATCATTGAATCTGGGTTCTGAAGAAGACAAGAAAGAGGTCAAGATTGGTCAAATATGGAGTCTAGCGTCAAGCAACGGTTGATACAGATGCTACGTGACTATGTTGAGATCTTTGCCTGGTCTTATGAAGATATGCCTGGGTTGGATACCGATATTGTGGTTCACCGCTTGCCAATTAAGGAAGACTGTCCTCCAGTGAAATAGAAAGTTCGCCGAATGTGCCCAGAGATGTCTGAGAAAATCAAGGCTGAGGTTATGAAACAATTTGATGCCGGTTTTCTAGCAGTTACTTCTTACTCACAGTGGGTTGCCGACGTGGTTCCAGTGCCAAAAAAGATGGTAAGGTTCAAATGTGTGTTGACTATAGGGATCTGAATAGGACAAGCCCCAAGGATGATTTCCCTCTGCCTCATATCGATGTTCTGGTTGATAATACCGCACAGCACAAGGTCTTCTCCTTTATGGATGGTTTCTCCGGTTACAATCAGATTAAGATGGCTCCCGAGGATATGGAAAATATAACCTTTGTTACGCAATGGGGTACCTTTTGCTACAAGGTCATGCCGTTTGGATTAAAGAATGCTGGGGCAACGTATCAGCGGGCCATGGTCGCTTTGTTCCACGACATGATTCACCATGAGATTGAGGTATACGTTGACGACATGATTGCAAGATCCCAGACTGAAGAGGAACATCTTGACCATCTCCAGAAGTTATTTGACAGGTTGAAGTTGTACAGACTGAGGCTAAATCCGAACTAGTGCAACTTCGGAGTAAGGTCTGGTAAGCTGTTGGGTTTCGTCGTTAGTGATAAAGGTATTCAAGTGGATCCTGCAAAGGTGAAGGCTATACAGGAAATGCCATCTCCCCGAACAGAAAAAGAAGTCAGAGGCTTTTTGGGACGTCTGAATTACATTTCCCGATTCACTTCGCACCTGACTGCTACTTGTGAGCCAATCTTCAAGTTACTGAAGAAAGATCAAGTGGTAAGATGGAACGATGAATGTCAGGCCGCTTTCGAAAGGATCAAGGAATATCTCCAAGAGCCACCTATTCTGATGCCTCCAGTTGAAGGAAGACCTTTGATCTTATACTTGACAGTACTCGACAATTCGATGGGGTGTGTGTTGGGGTAGCATGATGAGTCTGGCCGAAAAGAGTATGCTATTTATTACCTTAGAAAAAAGTTTACCGACTGCGAGACCCGATACTCGTTGCTTGAGTAAACTTGCTGCGCTTTGGCATGGGCTGCTCTCCATCTGAGACAGTATATGCTGACTCACACTACTCTATTGATATCAAAGATGGATCCAATCAAGTATATCTTCGAAAAGCCTGCCTTGTCCGGAAGAATAGCAAGATGGCAGATGATCTTGACTGAATATGACATCCAATACACGACCCAAAAAGCAATCAAGGGGAGTGTGTTAGCAGATCATTTGGCACATCAGCCAGTGGACAATTACCAGTCTATGAACTTTGAATTCCCAGATGATAACATCATGTTGGTGACTGACTGTGAAACACCTGGACCGGATGAAGGACCTGAGGAAGGATCCCGATGGTCTATGTACTTTGATGGAGCTTCAAACGCTTTGGGTAATGGCATTGGCGCCGTGATCATATCTCCTGAAGGCTGTCATACACCGTTCACCGCCCGATTATGTTTTAACTGCACCAACAACATGGCGGAGTATGAAGCGTGCATTATGGGTCTTCGAGCAGCTATCGACCTAAGGATTAAGTTCTTAAGTGTATTCAGAGATTCCTCTCTCGTGATCAGTCAGATCAAAGGCGAGTGGGATACAAAGAACCCAAATCTTATTCCTTACAAAGAGTATGTGTTGACGTTGCTTCCACACTTCAAGGAGATAACCTTTGAACACTTACCCAGAGAGGAGAATCAGTTGGCGAATGTGCTAGCTACGATGTCTTTTATGTTCAAGGTCAGATGGGACAATGAGGCTCCCCAGATCACCATTGAGAGGTTGGATGAACCTGCACATTGCTGTGATATTGAGATTGAAGAGGTAGCAGATAAACCTTGGTTTCACGAGTTAAAGAGGTATCTTGAGGCTTAGGAGTACCCCGAGGGTGCATCTGTTAATGATAAGAAGTTTCTGAGGAGATTCGCTGCAAAGTTCTTCATCGGTAATGGTATCCTTTACAAGCGTAACCATGATTCGACCTTACTGCGTTGTGTGGATAAGAACGAGGCAGAAAGGATTATGGTAGAGTTACATGAAGGTACTTTCGGGACTCATTCCAGTGGACACACCATGGCAAAGAAAATCCTTCGGGCAGGATATTTTTGGTCCACCATGGAAGCCGATTGTTATCAGCATTCTCGGACCTGTCATAAGTGCCAAGTCTATGCTGATAAGGTGCACATACCTCCAGTTCCTCTGAACGTCTTGACAACTCCTTGGCCTTTTGCAATGTGGGGCATCGATATGATCGGCGAGATCAGACCTACTGCGTCCAACGGGCATTGTTTCATCTTGGTAGCGATTGATTACTTTACAAAGTGGGTTGAAACAACTTCCTTTGCTACTGTAACCAAGAATGTCGTGGCACGGTTTATTAGGCATAACCTGATCTGTCGATATGGTGTATCGGAGAGGATCATTACGGATAATGGTACAAATCTCAATAATACGATGATCACCGAGCTCTGCAAGCAGTTCAGGATACAACATCATAACTCTTCTCCTTACCGACCGAAGATGAATGGGGCTGTCAAAGCGGCTAATAAGAACATCAAGAAGATTGTGCAGAAGATGACGGTGACGTACAAAGACTGGCATGAGATGTTACAATTTGCTCTTCATGGGTACCGTACCTCAGCGCGGACTTCAACAGGGGAAACCCCTTATTCCTTGGTATATGGAATGGAAGCAGTCTTGCCCATTGAAGTTCAGATACCCTCTCTTCGTATTATGAAGGATGCAGATTTGAGCGAGGACGACTGGATCCAGACCCGGCTTGATTAGCTGAACTTAATCGACGAAAAGAGACTTACTGCTATTTGTCATGGTCAGACGTATCAAAAATGGATGATCAAGGAATTTAACAAGAAAGTCAGACGACAAGAGTATCAAGTTGGGGATCTGGTGATCAAACGCATCATATTACCTCAAGGTGATCCCAGGGGCAAATGGACCCCTACGTACGAAGGGCCATTTGCGGTTAAGAACATTTTATCATGAGGAGCTATGATTCTAACCACCATGGATGGTGACGACCTTCCTCACCCCGTCAATGCAGACATAGTGAAAAAATACTACGCATAATCAAAGACCCGCTAGGTTGACTGGCCTAGGAAAAAATAAGGGTTTCCCGGTGAACCAAAAGGGTTCGGGCAAAAATAAGGGATGAAAATGAAAAAATCTGTACACCCGACAATTCGAAAACCTGAAAAGGCGGCTTGGGCAAAAAAGGGTATCCCGGTGGACTGAAAACCCAAAAGGTTGGTCCAGGCAAAAATTAGGGATTAAAGCGTAACACTATGTCTCATTGGATCACCTTGCAAACAGACTTCAGTATCGACTATCAAGCTCGGACGATGCTAATCAATCTGATCTACCTTCAACCAAGTAGCAAAGTGATGAGACGCTCGAGGATATGAAGGCAATAGCAGAGTTGGAACCCAGTGGGATTATTCACATAGCTGTTTTTCTTTGCTTTTCAGAAATTGTATAAATTATATTTGTTCGGCGGCGTTCTCTTACTAGGATGTCAGCCTCTTGTACAAAAACGCCTATTTACGGGCCAAACTTCAGAGTTAATACAATTCATTTTCACAAAGAAATTTCAAACTATTTTCCTTTTTCTGTTTGTTTTGCAAGAACGTCCAGTGTTCATTTTTGATATATGCATTTGACAATAATTGCTGCTCATAAATATTTACATGCGAAACAAAAGACTATTACTCGTAATATCAGAAACAGGGGCAAATAAGAAATGTCCAGACCTTACAGTTGCTCTGTACACCAGGTATAGGGGTAGACCTAGTTGGAGAAAACGATTAAAAGTACATTCACTCCCTACAGAGTAAGAGAAAGACAATGGTGTTAACTCTCCCCAGCTGAGGCTCACAACTGCGAATGAGTCATCGATATTCTCCCCCAAGCAGAGTTTATCTATCACCAGCACTGGAAAATTATCCCAAGTGGAGTTTGGAGAATTATCCCCAGTAGTCTCTGGAAGATTGTCCCCAGTAAAGTCTAAAAGGTTATTCCCCGTGAAGTCGCAACTGAAAAATTATCCCCAGCGGAGTTCATTCCTTTTTACAAACATAAATTCAATCCCCAACAGAGTTTATCATCGCCGGCCATGATGATTCATCCCCAGCCGAGGTTATTTCTCCAAATCAACATGTCTTCTAACAGAATATGTCCTCCCCACAGAGTCATTTTCTCGTCAGTTTATTCCCCAGCGGAGTTATTCTCTCCTACAGGATCATTCTCACAATCATCTTCATTCACTATCCCCAGCAGAAACGAAGAATTCAACTCTTTTCTCCAGCAGCAATCCGGGATTTATTTTCCCCAGCTAAAAACATCACATTTCCATACATCATGACACATGCATATACGCATCATACAAACACAATCTCATTTATTTTGAGAACATCATTGCTTAATATATATCACGCATTACATACAACTAACCTTTACCTTTCAGGAAGGATACAATCAAATTCTCAAAAAATTCAAGCTGAGAAGCCTGGGTACGACTGGATAATAGTTTAATCCCCAGTAAGTCGCTGTAAAGCCTAGACCATGACCAGATAGTAGTTCATTCTCAACTTTCCTCTTCAACAGAGATGATTCCTCAGTAGAATACGGACGACCGAAGTTCCTAAAATTCAATTGAGGTGATTCCTCAGTAGAATACGGACGATCGAAGTTCCTAAAATTCAACAGAGATGATTCCTCAGTAGAATACGGACGACCGAAGTTCCTAAAATTCAATAGAGATGATTCCTCAGTAGAATACGGACGACCGAAGTTCCTAAAATTCAACAGAGATGGTTCCTCAGTAGAATACGGATGACCGAAGTTCCTAAAATTCAACAAAGATGGTTCCTCAGTAGAATACGGACGACCGGAGTTCCTAAAATTCAACAGAGATGATTCCTCAATAGAATACGGACGACCGAAGTTCCTAAAATTCAACAGAGATGATTCCTCAGTAGAATATGGACGATCAAAGTTCCTAAAATTCAACAGAGATGATTCCTCAGTAGAATATGGACGACCGAAGTTCCTAAAATTCAACAGAGATGATTCCTCAGTTGAATACGGACGATCGAAGTTCCTAAAATTCAATAGAGATGTTTCCTCAGTAGAATACGGACGACAGAAGTTCCTAAAATTCAATAGAGATGGTTCTTCAGTAGAATACGGACGACCTAAGTTCCTAAAATTCAACAGAGATGGTTCCTCAGTAGAATACGGACGATCGAAGTTCCTAAAATTCAACATAGATGTTTCCTCAGTAGAATACGGACGACCAAAGTTCCTAAAATTCAACAGATATGGTTCCTCAGTAGAATACAGACGACCGAAGTTCCTAAAATTCAACAGAGATGATTCCTCAGTAGAATAAGGACGATCAAAGTTCCTAAAATTCAACAGAGATGATTCCTCAGTAGAATACGGATGACCGGAGTTCCTAAAGTTCATCAGAGATGGTTCCTCAGTAGAATACGGACGACCGAAGTTCATAAAATTCAAACTGAGATGATTCCTCAGTAGAATAATGGACGATCAAAGTTCCTAAATTTCAAACTGAGATGATTCCTCAGTAGAATAACAGACGATCGAAGTTCCTAAATTTCAACAGAGATGATTCCTCAGTAGAATACGGACGACCGAAGTTCCTAAAATTCAAACAGAGACGACTCACCAGCAGAATAATGGACGACCGAAGCTCCTAAAATTCTACTTCTCTTAACAAAGATCAGCCTTCCCCAGCGGAATCTTCCTCAACGACAGGTATACAAGCTCTCGCTAAGGAATCTCTTATGCGATCGACACTCCTTCGGATGGCATCTTTAAGCCCATCTCCCGTCATCAGTCTCCAAATGGAATCATTAAACCCATTCCCGACATCACAAGACAATTACCACTTCACGCGAGTGCAAATTTCTGGGCACTCTAGTGTTCAATCATCTTCCACCTTCAGATCACGAAAGGCAGACAAGCCAATCTAAATCTTCAGGTTTAAGAAAATTGAACAGGGGCAGCTGTTGTACCCCAAAATTTTCCCTCCCATATTCCTCAAAACATTTCAAGAAAGATCCTCAAGTTTCTCAAGGTAGTCCAAGGGTTGGCCAGACAAGCTCTCTCCTAAGGCAGTCTACCTCAAATTAGGGTTTCATGTTGCATCAAGATACTTGAGTCCAAGAGACCCCAAATGCTCAACATTGTCCCCAATATGTTTTCAAGATCATCCATGTCAAGTTTCAAGCCCCACAGAGAAAATTTGCCCAGTCAATTCTCAAAGGCTTGAAAATCGACCGTGCTAGGGCAAAAGTCAACTGTGGCCCACATACAGTCAAACTTCAAGATTTTTGGTAAACGTCCTCATTTTGAAGTATATTTCATCATTTGATCAAGGATTGATCATGATTCATCAAGGATTGCTCATAATTCATCAAGACTCAAAAGTTGCTAAATTAGGGTTTTGTAGGAAAAGTCAACTCAACTTTGACCAAGCATAACTCTCTCATACTTTATGGGAAATGACACATCCAAAGATCATTTTGAAGAGGATGCAATTCCATACAAACCATATTCATCTCCCAAGTTCAAAATATGCACTCACAAGAAGTTATGAATTTGGACATTATAGGTCATTTTGAAAAGTCAACAAAAAACACCTTTTTTGTCAAAGCTTCATACATGAGCATGGAATATCAAATTGAGATGAGACAAAAAGGGTTGATTAGAGGACATATCAATATTTCTAAAAAGTCCAAGAACCCCTCCAAAGAGTCAAAATTGAATAAGTTATGCATTGGTGAAGTTGACCTTTTTTGCAAAATTGCCAAAAGTCAACTATGCCTAAAACTTCAATTTTTGCCAAATGGGCCCAATCTTTTTCACTTGTTTTGAGTTGGCAACATAGTCCACGAGCTCTAGCCCTTGCCACTGGTCCTTATCATGTTTTTATTATTTATTTTGATTTTTATTTGATTTAAATCAATTTTAATCAAAATAAATCATATAAAATCCAAAGCATTGAAAACTCAAGATTTTATGTTTGTTTCAGGTCACAAATATAGTTGGCAAGTATTTCAAATTCGTATCAAGGCATGGTGTGTACAAAAAGATTGAATTATGCCATTTTTGGAAAGATTTTTAAGGTGTATCAAATCAAGATCCAATTCAATAATGGAAGAAGATTGAGTACATTATACCAACCCTAATACATTCCTTGATACATATAGAAGCGAGGCAGACCTAAAACTGAGAAAAAAGAGGCGTATGAACCAGAGCAAAACATGAAAAAATACCAAGAAAGTGCAAACACGAATTCCTATTTCCAGGCATCCTCAAGGACTTCTAGCTATCCCAATCGATTCCTGGGAGTGTAAGCAAGCTAAAGCAAGCAAGAGCAAGAATTTTCAAGCCCTATATCTCACTGTAAGTCAGTCACGATACCTAACTTTTCTTGAATTCGAATTCCATGATTTAGGTATTGTTAGCATGAATTAACCATATATTCTTGATCCATGGAACATTTGCAAGCTTTCTATATTGTTTAATTGCATTTACACGGCCTATAGTGGATTTCACCATTGTTAGGGTTCTTTGTTTCAAATTGGGATTTTCGCTTACAGGAAAAATTGGGCCATCAAAAGGGCCACCTTTGTGTTCAGCAAGGCCAGACGAAGCCATCCATGGCTTTCATTTTTATTTATAACGCTTGTGTTAAGTTTTGAGATTTACAGGGGCAATAGCTACGGACAAACGTCCGTAGGTAAAAGTTTGAAACTTTTACCAACGGAACCAGGTTGAAGACGACTGCGTGGCACCCTTCCATTGGCTTGTTCAAAATTTCGCGCGTTGATTTGATACATATGGCCTTTTTAATATTTGTTTATTGTTTTGTATTATTATAACAACAAGAAAAATTGGCCCAGTGGTATCCAGGCAAGCATTAAGGCATTTGAAAGCTTGAGGTCAGGGGTTCGACCCCTGCCTCCAACGTTTGTTGTTTTTCTTAATTTCTTCCAGGTAATCAAATGCGTTTACAAGTCCAAGGCCTATCATACGTCCTCATGATCCAGCGTGCCAAGTGTCTTGAGATCCAGATCTGATGGCCATCAAGGGAGGAGCATCATAAGCCAAGTCAAGCGCAGAGCATGTGATCTGGGAAGTCAAACGTGGACCCTCTTCTTGGGCCCAGAAATGCTTCTCATACCCCCTAGAATTGCGATTGCAGGCCCAAACTTCTTTTCTTTTCTTATTTTATATTTATTTCATTTAATTTATTTATTTTATTTTACTAACCAATTAAATTATTTTCTTTTTTATCCAAAAAATCACAAAAAATATTACTTTTCATAAATTAGGTCTAGATTTTATTTTTATTAAAAAAATTGATTAATTTAATTAGATTTTAATTTTAGACAACTTTAATTCTTTTTGTACATAATTAAAATTAATTAGAACAAATAGGTTTTATTTCTAATTTAATTATTTTCTTTTCTTAAAAATAATAAAAACATAAAAAATAAGTCATGTAATTATTTTTATTAATTAATTTAATTAACTAATTAATTTTTGTATTTAGTTTAGAAAACTTATTTCTTTTATTAAAAAACAAAAAAAAAACATTTTTTTCTTTTGATTAGGTTAGAAGGGTCAAAACCCTAATTTCTTCCCGATCTTATTTTTTCTCGCGCGCTTTATTTTTATTATTTATCATATTGATGTAACTGCCTACAGTTTGTAATAGTTTAATTAGGACGTTTATTTCCATTTATCGCTTTATTTTCAAAGGGTTTGTTTTTGGCTATGTAAATACCCGAAGCCTTGTAATAACTTAGTTTAAATTCCGCACTTTAAATTCCGCAAAAATATATACTGTTAGATGTATGATATAGGGATGCATGACAAGAATGTATGTTAATTTTAAAACAGTTAGATCACCCTAAACGCGCAAAGATAAATAAAACTGAAATTGAATCATTCACACATGCGCACTCCTAGGGTACACTCCCACTTGGTTGCCTTCGGTAAACGGCATTGAGCATAGGATGCTTTAGTGGTCGTCCTTTCGTCCAAAGATCAAAGTTGCCTCTAAAAGGTTGCCTCAGATATTATTGCCTCAGATATTTTTGCCTCGGATAATTGATCTAAGAAATTAGGGTTACTACTAAGACGTCCTAACATTGCTTTAGTGACCGTACGTCCCTTTTGAATTTACCCTCAAAATTCCAACGATGGTGCTACCTACTCACTAATAGTGGGATAGCGCCGTCTAAAGATAACAAGAACAAAAACGATCTTTTTTTCGAGTAGGTAGATGCTAGTAGGTACTTGCTCAAAATTAAAGCTTTTCCACACTTACACACTTTTCAAATAAAGTTTTCAAAAATAGTTCGTAACACTCTTGAAGACAGAAGCAAGGGTTAAATCAAAGTAAAACAAAAACTTTTCAAAACACACAAACACAAAAGCAATTTTTAAAATGATGAGCAAGTACCTAAGAGCCCGTGGAAAACCACGGATAGAAAGGGTGCTAATACCTTCCCTTTCTATAATCTATCCCCCGTACTCAGAAATATCTCGAAAAAGGAATTTTTTTGTGCTTTTTTCCTTTCCTTGTTGGATAAAATAAAAGTCGGTGGCGACTCTTGCTTACCGCGACATTTTGCGAACACAAACGCAAAACGCAAACCAGCAATTCCTTAAAAAAAAGGAAACACGTCCTGATTCTGGCCACCGTATCACACTAGGGTTTCAGTTGTCATTAAGATGTGTGAGATCCAAGGGTCCCAAATGTTTTCCATGGCCCTAATATATACTCAAGGTAATCCATGCCAAAATTCATTCCTTGCACAACAAGTTGGCTAAGTCAACTGCTCAAATGCCTGAAAATCAATTATACTAGGTCAAAAGTCAACTATGGCCTATATACCGTCAAACTTCAATATTTTTTGTCAACATCAACATTTTGAAGTTATATCCATCATTTGATCAAGGGTTGATCATGATTCCTCAAGAAATGCCCTAATTCATCAAAAGTCAAAAACTGCAAATTAGGGTTTCTATAGGAAAAGTCAACCAAACTTTGACCAGACATAACTTTCTCATAATTTATCAGAAATTTTTCCACCAAAGGTCATTTTTAAGAGCATCCAATCCCTTACAACTTCTCTTCATCTCTCATGTTCAAGAAATGCCCTAGTTAAAAGATACAAGCTCAGACACTATAGGTCCTTTCAAAAAGTCAACAAAAACACCTTGTGGGTCAAAGCTCCTTATATAAACATGGAATATCCAATTGAAATGAAACCAAAATGTTTGTTTAGAGGACATCCTAAGATCTCTAAAAAGTCCAAGAACACCCTCATAGGGTTAAAATTGAGAGAGATGTGCATTGCTAAAGTTGACCAATTTTCGGAAAAGGGCATGAAGTAAATATTGAGCTAACTTGGATTTTTTCCAAATGGGCCCTTCTTTTTACGTTTGAAACTTATTCCTAACATGTCCAAGAACCTATAAACTTAGCCATGTATAAGTTTTATTTTTATTTTATTTATTGTTGATTTTATTCAAATAAAATCAAAATAAATTAAATAAATACAAGATTGATGTATAAGGCGTGCAAGGCTGGAGATTCGGTCATGTTGGAGGCCCAAAAAGATCACAAATAGCTGTAAAAAATGCACAAGGCAAAAGGAGGGAAATATCTTCTTGTTTTAGAAATTTTGAATCAAATCTTCATGACTTTAAAAGCATGATTATATTTGATCTCATGGATGGATTTTGAACTTAATATTGTCTACTACATATGCGCAACAAATTCCAGACCCAACAGACACAAGCAACAACCTCAAAAGAACCCTAACACTTCTTAAAAATTTCAAAGAGTGGTGCAATCCTCATATTCACTTTTGAAGCTAGCTTCAAAGCATTCTAACCGTTCCTTGGTATTCCTGAGGTAAGCTTGGGTAAGTATGGATCATCGTCTATAGCCATAACACGCTGAAACGCATCATACATAACTCATATTTTTCATAATTTTTCTATCTATCGTATTTTGAATTATAGCTCGTATCAATTTGTTCTAACCCCATTAACATGATCACAAGATGATAAGGAACAAGTCTGGGCAATCGTTGATGAGCTTTGATGGCTAAATAGCCATCTGCCATTGCTAGGGAATAGTGAACTGTAAGCTTCGTATCTCCCTGTACAGGGACTTTCAGACCAAACGGATACCGCCACTGGATTCACAACCCTCGAATTAGGGAGGTAGGGTCCTTCTTTTGCGTTTAACGTGGCTATTTTGTAGATTTGATGATTGAGATCCGTCGGAGAAGACGACCGGAGTGTTGACTCCGACATCGCTAGGGTTTTGACTCAGGCGAAGGCAGGCGTGGCACAATCCACTCTTTCAATTGGTCCATTCAAATATCCAGGGCCCCACTGGGCCGTATGCGTGTACACCTCAACATCTTTTTGGTGTTTCCAATATATTATTATTTTGTTATTGGTATAAATGATTAACAAGTTGGTTGAGTGGTAAAGAGGAATGTGTGCAAAAAGAGGGACTTGGGTTTGATACCCAGGTCTAGAGTTTGTTTTTCTAACAAGTTTCTTTCAGATCCAACGCATTGCCATCCCACGCGTATACCTTGCACCCTCAGATCCAGCCATCAGATCTTCATTATTCTAGATCCAACACTCCTAGGTTGCTTCCCCATGGTGAACATTCCAGACGTAACAACACCAGATCCAACGCAAGGGTAATGGGCCACCAGATCTGGGCCTTAACAAAAAATTCAGTCAACACCCCCCCCAATTTGCTTCTTACTCCAGGCCCATTTCTCTCTTTTTCTAATTTACTTTATTTTTCTTTTTTAATTAGTTTATGTTTTTTTTAAATTCATTTTTTAATCATAAAATCAACAAAAAATCACAAAAAATAGATTTGGGTTTTTTAAAATTAAAATTAATTCTTGCAAATTAATTTAATTTAATTGATTTTAACTTATTTTCTTTAATTTAAAATTAATTAGAAATTAGGTTAAATCTCAACTTTTTTTCATATAAAATACCAAAAATATTTTTAATAAGCAATTAGATTTTTAGGCTTTGTCAAACTTATTCCCGTCTTAATTTTTGCGCGTTGTTATTTTTCGTACAATTATTTTCTCGATTATGTAACTGTTTCCCGGTTTGTAATAGCCTAATTAGGATTTTTACTTTCCGCATTTTACATTTCAGTCAGATATAACTGTAACTGCCCCGAAGTCTTGTAATAGCTGTAGGTTTCACTTTCCGCACTATATTGTATGCATGTATATAAACTGCTAGTAATTAGGCGTGTATGGAAAGAACTAACCAATCAATCTTAGATCACTAACATTAAGATAAAAATATCTGGAAAAAAAGCACACTATTGCACACTTGCACCCCTAGGGTATCTCCCACTTTGGTTGCCTTCGGAAATGGTCATGTCCCTCGGACGTAGGGATACCTTTAGCAAAGTCCCTCAGTTAAAGTCATCATAAAGATCATAGTCCCTCAATGTCCCTCGAGTTGCCTACGAGAAATGATCTTGTCCCTCGATGTTGCCTACGAATATATGATGACAGTCCATTCGAACTGCTAAGGTATCTCTACATGTTTCCTTCAATGACCATAAACGTCCCTTTCGATAGTCCCTCAACATCCAACGATAGGACTACCTACTCACTAATAGTAGGATAACACTATCTAAAGGAAAGGAGGAAAAACACTCCTTTTTCGAGTAGGTAGATAGATATTAAGTACTTACTCAAAATCAACATTTTCACACCACACTTTCAAAATTCTTTTCAAAAACGCTTTATCACACTCTTGAGGACTAATACAAGAGTTATCATAAAGCAAATAAAACTTTTCAAAACACACAAACACAAAAAGAAATTTTCAAAATGAGCAAGTACCTAAGAGCCCGTGGAAAACCACGGATGGAAAGGGTGCTAACACCTTCCCTTTCCATAATCTACCCCCCTTACTCAGAAAATCTCAAAAAAGGTATTTTTATGTTCTTTTCACCCTTTCCTTTGTTGGATAAAAGAAAGTTCGGTGGCGACTCTTGCTTACCGCAACATTTGCGAATACAAAAGGAAAACCAGTATTAACAATCGGTTCTGCCAACGTATCACACGTAGGTTTATTTTCTGCATTCTTTCCTATTATGTGCCTCTCCCAAAGCCATGTAATAGCTTAGGACTTTAAATTCCGCACATTATGTTTTTTAACTGTTAGCAGTTAGGGTTTGCATGGAAAGACTAAAATCAATCATTAGAAAACCCTAATTCACAAGATAAATATATTTGAATTGGTCACACTTTTCACACTCACACCTCTAGGGTAACCTCTCTTCGTTACCTTTGGAAATAATGGTAATGTCCCTCGAAGATAGGAATACTTTAGCAAAAAACCCTTACAAATAAAGATCATAGTCCCACGATGACCCTTCGATGTTGCCTACGAAAAATGATCTAGTCCCTCTGATATAATTGATAAAGTATCTCTTCGTGTTGCCTTCAATGACCGTTCGATGACCCTTCGTATTTCCCTTCACATCCAATGGATAGGGCTACCTACCAACTAATGGTATGTATAACCCTATCTCTAAAGGAGAAGGAAAAGAATAAGAAAGACTTTAGTTGGTAAGAAAAGGATGCTAACACCTTCCCTTTTCATAATTTACTCCACAAACTAAAAATTTATCAAAGGTCTTTCCCATTCTTTTCAACTTTCCTAAATGTTGGATAAAATAAAAGTTGGTGGCTGTTGTAACCCAAAATTTGTCCTCCCATATTTCTCAATACATGTCAAGTGAGGTCCTCAAATTGCTCAAAGAGGTCCAAGAGTTGACCAGACAAACTCTCTCCTAAGGCAGTCTACCTCAAATTAGGGTTTCATTTTGCATCAAGATGATTGAGTCCAAAGGATTCCAAATGATCACCATTGTCCTAATATGTTCTCAAAATCATCCATGTCAAGTTTCAAGCCTTGCAGAAGAAGTTTGCTCAGTCAATTGCTCAAATGCCTGAAAATTAACCATGCTAGGTCAAAAGTTAACTGTGGCCCACATACAGTCAAACCTCAAGATTTTTGGTCAACATCCTCATTTTTAAGTATCATTCATCATTTGATCAAGGGTTGATCATGATTCCTCAAGGATTTCTCACTCAAAAGTTGATAAATTAGGGTTTTGCAGGAAAAGTCAACTCAACTTTGACCAAGCATAACTTTCTCATACTTTATCAAAAATGACCTATCCAAAGCTCATCTTGAAGAGGATGCAATTACCTACATTTCATATTCATCTTCCAAGTTCAAAATATACACTCACAAGAATATATGAATTTAGACATTATAGGTCATTTTGAAAAGTCAACAAAAACACCTTTTGGGTCAAAGCTTCATACATGAACATGGAAGACTCAATTGAGATGAGACAAAGAGGGTTGCTTAGAGGACATTCTAAGCTTTCTAAAAAGTCCAAGAACACCTCTCTAGGGTCAAAATTGAAAGAGTTATGCATTGGCCAAGTTGACCTTTTTTACAAAATTGCCAAAAGTCAAACATGCTCAAATTTGAATTTTTGGCTAAATGGGCCCAACTTTTTATGCTTGCATCTCATTCCTAACATAGTCCACGACCTATGGGACCCTCCATGCTTTATTTACTCATTTATTTAATTTATTTTGATTTTTATTCATTTAAAATTCAAATAAAATCAAATAAATCCTAATAAATTATATATTGTATTTTAGGGATGATTTGTGCATTGAAAACAAATCTTGTACGCTGTCAAATGAAGATCAAATCGTGCAAGGCCATTTTTTTTGAAAAAGATTGGATTTGAGCCAAATTTAGAAGGTTTACATATGCCATGAAAACAAAATCAAATCTTGAAAAACTTCCAAAGATGTGATCAGTTTTACAACCCTAATGCATTCTCTAATATATATGGAACATTTCCAAAGCAAGCATAAGGGTTAAGCAGCCGTGCAGAGGTGAAAGAAAACTCAAAAAATTGCGTGAAAAGTGGTGATTCAATCTCCACGTTAGAGGCCAATTCATAGACTTTCAAAGCCACCAATCGTTTCCTGGAATCTCTCTGAATCTAGCACGACCGGTTGCACGCCTCTATACGCCCAGAATTATCCTCTAGATGTCACACGATTTGCATTCTTTTTCAGATTTCATTACTATGATTCTTGCATCATGAACGTGTTTCAATGGTATATTTGTGTTTATTGTCATGTTTGCATCATGTCTGGACCATTTAATTAAAGTTTTAACACTTGTATGAACATCTACCATAGTTAGGGTTTGCTTTGTTATTTTGGGGCTTTCAAATGCAGGAACAATTGGCCCTAATGAAGGATACCATTGTGATCAGAGGGTCAAACCAGATTGATCCATGGTCTTGAATCTTATTTAAATTACTTGTATGCAATTTTTGAAATGCACAGGGTTATAGCTACAACACCATGTCCGTGGGTAAAAGTGTTGCTATCTAAAATGACGGTTGGGAGGAAGAAGATGGATGCGTGGCACCCCCTGGTTGGGTGATTTGAATTTAGCGCATTTTAAAACTCAGCATTTTGTTTTCATTATATAATAATTGTTTTTTATTGTATATAAAAATGAGTCACATAGCTCAGTTGGCAAGCGCGCAGGGGGAAAGTGCAAAGGACCTGGGTTCGATCCCCAGGTCCCAACCTTTATTCATGTTTTTCTTTAACAGGAAATCTAGCATATTACATGTCAAGGGGTCCACCATGTACTATCAGGATCTGACCATCCAATCCACCAATACTTCAGATCTAACGCCTTCCCCTGGAGGACCACTGTACGCCTCAGTCAAGAATGTGCACTGGATGGGAGTAAAGTCAAACAGGCCTTAGTCTTTTGGGCCTAGAAATTCAGTTTTCACCCCCCTTTTGCTAAATACAGGCCCATCTCACCTTTCATTATTTATTTATTCTTTTAATACTATTTTTTTTAATTGACAACTAATTACTTCTTTTTTTCATAAAAATCATAAAATCAAGAAATCAAAAATTAGAATTAGACCTTTTTTTTATCAAAATTAATTTTGTTAATTTAGTTTAATTTGGTTTAACTTAGGGAAATTTTAACCTTTTTTTATAATTAAAACTAATTAGTAAATTAGGTTAGATTATTGATTTAATTCTTTTATTTTTCAAATAAACAAAATACAAAAAATCGGTTAATTTAATTATTTTTCTTAATTAAAATTAATTAGTAATTAGGTTCCTTTTTCTGATTCAGTTAAGCCTTATTTTCTCAAATAACAAAAACGACAAAAAATGATTTTTCTTTAAAATTACAATTAGGTTTAGTCAAGGGTCAAAACCCTAATCGCCTCGCATTTAATTCATCGTGCATTTATTATTTTTTTTACAATATTGATGTAACTGTTCACGGTTTGTAATAGTTCAATCTAGGACTTTCTTTTATTTATCATCTTTTGCGGGTTTTTTTGGCTATGTAATTAATCCCCTCCCCGAAGCCTTGTAATAGCGTAGGTTTACTTTCTCACATTTTAATTCTCGCAAATATTTAACTGTCTAGATGCATGCTAATAGGATTGTATGGCAAGATTGCATGATAATTTAATACAGTTAGAAAACCCTAATGTGCAAAGATAAATAACTGAAAACAAATCACTTGCACATATCACTCTTAGGGTATACTCTCACTTTGGTTGCCTTCGGTAAACCGTCATTAAGAATAGGGTGTCTTAGTGGTTGCCCTCCTGTCTAAAAAGATCAAATGTCCCATTCGAAATGTTGCCTCGGAAATGTTGCCTCGAATATGATCTTAAGACTCTAGGGTTATTACTAAGATGTCCTAACATTGCTTTAGTGATTGTACTTCCCTTTCGAATTGACCCATACAACTCCAACGCAGTGCTACCTATTTCTCAATAGTAGGATAGCGCTGCCTAAAGGAAATAAGAATATAAACGATCTTTTTTCGAGTAGGTAGATGCTAGTAGGTACTTGCTCAAATCAAAACTTTTCACACTTACACATTTCAAAACAAACTTTCAAAACAAACTTCGTCACACCTTTGAGGACTGATACAAGGGTTATCACGAAGTTAAAACTCTTTCCAAAAACAAAGCACATACCCAAGAAATTTTAAAAGATGAGCAATTACCTAAGAGCCCATGGAAAACCATGGATAGAAAGGGTGCTAACACCTTCCCTTTCTATAATCTACCCCCCGTACTTAAAATCTCGAAAATGGATTTTTTCTGTACTTTTCTCCTTTCTGGTTTGATGAAATAAAAGTCGGTGGAGACTCTTGCTTACCGCGACATTTTGCAAACACAAAACGCAAAACGCAAACCAGTATTTCAAAACAGTCGGTTCTGCCACTGTATCACAGTAGCGAATCTTGCTATCTGCATATTTAATTAAAACCAAAAAATCCAGTTCTCCCACTGTGTTACACCCGCCCTCAAGGCAATCTCCCAGCATAGAAGAAAGCAATCCCCCGAAAAAATGGAGGTTACCGAACTAGCTGTAAAAGACCTCTTAGAGGTATACTTTATCTAAAGCTCAATACACAACCTAGATCTCGAATGTAGTTCTTGTAAATAAATCTAATGGAAAATGGCACATGTGCATTGATTATACTGACCTCAATCGGGCTTTCCCGAAATATGCTTATCCCATTCGCAATATTGACAAACTGATCGACAATGGCCGGTTTTAAACTAGTATCTTTTATGGATGCATATTTTGGATACAACCAGATTCCAATGGTGAAAGCAGACAAAAAATATACGACTTTCATGACCGAGTTGGGCAACTATTACTACGATGTAATGCCATTCAACATGAAAAATGTGGGCGCCACATATCAGCGCATGATGAACAAAATCTTCTGCAATGAAATAAGCGACATGCTTGAAGTCTACATGGACGACATGATCGTCTAATCGACAGAAGAAATTGACCACGCCCTCCACTTGAAGAAAGTTTTCGAGCAGGCCAAAAAATGCCGGATGCGATTTAACCCAGAAAAATGCACCTTTGGCGTACTGGCAGGAAAATTCTTCGGATTCTACCTCACAAAATGAGGGATTGAGGTCCAAGTATCTAATATTGATTATTCATCACTAAAATCCTAATACTTTGCTTGTATCTCTTTTTGCTCTCACACTTACTTGATCGTCAAAGTGCCTTACAGGGTACAACCCCCATTTTTCCTCCTCGACTTTCCAACCCGTCTAAAGATCATCATTCAGACACCTTGCAGGTTTTGATCAACTAGTAAAATCAGTTTCCAAACAGTTCAAAAAAAGTGTTTAACAAAAACATATAGATTTGGTGATCGATATATCAACTGAGGACCTTTAACTTACGAATATGTGAATAAGTGGTAGTATGACATAATTATTGAGTCAGTGAAAATTGAGAAGGAGAAAGATGACAAAAAAAAGGCTGATGACCAAAGTCAATAAAAAGATGATGGTCTTCCGTTGGAGTACATAACCTCAAAGAATCATCCTATTGAAAATATTATTGGTGACGTCACCAAAGGGGTAACAAAACACTCTAAAATAAGTAATTTTTGTTATCACCACGCGTACGTATCAAAAGTTAAACCTAAAAATGCTAAAGATGTCTTACTTTATGAGCATTGGATTATGGACATGCAAGAAGAATTAAATCAATTTGAAAAAAAATAACGTTTGGGACCTTGTTCCTCGTCCATAAAAGCATCAAGTTATAGGCACACGATGAGTATTTAGGAATAAACTTGATGAACATGGTGTGATAACAAAGAATATGGCTCAGCTAGTGGCTCAAGGGTATAACCAAGAGTAAGGCATTTATTATAAGGAGACTTATGCTCCAGTTTCCAGACTCGAGGATATATGCCTTTTACTAGCATATACATGCTCTAAAAACTTCAAATTATCTCAAATGGATGTTAAAAGTGTGTTCTTTAATGGATAAATAAATGAAGAGGTGGATGTTTAACAATCTCCCGGTTTGAAAACTATGAGTATCCTAATCATGTTTTTAAGCTAAAATGTGCTTTTTATGGTCTTAAAAAAGCTCCAAGGGCATGTTATTATCGACTTAGAAAGTTATTGCTTGATCAAGGATATTCTATAGGGAAGGTAGACATTACTCTCTTTATTAAACTTCGAGGAAAAATATTTTACTTGTTCAAATTTATGTTGATGATATTACTTTTGGATCTACTAGCATGCATCTTGTCAAGGAGATCTCTAAGCTTATGCAGGATGAGTTTGAAATGAATTTAGTGGGGAATTTGAACTACTTTCTCGAACTTCAAATTAAGCAACTTGTGGAAGGAACATTTGTATGTCAAACCAAGTATTGTCTCAAATTACTGAAATGATTCAGAATGGATGGTGCAAAGTAAATTGACACACCTATGGAAACAAATTACAATTTGGATAGAGATGAAAAGGGTACGGGTGTTTAGGTAAAGAAATATATAGGTATGATTGGATCTCCTCTATATCTTACAACATATATGCCCGATATTATGTTTAACATTTGTATGTGTGCACGATATCAACCGACTTTTAAGGAATCACACTTAAAATTGGTTAAGCGTATTCTTAGATACATTATTGGTACCTCTAAGTTTGGGCTTTGGTATTCAAAGGGAAGCAATTGTAGCTTGGTTGGCTACTTCAATTCTGATTTTTCCAGCTGCAAATCGGATAGGAAAAGTACTAGTGGAACTTGTCACATGTTTTCAAAATCCTTGGTTAGTTGGCATAGTAAATAGCAAGTTTCCATAACTTTGTCAATGGTGGATGTAACGCCCGTTTATTTAATTAATTAATTAATTAAATTATTTTTGGATTATTTGTTGAAGTTGTGAGATGTTGAGAGTTTTTGGTATAATTGTTAGATTATTATTAATCAATTAATAAGTGGATTAATAATAATAATGTTGGAATTAATAGAATATTTGTGTTGGGCCTATTTTATTGGTTGGATATAGTAAAGTGGGGGTGTGTAGGTTAGGCTAAATAGGATTGATATATAAGGTTAAGCTGACACAAGGATTTGGTTTTTGGAGAATAAGGAATTCTATGCGCTGACCGTGTGAAGTTGCACGACGAGAAGAGCAACTGTCCGATATCGAGCAGAGCAAAGCGAGGATTACGGCCGGAGCTTTGGTTGAGCGAACTTCAATCCAGGTAAGGGCGGGGTTCTGACCTTATAATGGGATATATGATGTGTATTATGTGGGAATTGGTCGTTTGTATGACTGTGTGCATTGATGTTTCTGGATTCGTTATCGAAGTTGCCCGTTTCTCTATGTTGTGGTCATTTAGGGAGTTACCGTACGACTGTTGTCATGAACCTGTTATAGGAAGTTACTTGGTTGTTATGTTAAGGTTGTTTCGAGTGGTCTGTATCATTTCCCGATAGAATCTATGATTAGGTTAGTGTAGTTTATCACTGGGTGGTGTGGTCGTTATGATGTTGTGGTGTTCCAAGCAGTTGGCGAGAAATTAGGAATTATTGTTGTGGTCATATTAAGAGGGTTTATGCGTGACGGTCTTATACAATGAACGAATTTGTTGATAGGAAATATAGTTTCCAGTTACTGTGGTATTCCGAGCATTTGTTCAAAAGTTATAAATTATATTGATGTGGTCGTTATGATGTCGTGTTATTCTGTGCTGTTGGACGAACTAGTGGTTGAGGAGGATGTTGATGGTGTTAGGTGCCGAGCAGCGTTTAGGCTGCGAAGCGTGTCGAGGAATATATGTGTTGGATGTCGAGCGACATTAGGTTGCGAGGTGTGCCGAGGAGCACGGTACTATTGTCGAGTGGAACAAAGTTGCGGGTTTGGCCGAGGAGTATAAATTAGTTGTTATTCTTCTTAGTTGATGTGTAAGTTGTTCTGAGTTGAGAAATTAAAGGTTGATGGTTTATGTTAAATTGTTGTTGAAGTTGTAGTCTTATGGCCAACATTTATTTATGTTGAATTATTATTAAGTTGTAGGCTTATGCCAATGTTGTTGTGTTATTGTGATTGTTGCTGTGAATTCTGTTGATAATGCAAAGTTGTAGGAATTTTTAAATGACGATGAATTACTTCTATTTACTGGTAATAATGGTGATATAGGCTTATTCCTTGCGATGAACAATGATTGTTGTGAGTATGTGATAGTACATTCATTGAGTCACATGCATTTTCATATTTTGTGATGGCCTGGACTGGGAAACTGTGAAGAAGGATTATGCCTTGTTGATGCCTCTATTAATTGGCAATTATTAAGTTGGGAGTTCTTCTCCATTTTTAAGTTGGGAGTTCTGCTCCATTTTTAAGATGGGAGTTCTGCTCCATTGGTACCACATGCATATGCATAGTAACAAGTTTCATTTCACATTGCATATTGAGTTGTTGTGTTGATGAATTAATTATTATGTTTCATTGATGTTTTTTGTGATTGATGTTGTTTAAAGTTGTGAAGTGGTGATTTTGCATAGACTAATTCTAATGTAATATTTATCATAGATTAGATTATACTGTTCGATGTCTCACCCATTTTGTTCGGATGTTACTCATATGTTGGTAACATGCATGTAATCCAGAGTGAAGGCAGTTTACCTTCAGTAGTTCAAGTTGGTGTCATTGCTCTGATATGTAACACTAGGGGGGATGAACGCTTGCTAGTTTATTGTTTTTATTATTTCAGTTGTTGAACTATACGTTGTTTTTATTTGAATGCTTGTTATTTGAAGTTTTTTAGTTGGACAAAGATGATATATTGATTCCGCTACGTTGTTGTGAAAGTTGTTGGTTTTGAAGGATTAAAATTATGTTGTTGTTGGTTCATTCCAATTTAATGTGTTATGTATCTCTAATGAATATCGTTGTTTTAAAGTTGAATTTGTAGCATCCTGATTTAGTTGTGGAAGTTTTATAACTCTGATTTCAAATATAATTGTTGGGTAGAATTAGGGTGTTACAAAGTTGGTATTAGAGCAAGTCGGTCTGTCCGACCAAGTTGTCTAATGTTGTTTGTTCCTTAGTACGCGACAAGTGTGTGAAACACTGTCGGTTCTTGCTTGCTTTTCTAATCGTTTGTATGCAAGAGTTGGTTTGAAGATAAGTGGGGGAGAAGCTTTTCTTCTCAGATATGTTTCGATTGTAAGATGTTAGTTCAGTATGGTGTTGATGGAGACAATGCAAGTATTATTGAAGTTTTGTTGTTTCCCGAATCCAAATGTGACATGGATTTAAGATTTTGTTTATTAATCAAGTTGGAACATCTTGAGGGAGGATGATCATACATTACTGATGTTTACTTCTCGAAGGATGAGGAGCAATGTAACGGTTGTTGATATACGAGTAGGGTGTAAATCCATGATATTTTTGGAGGTGATTGTTGAGTAACAAGGATAATTTTAGAAGATGGAATTTAGAAAGTTGCGATGTTTCAACACTGCTAGTGGACTATGAAGTTATTTGTTTGGGTAGCCCTTGCATAAGATGTTGATGTTTGAATAGTGATAGAGTGATACATTGTTGTAGACCTTTTCGTGGGATCCTTGTGAGTGATTGTAAAAGTTATTGAAGTTGTGGAATGTTTTGAATCGCGAGTCAGAGTCAGAAATGCGAGGAGATGAGTATAATTTCAAGAATGATAAGTGTCGGTATTGGTACAAATAAATTTTTCTCTGATGTTATCGTAAGGTGTGTAATAGTATGTTGTTGCATGACGTCGGTGTTTGCATTTTCAGATTACTTTGGAAATTCATATCTTGTGTTCCGAGTATCGAATTGGTGTTCTGTTTGAACCTATGAGGAGATATAAATATATTATATCATATGAAAGTGTTTTCAAATATGGTTGATGCATTCCCATATGGAGGAACTCTGAAGTCGTTTATGGAACTAGAGGCTTTTTGGGCATAAATGATTATTATCGCAGTTGTTCGAGACGAGGTCAAACATAATATGTTGTTAGCGAATAAGTTGAGAAATGAGATGTTTGGCATTAAAAATGATAGTTGTTCATCATTTCAAGTATGGGACGTTACATGTGAAGAAAGTTTTGTAGAACTAAAGAAAAGATTAACGACTGCTCCTGTATTGGTTTTGCCTAATCCGAGTGAGTCATTGGTAGTGTATTATGAATGTGTCTAGGATGGGACTTAGTGGTGTGCTAATACTGAATAGACAAGTTTTTGCTTGTGCTTCTAGACAACTCATATTTCATGAGATGAAGTATCCTACGCGTGACTTAGAGTTAACAGCGGTGGTGTTTATGTTAAAGATTTGGAGACATTATCTTTTTGGTTCTAGATTTGAAGTATTTAGAGACCATAAGAGTTTAAAGTATTTATTTGATCAAAAGGGATTGAATATGAGACAACTAAGATGGTTGAATTTAATTGAATATTTCAAAGATATGAGCTTAGTTTGAGAAGTGACATGGAGGAGTGTTATGTTGGGGATGTTGAAGATTAACAATGATTTTCTAAACAGTATCAAAGAAGCTCAGAAGTTAGATGTGGAATTGGTAGATTTGGTGGTTGGAATCGATTAGTATGAGAATGATGATTTAAAGTTAGATGTGCAAGGTGTGTTGAGATTCTGTAATCGGATTTGTATTCTTGATGATGTGAAGATGAAGAAAGTAATTCTTGAGTTAGAGGATACTTAACCTATGTGTGAGGCCAAGTGGGTGTAATGTGGACCGTGTAATTTGTTGAGCGGTGGTGTCTCATCGATAAAATCAAATGAGAGGGAAATTATGGGAGTATTTGTAAACCTCATTAGAAAGTATTGAATTATGGTACTTTAGGTGACTTGAGTACAAGTTCTAAAGGAACACTATTATCATTTGGTCACGATGGTTTATACCCCATTATGGTTGTCAGCTATCAATTGACAAATTAAGGAACTGATCACACTTAATCTCTTGTTGATAGTAGACAAGATCGTGTTGGATGGTATAGACTTATCTTCCCATCTTAATGGTGTGTAAAGTGATTGATGTTATATCGTGAGGATAGTCGCTCATCAATTTGTGTGAAGTAATAGAGGAGTGGCTAGGAAAGAGTTGAGATGTATTGAACAATTCAGAGTAGTGGGTTTATATGGGAGCTAACGTCGCAAAGTGAAAGATTAAGAATATCAAGTGAACGACGATTTTATGGTGGGTACTAAAGAAAGTCTGAAACTAGGATTGAAACTTGTAAATCATATAGTTGACAGAAATTTGAATGAAGACGGTGACTTAAGATGGATGATCAAATTTGCGCAGCTGGAGCGTGATGTGGCGCAGTTGTATGCGTGTACGACTCGTTAGAAGTGGAGGACTAAATATCAGAAGCCTATGAGAATGATATGTCTTGATCTACATGTTTGATTTGGTGGATTTTTTATAAAGGGATGATGTGCCAGGGTACTGTGTTTTCTCATAAATATTTGTTGATTTTATAAGGATATTAATATCGTTGTTGGTTGATGGTGAGTTATGTGTATACTTGTTGAGTTATACTGTTAAGTTGACATTATAAGGATTGTGTTCCTGTTGTCGTGATGTTGTTGTTAGTTACCGTAAATGATTGATAGTATTCCATAATATGACGAATTTGATTATGTTGGCTATGTTGATGTCACTATAAGGGTGATACGACGATATGGTTGAAGTGGTTGATAAGTTATTAACGATTATGTTGTGAAGTGTTGAATGATTAGTATGTGTGTATTTGATTTAAATCATGTTAATTTATTTTTATGTTGAGGAAGTAGTGGTTGAAGTGTTGTCCGACGCGACTTGGGAATCAGAGAATGAGATGCGAAATTTGCGTTAAGAGTGGTAGTATCGAGTAGATTTTCGAGGACGAAAATATTCTAAGTGGGGGAGAGTTGTAACGCCCGTTTATTTAATTAATTATTTAATTAAATTGTTTTTAGATTATTTGTTAAAGTTGTGAGATGTTTAGAGTTTTTGGTATAATTGTTAGATTATCATTAATCAATTAATTAGTTGATTAATAATAATAATGTTAGAATTAATAGAATATTTTTGTTGGGCCTATTTTAATGGTTGGATATAGTAAAGCGGGGGGGTGTAGGTTAGGCCCAATAGGATTGAAATATAAAGTTAAACTGACACAAGTATTTGGTTTTTGGAGAATAAGGAATTCTGTGCACTGAGCGTGTGAAGCTGCACAGCAAGAGGAGTAGCTGCCCGATATCGAGCAGAGCAAAGCGAGGATTACGGTCATAAATTTGGTTGAGAGAACTTCAATCCAGGTAAGGGTGGGGTTCTAACCTTATAATGGGATTTATGATGTGTATTATGTGGGAATTGGTTGTTTGTATGACTTTGTACGTTGATGTTTCTGGATTTGTTATCGAAGTTGCCCATTTCTCTATGTTGTGGTCGTTTAGGGAGTTACCGTACGATTGTTGTAATGAAACTATTATATAAAGTTTCCCGGTTGTTATGTTGAGGTCGTTTCGAGCGGTCTGTATCATTTCCCGGTAGAATCGATGATTAGGTTAGTGTAGTTTATCACTGGGTGGTGTGGTCGTTATGATGTTGTGGTGTTCCGAGCAGTTGGCAGGAAATTGGGAGTTGTTGTTGTGGTTGTATTAAGAGGGTTTATGCGTGACAATATTATATGATGAATGAATTTTTTTATAGGAAATAGTTTCCCGTTAATGTGGAATTCCAAGTAGTTGGTCGGAAGTTATGAATTGTATTGATGTGGTCGTTATGACGTCGTGTTGTTCTGTGCTAATAGCCAAACTAGTGGCCGAGGAAGATGCTGATGGTGTTAGGTGTCGAGTGGCATTTAGGCTGCGAAGTGTGTCTAGGAATATATGTGTTGGATGTCGAGCGACATTAGGCTGCGAGGCGTGCCAAGGAGTACGGTATTGTTGTCGAGCGGAACGAAGTTATAGGTTTGGCCGAGTAGTATAAGTTAGTTGTTATGTAAGTTGTTATGAGTTGAGAAATTATAGGTTGATGATTTATGTTGAATTGTTGTTGAAGTTGTAAGCTTATGGATAACATTGATTTATGTTGAATTATTATTAAGTTGTAGACTTATGCCAATGTTGTTATGTTGTTGTTATTGTTGCTGTGAATTTTGTTGATAATGCGAAGTTGCAGGAATTTTTAAATGACGGTGAATTAACTCTATTTACTGGTAATAATGGTGATATAGGCTTATGTCTTGCGATGAACGATGATTGTTGTGATTATGTGATAGTGCATTCATTGAGTCACATACATTTGCATATTTTACGATGGCCTGGACTGGCAAACTGTGAAGAAGGCTTATGCCTTGTCGATGCCTATATTAATTGACAATTATTAAGTTGGGAGTTTTGTTCCATTTTTAAGTTGGGAGTTCTGCTCCATTTAAGATGGAAGTTCTGCTCCATTGGTACCACATGCATATGCATAGTAACAAGTTGCATTTCACGTTGCATATTAAGTTGTGTGTTGATGAATTAATTATTATGTTTTGTTGATGTTTTGTTGTGATTGATGTTGTTTAAAGTTATTAAGTGGTGATTTTGCATAGACTAATTCTAATGTAATATTTATCATACATTCGATTATATTGTTTGATATTTCACCCCTTCTGTTTGAATGTTACCCATATGCTGGTAACGTGCATGTAATCCAGAGTGAAGGCGGTTTACCTTTAGTAGTTCGAGTCTGTGTTATTGCTCTGATATGTAACACTCGGGGGGATGAACGCTTGCTAGTTTATTGTTATTATCATCTCAGTTTTTGAATTCTAAGTTGTTTTTATTTGAATGCTTTGTTATTTGAAGTTATTTAGTTGGACAAAGATGATATATTGATTCGGCTGCGTAGTTGTGAAAGTTGTTGGTCTTAAAGGATTAAAATTATGTTGTTGTTGGTTCATTCCAGTTTAATGTGTTATGTATCTATAATGAATGTTGTTGTTTTAAAGTTGGATTTGTAGCATCCTGATTTAGTTGTTGAAGTTTTATAAATCTGATTTCATATATAATTGTTGGGTAGAATTGGGGTGTTACAGCGGAGGCCAAATACGTGGTTGTCGGTAGTTGTTATGCCCAAATCTTGTGGCTTAATCAACAATTTCTTGATTTTTAAATTAAACTTTCATATATTCCTATCACGCGCGACAACACTAGTGCCATTAATCTAACCAAGAATCTTGTGTTACATTCTCGCATTAAACATATTGAGATACATCACTATTTTCTTTGCGATTATGTTGAAAAATTAGATGTTGTATTTGAGCATGTTGATAGTCAAAATCAACTTGCCAATGTTTTCACTAAACCTCTTGCAACTGAACCGTTTTTCAACATACATGAAGAATTGAGGATTATTGATATCTCTAATGTTGCTTAAGTTTAATTTGTTGATTTCACTTTATACACTTGTTTTAACTTTTTGTTTGAGTATTTTACATGATGGGAGTGCAATTTCTGTTCCATCAAGAGTGAGGTAATATTGTTTCAAATTTCTCCTTGAAAGTAAGAGTTGTCTTAATGCATGTTATTTGTTAGTTAAAAATGCTTGATATTTTCTCAAATGATGAAAACCATGAATGTTCATTTCCAAATTTTTTGATTGACAACCATTGTGTGTTTTCAATGTATATGTTTTATAATGACTTCATGTATTAATTCTTTCTCATTTGTATAAGTTTGCTCTTGTTGTGCAAGCATGTGTTTTTATTAAGTTTATTTCTTCCATTCGTGCTTGAGTTAAATGTATGCGTGTTATTGCATATACCTTTCTTGTTGTAGTTGGTAACGTGTTATGACAATATTATCATTTTGGATTTATTAGTGACATGTTCTTGTCGCTATGCTAGGCACATGCATGTGCAGCATCGACAGTTCCATTATGGCGTGTGTCGTAACCGGCAAAAAATACGAATCGCCACCACTACTTTTTATCCTAACGACGGGTGAATAATGGAATAATCTTAAGTGTACAGAGATTTTAAGCTCGTGCTTCATTTGAGACGAAAGGAAGGTTTTAGGCACCCTTCATCTACCTTGTCCTCAAGGATGTCCTAAATTTAGGTTTAAGGGTTAGATAAGGTTTCAGAGATAATTTGTGAAAAGTTTTTTAATGTTTTAATTAGGGGAAAGGGTTTTATTCTTTTAATTTAGGGAAAAGGGTTTTAGTATTTTAATTAGGGGACTCGCCTTGGTTTTTAAGCCGTGTGCCTATGTATCTTCTTATGAAGAATCAGAGTCTCATTTCGTAGTTCGTAGTGTTTGGTTAGTTTTTTATGGATTGTGAAAATGTTTGAAATTAACCCTTGAACCAAGTCTGAGTTGAAAATAGTGGAACTGTAGACGCATTTCACAGTTAATAAAAAATAGATTCACAATTTTTTTTTTGAAAAAATAAATAGAATTTGAAATTAAGTTAGTAGAAAAAATTCAGTATTTGATGGGATGGCTATTTTGAATTAATTTGATTTAAGTTTGAGATTATGTTTGTTTTTATTTAAAAAGGTTGTGTTAGATTTATATGAAAAAATAAAAAGGAATAAAAACAAAAGAATATAAAATAGTAAAAATATTAAACCTAAATCCTAAAAAAACTAACGTGGCTAAAGTGAAATTTTACAACTAAAAGTTGATGTTAAACCTAATAACAAATTGTCAATTCCCACTATCTTTTAAAAATAATAATAATAATAATAATAATAATAATAATAATAATAATAATAATAATAATAATAATAATAATAATAATAATAATAATAATAATAATAATAATAATAATAATAATAATAATAATAATAATAATAATAATAATAATAATAATAATAATAATAATAATAATAATAATAATAATTATAAATAAATAATAGTAATGATAATTATAAATAATGGAAAAACATAGTTGCCAAAATAAGGGAGGGGTGGATCCCTTGTTGTTTATCAACAAATTATTAGGTTGTTAATTTCAAAGTAAAACAAGTATCCAACCAAAGATTGTCACGCGACAATGATAAATTGAAAAAGATAACAATACCACCACTTATTAATATAGAATAGAACTAAATCAAAGATCATAAAATTAAATCTAATATTGAAAAAATTAAAGCAAAGATTTAAAATTATAATAAAAATCAATTCAAAAATTTTATTGTGTGAAAAATTAGATAGAATAATATTTGATTTATTTCTTAAAATAATGATTCATTTCCTTTTTTTGGGTCTAAAAGCTGCACAAAATCATTATTTCAATGAAAAATAAAATTTTAAAAAATATCTAATAATAAAAAACGAAAATTAATTTAAAATAAAAAAAAAATGCAATTTTTATTATTTTATGATTTGAAAATAATGCAAAAAAAAGTTAGCAGTAAAGAAAAGACAAATAAAAGAGAAAAAATGAACTAAAGTGACAAAGATGGAATTTGAACTCGAGTTCTCCAATACTTATACTCTTTTCCCTTACTTCATTACCCGCTAGGCCATTTTACTTATTCAAAATAAAAATGCCGTATATAAGTTATAAAGGGTGAAAAATATTTGTTATTTAAGAATTACAAATATATATATATATATATATATATTTATATATATTAAATAAGCAAAATAAATAAATGTTAAAATTTTAGTATAAATAAACCAAAAAATTTATAAAACTCAAGTTTGAAATAATTTGATGGTTAGAAATGGGCGGGCAAATTTGGGGTATGACAATTGTCCCTATTTAATTACTCTTCGATTGAGGATGCGACAATATGCAGGTCTCACACATTCAAATAAGAAGGTTATTAAATAATGGAAGACCTTGAAATTTGACCAAAGATTGGCTAAATAAGGATACATTGTACAACATACTCTAGAGGGTGAAGAAATAGGCAAAGATGGTGATGTATCATCCTATCAGAGTTAGAGTGAAAAGTGAGATTGACCTAGATATGTCGATGCAGACAACTCGCCAATACCTAGAAAAGAGATCATAAATTTTGCATATTTACCGTAACCTAGGAGGTAAATAACACATGTTTGAAAGTTGTCTTACTAACACTTCGAGACTAACATAGTAAGCTTATAATGCAGATTTTGTCTATTCATCACAACCTAGGGGATGAATAAAACAGAGTTGATAATCCATTGTCGCATGGATACTTAACATAATTATTTATATCGCAGAGAGATAGATAAACTATTGTTGCTTCGAGACTAACATAATGAGTTATATCACAAGTTTCCTATATTTACTACAACCTAAGGAGTAAATAACATGGGTTGAAAAGATCCTACAAACGCTTAGAGACTAACATAGTAAGGTATATCGCAGGCTTGTTCACTTACCACGACCTAGGGGATAATTGACACAAAGTTGATAAGACATTGATGTTTCGAGACTAACACAACAGATTACATCGTAGTTATTGCATATTCACCGCAGCCTAGGGGGAAAATAACACAACAGATAACTCATTGACGCTTCGAGACTAACCCAATGAAATATATCGCAGATTCACATATCTATCGCAACCTAGGGGATAGATAATATAAATATAGATTTCTGTATTTATCATGACCTAGAGGATAAATAACATAGACTTGACAATTCATTGTCGCTTAGAGACTGACACAATGAACTATATCGTAGATTTTTGCATACCTATTGTTACGGTAGAAATGTTGAGACTAAGCCATTGGATTGACATGACTCACACAGATTAAATAAAAATCGCCACCGCGCTTTATCGTTTCCAGAGGAATAGGAAAAGAGAAAATAACCTAAAAAGAGGGGGAGATAATATAAGTTCGGGGGTTGGTTATGCAAAGGGAAAATATTAGCACCCTAAACATCTACGGTACTTTGCAGGAACCTCTTTGTAAATCTTTGTATTTTGGCTATAAGTGTTTGTATACAAAAAATAGATTGTGGGGATGAGAAAAGAAATATTTTTACAATTTTTGCACCTTTCGCGGTTGTGAACCTTTAGTGCCTACGTACCACCTTCCGTGCAATAGGGGATCAGGGTACTCGTAGTTCACCTTTAAAAATGTTAAAACGCAAGTGTGTTGGTTAATTTTAAGAGATAAATCATCATCATCGTATCCGAGTGGAAAACATACTTACTACCCACAATTATGAGAAAGAAGAACTTGCGTCATCTCAAAATGGAGGATATGGCTTGGATTTTAAAATCAATAAATCTTCGCTTAACACCCAAGTGGAAAATATATCACTTCACTACATATCATAGAAGTATAGTAGCTCGCATAACTATAAGGATTGACAAGAGTCTAATCTTTTGAGAAAAGTTTTAAGTCAAAAGGCCAAAGTGGCAAAAATAGTTTGAATGAGATTGATTAACTTTTAGTCTTCTCACAAAAATGTCAAGGTATTTTTAAGTTGATTAAAATTTGATTAAGAAAATGTTTTAAAAATGCATGGACCTAAGTCCAAGTTTATCGTGAAAGAGTTTCAAGTTTAGAAACAAGAAGAGTTTTCAAAAGGAGGGAGAAGATTTTTTAAATTAAAGAAGATGCGAGGAGATGAAGGGACTATCCTAAAGCACAAGGTAAAATAATCGTCTAACTAACAAGAAGCTAACACTTAACACAATGAGTCAATGTAGAATTCTAATCCTTTGGATTTTAACCCAAACAAGCAAAGATAATAAACCTCGTAAGAAAACCAAGATTCAATTGCATTAAGTCTTCACAAAAATTGGACAGAGTAACGACTGTATACAGATGAATTCCCGATCACACACAAAGCATGTAATCACAATAACCCGCACACAAAGCAAAAAAACAACCCAATGTCTTGGGGGTAAACCCCAAGAACTTCAGACAAAATAATAGTTGAGGGTTGCGAGGTCTCAAGGTAGGCCACAACTTCTAATCCTAAGTCCAAGAAGTCCACCACTCCATAATACCAAGGATACTAACCAAATAGTCCAAGTAACATTAAAGATTTTTATGGTTCAAGTTGGTTATTAAGTATCTCCAAAAAGAAAATTAAAAGCTCAAGTGAGCCAAAATAAAATAACATAAAGATAAATACTCAAGTGAGAAAAGATGAAAATAACATGAAATGTAAATGCTAAAATAAATGTGCTTAAAGTAAAGTGCATCAAGTAAAGGCACAAGATAAAGTCAATTGTTAGAAATTAGAGGTTAGTTAAATGACCATCTTGAAACTTGCATTTGAAACTCATTAGAGGATTGATAAAATCAAAGCCTCTCAACAACAAGTTTCATTTTCTTTTTGTCAAGTATATCATTCATTAAAAATTCTCAAGGCAATAATAAATGATCAATGATGTTTAAGTGATTCACTTTGACCAAAGCTTATGAAGATTCATTAAAGGATTGATAAGACCAAAGCCTCCTAACAATGAATCTCAAGGTTATTGAATCAAAGGATTCAAATTAACATACTTGGGCTTACAAATAGGGTTTGGGCCACGAATGATCATTTCTCAAATCGAGACAAAATTTAGCGCTATGTTAAGCAATCGTAAGTGGACTTATATAGAAGTCACACCTATTTTGAGGCCGGTCAATAGAAATTTATGTGTCACATATTTGGAGAGATGATATGTATATCATCCTCTAACAACATGTGACACAGTAAGAAGAGGATGGGATGAGAAGGGACGGGATAAGAATTAAACCACATTTGGACCAAAAATTTAATCTAGTCATCATTAAAATCATCCATCCATTTTGATGGAGTTAAACTCAACACCCAAGATCCAATGATCTTAATGAAGCTCATGATCAAAATCTCATAGTCCAAGATCAACCAACATACATACAAAATAAAATTGTATTTAAAAAAATAAAGAAAAAGAAACTTTTAAAATGGTTTTTTAAATGAAAATAAAAGGGGAAAATAGCAACTATATTTAAAATATCCAAGAAAAATTAAATAAGACCATAGAAAAATCAAAAGTGAGATCAAATATTTTTATAAAATTTTTGGTATCTTTTTAAAGTCAGAAACTATTTTTAAACTAATTAAAACTACTCAAATAAGTAGAAAAAAGATCAAAAATAATAGAAGTCGGAATAAAATTCTAAAAAAATTCAGAAAATCAGAAACAATGAAAATGATATTGAAGAATTTTTTTCACAATTTCAAAAAGGCAAAAAGTATTTTTAAGCAATGAAAAATAAGTCAAAACAAAGAAAAAATTATAAAAAATATCAAATCTGAAAATGAAATTATGAAAAAAATAAAAATTAGAAAGAGAATATTTGAAAATAGCTTTGTGAATTTTTTCATAATTTTTGAGTAAGAAATGAATTTTATACGATTTTTTGAAGTTTAAAACAATTAAAATATAAAATTCAGAAATAAAAATAAAGTGAAAAATATATGGACCAATGGATGAAAGTCAAAAGGTGTTAGTAAGCCAATCCAATGGATCAGACGCGTTGTACATATCATGGTCTTTAATGAATAAAGCATTGAATCAATTATTTAAATCAGTTTTTGAAAAAAACAAATGGCACGTTATCATTGGTTGAGAGATGACACGTTGGTCATGTTTAACCTCCAACCACATGGATTTGTAGGCCTCTCAAATGGAAAAATTAGAGCTCGATACCGGTACCATTCGCTTCATCTCTTCAAGACGATTCCAATGGTACCCTCACAAAAAATTTATGTAAGGTGTAGCTCAGTCGTTTTGGAAGGAAAGATTTGAAAAGGGATTTGAAAATTCTCGGCCAAAACTCACTTCCAATTGAAAATAAATGTTGCGACTAGAATCAGAATGATGAGAGCTTCATTACAGTATCAAAGTTTGAGAGAATTGGTGAAGGAATCTACCTATTGGAGTTCAAATTTAGAGCTCTAAAACTTGACTTGGCTAGCACGATTTAGGAAGTCTTAGAGCTTGGTTCTTCTTCTGTTAGCTTCAGTGAGGTTCAAGGATGAAGAATTAACAAAGAAAATGGATTGAGGAAAACTAGAAAACCAAATTTGAAGTTGTAGAAAAATGGGTTCAAGAGGAAGTTTGATAGGTTGATTCTGGCTCTCTAAGCTTGAGAAAATGAATGAGGTATGATACTCTATTTATATGGAAAAAAGTGGGATGCTCAAGCGTGTGGAATGATGAAACTTGGAGGGAATTCGTGTGAACCTGATACACGAGGAGTGTGTGACCTGTTTAGCATCAAAACTCACTCAATTCTTGCATTTCAAGGCTCCAATCCACTTTGGCAAGTTGGTTAAACATGCTTAGACCAAAAATGCGTGCTAATTTGATGTTTAGAAGCCACAACATGAATTTCAAATTCTGACTTGAAGTGAAACTTCAATTTTAAAGTAACATTTTTGAACCAATGGTATTCACAACTCAAGGAGTCTCAGGGTATGATTCTTGAAGCTTTAGAAAGATGATATCACAAGATTTACAATGTGAAAAGAATGAGAATTAATGGATGTTTGAGCTAAGAGTTGTGATGAGTCAAAGTTGAGAAAAAGATGTTGACTTTTATACTTAGGAAAATTTCATGTTTTCTCTTCAAATATTACTTGTAATGTTTTGAGCTCATACAACACTTTCCTCAAAAATTGAGCTTTGATCATTGATGCTAGATTGAAATAGACTTCCTAAATAGCATTGTGAAACTTGAATCACTCAAAAATACCAAGCATTGAAAAAGTAACGGTCTTATAAAATTGGTGAAAATTCATGAGATGACCTATAATCTTTTGCATCCTTAGGACATATTCCATCCATTTTAAAGCTTTGCACATAAATTCAGAGTTGAATTTCACATCCTTAGGATTATTTTGGAAAAAGAATGGACTCAAAGAGATAAAAATTGACCAAGTTATGATCTTTTGTAGTCACATGAGGGAATTTGATGGCCTATTTAGAGGACTTGTAATCTTTCTTCATCATTAGGTATCTTCCACATAAAATTTTCTTGAAACTTTTGAAGTTCTTTGTTTATAACCCTTTTAAGAGAAGCATGTTTTTGGAATCACTCAAAAATACCAAAATATGAGCAAGATATAGCCTTTATAATTTCAAAACCCTAGCTCCTAGAGCAACAAATGCCTTGGAAAACCTTTTCAATTTTGACAAACCTTCTTGCACAAATACTTTTGTCATATAAATAGAAGTTGTTAACAATGATAATGAGAAATCGTAGCAACCACAACCACTTCCAAATATTAATAATTGAGGGAAATATGCACTTGTGACTAAGAAATCAAAGACTTGTCCAATTAGGTCAAACTTCTCCAATCAATCCTTGCATCTTTGGACCATCTTTGACAACTTGAGGAATGATGAATCATAAGAGACTTTGTCATGATATTTATTTAAAGCATCCTCAATGATGAAGCTTGAATCTCAATTAAGCTTTGTTGAAGAAGGCATGGAAATAAACTCATGCACCTATGAATCCATCTGACGAAATGTGTTGTGCCCTCACCTATAGGATCATCAATTGGGGAAAACATTCATTGTATTTATTAGTTAAAATTTAATCAATACAAACATAGATGATCACAAAATACAAGTCAAGGTGCTTGGTGATTCCCCATGAGAAAAGCTAAATATAAGGATAAGAACCAAACCCTAGTATGATCTTGTCATGATTGGGTTGATATGATATGATAGAGGATTCTTAGGAGGAAAAATTTGGGTACAACAGCTACCCTTATTTAAGTGTCTTCTATCCAGAGGTATGAAGGTTAAAATCTTTGTGTCCATGCGATTGAAGATAATTAAATATAAAACAAGCCCTATTTTTGGCCCTAAGATGCCATGCAATGCTTATGATTATGATTGCAAATGAACAAATACAAAAATGACACAAGACACCACTATGAATGTGGAAAATAAAAACAGGGATCAAAAGAAAAACCCGATCAGGAAAATAAATCACTGGTGAACAAGAGACCCGACTCTATTGGGGTAAATCCCAAAGAGGAGATAAGGTGTCATCAACTCAAAGATTGAGGAAAGAAGTTAAAGGATAATAGTGGTCGACAAATGACTGCGAACTATCCACTCACTGAGGAGATAGCAAAAAAAGTAACGTTGACCTACCGGGGAAAGAAAATGGTAAGATAATATCGGTAAATACCAATATTAGGGTGAGTAATAAACGATTAGCACCAGTATTCACGACTGGGAACAAAAGAACTACTTCAGAGTAATGCGAATCTCAACAACAAACTATCTCCTATAATGACGAGACTACCATTCATCAGAAAAGATCTCAACAACGAACTACCTTTCATAATGAAAAGGCTACCATTCATTGGAGTAAAAAATCCCAACAACGAACTACCTTCCATAATGACAAGGATACCATTCATTGGAGTAACATATATCAACAACAAACTACCTTCCATAATGATAAGGCTACCATTCATTGGAGTAACAAATCTCAGCAACGAACTACCTTCCATAATGACCAGGCTACCATTCATTGGAGTAACAAATCTCAGCAACAAACTACCTTCCATAATGACAAGGCTACCATTCATTGGAGTAACAAATCTCAGCAACGAACTACCTTCCATAATGACAAGGCTACCATTCATTGGAGTAACAAATCTCATCAACAAACTACCTTCCATAATGACAAGGCTACCATTCATTGGATTAATAGATCTCAACAACAAACTACCTTCCATAATGACAAGGCTACATTCATTGGAGTAACAAAAATGAATCTTCTCTGGGAACTGACATACTTACTGGGGGAGTACATGTTGCTCAAATAATGAGACCTGCCACTTGCTGTTACGAGAAGGAATTGCAATAATGATTTCTTGGGGAAAGAAAAAGTATTTCCTGGGGAAATGAAATAGTATACTCTTGCTGAGGAGATAAAGTTTTCTCGTGGCAAAATAAATGCACATTCTCAAACCAAGGCTCAAAGCTTGCATAAATCAAAATAATAATATTGTTGGGGACCATAGATTCAATCCAGAAATAAACCAGAATGAATTAGTCAACCAAAATAACACCTTATGAGAAATAAACTCAAGAGGGAACCACTTTCTATCTAGACAAAGAGCTATACATGAAGGCTAAAGAAAAAATCTTCCACGAGGGATAACTCAGTGGGGAAATTGCAAGAATATACACTTTCTGCATAAGATTGACATTCTATTGGAGAGAGGATAACACAACTCTGCAAAACAGGGTAATATGACAACAATATATTAATGAATTCAAATGAGTAATGATTTGCTAAATTCAACTATGCATGATGTATGCATGAATGTATGAATGTTATCATGTATATGTTGACAAAACAGACATATATAACACTGGGGATAACCAGACAAAACCAACTTGGGTAAAGTCAATACTCAACTAAATCACATCCAGGATGAAAATTTCATAAGAAAGTATGCACCAATTGAGGGAATAGATTCCTATTTCACGGCTTAACTCCATTGGAAAGGAACATAATTAAAAAATAATCAAATCATAACAATAAATCAGTACAGATATAGGGATATAACATCCTCTTCCAGGCTTCACCGGGGAATAACACACAAACTTTAATGGGGAAAACAAATGTTTCAAGGTCTGTACTTATACTAAGGATTGCAATACTGATTTCACTAGGGTAGATGAAAACCACGTCATCGAGATATCAACTAAGGATCCCGTACTGACTTCATTGGGGAAGGCAACACCATATCATCGAGGGGAACCCAAGATACATTCTTCAATACTGAGAGTGATGATTACACCAACTTCTCTGTGGAGAAATTACAAAATCTCGTGAGGGTAGAAATTTCAGAGAGACCCGTTATCTCGACTTTTCTTGGAGATTTAAGAAGTCAAACATTACAGCAAGAAATCGAACCTATGGGGATTTTAAATCAAATTCAGCACTTGGAGGGAGAAAACCCAAAAAGTCAAAAACTGCTTCAACACTTCTTAGAAAAGATATTGCCCTTGTTTGGTCGCCTTTGAAACTAACAACAAAAATAATGCTAACACTGCAAAGGACGATGTTTTGCAAATGATTCCATTTCAGCATGTAAAAGGGAAGAGACTTTCATCATGTGAGTGAAGACCTTACTGGGGAATCTAGGATAGAGACTTCATACCATCCAAACCCGAAATTAAAATGAACCAAGACCTGATTGGGGAAAACAGGATCAAAAACCCAACACCGCACCATACATCAATTGGTATCATATTCAATTATCCGAGAAGCATAAGAAGATCATACTCATACCAGCAAAAGTGATCTGAGAGAGCCTTCTTGGGGAATTCATACTTCCAAAATTTCAGAGTTCATCCATCCTTGGAGTCACTATTTTTGTTCTCCTTGAGTCACAAAATCTAAAGTAAGAATTAATTTGTAAATTCTTTTGAATTTTTTTTGTTATTTAATCTGTTTCCTTTAAAAATTACTATCAATAATGAATGAAGTCTTTGTAAGCAGAATAAAACAAGAATTGCAAATAATTGGAAAAAGCTCAAACTTTATTAATAGGATGGCAGTCTGTGAATGGCGAGACTCCATAGATGATTACAAAGTTTGGAAAATGGTAATATATATTGGAAAAGATACATTGAAATACAATGACCACTATTCTCCCTAACAACTTTGAATTCCTGATTAGTGACTTCGGTTGAAGAGCGGTGAGGATCCAAGAAGATTGTTGCTTCAATGATTAAGTCTTGTCTGATGCAGTTACTTTCCAGGAAATCCCTACCTTTTTCCTAGATTTCCCTTGCAGGTTTTCAATCTACTAGGAAAAATTTATTTTGTTTATGTCTCTTACTTTTGCCTACACCACTCTTTCGGGTTTTCAGCCTACCGAGACGCTCTTTTTTGCCTAAGTCGCCCTCTCGGGTTTTTGACTTAACGAGCTATTCTTTTATTTCTTTAGGAAAAATATTTCTTGACTGCATCAGCATTCAAAGGATGTGGGAACTCCTTGCCATCCATTGTTTCAAGAATCAATGCACCACCGGAGAAGGCTTTCTTGACAACATATGGGCCTTCAAAATTGAGAGTCCACTTGCCCCTAGAATCAGCGTTAAAAGACATGATCTTCCTGAGCACAAGGTCGCCTTCTCTGAATTCACGAGGTTTGACCTTCTTATCAAAAGCTTTCTTCATTCTCTTCTGGTATAACTGACTATGACACAAGGCCGTCATTCTTTTCTCTTCAATCAAATTCAACTGGTCAAACCTGTTTTGGACCCATTCAGCCTCTGACAACTTGGTTTCCATGATCTCATGTAAAGAGGGAATCCCAACCTCAACGAGGAGCAGTGCTTCCATGCCATACACAAGAGAGAATGGGGTTTCCCCTGTTGAAGTGCAGACAAATGTTCGATACCCATGCAAAGCAAAATGGAGCATCTAATGCCAATCTTCATAAGTAACAACCATTTTCTAGATTATCTTCTTGATTTTCTTATTAGCAACTTCAACAATCCCATTCATCTTTGGCCTGTAGGGTGATGAATTATGGTGATAATCCTGCTTGGCACACCATAGCGACATATGAGATTGTTCTTGATAAAGCGTACTACCACTTGCTTAGTAACATTAGCATATGAAGCTGCTTCCACCCATTTGGTGAAGTAGTCTATTGCCACTAAAATAAAATGATGTCCACTCGATGCCTTTGGTTCAATCATTCCAATCATGTCAATACCCCACATAGAGAAAGGCCATGGGGAAGAGATAACATTGAGAAGCGTCGGAGGCACATGAATTTTGTCAGCATAGATCTGGAATTTGTGGCACTTTTTTGCAAATTTATAACATTTAGATTCCATTGTCAACCAATAGTAACCTACCCTAAGCATCTTCTTTTCCATCGAATGTCCATTCGCATGAGTACCAAAGGAACCTTCATGGACTTCACGCATCAACATGTTTGGTTCGTGTATATCCATACTTCTGAGCAAGACCATGTCATAATTTCTTTTGTATATCACATCTTCATTAAGGAAAAAGCTGCCTGCCATACTTCTCAATGCCTTTCTATCTTTATTTAATGCACCGACTGAGTATTCTTGAGTCTGGAGAAAATTCTTGATATCATAATACCAAGATTTTTCATCTGACATTTCTTCTGCTGCAAACACATGAGCCGGTCTATCCAAACATCGCATTGTGATACGAGGCACATCATTCCAAGTATTCACTTGATGCATAGAAGACAGAGTTGCCAAAGCATCCACCATCTGGTTTTCATCTCTAGGAATATGATGGAATTCAACTTTATTAAAGAAGGGTAATAATCTTATAGAATAGTATTTGTAAGGGATCAAGCCATGGTGACGGGTATCCCATTATCCTTTAATCTAATTTACTACCAAAGATAAATTGCCATACACATCTAGAACTTTGATTCTGAGATTGATGGCCTCCTTGAGACCCATGATACAAGCCTCATACTCTGCCATATTGTTGGTACAATCAAATGTCAGCCTTGCAGTAAAAGGAATGTGTGATCCATGAGGAGTGATAATCACAACACCAATTCCTTTTGCATAAGCATTCACAGCTCCGTAAAATACAATGCCCCAATAAGATTCAAGATCAGGACCTTCCTCATGCAACAGTTCATCACAATCTTTCACTTTCAGAACCCTAACATCCTCATCAGGGAAATCAAATTTAACAGACTTATAGTCATCAACCGGTTGGTGAGCAAGATAATCCGCCAACATGCTACTTTTTATAGCCTTCTGAGTATGGTATTCAATATCATATTCAGACAAGAACATATGCCAACGAGAAATCCTCCCAGTAAGATCAGGCTTTTCAAAGATATACTTAATTGGATCCATTTTGGAAATCAACCAAGTAGTATGATTCTACATATATTGCTGCAACCGCTTTTTCGCCCAGGCCAGAGCACAACATGTTTTTCCAGCATATAATACCATGACTCACAGTCAGTAAACTTCTTGCTGAGATAATAAATGGTGTAATACGGCGGGAGAAATGACTTGGGTGTTTTACGTTTGATCGCAATTGTTGCGGATAGCAAGAGTCGTCATCGACTTTTCTTATATCCAATAAAGAAAAGGTGAAAAGAACAGGAAAGACCTTTGAGATGTTTTCTTGCGTTCGGGGGGTATATTATGAAAACGGAAGGTGTTAGCACCCTTTTCATCCATAGTTATCTATGGTCTCTTAATATCTTGCTAGATCACTTTTGAAATTGCTTTGTTTGAAATGTGTTTGTGGTGGGTTTTGAAAGTATTTTTGAAAAGCGCCTTCGTTTAGGAAAACTTTGTAATGATTCTCCTCTCTATAAGAATGCATATAAAGTGTTGGACTTTTTGAAAATATTTCATGCTTTGAAAGTGTTTGGTGTGTTTGAAAATATGTTTGTTTTTGAAGATGGATTGTGAGCAAGCAACTAAGAACGTTCTACCTACTCAAAAGTCTTTTGTTCATTTCTTCCTTCCTTTGATATTTCTATCTTACCATTGATTGGTAAGAAGCCTTATCTTTGGATGTAAAGGGGCGGGTGTGGGTCATCGTATAGTCATGAATAACAATGTTGTGAGATATCTTAGCATTTCTCTTGAGGGACTAAGATCATTTATAAGGTAACATTCGTAGCATCGTCGGGGGACTATGATCTTGTATTTTTGGTTGTTTTTGCTAAGATGTCTCACATGCATATCATAACCGTTTTCTCAAGGCAATAAGTGGAGTTAACCCTAGAGGTGCAAGTGTGCAAAGTGTTTGTATTTCATGCTTGATTTTGTCTTGGATTAAGGTTTTTTAAGCATTGATTTTATCTTTCCATACAAACCCTAATTACTAGCATCTATATGAAAGCGATAAATTGCAGAAAGTGAATTTACTACGCTATTACATCATTTGGGGAGGGGGATACAAATTTACAAACGGGGATTGTAAGAAATTAAACCCTAATTATCTATTACAACCATATTGAATTTATACAAGAAATGACAAGAATATAATGTACAAGGAATATAAAAAGAAATGGATTTTGCTTTGGATTTTTGTTAGGAAAATTGTTTTGACCTAATTAACCTAAAGGGATATGATTAATGAAAAATAGGAAAATTAATCCTAAGTTAAAAGGAAATCAAATTAATAAAGAAATCATTTTTTAGGGTTTCTTTATGGAAGGCTTTTGGTTAATTAAAATAAATATGAAAATAAAATATTTTTTGTGATATTTTTTATATGTTCATAAAATAGACATTGTAAATAAATAGTGTGCAAAAAATAAACTCAAAAGAAGTTGTTTTGATTGGATGGAAAAAATGTTGAAGTTTGTTAAAAAAATGAAAACAAACAAGTGATAAAAATTTGTTTTGGTCCTGCCAAGGTTTGAACCCGGGTTCTCCACACCTTCCATTCAAAACAGCCAACACTCAATATGTTATAAACATGCATGTTAGTTTGGAAAAAAAAGACAAAATAAATACAAAAGGTCTTGCTGGGGCTCGAACCCAGGACCTTATACATAAATGCCTCACGCGCACGCTGTTTGTACCACTGGGGTGGTATGTTTTATCCATTAGTTATCCAACTTGCGCTAAATATAAAATGAACTCATTTATGAAAATTTGAACATGGCTTCATATTCTTCCTTCGCACGCGCAGGGATGTATATCACCATTGTTAACCTTATAAAACTTTCATTTCTCATCCAAATCAAAAAATGTAAACATCAAACCTGCCTAAAATTTGAATACGAATCCAACCACATAATTTTCTATAGCTACAGATCAAAGGTTAACATGAATTTTGTTCAGTACTAAAACTAAAACCTAACTGATCAGATATGAAATTCTCAATGTATAAGCAATGATAATCAAAACTATGAACATGGTCATCTTCCTAGACATGATATCTACATCTTTTCTTCATAATGTATATATAAATGATGCTTGAATGAAGAGTTCCAAGTTTGAAAAACTTACCTCTTAGAGTGAAACTCGAATGATTTCTACAAGACTTCCAAAAATGGTTTGCTGATGGATTAAGCTTGCCTGGACCTCCCTGAAGCTATTCCAATTGTTAGAATGTCTTGTAGCTTGCCCAATTGTCCTGAACAAGTCAAGTTGCAAAGATGGATTTTTTTGAAAATGGTGAATGAGGAAGAAGGAATTATAGAGGTGGTTTAAGGGATGGGATAGTGTCTATGTGGTGTATAGATGATGTTCGAATGGAAAAAATGGGAAATGCACGAAGGAGTTTTGAATTGGCTCTTCAAAGTCAGAAATGGCAAGCAATGTGGCTTTGGATATAGATTCTGAGTTTCAAGGAGTTTTGAGAGTGTTCTAAGGCTGGTAATCTCTTCTTTTCAGCTTGCAAATGAAGTTTTATTTATAGGCAAAGGGTTTGGAAGCTTGGAGAATCAGAAGTACAATAATCAGATGTTATGGGTTTTTGACTTATTTTCGGAGCAAGTTTAGACAAGCATGGTTTCAAGGAAAGGTAGTGTGGCTAACAACTTTAAACATGCCTATTCTGAATTTGTAGGGGATGCTTGTGCAGAAAGAACAAGTGCAAGGCTTAATACGAATTGACTTTGTATAAAGCTTACTTTTCTAAAATGGCAATGGTAACTTTGTGCCATTAAGGTAAATTTGGCTTGGACAATACTTTAAACACTTGGGTAAGAGCTTAATTAATTGTGTAAAAAATTAATTATGCAGTGAAACACAAGTTTGAGGCCTGCAAAGCAAGATCATGTAGCATGGCCTATGGATTTGATCAATGTTTTTCAAAATTCTGTCTTCAACTTGATTCCTTGAATCGAATACTCCGTCCTTTCATTTTGATCACATAGATCAACAAATTTTGACCAAATTCATCAATAGACAAAACAATATTTGTTTCCAACAATTGTATGTTCTTAGAATGGACCACATTCATTTGAATGTACCACTTACTTCGTTATTTCGTTTTGATCACATAGATCCACAACCTTCGACCAAACTCATCAACAGACAAAACAATATTTGTTTCCACCAATTATGTGTTCTTCGAATGGACCACATTCATCTGAATGTACCACTTACTTCGTCCTTTTATTTTGATCACATAGATCCACAACCTTCGACCAAACTCATCAACAGACAAAACAATATTTGTTTCCAACAATTATATGTTCTTCGAATGGACCACATTCATCTGAAAGTACCACTTTGAGTATGCAAGATGATCTCATTGGCATAGTCGAAACAAAAGAATTTTTCGATTGCTTTCCTACTAAATAAACTTTACAAAGTTTTTTTAGGCATCTCAAGACTTGGAATACCAGTAACCATATCTTGAGTAATCAGTTGATTAATGGTCGAAAGTTCAAATGTCCAAACTTCAAATGCCACAACCAACTATCCTCGTGGTCAAACAATTGTCAAACATTGAACTTCTGTCAAATTGATAATTGTCCTAAATATTCTGTTTTTCGACAATGAAGATTTTGAGACTAAATTGTTCTTGGTGTCGAACAATCTCAAAACTCCGCCTTTCATGACAACTGAGAAACTCTTTTCGACTAGTTTTCCAACACTTAGCAAGTTGCACTTTATTCCAGGTACATAGAGCACCTCTTTAATCATAACTTTTCCTTCCTTACTCATTTTAAAGACTATGTTGCCAGTACCTTCTTCTTGCAATGAACTATTATCAGCAAGGTTTTTTTGTTAAATTGTAATTCCTAGTGTCGAAACTATGTATGTCGAAGGATTTAGAGGTGGATCGAAGCAGGTTGCTTGAAGGAAGCCATTGCCCAGTCGAAGCTTGTGGATTGAAGCAGGTTGCTCGAAGGAAGCCATTTCCCAGTCGAAGCTTATGGATCGAAGCATGTTGCTCGAAGGAAGCCATTGCCCAGTCGAAGCTTGGGGATCAAAGCAAGCTTGCTCTTCTTCTACTTGTAAAAATCTGCCAACCCCTCCTTTTGATTAGTCATGTGGTTCAAACAGCCTGAACCAGATTATGAATTCGACATGGTCATCTGCAACTACATGCCTTTTTTATCTGCTTTTCCCTTTCGACAGTTTCCTCTTCCTCCTTTCGAGGATTTAGAAGTTCCATCATTAATCTGATTCTTGAGAGCCCAGTATGATCCATGGAAACTATATGGGGCATTAAAATTTCAATTGTACTTGTGCAAACTCAAACCCTAGTTTTGAGTCATCAGTGTTTGAGGAGGTATCTTGAGCTGATCAAACCTTGTGAGTCTTGAATCAATAAAGATCTTGTGAGAAAATTCTTAAGAAATGAGAGGGAAAATTTTGGGTTACAACAGCTGCCCCTGTTCAATCTTCTTGAACCTGAAGAGTTAGATTGGCGGATACGCCTTTCGTGGCTTGAAGGTGAAAGATGATTGAACACTAAAGTGCCCAGAAATTTGCACTCACTGATGTGTTAGCTGATTGTGTCAGGAATGGGCTTAAAGATTCCATTTGGAGAAATGATTAAGATTTTGTCAGAGATGGGCTTACAGTTTCCATCCATAGTGACAGAAGAGGTCTTTGTTTCTCCTATTTTTAACTGGAAGAAATAAATCTAACCAGAAGAGGTCTTTGATTCGCCTATCTTTAACTGGAAGAAATAAATCTAACTAGAAAAGATCTTTGATTCGCCTGTCTTTAACTGGAAGAAATAAATCTAACCATAAGAGGTCCTTGATTTACCTGTCTTTAATCAGAAGAAATAAATCTAACCAGAAGAGGTCTTTGATTCTCCTGTCTTTAACTGGAAGAAATAAATCTAACCAGAAGAGGTCTTTGATTCGCCTGACTTTAATTGGAAGAAATAAATCTAACCAGGGGAGGTCTTTGATTCGCCTATCTTTAACTGGAAGAAATAAATCTAAGCAGAAGAGGTCTTTGATTCGCCTGCCTTTAACTGGAAGAAATAAATATAACCAGAAGAGGTCTTTGATTCGTCTGTCTTTAGCTGGAAGAAATAAATCTAACCAGAAGAGGTCTTTGATTCGCCTGTCTTTAACTGGAAGAAATGAAACAAACTAGAAGAGGTCTTTGATTCGTCTGTCTTTAATTGGAAGAAATAAATCTAACCAGAAGAGGTCTTTAATTCACCTGTCTTTAATTGGAAGAAATAAATCTAACCATAAGAGGTCTTTGATTCGCCTGTCTTTAACTGGAAGAAATAAATCTAACTAGAAGAGGTCTTTGATTCTTATGTCTTTAACTGGAAGAAATAAATCTCACCCAGAAGAGGTCTTTGATTTGATTGACTTTTCCTGCAAGAAAGAGGGTTAGTCGCATTCAGAAGTATGCATGGCGTGATGATGTTCTCAAAATAAATGAGATTATGTTATATGTGTATGTTATATGATGTATGAATGTGAGATGTTCTCTAATGCATCTTTGTCTGGGAAAATAAATCCCTGGCTGATGCTGGGGAGTTTTGGGAAGTTAAATCCCGGATCGCTGTTGAGGATGAAGAGTATGTGCATCTTCAAACCTTGTTTATAGTGTTTCTATTGGGGATTACTGCTTTGTTATTTCTGAGGAGAATTACGATGGGGATCATTGAATTTGCTTGAGAAGGTTCTGTGGAGAGTGTTGGTTTCTGCTTGGGGAAGAGAACTTAGGATTTTTAGTCGTTCGTTGCTCTAGTGGGGAATTATCTCTTGAAGGTTAGCTGTTATCTGGTCGGATTCCAAGTTTCACACCAACTTGCTGGGGATAATAGCGACTCCGTTGATGACTTCACTGGGGATTAGGGGTTGTGGTCCATTGATTTGTAATACTCAGAGAGGTAAACTCAAGCTGGGGAATTTTGCCGTTTGTTGGGGAAATAAACCCTGTTGAAAAGGATATTGGATGAACTGTTGGGGAGGATATTCTTTAAGAAGAATTCCACAAGGCTCCTGTTGTACCCCAAAATTTTCCCTCTCATTTCTCAAGACATTTTCTCAAAAGTTCAAATTTGCACAAGTACAACTGGGCATTCAAGAATCAAATTGAAGAAGAGCATGCCTGCTTCGAATTCACATCCTTCGATTTGGCTTTTGGCCTCTTTCGATGCAAGCTTGGCTTACATCCTTCGATTGAGCATTGACCCCTAACATGCCTGCTTTGATTCATAAAGCAATGGTTATCTGTATGCAGCCTTAGATTGAGCAATGACCTCTTTCCTGCATGTTTCGATTCACAAAGCAAGGGGCTCCCACCTTGCTAGCATGCACAAAGCAAAAGCTCCCCTATGGCTAGCATTCATATTAGTACCCACAGGGAATTGGCTATCTTCATGCTAACTTTGACTAGGAAAAATATCCCTTTGAAACAAATTACCTTTGATTCACAAAGCAGGAGCCTCCTGCATGCAACCTTCGACTGAGTATTGGCTGCTTCATGCCAACAGGCACAAGGCAATAGCCTCATGCAGTTTTCCTCCGATTCAGAAGGCATTGGCCTCGTGCTTGGTTTACTTTCAATTCACAAGGAAGGAACTACCCTAATGATTGTTCGATTCCACCCTTGAAAACCTCCAACACGCATAATTGGTGGCCCATTCGAAGGACATGTACTGGTGGACTTGAAGGGCACACACAAGTGTCCCATTTGAAGGATATGATTTACTAGCCCATTCAAAGATTTGCACGTGATCCCTTCGAAGGACACACATATTCCAATCGAAGGATACACATTTGGCCCCTTCGAAGGATGCACAAAGGGCCCATTCGAAGGACATATATTATTGCCTGAAGAGGGGTCTGGTCGAAGGATAGATCTAGTTGGTCAAAACAAAAGAGAAATATTCAAAGATGCTTGCTGGCCCAAAATCTAACATACTGCCAGGCTCAAGCCTCCTGCACAAGCACATTCATGCCAAAGGAAGCTTTGACTGGCCAAAATGAAGTCTTTCGATTGGGCTAGTTGGGTAGTATTAGAGCCAATCGAAGATCAAGACTCAGAGCAATTGAAGAGAGCAAACTTGGGGGCTGATCAAAGAAGCCAGGATGTTAAGGCCTTATGAAATTCTAATCAAGACTTAGAGCAATATAAGAGAGAAAGCTTGGGGGATGATTGAATGAGCCATGATGATGTGGCCTTGTGCAATTCGAATCATAACTTAGAGTCATCGAAAGGGGACAAGAGCTGATTCCACTAAGTTTATCCTTCCAGACCAGGAAATTGAAGTAAATGGTGATGTAATCGAAGAAGCTCTGATGAGGAAAACTCTGAACAATTCAAATTCGTATAAGGCGCAAAACATAACATGTACAGGTTCACTCAAACTCTAAAATGGTATGAAACATCTCAAAATGACAACATTTCAAATCCTTGATCTTGCTTTCAAAGCCTTAGTTAATGGCTGATTCATGCCATTTTCGTTCATCATCACACCCTTATATAAAGACAAGACTGCATCAAAACAACGGGCACATGGATTGCCTATCGAAAGAACACGCATAGCCTGCCTCAGAGAAAAATCCTGAGTTCTCAAAATTTCAAAGCAAGAGAGAACGAGGAAACTCCCATCTCCAACCATTTTCAGTCAATTCCAAGCCATCCCATGCTCAGAATCCCAAATCGAAGCACCTCCAGTTGGTAATTTTTTTTCAATCTCATTCAATCTATCATGTAAACTCATGTGGATTGCATATTCATGTTATTCCCGTTGTTTGTGAATGATTTAATGTAATATATGTAAGTTGCATCACCCAGATGCTAGGATACCATTGCTAGGGGTTTCCGAAGCAGATTACCTTTGAAACTTAAGGCACAGACCGTCACAGATTGAAACAACCCTAGATTTGGGTTCAGGGGATGATTTCGATTGGGATAGGTCTTCGTTTGGTTTTGAAACTAACAAAATTTGCAGGATTCAATGTTGGTTTCATTTATTTCGATTGAAAAGCTAGCTCAGATGGTGAAGAAACGCGTGTGTTGGAGAGGACCAGGGTTCGAGTCCCCAGTCATGCATTTTCATTTTTCTAACATTTTGTTTACAGATCTGATACGTACAAGCCAAATACACTCATCATGCACCTTCAAATATGTGTTTCCAGGTGTTAGCATTGCAAGATCCAATGCCCTCACGCGCAGACTACCATGCGCTCCCCAAAACATCTCCTCACTGGATCACAAGGAAAAATTGGGCTCCTTCTATCATTGGGCCTACGTTTTACAACATTCCACCCCCTCATTTCATTTTACTACCCAAGCCCATTTGTTTTTTTTGTTTTTTATCTTCTATTTTCTTTTTTAATTTGTTTTAATCAATAAAAAATAATTAAAATCACAAAAAATATAGTTTTATGTTTTTTATTTGAATTAATTTTATAAATTAATTATTAATTATTTTAACCCCCTTTATTAATTAAAATTAATTAGAACTTATGATTTTAATTCATTTTCCTTTCATAATAAAAATACAAAAAAACATTAGAACTAATTCCCTTTAATTAGTTTCATTTTTTAATTATTTATATTTTTTAAGTCAAGATTTAGGTTAATTTTTTTATTTAATCATTTTCTCAAGTAAAATAAACAAAAAAAAATCATTTTCATACCTTAGGCTTTTTTATACGTACTAACAATTCGCGTGTGTTATTACTTTTCGCATTTTTATTTCCAAATTATTGTAACTGCTCATAGTCTGTAATAGCTTAATTTAGGATTTTTTTTTCTTTATTGCTTTTTCCCCCAAGTTTTGGACATGTAAATATCCCCCTCCCCGAAGCTTTGTAATAGTGTAGGATTTATATTCTCGCATTTTATTTCCTGTACATATTAACTGCTAGATGTATGGCTAATAGGATTGTATGACAAAGATTAAAATCAAACGTTAGCAAACTTAACACAAAAGACAAAAATAATTGAATACAATACATTTGCACATATACACCTCTAGGATATTCCCACTTTAGTTTCCTTCGGAAAACAATATAGTCATGTCCCTCAAAAGTAAGGACGCTTTAGCAAAAACCCTCGAATCAAAAGATCATAGTCCCTTGATGACCCTTCAGTGTTGCCTTTCAGTAAATGATCTAGTCCCTCAAATAAAATTTCTAAAGCGTCTCTATATGTTGTCTTTATGACTGTACGATGACCCGCGAATGTCCCTCATACATCCAAACGACTATGGATACCTACTCACTAATAGTAGGCTAGTCTTGTCTAAAGGAAAGGAGGAAAAAGAACAAAGCTTTCGAGTAAAAGTAGATAGCTGTTAGATGCTTGCTCAAAAAACAAACTTTCACACTTACACAAAAACTATTTTCAAAAACATTTTCGTACGCTTTATCAACACTCTTGAGGACTTATACAAGAGTTATCATAAAACGAATCGCCGTACTAAGGCACTTTCAAAAAATACTTTTTTAAACACACAAAAGCACAAGGTATTTCAAAAAATGAGCTAAGCACCTAAGAGCCCATAAAACTAAGGATGGAAAGGATGCTAACACCTTCCCTTTACATAATCTACCCCATTACTCAAAAAACTCTTGAAAGGTCTTTTTCTATTCTTTTCACCCATTCCTTTATTTGGACAAAAGAAAATTCAGTGGCTACTCTTACTTACCGCAACATTTGTGAACACAATTGCAAAACCAGTATAACAGTCGGTTCTGCCACCGTATCACAGAACTGACGACTCTGCTGGGGAACTACTTATAAAGTGGATTTACCTTAGAGTTAGATCATTTTAAATTTGATTTACATTGTATGTTTTGAATGCTTTACTTTTGAGAGTTTGTTTGGGTTGTTACTAAAAGATACTACACCCGGATCTAGGGCACCATTTTAAGTAAGTAGCATAAATCATGGAAGTTGTACGGCATATACCGATATGGATGAAGTGATGACTATGTTAGCGTGATACTCTGGCTTGTACTAATGTTCCTTGAGTCAGTCAAGGATAACATTAGGCCTCCTTATAGTGTCATTAAGCGCTAACTGACCTTTAGAACCTTTAATTTACTCATCCTAAGCCATTAGAAAGTAGTGAGATGGTCGAATTTGGTTCCGACTGAAGATTGGTTGATACTCGATACCGCACTCATTGAGATTGGACTTTGGGGATATTCTGGCCGCGATACTTTAGTGCTTGAGCTAGAACAATGAATAAAAGAAAGGTCAATGATATGAGACTCGTAAGAACCCAGTTACTATTAATAGGACAGGTTGAGCCAACTGAAACTTCAAGAGGGTACTTACCTTTAAAACTCATGCAAGCCTTTAAACCTAAGGTCTTTGTGTGAATTGTTTGTGTTTGATATACTTATGATTTCAAAGCATAATCATAACATCATAAACATCATAGCATGTCATGTACACTAACCATTTCAAGGGTCTGTGGATTTATCTCTCCTCTATTTTGTAGGTTATGGATTCAGCTCGCAGAAAAACCATCCGAATCAATTTTGTAGAGATTCCTCCCAAACTCAAAGAAATGGTCTTAAAAGTTCCTGAGAGATCATCATTCAACAAGAGATATGGTCACTTTCTCATTTTGGTCACTATCGGTTTTGACGAGGGTTTGATGAGTGTCTTATTCCAGTTCTTCGACCCTAAGCACCATTGCTTCACATTTCCAGACTATCAGTTGGTTCCTACGTTGGAAGAATTATCCAAAATACTTGGTTTGCCTATATTAAAGCAGATACCCTTTATCGGTTTAGAACAAGATCCAACTGCTGAAGATGTTGCCATAGCTATGCACTTGAAGCCGTCTGACATTGAGTCCAACTGGGAAAAAAGGAGTGGAGTTAAGGGCCTCCTTACAAGTTTTCTGATGAAGAAAGATCAGGTATTCCTAAATGCTATAAGTTACCATGCCTTTGAAGATGTCTTATCTCTCTTGATCTATGGGTTGGTTCTGTTCCCCAATTCAGACTAGTTTAGAAATGTCAGTTCCATCAACATCTTCCTTGATCATAATCCAGTGCCTACATTGCTCGGGGATATTCTACATTCACTCCATACCTGTACCATGAAGAAGCGAGGGACTCTTATGTGTTGTATAACTCTACTCTATATGTGGTTTATTTCACACCTTCCTCAGTCAGTACTGAAGAATGAGTTAGGTTTAAGGTGGAACCAAAGATTAATGTCTCTTTCTCACTCTGACATATATTGGTGCCCTCACTCTCAAGAAGACATCTCTTTTATTGATTGTTGCAGAGAATTTCCCAATGTGCCACTTCTTGGAATTAAAATAGGCATCACCTATAACCCTTCTTTAGCTCTACGTCAGTTCGGTTACGCCCGAAGGGATGGTCCTCATGATATGCTCATTCAGGGTATTGTGTTAGACTATTAAAATGATCTGCAAGGATATCGTTAGAGGTTCATCCGCGCTTGGGGAATGGTTAAGAAGACTGATAGTAAGACTTTAGGGCACAAGAACTCCATCCATTTAGAGCCTTACCTCAAATGGGTGTGAGCTCATGCTCAAATTCTTATGATGCCATATGCTGCTATCTTACCAGTGATCTCAGAGCCTATTATTCAAGGGGTCGAGTCTCGTATCATTCTTCATCCTGATATGTCAACAAACTTATAAGAATTGCAAAAGTCTTGGATACAACTCAAAGAAGAATGATATACCTTTGAGTCCCAATTCTATGCTAGTGAGAAAAAGGTGTTGGAACTGACGAAGCAACTACGCGAAGAGCAGAATCTCAATGCCTACATCAACAACAAAAGGAAGCGTCCTTGGGAGACTTAGGAATCTTAGAAGTTTCTTATTTGTTATTCCTTTGTAAACTTTGATTTCATTTTAACTTGCTAATAAAAAGCCTTTGTTTCTGTTTTGGTTAAAAGAGTTTAAATCCTATGAGGCGTTTGAAAATGTTGCATAAGCATATCATGCATTTCATTGCATAAGCAGGTATTTCAAGACAGGTTTCTTATCTTTTCTCTGTTTATTTCAGCAAAAGAAATGACTCTTGAACAAATAGTGAAGGACCTTCAAGCTCAAAATGCTCAGTTCCAACAAATGTTCCTGGCTCTGGCCAAGGGGCAAGAAGATCTGAAAAGCTTTGGTCGTCAAAGAGAATACTAAGAAGGCAAAGAAACCAGCTGGTGTATTGAATTTGGGAAGAAGGTTCCAAGGACTGGCTAAGCGAGCTCTAGATTTCACAACCCCGTCAAATGAGGGGGACAATCAAGAAGAGAAGCCAGCGGAAGAAAACAACAACCCACGGTATGAGGAAGATGCAGCTGACTATTCTGAGGAGCAGTATCCTCCTGCTGATGATAAATACAAACAGCTTGAGGATCGTCTCAATGTTATGGAGATCCAGAGGATACCCGGGCTGGATTTTGAAGAGCTAGGACTGATCTCAGGTGTGGTCATCCCGCAGAAATTCAAGGTCCCCACCTTTGCTAAGTACGACGGTGTCTCCTGCCCTAAGCTGCACTTAAGGTCATATGTCAGGAAGATTCAATCCCACACTACTGATACGAATTTGTGGGTACATTTCTTGCAGAAAGTTTGGCAGGGACTCAATTGGAATGGTTCTATCAACTGGAAAGAACCAACATTCGTAATTGGGAAGATCTGGCTGCTACTTTCTACAAGAAGTACCAATATAATGCTGACCTCGCCTAAACTCGTACACAGTTACAAAGTATGTCTATGGGTTCCGGTGAAGGTTTTAAAGATTATTCCCAAAAGTGGAGAGACCTTGCAGGAAGAGTCCATCCTCTGTTATCTGATAGAGAGTTGGTGAACATGTTCTTGGGCACGTTGTCTGGTTCGTTCTTTAATCATATGATTGAAAGCTCTTCTGATGGGTTCATTGAACTAATACTGACTAGTGAACGGGTAGAAGCTAGCATCAAGAGTGGTAAAATCTAGAGAGATGCATCCTCCGGTACAACAAAGAAACCCTTCACTGGAAAGAAGGAGGTCAGTGCAGCTTATGGCCAAAGAAATCAAAGCAAAACTGAACGTCGTCTGACGGTAGGGGCTATTATGATTTCCAATCTTGCATCAAATCCACAACGAAACAATTAGCGCAGGCCGAATGTGCCCATAAGACAGTTTACTCGTATCAACATGACCTTATCCCAGGTTTTTCCACACTTGCTGAAGTCCAACCTGGTGACCCTAAAGGAGGCTCATAAGAATCCCAATACTGCATCTCCCCGCTACAACCCAAATGCTCGATGTGCTTACCATTCCTAAACTCCGGGTGTTGTACCCCAAAATTTGCCCTCTCATTTTATCAAGATTTCTCCTCACAAGACTCTTTGAACTCAAGACCAAGCTAGGGTTTGCTCTGGTCAAAACATCTCCTTGCACTGTTGACCTAAATTAGGGTTTGGGTTTGCACAAGGAATTTTGGACATCTAATGCTCAATGTGACTTTCATACTTCATTTTGTACTTATAAGATTGCTCATACCAAGTTTCAAGCCTTGAATCAAATTTTTGCCCAGTCAATTGGACAGTTGACCTAAAATTCAGTTGTATTGGGGAAAAAGTCAACTGTGGCTAATTTACAGTCAAACCTCATAAATTTTGATCCAAATCAACATTATAAGCTCATATGAACCATTTGATCAAGTTTGGACCACAACTCCTCAAGAAATTTGATCAGATCATCAAAAGGGCAAAATGGCCATTTTTAGGGTTTTGACTGCAAAAGGGCAATTTCTGACTTTTTAACCTAGCCATTGGCAAATTATGTTCAAGCATGGATTCAAGGACTCAATGTCATCATCTTGACCTATTCACAAGGTTCAAAAGATCACAATTGTATTGGATTGACAGATGAATTTTCCAGTCGACTGATCAAAAATCAACTGTACACTGAAAAGTCAAACTTTGACTTTTTGGTCAAAATCAAGTGCCAAGGGTCATTTTTCATCAAGATGTGTCAAAACATTAAACTTGTTCATCAAGAAACCTAATTTTGCAAATTAGGGTTTAAAATTGAAAAATTTCATAACTTAGAATTTTTCTAAGTTATGAAATTTTCTTATTTTTTTCCCAACTTTGCCCAACTTTTTCACCATGATGCAATTGGATTCAAACAAAACTTAAAACATGAAAGTTATAGTCCTCCACAAAATCTAAAACTTTTATTCACAAGGTTTTCTCAAAAGAATCTTTTATCTCAAGATATGATTTTTGGAACAAGGGTCCATGAAACTTTTAACTTAGTGAAATTTTACCCTAGTTTAGGCAGGATTTTGACCTATCTTCATGGCAATTTTTCACCTAGTTCCACTTGGAATCTCAAAATTCATTTCAAAGATTGATTGTATAGAATATTACAAGCTTTCCAAAATGTATAATAACTCTCCAAAATCATTTATGGTTAGGGAGAATCGAAGGTTTGAATTTGGCAAAAACTTACTTTGATCCATGGCATGTTTCATATTGACACAAGTTGCAATTTCCATCCAGCATTGTTTATACTTAATTACAGGCATCTAAACCCTTCCACACTCAATAATTAAATGCAAACCCAATGGATTGAAGCTTTGTTCTAATCATTAGAGGTTTACACAAGAGATTAATCCAAAAATGGCAAAAAGGCAACATTGCCATTTTTGTCAAAACTTGCTTTATGTCAAATTGCATCTCTTGAGCCTTGAACCAAATCTTGGACAGCAAACCAAATCCACAAACTTGGGGCCAAGCTCACAAAATGTATGTAGGATTAGAGCTAGCCTGTACAGGCCTGCTCTTTGTCACTTCCCACCTTTTGCTTCATAACCAAGAAATGTGCAAAAGTCTACACAACTTGAGTATCTGTTATAACCAACTCTGGTAAGCGTTTGAAACAAGTTTTTTACATTGCCTTGAGCCAGAAACACGAGTTATTCAACCCTCAAGCCTTCCAAAACACAAAATCACATTCCTCTTGCAAAACAGGGCAGTTTCTGCACTTTGAGTTGCATAACAAAAACTACTCGTGTGTTTTGCCCCAAACCTATTCCAATACCTTCCATATAACCCACCTGAGCTATCCCAATCATTGGCCATTGACTGTAACTCCATTTGCAAGCTTTACCATTTATGTTTTCAGCTTGTGCAGGTGGACTTCTACAAGCTTGGTCAAGAAAATCCAAAGCAAACTAAGTATTGGGGAAGGTCAGAGGAAGTTCAAGCAAGCTCCCAAGCATCTCAGGTCTCACTGAAAAGCTCTACATTGCCATACTCGTGTCCAACTGAAACAAGTATTTTTCAACTTCCTATCTCTCTATTTAGGAATCATTATGCTTAGGTTTGCGAATAAAAAATGTAGTACTCATAACCCTTAAGCTGTACATATGCATAGATTTCATTTAAGTTAAGTGTGCTAAGAGAATTTGATTGATGAACTTCCTGAAAAAGTTAGGTTAGAAATTAGGGCCAGAGAAATTCTCTCTGGTCTTTGAGAGTTATATTAAGTTCTTTACATGGTTGGAATCGTCTTGAAAAATGCTATAACTTTTGTGTTATGAGTTTTTGCTTTAGAGCACGTATGCAGGAGTTGGACATTTGTACACAAGCGCGCGTATTTTTGAATCAGAGGTTGAAGACGAAGCTGTAACTGGGCTGGGCTTGGTTTGGCTTGTTTTTGACACCCCCCTCTTTGTTGTTCATACCCCCTTTGGCCCGTTGTTTTATATTTTCATTTTATTTTCATTTCTTTTTATTTCTGACTTTATTTTATTTTTTCCACATATAAAAAATTACTAAAAATATTTTCCTTAAATTTCCACATTTTTATTATTTATTTTATTTTATTTTGACACAATATTTAATTTATAGGTTTACTATATTTATTTTCTCAAATACAAAACTTGTGAATAACATAAAAATATTATATTTTTATTTTTATTTTTAGTACTTGTATACTTAAATAATATTTTCTCATATATTATTATTTTCTAAACAAATTGTATATATTTTTATTTTTTTTATTTACTTGTACATAAATAAATAATATAATTAATAAATATATTTTCTTAAAACAAAATTTAGGGTTTTTTACCCTTAACAAAAAAAAACTTTTTTTATTTTCTTTTTAATGCATTAAATATTTACATAAAAATAAACAAAAACATTTTTTACATTATTTATAATATTTTGCATATTTATATTTAAATTGCTTATTTAAATATTGCTTATTTATTATTTGATGCAAAAAGTTCAATTTGGATGTAATAGTAAATCTTAGGGTTTTATTTTCTTGCAAATACTCCCCATTCAAAATTGTATCCCCCTCCCCCATATCAATGTTGTAATAGTCGTAGATTTATTTTGCGCATTTATAGCTTTCAAATATGCCATGATAGAGATTAGGGTTTGTATGCAATATCCAAAATCAAAACAAATAGTTAGACCTAATGCAAGACATAAATGCATGAAAATGATAACACAATGCACACATGCACCCCTAGGGTTTCATCCACTTGTTGCCTTTAAAATGGCCATGGTATGCATGTTGAGTATCTTGGAAAAACAAAAACAAAACAAAAAGATCATAGTCCCTCGATGACGCTATCTTGGTTGCCTATACAAAAATGATCTAGTCCCTCAAAAATTGCTAAAGATATTTAGCACTATTGCTATCATGGTCAATACGATGACCCGCGCCTGTCCCGTTTAACATCCAAATACAAGGTTGTTTACCAAATGCAATGGTAAAACAACAATGTAAAAGGGTTAAAAATGTGTAGGAAAGATCTTTGAGTAGATAGGGTAGACAACTCTTAGTTACTTGATCAAAACTTGCAAAAACATCCTTACTATTTTCAAACACACCTCATAACACAATTTCAAAACATTTCCCAAAACAAACTTTCAAACATTAAAATATCTTTTCAAAAGACAAACACCTTTGTATATATTCAAAAAAGAATCATTACAAAGGTTGCCACAATGATGGCCTCTTTTTAAAACATTTTTCAAAACCACACACAAAGCACCATTTCAAATAATTGAAAAGCAAAAGCAAGTGATCTAAACAAGTAATTAAGAGCCCATGGATAACCATGGATGCAAAGGGTGCTTGCACCTTCCCTTTTCATAATCTACCCCCCGAATCCAAGAAAACATCTCAAAGGTCTTTCCTGTGCTTTTTTGACCTTTCCTTTGGATAAAATAAAAACTCGGTGGCGACTCTTGATAAACCGAAACATTTGCGAACACAAACGCAAAACCTCAAGTCAGTTCTCCCACTGTATCACAGAACTTGCGACTCTGCTGGGGAATAAACTCTAAAAGTGGGGTTACCTTAGGGTTTAGATCACCTTTACATGCTTACCTTGTTTGCTTTGATTGCTTTACACTTGGTTCTATTGTTTGGGTTTGAAATCCTCTACCCGGATTTGGGAAACATTCATAGGTAAATAGCAATACATTGTGGAAACGGTGCGGGGTATACCGACATGGTTGAAGCAATAGCTATATTAGTGAGACATATTTGTGGGTACCAGTAGCCTTTGAGTCAATCAAAGAGAATACGGGGCCGCTGAGTGATTTCATGAAGCACTAATGGACTTTTAGAACCTTTACTTGACCATCTTGGCCTTTTTAGGGGTAGTGAGATGACCGGCTTTGGTGCAGTCTGAAGTTGGTAGATACTCGATACTACACTCATTGAGGGTTGTTTTCTTGGAATATTTCGGTCTCCAGTAAAGTGGATAAACTGAAACAATGAACACGGAAAATAACCCAGTGATATTGAGCTCCTTAGAACCCGGTCACTATTTATAGGACATGTTGAGCCAACTAAACTTCAAGAGGGTACTTACCTATGAAACCCCATGCAAGCCTGAAACTAGGATCTTGTGTGATTTTCTTGTACATATACTTGTGCATACATCATGAACATCATAAAGCATCATATGCATCCACTAACCATTTCAAGGGTTTGGATCTGTTAGAACAAAGTTTGAATCTACTACCCTAAGTTTAAGTTTTGATGATAACAAAATGAAATGATATATTAATCATGTGATTCATGTAAGAACTATTTGCTACCTAAATACTACCTATCTGGTTTACAAAAACTCTGATAGGTATCAGCAAGAGTGCATCATAATCAGCATCAGAATATTGGATATCTACATCAGCATCAGAAGATGCTATATCAGAATACCAGAATCAGAAGAACAACTCACGCGAATGCTGAAGCTTGATGAACAGAACTGCGCTTAACACTCTGATAAAGACAACAACAGTTCATCAGCACTTAAGCAGAGTCAGAATGAGCCAAAGCCAGAACACGCTTTAAGTAGCAACGGTACTGTGCATTCAAGGCGAATTATTACCAACGGCATCATTCCAGACAAGATCTGCTTAATAAGGAAAGTTTGTTATTGGCATTGAATCAAGATTATTGCTCCAACGTTCAACAATTTCAGTGCTATATAAACAAGACAATGAAGATTGAATTGGCTAATACTCTACATCAATTTACACGCCTAAAAGCTATTCATCATCTTCTCATTCTCAGTTTGCTAAAAGCTCCAAAAATTCCTTACTCAATATTTTAGCAATCTAGTTTCCATAAGCTTAAGTTGTGTAATATCACAGTTGTGATAAACATTTTTGTAGAAAACATTCACACACCTAGATTTCTCTTCTTTGTAAGAAAGTGATTCCTTGACAAATCGGTTTGTGGTTTGTGTTGTACCCCAAAATTTTCCCTCCCATATTCTTCAAGATTTGCAAGATCAAGATTCAAAATCTCCCAAGGGTTGCACAGTCCAATTGCCTCCTAACAGTCAAAAATTAGGGTTTTGGTGCTGGCAAAGAAATGGAAGTTTCCAAGGGTCCAAACAAGTCCCCACATGCCTACATACATTGTCAAGCATCCATATGCCAAGTTTCAAGACTCACAGCATCAAATTGCACAGTCAAAAACCCTAATTGCTTCACAGTCAACTGCAGGGGCAAAATGATCATTTGACAATCAAAAGTCAAATTTTTTGGTCAACATCTTATTTTGAAGCCACAAACATCATTTGATCAATTCTTGATCATGATTCTCAAAGCATGGCTCAAAAAGTCTCAAGATGCAAACGTTTCTATGTTTGGACAATTGAAAAAGTCAACTGCAAATTGACCAGGGCATAACTTCTTCATGGTTTATCAGAAAAATCCCATCCAAAGCTCATTTTGAAGAGAATGACATTTCCTACAACTCATCTTCACACTTCAAGTCCAATAAATGCTCTCACAAAAAGTTATCAATCCCAACATTATAGGTCATTTTCAAAAGTCAACAAAAAGGCACTTTAAGTCAAAGACCATAACCTGAGATTGGTAAATAAAAATGACATGGGACCAAAGGCATTGGTTAGAGGACCTCAAGTCCTTTCCAAAATGTCCAAGAACATGATCAAAGCTTCAAAATTGAGCAAGATATGCCTTGTAGAAGTTGGGAAATTTTTGGGAATTTTGAAAAGTCAACTTTGCACAAAAGGGCTCAAAAATGCTAATGGGCCTCAATTTCTTCCATGAATCATTACCCAAAGGCCATGCACGACCCATTAAGCTAAAAGGGAGTTATTTTCTTATTTTTAATTAATTAATTGAATTTTTAATCTTATTAATTCATTCAATTAAAATTAATTATGAGAAAAATACTAAATTATGTTTTGTAAATCTTTTTATGCAGAAAATATGTCCATTATGAGCTCAATATATTTCGTGTGCCTTCTCAAGAGACAAAATCTTCCACAATTGGCAAGTTTCCATGGCAAAAAGATTTGAAAAAAGATGTAACAAAATCAAATATTTGAATCATGAATGCATAGACTTTGGGCCTGGTTTTCTTGACCTAATTCCATCTACATACATATGCAAAGCTAACCTAATGCATAGAGGCACAAGAGCTGCGCAGGAATCAAAGAACCAAATTGCATTTTTTCACAAAAAAGTTGAAAACTGTTTTGACATCTAGAGCATAATTCAAAGCTCCAAACGCATTCCAACACATTGCCAAGGGATCCAGGAAGCTTTTGCAATCGAAACCACATCTCCAGACCTCCAGAAGTGGTAGAACGACATCATACTTTTCATTAAAATTTTCATAATCGTGTTTCACTTTTCATGCATGATTCATGTTTTTTAATGGTTGATTTATGTTAACATGAATATTCTGAAGCTATTGGTGCCCTTGAATTTAACTAACCATGCCTGTATAAGAATTCACCATGAACGTTTTTTAAGGTTTCAGAGTTCCAAATTTGGGGCTTTACACATATGGTAAAATCAGGCCTTGAAACCTATACCATTGAGTTCAGGACATCCAAACGAAGCAAGTCCACACCTCGCGCTATTTTTACATTTGCTTATGTGCTAATCGTTATTTTTCTTGGCCTTGTTTAGTGGGGGTTTAAAACCCCCGCTATTTGTTCATGTTACAGGCAAAAAGATGAAGACGAAGCTGGCGTGTCCATATGTGACTGGGAGATTCAAATCTTGGCGCGTGATTTTTGCTTTCTACCAATAATGCTTGCCTTTCTCTTATATTAATCATGTTCCATAATACTAACAGATACACGCACTAGCTTGGTTGGTAAAGGAGGTGGCTTGCAGGTATTGGGACCTGGGTTCGATTCCCAGGTCTCCCCACTTCTTCCATAATTTTTTTCTTCAATATGTTTCTATGCAGCATGCCATCAATGTCCTACCATACAACTCCACATCTATGCTTGCCACCTATGCATAAGGATCCATCTGAAGCCTATGAATGGAGGTCCACCATGCACGCTGGTCAACCATTCCATACGCAATTCCAGAAAGTCCAAAGGGCCTTGCATTCTTGGGCCAAATTTCTCAAATAACACCTCCAAATTGGGTCTGAATACCCCCATTGTTTGTATTTCTTTTTCTAATTTCCTTTTCTTTCCTTCTTTTTATTTTAATTGTTTTTTTTTGTTTTTGTTTTATTCAATCCATAAAAATAATTTTCATAATAAAATAAAAATACAGAAAAAAATCAAAAAACATGTTTATTGTTATTATTATCTAATTCATTATTTATTTTTGTAAACAAATTTTAATAATCAATTTAGTTTAATTTAGGGTTTTCAATTTTAATCTTTTCTTAAATAACTAAAATATGTAGAAATTAGGTTTTTTTAGCATTTTTATTCCTTTTTCTTAATAGACAAAATTTTCTTATTATCATTATTATTAATTAATTTATTTTGTAAATAAACATGTAATTAATTAATTAGGGTAAATTAGGTTAAAACTTTAATCTCTTTCTTTAATAAATAAAAATATTTAGAATTAGGGTTTCTTTTAATATTAATTTTCTTTATTTCATTAAATACAAAAAACATAAAAAACAATTTCTTTTCTTTAAATTAAATAATTAATTACCTTTAATTTCAATTTAATTTCTTTAAAGGGTCCAACGCCCTCGAACATTCGATTCTAATTTCCTTTCGCACGTTTATTCTTATGTTTCTTTTTTTAATATTATGTAATTGCCCAAGCCTTGTAATAGTAATTAGGAATTTATTTATTTCCCGCATTTTATTAAAAAAACGGGTCTTTGTTAATTTGGCGATGTATAGACCCGCGCCTTGTAATAGCGTAGGACTTTATTTTCCGCACTTTAATTTCCGCACTTTTAAATTCTAAACTTCGCATGAAAGAATGAATGGCCTAAATTAAAAACAATACGTAGCTCACCAAATGCATGACAAGATAAAACATAACTGAAAACAATACACAAATTCACACACCACTCTTAGGGTACGCCTCACTGTTGCCTTGCCCCTCGAAACGTGGTTGTCGAGTATAAGACGTTTTAGTAAGTCCTTATGTCCATGACCCATGGCATAAGGGTAGCTTCTAAGGTGTCCTACTGTTGCTCTGGTGACCACACTGTCCCTAACAAACGAATTGACCCGAACACCTCCAACGGTGGTGCTACCTATCTCTCAATGGTGGGATGGCACTACTTTAAGAACAAATCAAAAAAACTCTTTTCACACCGACACTTTCAAAAAGCTTTCAAAACAATTTTTCAAACACTCTTGAGGATTGATACAAGAGTCGATCTGAAACTTTAAACGAAACTTTTTCAAACCCGCTCACACTTTGAAAAGCAAACACTTTTGAAAACACAAATGAGCAAGTATCTAAGAGCCCATGGATAACCATGGATAGAAAGGGTGCTAACACCTTCCCTTTCTATAAATCTACCTCCCGAACCGAGAAACATTCTCAATAAGGAATTTTGTTGTGCTTTTGTCCTATCCATGTTGGAGAAAATAAAAGACGGTGGCGACTCTTGCTTCCGCGACATTTCGCAAACCAGCATTAAACAGTCAGTTCCAGATCCACCGATCACAGAACTGGCGACTCTGTTGGGGAATACTTTATAAAGTGAGGTGTACCTTAGGACTAGGATCACTTGTGTTTTCAATTGTCGTGCTTGTTTGCTTTAAATTGTGGGCCTGTCTTGGGAGTTCTATAGATCCTAACCCGGATCTTGGGATACCTTCTTAGAAAGTAGCAACAAGGCTGTGAGGGAACTGTGCGGGGTATACCGACATGGTTGAAGCAGTCTGCTACGTTGATGTGGCACTTTGGTGTGTACCGGTAACCCTTGAGTTCAGTCAAGGAGAGTATGGGGCCTCTGTGTGGTGTCGTGAAGCATCAACTGACCTTAGGAACCTTAATTGAACCATCTTAGCCTCTTTAGGGTAGTGAGATAACTGACTTTGGTGCAGTCCGAGGTTGGTTGATACTCGATATTACACTCAATTGAGGGTTGTTTTCCTGGAATATTTCGGTCGCCAGTTCAGTGGCTAAATCGAAACGATGAACAATGAAAACAATCCAATGATATTGGGACCCTTAGAACCCGGTTACTTCTGATAGGACAGGTTGAGCTCACCAACTTCAAGAGGGTAATACCCAGACCCCATGCTGGCCTAAACTCTAAGGGCTGTGGTGTGACTTGTGTGCCTTACCATGTTTGCTTCTTGTGAATATTTTTGGTGTGTTTAATCATAGCATCATAACATCATACAACATCATGTGCATTGACTAACCATTTCAGGGGTTCGAATCTTCATCTTTGTTCTTGTTTTGTAGGACATGGAAACTGTTCGCAGAAAGACAATTCAGATCAACCTTGTAAGGATCCCTCCTCAGCTTAAGGAGCTTATATCCAGGATTCCCGAGAGTTCTTCTTTCAGTGAAAGGCATGGAAGACTCATCAGCTTGGTCAACACCAACATTGAGGAAGATATGATAAAGGTCCTGTTCCAGTTCTTTGACCCTCTTCACCATTGCTTTACTTTCCTGGATTACCAACTGGTACCTACATTGGAAGAGTTCTCCCGGCTTCTGAAGATCCCTATCCTTGATCAACTACCCTACAACGGTACGGAAAAGGAACCCAGACTTGAAGAGGTTGCTAAAGCCTTACACCTACAAACATCTGACCTCAAGGGACATTGGGAAGTTAGAAGTGGTATCAAAGGGTTCTTAGCCAGGTTTCTGTTTGAGAAGGCCCAAGAATGTTGGAACTCCCTTGACCTACAAGCTTTTGAAGAAGTTGTGTCCCTCCTTGTCTATGGATTGGTTTTGTTCCCGAATCCCGATCAGCTTATAGATATCAGTGCCGTCCAGATCTTCATGTCCAGGAATCCTATACCTACGTTGCTTGGGGACATCCTTCACTCATGTTACACTCGAACCATGAGAAAAAGAGGTGTTCTTATGTGTTGCACTCCTCTCCTGGGAAGGTGGTTTATTTCGCACCTTCCACAATCAGTCTTGAAGAATGAGCGGGGTTTGAGATGGTCACAACGATTGATGACTCTTACACATGCAGATATACATTGGTGCTCTCGGTCTAGAGAGGATGTCACTATCATTGATCGTTGCGGGGAGTACCCTAATGTTCCTTTACTTGGAATCAGAGGAGGTATTACTTACAACCCGTGTCTGGCTTGGAGATAGTTTGGTTACGCTCGGAGGGACGACCCTCATGACATGTTAATTCCTGACATAGTTTTTGACTTCGACAACGATGCCCAAGGACTTCGCCAGAGATTTATCAGAGCTTGGAGGATGCCCAACAAAATAGACAGCAAGACACTGGGGCATAGGAACTCCATCCCGTTGGAACCTTATCTCAAGTGGGTACGAGCCCGCTCCCAGAAGTTAGTGATGCCATATCCTCATGTCCTCCCTGTGATCAAAGAGCCAGTCTTGGAAGGAGAGGTGTCCTACACCATTCAACATCCTGACATGCCCACGTCCTGGGAAGAGATGCAGAAGAGCTGGATCCAGCTTAAGGAAGAACGGAATTCTCTTGAGTCCAGTCTACATGCTAGTGAAAAGAAGGTCTTGGAGCTCACTCGCCTACTGCACGAGGAAAGGAATCTCAACACCTACATTGCTCCAAAGAGGATGTGTAGTGTCTTTTGGGATTGATTCACTTTTGTAATGTTTTTCCCATGAGGCCCTAATGTACTGAACAATTATTTTCTTAATGATAACGTGTGTTCCTTTTTGTCTACAACAAATTTGAACTTTCGAACCCTTGAATGCATTGCATAAACACATATCATTCATCATGTGCATAGCAGGTACTCTTCTTTTCAGATTGCTTACTGTTCTTCGCTGTTTATTTCAGCATCATGAACCCTGAATCATCTACCGAGCAGTCTATCAAGGCCCTTCAGGCTCAGAACGCACAATTTCAAGAGCTGATCATGGGTTTGGCTCAAGGTCAAGAGGAGCTGAAGGCTCTGCTGGTCAAGAAGAAGAAGAAGAGAACTGTTCTATTCAACACGGGCCAGAGGTTTGGTAACACACTACAGAATGAGGAAGCTGGTTCTTCTTAAGGCAAAGACAGTCCCCAGGGGGGAAGGGCTCCAAGCCCGGTGGTCTCTGACAACGAGACTGATTTTAATGAGGAGCAGTATCCTCCAGCTGAAGACAGATACAAGCAGTTGGAAGACCGTCTGAATGCCATGGAAATTCAACAAGTGCCTGGTTTGGATTTCGGAGACTTGGGTTTATCTTCTGGTGTGATCATCCCGCACAAGTTTAAAGCACCATCTTTCGCAAAGTATGACGGGGCGTCCTGCCCTAAGTTACATCTCAGATATTATGTGCGAAAGTTCAGCCATATACAGTGGACAAGAACTTGTGGATCCACTTCTTCCAGGAGAGTATTTCAGGGACTCATCTCGAATGGTTCTATCAGCTGGATGGAACCAAGGTTCGTAACTGGGAGGAGTTGGCTACTGCTTTTTACAAGCAGTATCAATATAATGCCGACCTCGCTCCTACACGTACCCAACTCCAGGGTATGTCGCTAGGATCGGGAGAAGGTTTTAAAGAGTATGCACAGAAGTGGAGGGACTTGGCTGGCAGGGTGCAGCCACCATTAACTGACCGTGAATTGGTAGATATGTTCTTGGGGACCCTATCCGGGCCGTTCTTTAATCATCTCATTGGCAATTCATCTGCAGGGTTCACAGACCTCATTCTGACTGGGGAAAGGATAGAGGCTGGTATGAAGTCAGGTAAGATTCAGAAAGGTGCGTCTTCAAGTTCTGAGAAGAAGCCTTTCAAGAAGGAGGCCAGTGTTGTGTATGGGCCTAGGAGGCAAGACAAACCAGAGCGCCGCCAAACTGTCAACGCGGTGGTAATTGCTAAGCCTGCTGCCGCTCCTCGGCAAGCTAATCAACCAAGGGGTGAGAGACCCAGAAGAGAATTCACCCGGTTGAGTATGACCTTGTCACAAATTTTGCCGCAACTACTATCAACCAACTTGGTGACCGCCAGAGAGGCTCCGAAGGTTGTGAACACTGCATCTCCTAAATATAATCCAAATGCCTGCTGTGCTTATCACTCCGATAGCCTGGGGCATTCTACTGACGATTGCTGGGCCCTAAGGAATAAGGTTCAAGACCTTATTGATGCGAAGGAAATACAATTTGAGGCGCCTGAGAGGCCAAATGTTGTGACTGCTCCTATGCCCCAGCATGGAGTAAATGCCATTGATGAAGATTTGTATGCCGTTTCTGTGAATGATGTAGCTACCCCTCTGTGGACTGTTAAGAGGAACCTGCTGATGGCCGGTTTATTTCCGGGTTGTAGCAAGGGTTGCCTTCTGTGTGCTGTTACCCCTGCTGGTTGTCCGTTGCTGAAGTCAGGCATCCAAAGCCTGATGGACAGCAAAGAGATTCTGTTCAAGAAGACCGCTGTTCCTTGTGTTCCCGCTGAAGAAGTATCTGTCGTTACAATTTTCAACAATCCAATCAAGGCTCCCCCGAGGAAGCCAGTCAAGATCATGTCTGTTGCACCCATTATTATTACTGTTCCGGGGCCCCTCCCCTATGAATCTGACAAGGATATCCCATGGCACTATGGGGCAGATGTATATGTACTTGGAGTGAAGTAGGAGTTCAATACCGGTACCAGTATCAGCAATATCACCGGTCCAGCTAAAGTAACTCGCAGTGGCAGGCTCTTCTCGCCTGACATTGCGCCACCAGTTATACAAAGACCTCTTATAATAACGCCTGCAAGTGCGCCTGTTCCCCCTTCTGATCCAGTTCCTACCCCTGCTGCCGAGTCATCTAATGCTCGGGGCAAAGGGATTGATGATGAGCCTGCCCGGATGGAGGCACCAAAGTCTGTGAATGTTGAAGCCTCCCAGCAAGAGATGGAGGAAATTATTAAGATAATCAAGAAGAGTGACTTTAACGTCGTTGAACAGCTGTGGCATACCCCCTCCAAGATCTCTATGCTCTCATTGCTGCTGTGCTCAGAGGCCCATGCCAAGGCCCTGATTTCATTTCTGAAGACGGCCCATGTGCCACAAGAGACCTCTGCAGATCAATTCACTGACTGTGTGGCCAATTTGACAGCTGACAATGGTTTGGGTTTCTCGGATGCTGACCTTACCGCTAAGGGAAAGAACCACAATGATGCCCTGCATGTCTCTATAGAATGCAGGGGCACTACTCTTGCTCACGTGTTGGTGGACACCGGTTCTTCCCTGGATGTGTTGCCCAAGAAGGCCTTAGACCGGTTGGATTGTGAGGGCCTGGAATTGAAGCCTAGCAACATCATTGTCCGAGCCTTTGACGGGTCGAAGAGGATGGTTCATGGTGAAGTGGACATTCCTATTCGTGTGGGTTCTCAAGTATTTGACTCGACGTTCTATGTGATGGACATTCGTCCATCCTATTCCTGTTTGCTGGGTCGACCTTGGATTCACAAAGCTGGGGCTGTGACCTCCACTCTACACCAGAAGCTCAAGTACCCTGTCAGAGGGAAGATTGTTACTGTGCAGGGGGAGGAAGAATACATGGTTAGTCATTTGAATTCCTTCCGGTATATTGAGATGGACGGGGAGTTTATTGAAACCCCCTTTCAACATTTTGAAGAGGTACCTCCAACGTTGGCAGCAGCAGAAGCAGTAACTGAAGAGAGTTCTCCTTTGAAAATGGCTTCCTTGAAGGACGCCCGGGCTGTAATCGAGAAAGGTGAATGTGCTAACTGGGGCAGGCTCCCTGATTTTACTCCTAAAACTGACAAGTTTGGACTGGGTTTTACTGCAGAGGCTCAGAGGGCTGTGCGCGAAGCTAGGATCAGAAGACCTCATGTGCTCATCACCAATCCAGGAGTGAATGCTATTGGGGATGAAGACGAAGTGGAAGAATCGGAGTTCGATAGCTGGATCTACCCGACGACTGACGGTGGATTGAACAATTGGACCGCAAAAGATCATACACCTGTTACTTTTGTTACGCAGTAATGAATTCCTTTGTTTTTGTTATTTGTAATAAACAATAAACTGAAACTTTATGGCCCGGTGTCTTACCCGGGGCACCGTTGGCTTCATTTGTGAGGGCTTATAACTGTCATTTCCATATATCATGAATAAAGACCTTGGACGTTTTTTTCGCATTTCAAATCTTGTGCTCCCTTTCTTTCTTTCTTTCTTTCTTTATATATTGAAAAACATCTATATTTAAACACACTCACTCGTACAGGTTTCAGTCCACTCTGGATCTCACTGGTAACGACTCTGCTACTGCCAGTTATGACTTCGAAAATCCGATCAACTTAGCCGAAGACGAAGGTGAAGATGATTGCGAAGTGCCTGGCGAGCTTGCAAGACTGTTACTCCAGGAAGAGAGGGAAATTCAACCACATGAAGAGCCAGTGGAAACGATAAATCTGGGTACTGAGACAGATAGGAAGGAAGTTAAGATTGGTGCCAATCTGGAGCTCAGCGTGAAGCAACGGTTGATTCAGATGTTGCATGATTATGTGGAGATCTTTACCTGGTCTTACGAAGACATGCCTGGGTTGGATACCGACATTGTGGTCCATCACTTGCCTACCAAGGAAGACTGTCCTCCGGTTAAGCAAAAGGTCCGTCGTATGCGTCCAGAGATGTCCGAGAAGATCAAAGATGAGGTTATGAAGCAATTCGACGCCGGTTTTCTTGCAGTGACTTCTTACCCTCAGTGGGTTGCTAATATGGTGCCGGTACCGAAGAAAGATGGTAAGGTCAGAATGTGTGTTGACTACAGGGATCTGAATAGGGCCAGCCCCAAGGATGATTTCCCCTTACCTCACATCGATGTTCTGATCGACAATACTGCTCAGCACAAGGTGTTCTCCTTCATGGACGGCTTTTCAGGTTATAATCAGATCAAGATGGCTCCTGAAGATATGGAAAAGACTACCTTTGTTACTCAGTGGGGCACCTTCTGCTACAAGGTCATGCCGTTCGGACTGAAAAATGCTGGGGCAACCTACCAACGTGCCATGGTTGCTTTATTTCATGACATGATCCATCATAAGATTGAAGTGTATGTCGACGATATGATTGCAAGGTCCAAAACTGAGGAGGAACACCTTGACCATCTACAGAAGTTGTTTGACCGCCTGAAATTGTACAAGCTGAGGTTGAACCCGAACAAGTGCACCTTCGGGGTAAGGTCTGGAAAATTGCTGGGCTTCGTCGTAAGTGACAAGGGTATTCAAGTGGACCCTACCAAGGTTAAATCCATTCAAGAGATGCCAGTTCCCAAGACAGAGAAAGAAGTCAGAGGCTTTCTCAGACGTTTGAATTACATTGCCCGATTCATCTCGCATCTAACTGCCACCTGTGAACCAATCTTCAAGCTAATGAAGAAAGATCAGGTAGTACGTTGGAATGATGAATGTCAGGCCGCTTTTGACAGAATCAAAGAGTATCTCCAAGAACCACCCATCCTTATGCCACCGGTTGAAGGGAGACCTCTGATACTATACCTGACAGTACTTGACAGCTCAATGGGGTGTGTGCTGGGGCAGCATGACGAGTCTGGCCGAAAAGAGCACGCCATTTATTACCTTAGCAAAAAGTTTACCGACTGTGAGACCCGATACTCACTGCTCGAGAAAACTTGCTGCGCTTTGGTATGGGCTGTTCGCCGGATGAGACAGTATATGCTGACTCATACTACCTTGTTGATCTCAAAGATGGATCCGATAAAGTACATATTTGAAAAGCCTGCTCTGTCTCGGAGAATAGCAAGATGGCAAATGATCTTGACAGAATACGACATCCAGTACACAACTCAGAAAGCTATCAAAGGAAGTGTATTGGCAGACCACTTGGCACACCAGGCAGTGGACGACTATCAGTCAATGAACTTCGAGTTTCCAGACGAGAGCATCATGATTGTGACTGATTGTGAAATACCTGGACCGGATGAAGGACCTGAGGAAGGATCCCGATGGTCTATGCACTTTGATGGAGCCTCCAACGCTTTGGGTAACGGTATCGGCGCTGTGATCATATCCCCTCAAGGCACTCATACTCCACTCACTGCCCGGCTATGTTTCAACTGCACCAACAACATGGCAGAGTATGAGGTATGCATCATGGGTCTTCAAGCTGCGATCGACTTAAGGATCAAGTTTCTGAGTGTCTTCGGAGATTCTGCTCTCGTGATCAATCAGATCAAAGGCGAGTGGGATATGAAACACCCAAATCTTATTCCTTACAAAGAATGTTTGTTGACATTGATCCCCCATTTCACAGAGATAACTTTTGAACATTTCCCAAGAGAGGAGAATCAGTTGGCGGACGCGTTAGCTACGATGTCTTCCATGTTCAAAGTCAAATGGGACAATGAGGCTCCCCGGGTCATTATCTGGAAACTGGATGAACCGGCATACTGTTGTGATCTTGAGGCTGAGGTAGTGACTGAAAAACCCTGGTACCATGAGGTGAAGAGATACTTGGAAGCTCAGGAATACCCTGAAGGTGCATCTGTCAACGACAAGAAGTTTCTGAGAAGGTTCGCAGCAAAGTTCTTCCTCAGCAACGGCATTCTATACAAGCGAAACCATGATTCGACTTTACTGCGCTATGTGGATAAGACTGAAGCAGAAAGGATCATGGCGGAGCTACATGAAGGTACCTTCGGAACGCATTCCAGCAGACACACCATGGCAAAGAAAATCCTTCGGGCAGGATACTTCTGGTCCACCATGGAAGCTGATTGCTACCAACATTCTCGGACATGCCATAAATGTCAGATATATGCAGATAAGGTGCACGTTCCTCCGGTTCCCCTGAATGTCTTGACAACACCTTGGCCGTTAGCAATGTGGGGCATAGATATGATCGGCGAGATTAAACCTACGGCATCCAACGGGCATCGCTTCATCCTGGTAGCGATCGATTACTTTACAAAGTGGGTTGAAGCAGCTTCCTATGCCACTGTAACCAAGAATGTCGTGGCACGGTTCATTCGGCACAACCTGATCTGTCGATACGGAGTCCCTGAAAGAATCATTACAGACAACGGTACCAATCTCAATAACAAGATGATCACTGAGCTCTGCGAGCAATTTAAGATACAGCACCACAACTCTTCTCCTTACCGGCCGAAGATGAATGGGGCTGTAAAAGCAGCTAATAAGAATATCAAGAAGATTGTGCAGAAGATGACAGTGACCTATAAAGATTGGCACGAGATGTTACCGTTCGCTCTTCATGGGTACCGTACCTCAGCAAGGACGTCAACCAGGACAACTCCTTTTTCCTTGGTCTACGGCATGGAGGCAGTCTTACCGATATAAGTGCAGATACCCTCTCTCCAGATAATGAAGGATGCAGATCTGAGTGAAGATGATTGGTACTAGACACAACTTGATCAATTAAATCTAATTGGCGAAAAGAGACTCGCTGCTATATGTCATGGTCAGACGTACCAATAAACGGATGATCAGGGCATTTAACAAGAAAGTCAGACCACAAGAGTATCAAGTCGGGGAACTGGTAATCAAACACATCATCCTTCCTCAGAGTGATCCCAGGGGAAAATGGACCCTACGTACGAAGGGCCATTTGTGGTTAAACATGTGTTCTCAGGAGGAGCCATGATCCTAACCACCATGGATGGTGACGACCTTCCTCACCCCGCCAATGCAGACATAGTAAAAAGATACTACGCATGATAAAAGACCCGCTAGGTTGACATACCTAGGCAAAAATTAGGGCTTCCCGGCGAACCAAAAGGGTTCGGGCAAAATGAGGGATGAAATAATAAAAAAATCTGTACACCCGGCAAGTCGAAAACCTGAAAAGGCGGCTTGGGCAAAAATGGGTATCCCGGTGGACCGAAAACCCGAAAGGGCGGTCCAGGCAAAAGTTAGGGATAAAGCGTAATACTATGTCTCATTGGATCACCTTGCATCCAGAATCCGGTATCAACATCAAGTTCAAACGGCATCGATCAATCAGCTTCATCATCAACTGAGCAGCAAAGTGATGAGACGCTCGAAGATATAAAGGCGATAGCAGAGTTGGAACCTAGTGGGATTATTCTTCACACAGCTGTTTTGTTTTCCCTTTTTCACAAAATTGTATAAACTCTTTTATTCGTCGGCGTTCTCTTACTAGGACGTCAGCCTCTTGTACATAAAACGCCTATTTACAGGCAAATTCAAAGATCAATATAAATTCACTTTTCAGACAAAATTGCCAATCGTTTTTCCTTTTTCTGTTTTGTTTTTGCGAAGAATGTCCAAGGTTCAATTTGTGATATATGCATTTGACACTAATTGCTAACTCATAAATATTTGCATACGAAACAAAGGATCAATTACAGGTAACATTAGAAACAGGGGCAATAATGAGTTGTCTAAGCGATCTAATTGCTCTGTCCACCAAGGTACCAAGGTAAGCTCAGCTGAAGAACATAACCAATATATCTTAATTCCCCAGAGAGTGAGCCAACAAGTCAATACACTCTCCCCAAGCAAAGCTATACTATCAGCCTTAAGGAAGTTGGGTATCCCCAGCAGAGCTCAACATTCCTCAGCGGAGTATACAAACATTCCTAACAAGCATCCCCGACAGTCTTGATCAAAGATTGTTCCCCGACGGTATACAGACATTCAGTGGAGCCACTTCCCCAGTATATCTCAAAAATCTCCCCAGGAGAGTCCAGTCCAAAAATTTCCCCAAGAGAGTCCAGTCTGAAGATTTCCCCAGGAAAGCTGAATCATCTCCCCAGCAAGAAGCTTATCCCTAGTAGATTCTAGAAGCTTATCCCCCGCAGAGCACGAACGCTCTCCCGGATTTATTCAGAAGGTTATTTCCCCACTAGGATATAACTGGGTTATCCTCAGCCAAACCACGGAAAAATCGTCCTCGGCGAAGTCTTCTTATCCCCAGCGGAGTCTATTAAAACTTCCAATATAACAACGATATCCCCAACGAAGTCATCATCAAACATCTCAACAGAGTACCTCTCTTCCCACAGAGTATTGTTCCCCAGCAAGATCGCTAGAATAATTTCCCCCCACAGAGTAATCTCCAAGTTTATTCCCCAACAGAGTCATCATCTCCTACCGATATTCTTGCAACTATCATCCCCAGCGGAAACGACGAAACTCCTCTCTTCAACATCAAGCCCAGGATTTAATTTCCCGGCACCCGTCAAGGATTCATTTTCCTAGACAAAAAAACATACATCCATAAACATCGCATTTCCATACATTATAGCATGCATATACGCATCATGAACATATAATCTCATCACGCATGTCATACATTATGACATCGCATAGAACTAATGTTTTGTCTTTTCAGGATAAAAGTTAATACAAAGATGATTGCTATCAATAGTCGTGATTCCAGATCCGATTCCTGTATCTCGCCAGGGTGTATCTGTTGACGACTAACATTATCAGACCCGATTCCTGTATCTTGCCAGGGTGCGTCTGAAGAGTTTGAGGATCCGATTCCTGTATCTTGCCAGGGTGTATCTGTTGACGACTAGCATTACCAGACCCGATTCATGTATCTTGCCAGGGTGCGTCTGAAGAGTTTGAGGATCCGATTCCTGTATCTTTCCAGGGTGTATCCGTTGACGACTAACAGTACCAGACCCGATTCCTCTATCTTGCCAGGGTGCGTCTAAAGAGTTTGAGGATCCGATTCCTATATCTTGCCAGGGTGTATCCGTTGACGACTAACAGTACCAGACCCGATTCCTGTATCTTGCCAGGGTGCGTCTGAAGAGTTTGAGGATCTGATTCCTGTATCTTGCCAGGGTGTATCCATTGACGACTAACATTACCAGACCCGATTCCTGTATCTTGCCAGGGTGCGTCTGAAGAGTTTGAGGATCCGATTCCTGTATCTTGCCAGGGTGTATCTGTTGACGACTAACATTACCAGACCCGATTCCTGTATCTTGCCAGGGTGCGTCTGAAGAGTTCGAAGATCTGATTCCTGTATCTTGCCAGGGTGTATCTGTTGACGACTATATTCTCCGGACTCGATTCCTGTATCTCGCCAGGGCACGTCTGAAGAGTTTAAAGACCCGATTCATGTATCTTGCCAGGGTGCGTCTGAAGAGTTTGAGGATCTGATTCCTGTATCTTGCCAGGGGTGTATCTGTTGACGACTAACATTACCAGACTCGATTCCTGTATCTCGCCAGGGCACGTCTGAAGAGTTCGAAGATCCGATTCCTGTATCTTGCCAGGGTGTATCTGTTGACGACTATATTCTCCGGACTCGATTCCTGTATCTTGCCAGGGCACGTCCGAAGAGTTTTAAAGATTCGATTCCTGTAACTAGCCAGGGCACATCTACATAAAGGGTTTGAAGATCAACTCCTGTAACAGGCCAGGTAATTATTTTTCTTTCTCAGGTACGCAAGTTCTCGCTAAGGAATCTCTTACGCGATCGGCAACCTCCCGATGGCATCTATAAGCCCATCTCTCCACATACCAACAGTCTCCAAATGGCATCTATAAGCCCATTCCCGACAAAGTTCAGTCACACTGCCAGATGGCATCTATAAGCCCATCTTCCTATCCATCAATCTCCAAATGGAATCTGTAAGCCCATTCCCACCATCATACTGCTGACACTCTACTATGTGAGTGCAAATTTCTGGGCACTCTAGTGTTCAATCATCTTCCACCTTCGGATTACGAAAGGCACGCCAGCCAATCTACATCCTCAGGTCTAAGAAGATTGAACAGGGGCAACTGTTGTACCCCAAAATTTTCCCTCCCATATTCTTCAAGATTTGCAAGATCAAGGTTCAAAATCTCCCAAGGGTTGCACAGTCCAATTGCCTCCTAACAGTCAAAAATTAGGGTTTTGGTGCTGGCAAAGAAATGGAAGTTTCCAAGGGTCCAAACAAGTCCCCACATGCCTACATACATTGTCAAGCATCCATATGCCAAGTTTCAAGACTCACAGCATCAAATTGCACAGTCAAAAACCCTAATTGCTTCACAGTCAACTACAGAGGCAAAATGGTCATTTGACAGTCAAAAGTCAAAATTTTTGGTCAACATCTTATTTTGAAGCCACAAACATCATTTGATCAATTCTTGATCATGATTCTCAAAGCATGGCTCAAAAAGTCTCAAGATGCAAAAGTTTCTATGTTTGGACAATTGAAAAAGTCAACTGCAAATTGACCAGGGCATAACTTCTTCATGGTTTATCAGAAAAATCCCATCCAAAGCTCATTTTTAAGAGAATGACATTTCCTACAACTCATCTTCACACTTCAAGTCCAAGAAATGCTCTCACAAAAAGTTATCAGTCCCAACATTATAGGTCATTTTCAAAAGTCAACAAAAAGGCACTTTAAGTCAAAGACCATAACTTGAGATTGGTAAATCAAAATGACATGGGACCAAATGCATTGGTTAGAGGACCTCAAGACCTTTCCAAAATGTCCAAGAACATGATCAAAGCTTCAAAATTGAGCAAGATATGCCTTGTAGAAGTTGGGAAATTTTTGGGAATTTTGAAAAGTCAACTTTGCACAAAAGGGCTCAAAAATGCTAATGGGCCTCAATTTCTTCCATGAATCATTACCCAAAGGCCATGCACGACCCATTAAACTAAAAGGGAGTTATTTTCTTATTTTTAATTAATTAATTGAATTTTTAATCTTATTAATTCATTCAATTAAAATTAATTATGAGAAAAATACTAAATTATGTTTTGTAAATCTTTTTATGCAGCAAATATGTCCATTATGAGCTCAATATTTCGTGTGCCTTCTCAAGAGACAAAATCTTCCACAATTGGCAAGTTTCCATGGCAAAAAGATTTGAAAAAAGATGTAAAAAAATCAAATATTTGAATCATGAATGCATAGACTTTGGGCCTGGTTTTCTTGACCTAATTCCATCTACATACATATGCAAAGCTAACCTAATGCATAGAGACACAAGAGCTGCGCAGGAGTCAAAGAACCAAATTGCATTTTTTCACAAAAAAGTTGAAAACTGTTTTGACATCTAGAGCATAATTCAAAGCTCCAAACGCATTCCAACACATTGCCACGGGATCCAGGAAGCTTTTGCAATCGAAACCACATCTCCAGACCTCCAGAAGTGGTAGAACGACATCATACTTTTCATCAAAATTTTCATAATCGTGTTTCACTTTTCATGCATGATTCATGTTTTTTAATGGTTGATTTATGTTAACATGAATATTCTGAAGCTATTGGTGCCCTTGAATTGAACTAACCATGCCTGTATAAGAATTCACCATGAACGTTTTTTAGGGTTTCAGAGTTCTAGATTTGGGGCTTTACACATATGGTAAAATCAGGCCTTGAAACCTATACCATTGAGTTCAGGACATCCAAACGAAGCAAGTCCACACCTCGCGCTCTTTTTACATTTGCTTATGTGCTAATCGTTATTTTTCCTGGCCTTGTTTAGTGGGGGTTTAAAACCCCCGCTATTTGTTCATGATACAGGCAAAAAGATGAAGACGAAGCTGGCGTGTCCATACGTGACTGGGAGATTCAAATCTTGGCGCGTGATTTTTGCTTTCTACCAATAATGCTTGCCTTTCTCTTATATTAATCATGTTCCATAATACTAACAGATACACGCACTAGCTTGGTTGGTAAAGGAGGTGGCTTGCAGGTATTGGGACCTGGGTTCGATTCCCAGGTCCCCCCACTTCTTCCATAATTTTTTTCTTCAATATGTTTTTATGCAGCATGCCATCAACGTCCTACCATACAACTCCACATCTATGCTTGCCACCTATGCATAAGGATCCATCTGAAGGCTATGAATGGAGGTCCACCATGCACGCTGGTCAACCATTCCATACGCAATTCCAGAAAGTCCAAAGGGCCTTGCATTCTTGGGCCAAATTTCTCAAATAACACCTCCAAATTGGGTCTGAATACCCCCATTGTTTGTATTTCTTTTTCTAATTTCCTTTTCTTTCCTTCTTTTTATTTTAATTGTTTTTTTTTTTTGTTTTTGTTTTATTCAATCCATAAAAATAATTTTCATAATAAAATAAAAATACATAAAAAAAATCAAAAAACATGTTTATTGTTATTATTATCTAATTCATTATTTATTTTTGTAAACAAATTTTAATAATCAATTTAGTTTAATTTAGGGTTTTCAATTTTAATCTTTTCTTAAATAACTAAAATATGTAGAAATTAGGTTTTTTTAGCATTTTTATTCCTTTTTCTTAATAAACAAATTTTTCTTATTATCATTATTATTAATTTATTTATTTTGTAAATAAACATGTAATTAATTAATTAGGGTAAATTAGGTTAAAACTTTAATCTCTTTCTTTAATAAATAAAAATATTTAGAATTAGGGTTTCTTTTAATATTAATTTTCTTTATTTCATTAAATACAAAAAACATAAAAAAACAGTTTCTTTTCTTTAAATTAAATAATTAATTACCTTTAATTTCAATTTAATTTCTTTAAAGGGTCCAGTGCCCTCGAACATTCGATTCTAATTTCCTTTCGCACATTTATTCTTATGTTTCTTTTTTTAATATTATGTAATTGCCCAAGCCTTGTAATAGTAATTAGGAATTTATTTATTTCCCGCATTTTATTAAAAAAACGGGTCTTTGTTAATTTGGCGATGTATAGACCCGCGCCTTGTAATAGCGTAGGACTTTATTTTCCTCACTTTAATTTCCGCACTTTTAAATTCTAAACTTCGCATGAAAGAATGAATGGCCTAAATTAAAAACAATGCGTAGCTCACCAAATGCATGACAAGATAAAACATAACTGAAAACAATACACAAATTCACACACCACTCTTAGGGTACGCCTCACTGTTGCCTTGCCCCTCGAAACGTGGTCGTCGAGTATAGGACGTTTTAGTAAGTCCTTATGTCCATGACCCATGGCATAAGGGTAGCTTCTAAGGTGTCCTACTGTTGCTCTGGTGACCACACTGTCCCTAACAAACGAATTGACCCGAACACCTCCAACAGTGGTGCTACCTATCTCTCAATGGTGGGATGGCACTACCTTAAGGACTCTTACACAGCCTAATTCCTTAGGGTAGGTAGATGACTCGTAGATACTTGCTCTATTTAAAAACAAATCAAAAAAACTCTTTTCACACCGACACTTTCAAAAAGCTTTCAAAATAATTTTTCAAACACTCTTGAGGACTGATACAAGAGACGATCTGAAACTTTAAACGGAACTTTTTCAAACCCGCTCACACTTTGAAAAGCAAACACTTTTGAAAACACAAATGAGCAAGTATCTAAGAGCCCATGGATAACCATGGATAGAAAGGGTGCTAACACCTTCCCTTTCTATAAATCTACCTCCCGAACCGAGAAACATTCTCAATAAGGAATTTTGCTGTGCTTTTGTCCTATCCATGTTGGAGAAAATAAAAGACGGTGGCGACTCTTGCTTCCGCGACATTTCGCGAACCAGCGTTAAACAGTCAGTTCCAGATCTACCGATCACAGTTTGCATCAAGAAGGCTTTAGCAGTTGTTAAAGCAGATTGTAATATTCAGTTGAATATAGTGGATTAAGACCTCGTTGGAGAGAGGCGAAATCACCTTGACGGGTGGACTGGAGTAGTTTGAGATCAAACGAACCAAGATAAAAATATCGTGTTCATTGCATTGATTTTCAGTTTTACAATTCAACCCCCCCTTCTTGTGTTTTTCACTTCTTCAATTGGCATCAGAGCGCCTGGTTCTGAGCTAAAACACTTAACCGTGTCAGTACAAGATCCAGCGTCAGAAAAACACAATGGCAGGAACTTATTCTCACACCAGCAATGACAACCATGATGACAGAGACAGATTCAGCGGCAAACCTCCAGTCTTTGATGGAGAAAATTTTGATTACTGAAAAGACAGAATTGAAAGCTTCTTTCTGGCACATGATGCTGATCTGTGGGACATGGTGACAGATGGATACACGCACCCTGTGAATGCAAGCGGTCAGAAGTTTGATAGGAAAACAATGTCTGACCAACAAAAGCGTGACTTCAAGAATCACCACAAGGCCAGAACCATCCTTCTCAGCGCCATCTCGTATGCTGAATATGAAAAGATCTCCAACAGAGACACAACAAAGAACATGTTTGACTCACTCAGAATGACGCATGAGGGCAACGTTCAGGTCAAAGAAACTAAAGCTCTGGCGCTCATTCAGAAGTATGAGGCATTCAAAATGGAAGAAAGTGAATCCATTGAAACAATGTTCTCAAGATTCCAGATTCTGGTAGCTGGTCTCAAGGTTCTGGACAAAGGTTACTCTACTGCTGATCACGTCAAGAAAATCATCAGAAGCTTACCAAAGCAGTGGAGGCCAATGGTCACAGCTCTGAAGCTAGCAAAAGATCTCAATAAAATTTCTCTGGAGGAACTTATTAGCTCCCTCAGAAGTCATGAGATAGAGCTAGAAGCTGATGAACCCCAGAAGCAAGGTAAGCCTTTAGCATTAAAATCTAACAAAAAATCTGAGTCCAAAGTTTTGCAGGCAGTTGAAGAAACATCTGATGGATCCTCATCAGAAGAAGACAAACTCTCCCTCCTCTCCAGAAGAGTGAATCAACTGTGGAAGCAGAGGCAAAGGAAGTTCAGGAATCCCAGAAGATCTGATCATAACGAGTCTTCTTCCAGATACAGAAGGACAGATTCTTCCTCTGGATACAGAAGATCTGAAGGCTCCTCAGGAAGCAGAAAGCCAAACACTAAGGACATCATCTGCTATGAGTGCAATGAGCAAGGACACTACAAGAGTGACTGCCCAAAGCTTCAGAGGGAAAAGCCCAAAAAGAAGTTTGGAAGAGAAAAGAAGAAAAGTCTCATGGCTACATGGGATGACTCTGACTCATCTGAAGCTGACTCAGAATCAGATGATGAGAGAGCAAACATAGCCCTCATGGCCAACATTTAAGAAGATAGTGAAGCTTCTGAATCAGACTCAGAATCAGATACTGAAGAGGTATTTCCTGACTTTGCAGTTAATTTTACCAAGGCTGAACTTGTTGAAAGCCTTAATGAAATTCTGGAAAGGTATCAGCAGATTAGAGTTAAATTCAGAAACCTGAAAAGGAATCTTGAATCTGACTCTAATAAGGCTGAGAGTCTTAAATTGGAAAATTCTGAGCTGAGAAATAAAATTTCAAAATTAGAAAACACTTTACAAAACTCTCAGAAGGAACCAATTTCTGAAACTCCCAGCAGTGCTGATGAGATCATCAAGGAGTATGATCACAGTTTCCAGAAGTTCCTTGCTAAAAGCATAAATAGAAGCAAAATGGCTTCAATGATCTATGGAGTTAGCAGAAACGGCAGGAAGGGAATAGGATACCAAGGTAAGGTTCCTACACCAAAGAATGTCATGGACTTAACCATTAAACACACTCCTCTGAATTCACATTTTGTGTATGGTCACACACATGATATTAAATACACTAGCAGTAAGTATTCTGTGAAACCAAAATTCAATCAGAGTTTTGGTAAATCTAACAAATCAGGACCCAAGAAAATCTGGGTACCTAAGGATAAAATAATACATGTTGCAGATATCTTTAGCAGCAAATCATAAACACCAGTCATGGTACCTGGACTCTGGCTGCTCGCGACACATGACGGGAAGAAGGCATATGTTCCAAAGCCTGGAACTTAAGCCTGGAGGCCACGTTGGCTTTGGAGGCAATCAGAGGGGAAAGATAATTGGCTCTGGAACTGTAGGTAATGGAAATCTTCCCTCTATTAATAATGTTCTGCTAGTAGATGGATTAATGCATAATCTGTTATCCATAAGTCAATTAAGTGATAACGGTTATGATATAATCTTTAATCAAAAATCATGTAAAGCTGTTAGTCAGAAAGATGGGACTATCCTGTTTAATGTAAAGAGGAAAAACAACATCTATAAAATCAAATTTTCTGAACTGAAAAGTCAGAATGTAAAGTGTCTTCTTTCTGTTAACAACGAGCAGTGGATCAGGCACAGAAGATTGGGGCATGTTAGTATGAGAAGAATATCTCAGATTAACAAACTCAATCTGGTCAGAGGACTTCCTAATTTGAATTTCAATTCAGATGCTCTGTGTGAAGCATGTCAGAAAGGCAAGTTTGCAAAGCCTTCTTTTAAATCTAAAAATGTTGTTTCTACCTCTAAGCCATTAGAACTTCTGCACATTGACCTATTTGGACCAGTTAAAACTGCTTCAGTCAGTGGCAAGAAGTATGGGTTAGTAATTGTAGATGACTATAGCAGATGGACATGGGTAAAGTTCTTAAGACACAAGGACGAGTCACACTCTGTGTTTGTTACCTTCTGTAACCAAGTTCAGAATGAAAAGGATCTTAGAATCGTTAAAGTCAGAAGTGATCATGGTGGAGAGTTTGAAAATAAAGATTTTGAGTCATTCTTTAATGACAGAGGCATTTTGCATGATTTCTCTTGTCCTAGAACTCCCCAACAAAATGGAGTTGTAGAACGAAAGAACAGAACATTGCAAGAAATGGCCAGAACCATGATCAATGAGACAAATGTTGCTAAGATCTTCTGGGCAGAAGCAATAAACACAGCGTGCTACATTCAGAATAGAATCTCAATAAAACCTATTCTGGAAAAGACTCCATATGAATTGTGGAAGAACAGAAAGCCCAACATTTCATATTTTCATCCATTTGGATGTACGTGTTTTATGTTAAATTCAAAGAATTATTTGAACAAGTTTGACTCTAAAGCACAGAAGTGTATTATGTTAGGATACTCTGAACGCTCAAGAGGGTACAGAGTATACAATACAGAAACACAGATTGTGGAAGAATCAACCAGTGTTCGTTTTGATGATAAGCTTGACTCTAAAGAGTCAAAGCAGAATGAAGTTTTTGCAGGTATGGAAATTGAATTTATAGGTTCTGAAGACAAGTCATCATAAGCTCTCAACACAGACACTCCTTCAACGTCTGAAAGGAGCACTGCTAGCAATCCTACAACAGCTGCAGATCAACCTCAGAAAAGATTACCCAGAAGCAGCTTGGATCATCCAGAAGAAACTATCTTAGGAAGAAAGGAAGATCCAATCAGAACAAGAGCAAGCTTCAGAAACTCTGAAGAAACCCTCATGGGACTTGTGTCTCTGATTGAACCTTCTTCTATTGATGAAGCACTTATGGACAACGACTGGATTCTGGAAATGCAAGAAGAGCTGAATCAATTCACCAGAAATGACGTATGGGATCTTGTTCCCAGACCAAAAGGATTCAACGTCATAGGAACAAGATGGGTGTTCAGAAACAAGCTAAATGAACAAGGTGAAGTCATCAGAAATAAAGCACGACTGGTAGCACAAGGTTATAGTCAGCAAGAGGGGATAGACTATACAGAAACCTTTGCCCCAGTCGCCAGGTTAGAATCTATCAGACTTTTAATTTCATTTGCTGTTAATAGAGGCATCACTCTGTATCAGATGGATGTCAAGAGTGCATTCTTAAATGGTTATATAGAAGAAGAGGTTTATGTGCACCAACCCCCTGGTTTTGAAAATACAAAACATCCAGAACATGTTTTCAAAGTAAAGAAGTCACTATATGGTCTGAAACAAGCTCCCAGAGCTTGGTATGAAAGACTAAGTAACTTTCTGTTAGAAAATGAATTCACCAGAGGGAAGGTGGACTCTACCTTATTCTGTAAGTCAGTTAAGAATGACATCTTAGTCTGCCAAATTTATGTTGATGATATTATTTTTGGATCTACTAATCCTTCTCTTGGATGAAAATTTGCTAAGTGTATGCAGGCAGAATTTGAGATGAGCCTCATGGGGGAACTGAAATTCTTTCTAGGAATTCAGATAAATCAAACTCCAGAGGGAACTTACATTCATCAGAGCAAATATATCAGAGATCTTCTGAAGAAATTTGACCTCTCAGAATGTAAGCCATCAAATATTCCAATGCATCCCACGTGCATTCTGGAAAGAGAAGAGGTAAGCAAAAAGGTAGAACAAAAGGTCTACAGAGGTATGATTGGTTCTCTCCTTTATCTGACAGCTTCAAGACCTGATATCTTATTCAGCGTATGTATTTGTGCTAGATTCTAATCAGATCCTAGAGAATCTCACTTAACAGCTGTTAAGCAAATTTTCAAGTATCTGAAAGGTACTACTAATCTGGGTTTATTTTATAGAAAATCTAGTGATTACAGCTTAGTAGGCTACTGCGATGCTGACTTTGCTGGAGACAGAGTAGAGCGTAAAAGTACTTCTGGAAGCTTCCAGTTTCTGGGAGACAATCTGATCTCTTGGTCCAGCAAAAGGCAATCCACAATTGCACTATCAACAGCAGAAGCTGAGTACATAGCAGCAGCAGTATGTAGCACACAAATGCTCTGGATGAAAAGTCAGCTTGAAGACTTCCAGCTTTTTGAGAGTAACATCCCTATACTCTGTGACAATACTTCTGCTATTTTCTTAAGTAAGAATCCTATTTTACATTCTAGAGCTAAGCATATAGAAATAAAATATCATTTCATTAGGGACTATATTCAGAAAGGAATTTTGAACTTAAAATTTATTGATACAGACCATCAATAGGCTGATATCTTCACTAAACCCCTTTCTGAAGATAGGTTCAATTTCATTCTGAAACATCTCAGCATGAAAATCTGCCCAGAGTGAAAATGTTTTAATTCCATATATTATCCTTCAGAATGTATTTGTTTTACTGTGAACTTCTATCAATCTCTCTTCAGAAAGAAAGAACATGCAGATTGTATCAGATGCTAGTCTTAAAGATCTGAGTGTTTCAGCTCAAGGATAGACGTGCTGATCACTAAATCAAACAAGTGTCATCCAATCATCAGCAAATCTCTGAAGCAGAACGCGTGCAAGCTTCTGAGAAGGCAAAACGCTGATTGGGTGCATTGAGACACATGTCTGGTAACCGTTTCAAGTATCTTTCTCAAATCCCCCAAAATCAGCAAGCATAAAATGAAAGTAATCATGTTTTAAAAACGTAATCATGATTTTATTTCTCTTTCTTGAAACCGTTTACACTTTCAAAATATTCTGAAATCTATTTAAGCACGTTAACTTCTCACATTAATCTTTTACAGCTTCTCATTATCTCTCAAATATTTTCTGCATTTTCTGTGTTCATCTCTTTCAAACTTAAACCCATTTTCTCAGTTTTTCTCAGAAAAACCCTAAGTGTGAACATGGAAACCTCCAGCAGTGCTTCTGCAGGTTCTCAGAAGAAAGCTTCCTCTGAACAGTACCAAGTTCCATTCAGAACACTCCTTACGCTAGTGAAGAATCTAGAAGTGTTGTCTGAACTGATTATTGATTTTGGCAGTCTGAAAGAGAATGGTTTTGACTTGACAGAAGAAGTTAGGGCACAGAAATGGGAGAGATATTTTGACAGGTTGGTTGGACCAACATTCCCAATGTTAGTCAAGGAGTTCTGGATTCATGCGTCCGCTTCAACGCATCAAGTCACCTCCTACATAATGGGAAAGAAGATTGTGATCACTGAGGATCGCATAGCAAAACTGATTGGTTACAGTGGCGGTGGCGTCCGCTGTATTGATATGGCTGAAAGATGCTCTGACGTTGGTGTCATAGCACAACATATTTTCACCCATGGGGTGCCCAGCAGCAAAATCAGAGACCTAAAGGATCACCACAGAGTTTGGGAGAAGATCATTCTGGGGTGTTTTAATCATAGGAAGCCAACAAGTTCCCCTGATTACATAAATATAGATCAGCAGTTTCTGATCTATTTTATCAATCAGAAGGTAAAAATCAACTTGGCCCATCTTCTGTTTAATCACCTCAGAACAAGCGTGAAGGAAACCAGGGAAGAAGAAAGAACAAAGAGGGATTGGATACCCTTTGGAAGGTTAATATCAGATATTCTGACTGAGAATAGGCTGATAGAGCACCTGATAGAAGCTCAAGAGTTAAGCACCATTGAACCAACTGTTGGAAAGCCTCTGAACGCGAAGAATCTAAAGAAAATGAAATTAATAGAGAATATCAGAAAGGAACCCATTGTTACTCCTATTACTGACATCACCAGCAGAAGAGTCCCACTGAGTGACTTTCCATTATTTTCTGAGATAGAATCTAAACCAGTGGTGGTTCTCAGATACTTGGACGCGTGCAAGGCTGATGGTACAGATCCCAAGCTGAATATCAAAGATCTGCACCAAGCTCAACCAGAAGTCTCACTGAAGAAGACGAAGAAAAGGAAGGCCCCTTCAGAAGGAACATCCCAGCAGACTCCCAAGAAAAGAGGTAATTTATCTGCTGCCTCTGTTTTAAATTCTTCTGCTATTCCAACATCTATCCCAACTCAGAACTTCCCAAACCAAACACAGAAGACCCCGCACCAAACATCCCAAACCAACAACTTCAGCAACATCAGAACTTGACAAAGTTCTGTCTGACATTGATCAACGTGTTTCTGATCACCTCTCCAATAATCCAAACACTGAACCAGATATTGCCAAATATCCTCAACCAGAACAACCTCTCTCACCTATCCCAGAAGAACCACAAATTCCCGAACAACTAGAAATTCCTCCTCCTTCTCCACAACCAGCAATTCCTTCTCCCTCTCCTCAACCAGAAATGCATCCACCATCACCTCAACCATCACCTCTTCAACCTGAGTTTCATCATTCTGAAACTCCATCTCCTCCATCTCCTGAACCTCATTCTCCTCAATCCTCTGAGCCACAACCTCTGGCAATACAGCTGCCATGTGGAACAACCGTAACCATGGCCCAGCTGCCATCCTCGCCAGAATCTACCCCTCCAAATACTCCAAAAATCCCACGCAGTCCAATCATTATTTCTGACTCTCCCACTCCATCTCCCAAACAAACATCTCCCAAACAAACCACAGAAGACCCCAGCAGGACCTTCATAGATTTAACAATCCTTGACCGTCTTGCTGATCTTAAAAATAAAATAGCCATTCCAAAACCAAAATAGCCAGATGTTGGCTCTGGCATTGTGAATTTTGAAACAGGTTTGCAGCAGTGGATTGCTTCTCTGAAGCAAGTCTGTCCTGGAATGATTGATCCTGCTGCCTCAGACCAGCTCTGGACACGATTCAGAATTTGGGTACATGCTGAAGCTCTAAAATTGCAAGACATCAATTATGAGCAAGCACAGCAGAATTTCAGCAAGCTTCTGAACGAAGTTGGAAGTCAGCTGCTGAAAGAAGACGTGCTCCTTCTGGATAGTGAGCCATGGTCTGAGAAGCATCCAGCTTCAAAAGTGCAGCCAGAAGAAGACCAGACAATTCAAGCTGAATCCAGTCAAGCTGAAGATGTTGCAGAAAGCTCTCAGAAGCTCCCTGCTTCTGATGTTTCTCAAGTTGCCTTGGACAGGCAGACTCTGGAAGAGCTGAAGCTGAATGATATTCGTCTACAGCAAAGGATGGATGAAAATGATCAGAAGATGAAGGAAAGGATGGATGTGCAGGATAGCAAGATAGATATAGTTGTCAGCATGGTGCACAAGCAGACTGAAACTGCTGATCAGATTAAAGCAATGCTGGAGACTCTGTTCACACGCTTTCCTCCCCAACCTTAGATTTTCATTCATGCTATTTTCATGTTTTCTTTGCATATCTTCTGTACTGTTTTGTCTGGCTCTGAATATGTTAATATAACAAGTTTTTCTGCTCTTATCGTTTTAGCACATCACTTACACTTTTTGATTGCTGACAAAAAGGGGGAGAACAAGAATGATATTTTTCAATAACGGATTATTGAGACAAAAAGTCTCAAACATTCTAACTCTAATATTTTTGAATGTTTTCTTTTTTGCTTAAGTCTACAGGTACAAGAATGCTCTCTGATTCACTGAAGACCAAAGCTCTGATACTCTGATCCAAAGCAAAACTCTGATAAAGCTCTGATATTTTGATCTGAAGCTCTGCTCTGATATTCTGATCTGAAGCTCTGCTCTGATATTCTGATCTAAAGCTTCTGATAGTCAAAGCTCTGATATTCTGATGTTCGAAGAAAGTCAATAAAGATCTGATCCTGAAGAACTCTTGGAATTAAAAAGGGAAGTTATAAATTCAGGGGGGGTATCTCTGATCCCAACTCTCATATCTCTTTATCCCTTATCTTTGATAACTTCTTACTCTGATACATCTTAGCATTTAGTTATCTCTGATACTTTTTCACGTTACTTTCAATTAAAAATATCTAGTTTTTGTCATCATCAAAAAGGGGGAGATTGTTAGAACAAAGTTTGAATCTACTACCCTAAGTTTAAGTTTTGATGATAACAAAATGAAATGATATATTAATTATGTGATTCATGTAAGAACTATTTGCTACCTAAATACTACCTTTCTGGTTTACAGAAACTCTGATAGGTATCAGCAAGAGTGCATCATAATCAGCATCAGAATATTGGATATCTACACCAGCATCAGAAGATGCTATATCAGAATACCAGAATCAGAAGAACAACTCACGCGAATGCTGAAGCTTGATGAACAGAACTGCGCTCAACACTCTGATAAAGACAACAACAGTTCATCAGCACTTAAGCAGAGTCAGAATGAGCCAAAGCCAGAACACGCTTTAAGTAGCAACGATACTGTGCATTCAAGGCGAATTATTACCAACGGCATCATTCCAGACAAGATCTTCTTAATAAGGAAAGTTTGTTATTGGCATTGAATCAAGATTATTGCTCCAACGTTCAACAATTTCAGTGCTATATAAACAAGACAATGAAGATTGAATTGGCTAATGCTCTACATCAATTTACACGCCTAAAAGCTATTCATCATCTTCTCATTCTCAGTTTGCTAAAAGCTCCAAAAATTCCTTACTCAATATTTTAGCAATCTAGTTTCCATAAGCTTAAGTTGTGTAATATCACAATTGTGATAAACAGTTTTGTAGAAAACATTCACACACCTAGATTTCTCTTCTTTGTAAGAAAGTGATTCCTTGACAAACCGGTTTGTGGTTTGCATCAAGAAGGCTTTAGCAGTTGTTAAAGCAGATTGTAATATTCAGTTGAATATAGTGGATTAAGACCTCGTTGGAGAGAGGCGAAATCACCTTGACGGGTGGACTGGAGTAGTTTGAGATCAAACGAACCAGGATAAAAATATCGTGTTCATTGCATTGATTTTCAGTTTTACAATTCAACCCCCCCTTCTTGTGTTTTTCACTTCTTCAGGATCTTCATCTTTGTTCCTGTTTTGTAGGTTATGGAATCACTCCGCAGAAAAACAATCCAAGTCAACCTTGTGAGAATCCCTCCTCAACTCAAGGAGCTCGCTTCCAAGATTCCAGAAAATTCTCCCTTCACTGAAAGACATGGTAGACTTCTCAACTTGGTCAACTCCAACATTGAAGAAGACTTGGTGAAGGTTCTCTTCCATTTCTTTGACCCCCTACACCACTGCTTCACATTTCCTGATTACCAACTAGTGCCTACTTTGGAGGAATTTTCTCAACTCCTGAGGATTCCTATTCTCCATCAACTACCCTACAACGGTACGGAAAGAGAACCAAAGCCTGAAGATGTTGCTCAAGCCTTACACTTGCAACCATCTGATATCAAAGGTCATTGGGAAACCAAGAGTGGTGTCAAGGGTTTCTTGGCAAATTTTTTGTTTGAGAAAGCACAAGAATACTGGAATTCTCTAGATCTACAAGCTTTTGAGGAGATTGTAGCACTTTTCATCTATGGGTTGGTCTTGTTCCCAAACCCTGATCAACTTATAGATGTGAATGCTGTCAAGATTTTCATATCTCGGAATCCTGTGCCTACATTGCTTGGGGACATACTACACTCATTTTACACATGAACAATGAGGAAAAGAGGTGTTCTCATGTGTTGTACTCCTCTTCTAGCAAGGTGGTTTCTTCCTCACCTTCCCCAGTCAGTCTTGAAGAATGAACAAGGCTTGAGGTGGTCACAACGGTTGATGACTCTTACACATTCTGATGTTCATTGGTGTTCTCGGTCCAGAGAAAATGTCATCATCATTGATTGTTGTGAGAAATTCCCTAATGTCCCACTACTTGGCATTAGGGGAGGCATTACCTACATCCCCTGCTTGGCTCTGAGACAATTTGGGTATGCCCGAAGGGATGGCCTTCATGACATGCTGATTCCAGACTTGGTTTTTGACTTCGACAACGATGCTCAAGGAATTCGACAAAGGTTTATCCGAGCTTGGAGGATGCCCAACAAAGTGGACAGTAAGACACTGGGACACAAGAATTCCATCCCCCTTGAGCCTTACCTCAAGTGGGTATGAACCTGCGCCCAGAGTCTTATGATGCCTTACCCCTACATTCTTCCTATGATCAAAGAGCCTGTTAGGAAAGGAGAGGTTCCATACACCCTCCTACATCCTGACATGCCAACATCATTGGAAGATTTGCAAAAGAGTTGGATACAACTCAAGGAAGAACGAAATACTTTTGAAGCCAACTTCTACGCCAGTGAGAAGAAGGTTTTGGAACTTACTCATCGACTCCATGAAGAGCAGACTCTCAACACCTACATTGCGCCAAATAGGATGCGCAATGTCTTTTACATTAGAGTTTTGTATTTATTTTGCCCATGGGGCACTTATGTACTAACAAATTCTTCTTATTAATTTGATGTGTGTTCTTTTTGTTTTCAACAACTTTGAATTTCTGAATCCTTGAATGCATTACATGAATACATATCATTCATCATATGCATAAACAGGTCTTCACACCAGGTTTCCTTATCTCTCTGCTGTTTATTTCAACAAGATGGATATAGAGTAGACGGTCAAAGATCTACAAGCGCAGAATTCACAGTTCCAACAACTCCTCATGACCTTGGCAAAGGGTCAGGAGGATCTTAAAGCACTGTTAGAGAAGGAAAAGGAAAAAGAGAAAAAGAAAAAGAAAAGAGTTGGTGTGGCTACTCTGGGTAGAATATTTGAGAACCAAGCTAGAAGAGTCCTGGATTTCCCCTCAACATCCGATGAAGGGGTTGGCAAAGGAAAGGGAGCTGCAGTACCCTCTGAGTCTGAGGCTGAAGAAGAAGAAGAAGAAGAGGATGAAGATTACTCTGAGCAGCAGTACCCTCCTGCAGACGATAAGTATAAGAATCTGGAAGAGCATCTGGCAGCCATGGAGGTACAAAGAGTGCCTGGGATGGATTTCGAAGAGCTAGGGTTGGTTGCTGGGATTGTGATTCCCCCTAAATTCAAGGTGCCCACATTTGCTAAATATGATGGGTTGTCTTGTCTGAAGATGCATCTGTGGTCTTACATCAGAAAGATCCAACCTCATTCTTCTGATAAGGATCTGTGGGTCCATTTTTTTCAAGATAGTCTTTCGGGGATGCAATTAGATTGGTTTTACCAACTTGAAAGATCTGATGTGCATAATTGGGAGGACCTGGCTGCTGCCTTCTACAGACAATATCAATATAATGCAGACTTAGTACCTACTCGTACTCAACTACAGAGTATGGGTATGGTCTCTAATGAAGGCTTTAAGGAGTATGCCCAGAAGTTGAGGGACTTGACTGGAAGGGTGCAACCGCCATTGTCTGAGAGAGAGCTTGTGGATATGTTTTTAGGGACCCTGTCAGGTCCATTCTTTAATCACTTTATCGGGAGCTCATCTGCAGGGGTCACCGAGCTAATTCTGACTGGTGAAAGAGTCGAAGCTGGCATTAAGAGCGGTAAAATTCAAAAGGATGCATCTGCTTACGCTGCTATCAAGAAAACTTTTCCAGCCAAGAAAGAGGTTTTAGCTATTTACTCCCAGAGAAATCAAGGAAGAGTGGAGCGCCGGCCAGCGGTGGGGGCTGTAATTATTCAAAAGACTGCAACTGATCATCCTAGAAACGATCAACCCAGGACCAACCAACCAAGAGGGGGAAGGCCTACTAGGCAATTCACCAAAATAAACATGACGCCTGCCCAGGTTCTCCCCCATCTCTTGAAGTTAAACCTTACAACCTTGAGAGAGCCACCACAAAATCCGAATACAACTTCTCCTTTTTACCATGCCAACTCTAAATGCGCTTATCATTCAGACGACATAGGGCACGACACCAACAACTGTTGGGCCCTCAAAAATAAGATCCAAGATTTAATAGATGCCAAGGAGGTGGAGTTTGACGCACCTGAAAAACCTAATGTGATATCCGCTCCAATGCCAAAACATGGTCATAATGTCCATGCTGTTGTAGAAGATCTTTATGTTACTGCTGTTGATGACTTAATGACTCCATTGCCAATGATCAAGATGAATCTGTTGAAAGCCGGGATTTTCCTAGGCTGTGAAAAAGATTGTTACCTATGTTCGACCTTGCAATATGACTGTCCGCTATTGAAGTCAGGCATCTAACGCCTGATGGATAATCAAGAAATCCTCTTCAAGAAAACTCTTGTTACTCCTGTTACTCCTGTTACTCTAATCAACGTTGTTGCTATAATCACCATTTCCGACAATCTTTCCAAGGTCTCCAAAAGACCTGTTAAGATTACACACGATCCAAAGTTTGTACCTCTGAAGATAACAATGCCGGGGCCTATCCCATACAAGTCCAACAAGACAATATCGTGGAATTATGGAGGAGAGATCATCTACCACGGTGGTAAGAAGATCGAATCAGTTGAAGAAAGTTCCGATGAAGAGACTCCTGATGTAGGAAATATTGCATGGACAAGTAAGATCACCCGCAGCGGAAGAATCTTCTCTCCGGAGATTGCTCCTCCAAGGGCAATCTTGGAACCCTCAAATGCTCCTAAGGTTACTCCTGTTCCAGTCAAGATATCTGTGTGAAGTCCAGTTATTGAAGAAATTGTTACTCCCGAAGTTGTACCCTCTGCTGTTACTGCTGATAAAGGTAAGGGGATCCAAGAAGCGCTCGTCAGGACGAGGGCTCATCCTTTGGTAATCCCCGAGACCACTCAAAAGTAGATGGAGGAGATTTTTAAAATAATTAAGAAAAGCGACTATGATATCGTAGAACAACTGGGGCAAACCCCTTCAAAAATCTCCATGCTGGCCCTATTGCTCTGTTCCGAGGCTCATGCCAAAGCCTTGATCAAATTCCTGAAGAAGGCCCACGTGCCTCAAGAAACCTCTGCGGACCAGTTCCAAGAGTGTGTAGCCAGCCTAACCGCCGACAATGGTCTTGGCTTCTTCGATGCCGATCTAACATCTAAGGGGAGAAAGCATAACGACGCGCTGCATGTCTCGGTGGAATGCAGAGGGACTACTCTTGCTCACGTTCTTGTTGATACTGGGTCATCTTTAAATGTCTTGCCTAAGAAAGCATTGGACATATTTGACTGTGAAGGTTTGACCTTAAATCCCAGCAATATCATTGTAAGAGCCTTTGATGGTTCTAAGCGGATGGTCCACGGGGAGGTGGACATCCAAATTAAAGTGGGTACTGAAACTTTCCACTCCACATTTTATGTCATGGATATCCGTCCCTCCTACTCTTGCTTGTTAGGAAGACCCTGGATTCATCATGCTGGGGCCGTTACATCTACTCTGCATCAGAAGCTTAAGTACCCAGTCCAGGGGAAAATTGTGACAGTTCGTGGCAAGGAGGAGTATATGATAAGCCATCTGAACTCATTATGCTATGTTGAATTAGATGGTGAATTCATCGAGACCCCCTTTCATAACTTTGAAGAGGTTTCTCCTGAAGTTGCGGTAGCCAAGACAATGACTTCTGTGCCCATTATTACCAAACCTGTGTCCCGGATGTCATCCCCTAAAGATGCGAAGGCTGTGATCGAGGAAGAGGGAAGCACAATATGGGGTCAGCTACCGGATTTTCCTTTCAAGACAAATAAGTTAAGCTTGGGTTTCACTGCTGCTAGCCAGAAGGCTGTGCGTCGCTCCCGGGCTGGAGGGCCACCATTAAAGATCACTCATCATGGAGTTCATGCTTTGGAGGATGGTGAAGAGGAAAGCAATTTTGAAGATTGGATCTTTCCAACTATTGAAGGAGGGCTGAACAACTGGGAGGCAAAAGACTTCGTTCCCATTACTTTCATAAATCAGTAATTTATCTTTCGAACATTTCTGTTGGTCTGTAATAATTACTAAACAATTCATACACTCTTTTTGCCTTGTGCCTTACCCGGGGTATATAGGTCCATTTGTAAGGGCTTGATTTTTTCATCTTCATATGCCATTTTTAATGAATCATGGATGTTTTCATATATAAAATTTTGTGTTAGTTTTCTTTCTTTTTATTTTACATTTTATTTTGTTTAAAGGTGGCTATCCCTTACACACACCCACACTCACAAATGCAGGTACCCTTCCACTCCGGATTCTATGGGTAACAATTCTGCTATGGCCTTCAGTGACTCTGAAGATCTAGTCAATCATGCCGAGTACGAAGCTGATGAAGACTGTGAAGTGCCTGGAGAGTTGGCTAGACTTCTACAACAGGAAGAAAGGGCTATTATGCCCCATGAAGAGCTGTTAGAGACTATCAACTTGGGTACTGCCGAAGACAGAAAAGAGGTTAAAGTGGGTGCCAACCTAGAACCAAGTGTCAAAGAGTGTTTAGTTCAGCTGTTGAATGAATATGTTGAGATCTTCGCCTGGTCCTACAAAGACATACCGGGACTGGATACAGATATTGTGGTTCACCGTCTCCCTACAAGAGAAGACTGTCCACCAATCAAACAGAAAGTCCACCGAATGAGGCCCGACATGTCCGGAAAGATCAAAGCTGAAGTGATGAAACAATTCAATGTTGGATGTCTTGCTGTTACTTCCTATCCACAATGGGTTGCTAACATTGTGCCCGTGCCTAAGAAGGACGGAAAAGTCAGAATGTGCGTGGATTACAGAGACTTAAACAGGGCTAGCCCTAAAGATGACTTTCCACTACCGCACATTGACATCTTGGTTGACAATATAGCTCAACATAAGGTATTCTCTTTCATGGATGGATTTTCAGGGTACAACCAGATCAAAATGGCCCCCGAAGACATGGAGAAAACTACTTTTGTTACGCAGTGGGGTACCTTCTGCTATACACTGATGCCATTCAGACTGAAGAATGCCGGGGAAACCTATCAGCGCACTATGGTAGCTTTGTTTCATGACATGATACATCATGAAATTGAAGTCTACGTAGACGATATGATAGCCTGTTCACAGACGTAAGAAGAACACCTCGACCATCTGCAAAAGCTGTTTGTCAGGTTGAAAGAATACAAGCTCAGACTAAACCCTGACAAGTGCACTTTCGGAGTCAGGTCCGGTAAACTCTGGGGATTCATCATCAGTAACAAAGACATCGAGGTTGATCCTGCCAAAGTCAAAGCTATACAAGAAATGCCTACCCCTCGCACTGAGAAGGAGGTCAGAGGTTTCTTGGGACGCCTAAACTACATTGCAAGGTTCATTTCTCACCTAACATCTACCTGTAACCAATCTTCAAGCTATTGAAGAAAGATCAGGTGGTTAAATGTAATGATGACTGCCAAGTTGCTTTCGATAAAATCAAGGAGTATTTGCTGGAACCTCCTATCTTGATGCCACCCGTCGAAGGAAGGCCTTTAATAATGTATCTGACTGTCTTGGATAATTCAATGGGGTGCGTACTGGGTCAACATGACGAGTCTGGTCGAAAAGAGCATACCATTTATTACCTTAGCAAAAACTTTACCGACTGTGAGACTCGCTACTCACTGCTCGAGAAAACTTGTTGCGCTTTGGTATGGGCTGCTCGCCGGCTAAGGAAGTATATGTTGACACATACCACTTTACTGATCTCTAAGATGGATCCGATCAAGTACATCTTCGAGAAGCCTGCTCTATCTGGAAGAATCGCTAGATGGAAAATGATCCTCACCGAATATGATATACAATACACAACCCAAAAAGCCATAAAAGGGAGTGTGCTAGCCGATAATCTGGCCCATCAAGCTGTTGAAGATTACCAATCCATGAGGTTCGACTTTCCCGACGAGGATATCATGACTTTGAGCAGCATTGAAGAAAACAGACCGTATGACGGACCTGAACAAGGATCCTGATGGACCCTGTACTTTGATGGTGCCTCCAATGCACTTGGCAACGGTATCGGCGCGGTACTTATTTCTCCACAAGGTTGCCATACACCTTTCACCGCTAGACTCTGTTTCAGTTGCACCAACAACATGGCCGAGTATGAAGCTTGCATCTTTGGTCTCAAGGCTGCCATTGACTTGGGAATCAAATCTTTGATCGTATTTGGGGACTCAGCTTTGGTTATCAGTCAAATCAAAGGAGAGTGGGATACTAAACACCCTAATCTCATCCTTTACAAAGAACATGTCCTGACATTGTTACCTCATTTCGAGCAGATTACCTTTGAACACTTCCCGCGGGAAGAAAATCAGCTAGCGGATGCTCTAGCTACAATGTCATCCATGTTTAAACTTAACTGGGATAATGAGGCTCCACAAATCACCATTGAGCGGATGGAGGAACCTACACATTGTCACGAGATTAATACTGAATAAGTAGTGGACCAACCCTGGTTTCACGAAGTCAAAAGGTATCTCGAGACTCGAGAATTCCCTGAAGGAGCTTCAGTCAATGATAAAAAGTTCTTAAGGATATTTTCTACCAAGTTCTTCCTGAGCAATGGTATCCTATACAAGCGCAACCATGATTGCATTCTGCTTTGTTGTGTGGACAAGGTTCAAGCTGAGCAGATCATGGCTGAATTGCATAATGGTACATTCGGCACCCACTTGAGCGGACATATGATGGCTAAGAAGATTCTAAGGGCAGGCTACTACTGGTCTACCATGGAAGCTGACTGTCATCAATATTCCTGTACTTGTCACAAATGCCAAATCTATGCGGACAAGGTACATATTCCTCCAGTTCCTCTCAATGTCCTAACAGCTCCTTGGCCATTCGCAATATGGGGTATCGACATGATTGGAGAGATCAAGCCTACAGCATCCAATGGACACCGCTTCATCCCGGTGGCCATTGATTACTTTACCAAGTGGGTCGAAGCAGCTTCCTTCGCCTCCGTTACAAAGAATGTGGTTGCCTGCTTCATCAAGCAGAACCTCATATGCCGGTATGGTATCCCCGACCGTATCATCACGGACAACGGTACAAACCAGAACAACACTATGATCACCGCTCTGTGTGAATATTTCAAGATTCAACATCACAATTCATCTCCCTATCGGCCAAAGATGAACGGTGCTGTCAAAGCTGCGAACAAAAACATCAAGAAGATCATTCAAAAGATGACAATCACTTACAAGGACTGGCATGAAATGTTACCGTTTGCCCTGCACGGGTACCGTACCACGGCTCGCACATCAACTGGGGCAACACCCTATTCTTTGGTGTAGAACATGTAAGCTATATTACCCATCGAGGTTCAGATTCCCTCCTTAAGAATCATGAAAGATGCTGGTTTGAGTGAAGATGATTGGATTCAGACCCGGCTTGATCAACTTAACTTGATTGACGAAAAGCGACTTAATGTTGTTTTCCATGGTCAAGCGTATCAGAAACGTATGATCAAGGTCTTCAACAAGAAATTCAGGCGCCAGGTATATCAAGTCGGAGATCTCGTAATCAAGCGGATCATCTTGCCGCAAAGTGATCCCAGGGGCAAGTGGACTCCTACCTACGAAGGACCATTTATGATCAAAAACATCTTTTCTGGTGGGGCTATGATTCTAACCACCATGGACGGCGACGACCTGCCGCACCCTGCAAACGCAAACATAGTCAAAAGATACTACGCATAAACGACTCGACAAGTTGAAAACCCGAAAGGGAGACTTGGGCAAAAATGGGCATCTCGGTGAATCGAAAACCCGAAAGGGCGGTTTAGGCAAAAATTAGGGATAAAACAAAAAAAATCTGTACACCCGGCAAGTTGAAAACCTGAAAGGACGACTTGGGCAAAAAGGGGTTTCCCGGTGGATCGAAAACCCGAAAGGGCGATCCAGGAAAAAGTTAGGGAATTAAAGCGTATGACTATGTCTCGTCAGATCACTTTAAGGACAATCTCTTCATGGACAAGCTCCAAGCTTCCGATTAATCTAATCATCTGCGGACGAAGCAACAAATGGACAAGATACTCCGAGTTACGAAGGCTATAGCAGAATGGGAACCCCATGGAATTGTTACACATAGCCATCTTTCTTTGTATAAATTTTTTCTCAATTTTATGACAACATTCTCTTACTAGGATGTCTGTCTCCTTTGTACAAAATACTTACACAAAGTTAATACAAAGATACTTCAAAGTGCAGAAAATTGTTTGTCTTTTCTTTCTTTTTTACACTTGTGTTTTATTTGAAAACGTCCAATGATTTATTAAATGAGCATATGCATTTGAATATAATCACTGCTTACAAATAAAACGAAATGAGAAAGGATAATTACCGATAGGTTAAAAGTATAGGAAAACGTCTTTAGGCTATTCCAGAAGAAATCCCCTGCAGTACATCATCCAGATCTTCGGTGGAACTAAAATCTTGAAATACATATCCCAAGTGGAGTTAAGTTTCAAAAATCCCCATCAGAGTTGAGTTTTCAAACTCCCAATCCCCAGCGGAGCAAAACTTTGAACTGCAAACCCTCAGTGAAGATGAAACTTTCTTCCCCAACGGAGTCAAACCTTCAACCCTTGAACACCAGTGGAGACCATCCAGTTTCCTCCAACTTCCCCAGAGAGTCGCTTTAAAAACAGATAATTCCCCAGGGAGTTATTTTAAAACCTTCTTCCTCAACAGAGTAAAATTTCCATACACGATCAAATCAGCACGACTTTAAGATCCCCAGCGGAGAGGAAACTTTGAGCTACCAATCCCCAGCGGAAACCATTCATTTTTCCCCTGATACCCCAACAAAACAGAGATTCTCATTCTTGAAGTCCCTGGTAGATTGGCATACAACCCAAACTTCTGATCTCCCAAGCTGTATAGCTTCTCCCTACAGAAGTTGTCAAAGTTTTTGATAATCCCCGCAAGTTGCCAAGGATTTTCTATCTCCAACAGTAGTCAGTAAGGATTTCTCATCCTCAGCAATAAAAGATTTGGAATCTTCAACAGTGGTCATTGATTTATTTTCCCCGACAGCAGTCAAAGATTTTATTATCTCCAACTATCCAGGATTTATTTTCCCCAGCAAAACAGCTAATCAGCTTACATGCACATACATTACATTCATAAATCATGAACATTGATAAAACATACATATTGCATCATACATTTCATGCAACATAACTTTGTGTTTCAGTTGACCTTTTACCCTTTTCAGGATAAAATTAACAGCTACCTAAAACAGATGTTCAAAGCTCAAATAATGGCTTAGAAAGGCTCCAGACGCAGATGCTTTCCTATTTGCTTATTCAAATCAATGAGCAGATTCCTGTTCCAGTTATAAAGCCTGGATTCAACCAGATAATATCTTGACTATACTGAAGCCCGAAGATCGACTGGAAAATAGTTGAACCCCCTACAAAGTTTTGTGAAGCCTGGATGTTGACCAGATAGCAATATAAGACTGTGAAGCCTGGACGTTGACCAGATAGCGGTAAGGTATACTGTGAAGCTTGGACGTTGACCAAATAACAGTTTACTAGACCAGTTACTTTGAATCCCGGATTCAACCGGATATTAGTAGGCCCCAAAATCAAAAGGAAAACCGGAGGCTACCGGATAACCACTTGATTTCCTTCTAAAGCCTGGATGTTGACCAGATAGGAAGTAAAGTATCGTGAAGCCTGGATGTTGACCAGATAGCAATACAAGACTGTGAAGCCTGGATGTTGACCAGATAGCAATTCACTATCACCTCTTCAACCAAGAGATGACTCCCCAGTAGAATAACAGACGACTAAAGTTCTATTTCTACCACGACAGAGACCAGCATTCCCCAGCATAGTCCTCCTCAATAACAGGTATACGGGCTCTCACAAAGGAATCTCTTATGCGATCAATTTTTCTTGGATGGCATCTTTAAGCCCATCTCTGACAAGATTTTGTCACATCTTCCAAATGGCATCTTTAAGCCCATTCCCTCAACTACACTCTGACGAGCGCAAATTTACGGGCACTTTAATGTCCAATCCTTTTTTACCTTCGAGTCACGAAAGGCAAACTTGCCAATCTAACTCTTCAGGTTCAAGAAGATTGAACAGGGGCAGCTATTGTACCCCAAAATTTTCCCTCTCATTTTATCAAGATTTCTCCTCACAAGACTCTTTGAACTCAAGACCAAACTAGGGTTTTCTCTGCTCAAGACATCTCCTTGCATTGTTGACCTAAATTAGGGTTTGGGTTTGCACAAGGAATTTTGGACTTCTAATGCTCAATGTGACTTTCATACTACATGTTTGACTTATAAGATTGTTCATACCAAGTTTCAAGCCTTGAATCAAATTTTTGCCCAGTCAATTGGACAGTTGACCTAAAAATCAACTGTATTGGGGAAAAAGTCAACTATGGCCAATTTACAGTCAAGCCTCATAAATTTTTATCCACATCAACATTATAAGCTCATATGAACCATTTGATCAAGTTTGGACCACAACTCAAGAAATTTGATCAGATCATCAAAAGGGCAAAATGGTCATTTTAAGGGTTTTGACTGCATAAGGGCAATTTCTGACTTTTTAACCTAGCCATTGGCAAATTAGGTTCAAGCATGGATTCAAGGACTCAATTTCATCATCTTGACCTATTCACAAGGTTCAAAAGATCACAATTGTATTGGATTGACAAATGAATTTTCCAGTCGACTGATCAAAAATCAACTGTACACTGAAAAGTCAAACTTTGACTTTTTGGTCAAAATCAAGTGCCAAGGGTCATTTTTCATCAAGATGTGTCAAAACATGAAACTTGTTAATTAAGAAACCTAATTTTGCAAATTAGGGTTTAAAATTGAAAATTTTCATAACTTAGAATTTTTCTAAGTTATGAAATTTTCTTATTTTTTCCCAACTTTGCCAAACTTTTTCACCATGATGCAATTGGATTCAAACAAAACTTACAACATGAAAGTTGTAGCCCTCCACAAAATCTAAAACTTTTATTCACAAGGTTTTCTCAAAAGAAGCTTTTATCTAAAGTTATGATTTTTGGAACAAGGGTCCATGAAACTTTTAACTTAGTGAAATTTTACCCTAGTTTAGGTAGGATTTTGACCTATCTTCATGGAAATTTTTCACCTAGTTCCACTTGGAATCTCAAAATTCATTTCAAAGATTGATTGTATATAATGTTACAAGCTTTCCAAAATGTATAATAACTCTTCAAAATCATTTATGGTTAGGGAGAATCGAAGGTTTGAATTTGGCAAAAACTTACTTTGATCCATGGCATGTTTCATATTGACACAAGTTGCAATTTCCATCCAGCATTGTTTATACTTAATTACAGGCATCTAAACCCTTCCACACTCAATAATTAAATGCAAACCCAATGGATTGAAGCTTTGTTCTGATCATTAGAGGTTTACACAAGAGATTAATCCAAAAATAGCAAAAAGGCAACATTGCCATTTTTGTCAAAACTTGCTTTATGTCAAATTGCATCTCTTGAGCCTTGAACCAAATCTTGGACAGCAAACCAAATCCACAAACTTGGGGCCAAGCTCACAAAATGTATGCAGGATTAGAGCTAGCCTGTACAAGCCTGCTCTTTGTCACTTCCCACCTTTTGCTTCATAACCAAGAAATGTGCAAAAGTCTACACAACTTGAGTATCTGTTATAACCAACTCTGGTAAGCGTTTGAAACAAGTTTTTTACATTGCCTTGAGCCAGAAACATGAGTTATTCAACCCTCAAGCCTTCCAAAACACAAAATCACCTTCCTCTTGCAAAACAGGGCAGTTTCTGCACTTTGAGTTGCATAACAAAAACTACTCGTGCGTTTTCCCCCAAACCTGTTCCAATACCTTCCATATAACCCACCCGAGCTATCCAAACCATTGGCCATTGACTGTAACTCCATTTGCAAGCTTCACCATTTCTGTTTTCAGCTTGTGCAGGTTTACTTCTACAAGCTTGGTCAAGCAAATCTAAAGCAAACTAAGCATTGGGGAAGGTCAGAGGAAGTTCAAGCAAGCTCCCAAGCATCTCAGGCCTCACTAAAAAGCTCTACATTGCCATACTCGCGTCCAACTGAAACAGATATTTTTCAACTTCCTATCTCTCTATTTAGGAATCATTAGGCTTAGGTTTGTGAATAAAAAATGTAGTACTCATAGATCTTAAGATGTACATATGCATAGATTTCCTTTAAGTTAAGTGTGCTAAGAGAATTTGATTGATGAACTTCCTGAAAAAGTTAGGTTAGAAATTAGGGCCAGAGAAATTCTCTCTGGTCTTTGAGAGTTAGATTAAGTTCTTTACATGGTTGGAATCGTCTTGAAAAATGCTATAACTTTTGTGTTATGAGTTTTTGCTTTAGAGCACGTATGCAGGAGTTGGACATTTGTACACAGGCGCGCGTATTTTGGAATAAGAGGTTGAAGACGAAGCTGTAACTGGGCTGGGCTTGGTTTGACTTGTTTTTGAAACCCCCCTCTTTGCTGTTTATACCCCCTTTGGCCCATTGTTTTATATTTTCATTTTATTTTCATTTCTTTTTATTTCTGACTTTAATTTATTTTTTCCACATATAAAAAATTACTAAAAATATTTTCCTTAAATTTCCAAATTTTTATTATTTATTTTATTTTATTTGACACAATATTTAATTTATTAGGTTTACTATATTTATTTTCTCAAATAAAAAACTTGTGAATAACATATAAAAATATTTTATTTTTATTTTTATTTTTAGTACTTGTATACTTAAATAATATTTTCTCATATATTATTATTTTCTAAACAAATTGTATATATTTTTATTTTTTTTATTTACTTGTACATAAATAAATAATATAATTAATAAATATATTTTCTTAAGACAAAATTTAGGGTTTTTTACCCTTAACAATTTTTTTTTATTTTCTTTTTAATGCATTAAATATTTACATAAAAATAAACAAATTTTTTTTTTACATTATTTATAATATTTTTCATATTTATATTTAAATTGCTTATTTAAATATTGCTTATTTATTATTTGATGCAAAGAGTTCAATTTGGATGTAATAGTAAATCTTAGGGTTTTATTTTCTTGCAAATACTCCCCATTCAAAATTGTATCCCCCTCCCCCATATCAATAGTAATAGTCGTAGATTTATTTTGCGCATTTATAGCTTTCAAATATGTCATGATAGAGATTAGGGTTTGTATGCAATATCCAAAATCAAAACAAATAGTTAGACCTAATGCAAGACATAAATGCATGAAAATGATAACACAGTGCACACATGCACCCCTAGGGTTTCATCCACTTGTTGCCTTTAAAATGGCCATGGTACGCATGTTGAGTATCTCGGCAAAACAAAAACAAAACAAAAAGATCATAGTCTCTTGATGATGCTATCTTGGTTGCCTATACAAAAATGATATAGTCCCTCAAAAATTGCTAAAGATACTTAGCACTATTACTATCATGGTCAATACGATGACCCGCACCCATCCCGTTTAACATCCAAATACAAGGTTGTTTACCAAATGCAATGGTAAAACAACAATGTAAAAGGGTTAAAAATGTGTAGGAAATATCTTTGAGTAGATAGGGTAGACAACTCTTAGTTACTTGATCAAAACTTGCAAAAACATCCTTGCTATTTTCAAACACATCTCACAACACAATTTCAAAACATTTCCCAAAACAAACTTTCAAACATTTAAATATCTTTTCAAAAGACAAACACCTTTGTATATATTCAAACAAGAATCATTACAAAGGTTGCCACAATGATGGCCTCTTTTTAAAACATTTTTCAAAACCACACACAAAGCACCATTTCAAACAATTGAAAAGCAAAAGCAAGTGATCTAAACAAGTAACTAAGAGCCCATGGATAACCATGGATGAAAAGGGTGATTGCACCTTCCTTTTTCATAATCTACCCCCCGAACCCAAGAAAACATCTCAAAGGTATTTTCTGTGCTTTTTTGACTTTTCCTTTGGATAAAATAAAAATTCAGTGGTGACTCTTGCTAAACCGAAACATTTGCGAACACAAACGCAAAACCTCAAGTCAGTTCTCCCACTGTATCACACTGGGGCATGATACAAACGACTGTTGGGCTTTAAAGAATAAGGTGCAGGATCTTATCGACGCGAAGGAGATTGAGTTTGACCTTCCAGAGACACCTAACATAATAACTGCGCCAATTCCCAAACATGGGCAAGGTGTCAATGCTGTTTATAACAGTCGGTTTGTTTCTTCTATGGATGAGTTAGCTATTCCTCTTCTAATTGTTATAAATAATCTGTTGCGAGCCGGTTTATTTCTGGGTTGTGGCGAAGGTTGCCACTTATGTATGTCTCTACCAGATGGTTGCTTGTTGTTGAAAATGGGTGTCCAGCGCCTGATAATTAACAAAGAAATTATGTTTGAAAAAGTTCCCCTTACAAGAATTTTGTGTGAAGATGTTTCGATAATTACCATTTCCGACAATCCTTCCAGAGTCTCCACCAAAAGACCCGTCAGGATTATATTTTTTCCCAAGTTTCCCCCCTTGATCATCACCCTTCCTAGGCCAATACCATATTCCTCGGATAAAGCTGTTCCCTGGAATTATGGGGCTGACGTCTATTACCATGGCGTCAAGCAAGACCTATTGGCTGTTGAAGATAAAGCCACTGAAGATACTGATCCTGACATCTACAACATCATCGAGACCAGTAAAATTATGAGAAGTGGAAGAGTTTTCTCTCCCGAGATCTCTCCAAAGACCGTCGCTAATCTTGTGATTAACCTTGTTGCTACTCCTGCTAGTACTTCCATTGCTACTCCTGTTGTTATCCCTGCTACTGAGTCGGTCGAGAATCGGGGAAAAGGGGTATTGGTTGAGCCTGTCCAGACGAAGGCACACAAGGAAGATATTCCTGAGGCTTCTAAAAAATAAATGGAAGAGATACTGAAGATAATAAAGAAGAATGATTATAACATTGTGGAGCAGTTGAGGCAGACCCCTTCAAAGATCTCAACAATGGCCTTACTTTTATGCTCTGAATCCCATGCTAAGGCTTAGGTAAAAAATTTAAAGTCTGCCCATGTGCCTCAAGAGACCTCTGCTGATCAATTCGAGAATTGCGTGGCTATCCTGACTGTTGATAATGGACTGGGTTTTTCCGATGCTGATTTAACTCCCAAAGGAAGGAAACATAATAATGCCCTGCATGTCTCCATTGAGTGCATGGGCACTACCCTAGCTCATGTTCTGGTGGATATGGGTTCATCGCTGAATGTCTTATCCAAGAATGCTCTGGATATGTTAGATTGCGAAGGACTCATACTGAAGCCCAGTAATATTATGGTGAGGGCCTTCGACGGTTCTAAAAGAATGGTTCACAGGGAGGTGGACATCCCTATCAAAGTTGGTACTCATACTTTTGACTTGACTTTCTATGTGATGGACATCTGCCCTTCTTACTCTTGCTTATTGGGTTGACCCTGGATCCATGGGGTTGGTGCTGTTACTTCCACCCTACATAAGATGTTAAAGTACCCAGTCAATGGAAAGATTATCACAGTCCATGGGGGAGGAGGAATACATGGTGAGCCACCTGAACTCTTTCAGGTATGTTGAAATGGACGGCGAGTTCATCGAGACCCCTTGTCAAAACTTTGAGGAGGTTCCATAGACAGTTGATGCGACCAAGACTATTACCAATGTTCCGAAGACTACCAGACCTTCGCTGAAGATGGATGTGATCGGTGGATCTAGAACTGACTGTTTAACGCTGGTTCGTGAAATGTCGCGGAAGCAAGAGTCGCCACCGTCTTTTATTTTCTCCAACAAGGAAAGGACAAAAGCACAGCAAAATTCCTTATGAGATAGTTTCTCGGTTCGGGAGGTAGATTTATAGAAAGGGAAGGTGTTAGCACCCTTTCTATCCATGGTTATCCATGGGCTCTTAGATACTTGCTCATTTGTGGTTTGCTTTTCAATTGTGAGTGAGTTTGAAAAAGTTTCGTTTAAAGATTTCAGATCGACTCTTGTATCAGTCCTCAAGAGTGTTTGAAAAATTGTTTTGAAAGCTTTTTTGAAAGTGTCGGTGTGAAAAGAGTTTTTGATATGTTTTGAATAGAGCAAGTATCTATGAGTCATCCACCTACCCTAAGGAATTAGGCTATGTAAATGTCCTTAAGATAGTGCCATCCCACCATTGAGAGGTAGGTAGCACCACCGTTGGAGGTGTTCGGGTCAATTCGAATGTAGGGACAGTGTGGTCACCAGAACAACAGTAGGACACCTTAGAAGCTACCCTTATGCCATTGATCCTTTTTTAATTCCGAGGCAACCGTTTCGAGGCAACTGGATCATGTTATGGACATAAGGACTTACTAAAACGTCCTATACTCGACGACCACGTTTCGAGGGCAAGGCAACAGTGAGGCGTACCCTAGAAGTGGTGTGTGAATCTATGTGTTGTTTTCATGTTATGTTTTATCTTGTACATGTGTCATGGTGATCTACGCTTGTTTTTAATTTAGGTCATACATTCTTTCATGCAATTATAATTTAAAAGTGCAGAAATTTAAATGCGGAAAGTAAAATCCTACGCTATTACAAGGCGCGGGTCTATACATCGCCAAAATACAAAGACCCGTTTTAATAAAAATGCGGAAAGTAAAACCTAGTTATTATTACATGGCTTGAGCAATTACATAATATTCAAAAAGAAAAATAAGAATAAATACGCGAAAGAATTAAAAATAGAACGTTCGAGGGCGTTGGACCCTTTTGAAATTAAATTGAAATTAAAAGTTAATTAATTATTAAATTAAAGAAAAGAAATGTTTTTTTTTTATGTTTTTGGTATTTATGAGATAAAGAAATTAAAATTGAAGAGAAACCCTAATTCTAAGTTGTTTTTAATTATTAATGAAAAATATTAAAGTTTAACCTAATTTACTAAATAATTTATGTACATGTTTATTTACAAAAATATTTAATAATTAATAATAATAATAATAATAATAAGAAAAAATTATTTAAAAAGAAAAGGTGAAAAAATACCAAAACCCTAATTCTACCTATTTTAATTTATTAAGAAAAACATTAAAGTTTTAAAACCTAAATTAACTAGTTAATTATTAAAGTTTATTTACAAAATAAATAATGGTGAAATTAATATTAACAACAATAAACATTTCTGATTTTTTTGTATTTTATTTTTATTATGAAAATTATTTTAGGAATTTAAAGAAAGCAATTAAAACAATTAATATAATTAAGAAAGAAAATAAATAAAAATTAAAAATTGATGCAAACCATGGGGGGTGTCTGGCCCCAAAAGGAGGTTTTTTGTGAGAAATCTGGCCCAAGAATGCAAATCCTTTTTGACTTTCTGTGCTTGCATGTGGAGTGGTTGACTAGCGTGTATGGTAGACATCCTCTTATAGCCTTTGGATTGAAACTCATGGAAGCGTGGCAGGCCTGGATGTGAACGTGCATGATGGACTTTGGATGAAGTGCTACGCTGGAACACCTTAAGACAAAAATTATTAAGCGTTTGGGGGGACCTGGGAATCGAACCCAGGTCCCAATGCTCACCAGCCACGTCCTCTACCAACTGAACCATTGCATTCATTTGTTAAGATTATAGAACATAAATAATATATATGAAAAAAGTAATCATGTTGGAACAAACCAAAAAACGCGCTAATATTTAAACTGACCAACCATGCCTGGACACGCTAGCATCTTCTTCGTCTTTTGTACCTGTAACATAACCAAATAGCGGGGGTTTTAAAACCCCACTAAACTCAACCAGAAAAAATAGCGATTAGCGCCTGGGTTAACATAAAAAGGGCGCAAGGTGTTGGTTGGTCTTGTCTTGAGGTCACGAATCCAATGGCATAGGTTTGGTGGTTCAATTTTGCCATATATGCAAACCCCTAATTCAAAGCTTCTGAAACCCTAGAAAACGTTAATGGCAAATCTCGATACAGACATTGTTAGGACAATTAAATGGTACCATTAGCTTCAGAGCATTAATATTAGCAAGAATCAATGATTAAAACTCATGAATAATGTATGTAAATTAGAAAACGATTAGGGACAAGTTCAAGAAAAGTGTGATGTCATTCTACCAATTCTTTGAGTGTGGAGGCGTGTTCTTGATTGCAACACGTTCCTAGCAATGTCAGGAAGACAATGGAAGGCTTGTTGTGCTTTGAAACGAGCTCTAGGTATGAAATCAGTTTTCAACTTTTTGCCAAAAAATTTGCAATTTGGTTCTCCCTTTTCTCAGCAGCTTTCGTGTGTCTCAGGATTAGGTTAGCTTGTGCCTATGTATCTGAAGCAAATTAGGTTAAAAAACCAAGCCCAAAGTCCTTGTATTGATGTTTTCAATCTTTGATTTTTTTTACATCTTTTTCAAATCTTTTTGCCATGGAAACTTGCCAAATAGGGATGATTTTGTCCCCTTGAGATGGTGCACGAAATCTCTTGCATATATGGAAGATATTTGCTGCATAAAAAGATTTAAAAAACATGATTTGGTATTTTTCTTATATTTAAATTTAATTAAATGAGTTAATGATAATAAAAATTCAAATAATTAATCAAAAATAAGAAAATAACTCCCTTTGAGGTCAATGGGTCGTGCACATGCTCTGGGTAATGATTCATGGAAGAATTTGTGGCCCATTAGCATTTTTGAAGTCTTTTGTGCAAAGTTGACTTTTCAAAATTCCCAAAAATTTCCCAACTTCTACAAGGCATATCTTGCTCAATTTTGAAGCTATGATCATGTTCTTAGACATTTTGGAAAGGTCTTGAAGTCCTCTAACCAATGTCTTTGGTCCCATGTCATTTTGATTTACCAATCTCAAGTTATGATCTTTGACTTAAAGTGCCTTTTTGTTGACTTTTGAAAATGACCTATAATGTTGAAATTGATAACTTTTTGTGAAAGCATTTCTTGGACTTGAAGTGTGAAGATGAGTTTTAGGAAATGGCATCCTCTTCAAAATGAGCTTTGGATGGAATTTTTCTGATAAACTATGAGGAAGTTATGCCCTGGTCAATTTGCAGTTGACTTTTTCAACTGTCCAAAAATAGAAATTTTTGCATCTTGAGACTTTTTGAGCCATGCTTTGAGAATCATGATCAAGATTTGATCAAATGATGTTTGTGGATTCAAAATAAGATGTTGACCAAAATTTTTGACTTTTGACTGTCAAATGACCATTTTGCCCCTGCAGTTGACTGTGAAGCAATTAGGGTTTTTTTACTGTGCAATTGGATGCTGTGAGTCTTGAAACTTGACATATGGATGCTTGACAATGTATATAGGCATGTGGGACTTGATTGGACCCTTGGAAACCTCAATTTCTTTGCTAGAACCAAAACCCTAATTTTGTCTGTGTTAGGAGGCAATTGGACTGTGCAACCTTTGAGAGATTTTGAACCATGATCTTGGCAACTTTTGAAGAATATGGGAGGGCAAATTTTGGGGTACAACAGTTGCCCCTGTTCAATCTTCTTAGACCTGAGGGTGTAGATTGGCTGTCGTGCCTTTCGTAATCCGAAGGTAGAAGATGATTGAACACTAGAGTGCCCAGAAATTTGCACTCACATAGTAGAGTGTCAGCAGTGTGATGGCGAGAATGGGCTTACAGATGACATTTGGAGACTAATGGATAGGAGGATGGGCTTATAGATGCCATCTGGAAGTGTGACAGTCCTTTGTCGGGAATGGACTTACAGACGCCATTTGGAGACTGTAGGTATGTGGAGATGGGCTTATAGATGCCATCTAAGTGTCGATCGCGTAAGAGATTCCTTAGCGAGAACTTGCGTACCTGAGAAAGAAAAATTACCTGGCCTGTTACAGGAATTGGTCTTCAAACTCTTTATGTAGATGCGCCCTGGCCGGATACAGGAATCGAATCTTTAAACTCTTCAGACGTGCCCTGGCAAGATACAGGAATCGAGTCCAGAGAATATAGTCGTCAACAGATACACCCTGGCGAGATACAGGAATCAGATCTTCGAACTCTTCAGACGTGCCCTGGCAAGATACAGGAATCGAGTCTGGTAATGTTAGTCGTCAACAGATACACCCTGGTGAGATACAGGAATCGGATCTTCGAACTCTTCAGACGTGCCCTGGCAAGATACAGGAATCGAGTCTGGTAATGTTAGTCGTCAACAGATACACCCTGGCAAGATACAGGAATCGAATCTTCGAACTCTTCAAACGTGCCCTGGCAAGATACAGGAATCGAGTCTGGTAATGTTAGTCGTCAACAGATACACCCTGGCGAGATACAAGAATCGGATCTTCGAACTCTTCAGACGTGCCCTGGCAAGATACAGGAATCGAGTTTGGTAATGTTAGTCGTCAACAGATACACCCTGGCGAGATACAGGAATCGGATCTTCGAACTCTTCAGACGTGCCCTGGCAAGATACAGGAATCGAGTCTGGTAATGTTAGTCGTCAACAGATACACCCTGGCGAGATACAGGAATTGGATCTTCAGTTGCGACAGTTGATAGTAATCATCTTTGTATTAACCTTTGTCATGAAAAGACAAAACGTTAGTTGTATGCGATGTCATGATGTATGACATGCGTGATGTTCTCAGAATGAATGAGATTGTATGTTCGTGATGCGTATATGCATGTTATAATGTATGAAGCTGCGATGTTTATGAAATGTGTTTTTGTCTAGGAAATTAAATCCTTGACGGGTGTCGGGAAGTTGAATCCTGGGCTGATGTTGAAGAATAGAGCTTTCTGCTTCCGCTGGGGATGATGGTTGCAAGAATACCGGTAGGAGAAGATGACTCTGTTAGGGAATAAACCTGGCGAATAGATTACTCTGCGGGGAGTGAACTCTGTGGGGAAGGAGAGATTCTTTGCTAAGGTTGATGATAACTCCACTGGGGATACCATTGATGTGTTATGTTGAAGGAATTGATGAACTCCGCTGGGGGATAGGAAGAACTCCATCGGGGACGACCTTTCCGTGGCAATTGACTGAGGATAACCCAGTTATATCCTGATGGGGAAATAACCTTCTGGATAAAGTCGGGGGACGCGTTCGTGCTCTGCAGGGGAGAAGCTTCCAGAATCTACTGGGGATAATCTTCCTGCTGGGGAGATGGATTCCACTTTTCTGGGGAAACTTTTCAGATTGGACTGGACTCTCCTGGGGAAATTTTTGAGATGTACTGGGAAGTGGCTCCACTGAATGTCTGGTCTACCGCCGGGGAACAATCTTAGATCAAGACTGCCGGGGATACTTGTTAAGAATGTTTGTGTACTCCGCTGAGGAATGTTGAGATCTGCTGGGGGTACCCAACTTCCTTAAGGCTGACTGTGGACTAATTCTGCTTGGGGAGAGTATGTTGACTTGCTGGCTCACTCTCTGGGGAATTAAGATATCTTGGTTACATTCTTCAGCCGAACTTACCTTGGTACCTTGGTGGACAGAGCAATTAGATCGCTTTAGACAACTCATTATTGCCCATGTTTCTAATGTTACCTGTAATTAATCCTTTGTTTCGTATGCAAATATTTATGAGTTAGCAATTAGTGTCAAATGCATATATCACAAATTGAACCTTGGATGTTCTTCGCAAAACAAAACAGAAAAAGGAAAAATAATTGGCAATTTAGCTGAAAAGTGAATTTATATTGATTTTTGAATTGCCTGTAAATAGGCGTTTATGTACAAGAGGCTGACGTCCTAGTAAGAGAACGCCGCCGAACAACAGAGTTTATACAATTTTGTGAAAAAGGGAAAACAAAACAGCTATGTGAAAAGAATAATCCCACTGGGTTCCAACTCTGCTATCGCCTTTATATCTTTGAGCGTCTCATCACTTTACTGCTCAGTTGACGATGAAGCTGATTGATCGATGTCGTTTAAACTTGAGGTTGATACCGGATTCTGGATGCAAGGTGATCCAATGCAACATAGTATTACGCTTTAATCCCTAACTTTTTCCTGGACCGCCCTTTCGGGTTTTCATTCCACCGGGATACCCATTTTTGCCCAAGCCGCCTTTTCAGGTTTTCGACTTGCCGGGTGTACATATTTTTTTTCATTTCATCCCTCATTTTTCCTGAACCCTTTTGGTTCGCCGGGAAGCCCTAATTTTTGCCTAGGTATGTCAACCTAGCGGGTCTTTTATCATGCGTAGTATCTTTTTACTATGTCTGCATTGGCGGGGTGAGGAAGGTCGTCACCATCCATAGTGGTTAGAATCATGGCTCCTCCTGAGAACACATGTTTAACCACAAATGGACCTTCGTACGTAGGGGTCCATTTGCCCCTGGGATCACTCTGAGGAAGGATGATGCGTTTGATTACCAGATCCCCAACTTGATACTCTTGTGGTCTGACCTTTTTGTTAAATGCCCTGATCATCCGTTTTTGGTACGTTTGACCATGACATATAGCAGTGAGTCTCTTTTCGTCAATTAGATTTAGTTGATCAAGTCGTGTCTGGATCCAATCATCTTTGCTCAGATCTGCATCTTTCATTATCCGGAGAGAGGGTATCTGCACTTCAATCGGTTAGATTGCCTCCATGTCGTAGACCAAGGAAAAAGGAGTTGCCCCGGTTGACGTTCTTGCTGAGGTACGATACCCATGAAGAGAAAACAGTAACATCTCGTGCCAATATTTGTAGGTCACTGTCATCTTCTGCACAATCTTCTTGATATTCTTATTAGCTGCTTCTACATCCCCATTCATCTTTGGTCGGTAAGGAGAAGAGTTGTGGTGTTGTATCTTGAACTGCTCGCAGAGCTCAGTGATCATCTTGTTATTGAGATTGGTACCATTGTCCGTAATGATCCTTTCTGGGACGCCGTATCGACGGATCAAGTTATGTCGAATGAACCGTGCCACAACGTTCTTGGTTACTGTAGCGTAGGAGGCTGCTTCAACCCACTTCGTAAAGTAATCAATCGCCACCAGGATGAAGCGATGCCCGTTGGATGCCGTAGGTTTAATCTCGCCGATCATATTTATGCCCCACATTGCAAAAGGCCAAGGTGTTGTCAAGACATTCAGAAGAACTGGAGGAACGTTCACCTTGTCTGCATAAACCTGGCACTTATGACATGTCCGAGAATGTTGGTAGCAGTCGGCTTCCATTGTGGACCAGAAATATCCTGCCCGAAGGATTTTCTTTGCCATGGTGTGTCCACTGGAGTGCGTTCCGAATGTACCTTCATGCAGCTCTGCCATGATCCTTTCTGCTTCAGTCTTATCCACACAACGCAGTAAGGTTGAATCATGGTTTCGCTTGTACAGAATGCCGTTGCTAAGGAAGAACTTCGCTGCGAACCTTCTCAGAAACTTTTTGTCGTTGACAGATGCACCTTCATGGTATTCTTAAGCTTCCAAGTACCTTTTCACCTCATGGTACCAGGGTTTTTCAATTACTACCTCAGCCTCAAGATCACAACAGTATGCAGGTTCGTCCAGTTTCCAGATGATGATCTGGGGAGCCTCATTGTCCCATTTGACTTTGAACATGGAGGACATCGTAGCCAACGCGTCCGCCAACTGATTCTCCTCTCTTGGGAAATGTTCAAAAGTTATCTCGGTGAAATGGGGGATCAATGTCAACACACATTCTCTGTAAGGGATAAGATTCAGATGTTTCGTATCCCACTCGCCTTTGATCTGATTGATCACGAGAGCGGAATCTCCGAAGACACTCAGAAACTTGATCCTTAAGTCAATCGCAGCTTGAAGACCCATGATGCTTGCCTCATACTCCGCCATGTTGTTGGTGTAGTTGAAACATAGCCGGGCAGTGAGTGGAGTATGAGTGCCTTGAGGGGATATGATCACAGCGCCGATACCGTTACCCAAAGTGTTGGAGGCTCCGTCAAAGTGCATAGACCATCGGGATCCTTCCTCGGGTCCTTCATCTGGTCCAGGTACTTCACAATCAGTTACTACCATGATTCTCTCGTCAGGAAATTCAAAGTTCATTGACTGGTAGTCGTCCACTGCTTGGTGTGCCAAATGGTCTGCCAATACACTTCCTTTGATAGCTTTCTGAGTCGTGTACTGGATGTCGTATTCTGTCAAGATCATCTGCCATCTTGCTATTCTTCCAGACAGAGCAGGCTTTTCGAATATGTACTTTATTGGATCCATCTTTGAAATCAACAGAGTAGTGTGAGTCAGCATATACTGTCTCAGTCGGTGAGTAGCCCATACCAAAGCGCAGCAAGTTTTCTCGAGCAGTGAGTATCGGGTCTCACAGTCGGTAAACTTTTTGCTAAGGTAATAAATGGCATGCTCTTTTCGGCCAGACTCGTCATGCTGCCCCAGCACACACCCCATTGAGCTGTCAAGTACTGTTAGGTATAATATCAGAGGTCTCCCTTCAACCGGTGGCATAAGAATGGGTGGTTCTTGGAGATACTCTTCGATTCTGTCGAAAGCGGCCTGACATTCATCATTCCAATGTACTACCTAATCTTTCTTCAGCAGCTTGAAGATTGGTTCACAAGTAGCAGTTAGGTGCGAGATGAATCGGGCAATGTAATTCAGACGTCCTAGAAAGCCTCTGACTTCTTTCTCTGTCTTGGGAACTGGCATCTCTTGAATGGCTTTAACCTTGGCAGGGTCCACTTGAATACCCTTGTCACTTACGACGAAGCCTAGCAGCTTTCCAGATCTTACCCCAAATGTGCACTTGTTTGGGTTCAACCTCAACTTGTACAATTTCAGACGGTCAAACAGCTTTTGTAGATGGTCAATGTGTTCCTACTCAGTTTGGGACCTTGCAATCATATCATCGACATACACTTCAATCTCATGATGGATCATGTCATGAAATAAAGCAACCATGGCACGTTGGTAGGTTGCCCCAGCATTTTTCAGTCCAAATGGCATGACCTTGTAGCAGAAGGTGCCCCACTGAGTAACGAAAGTAGTCTTTTCCATATCTTCAGGAGCCATCTTGATTTGATTATAACCTGAAAAGCCATCCATGAAAGAGAACACCTTGTGCTGAGCAGTATTGTCAACCAGAACGTCGATATGAGGTAGAGGGAAATTATCCTTGGGGCTTGCCCTGTTCAAATCCCTGTAATCGACACACATTCTGACCTTACCATCTTTCTTTGGCACTGGAACCACGTTGGCAACCCACTGAGGGTAAGAAGTCACTACTAGAAACCCGGCATCAAACTGTTTCATGACCTCAGCTTTGATCTTTTCGGACATCTCTAGACGCATACAGCGGACCTTTTGTTTAACCAGGCGACATTCTTCCTTGGTAGGCAAGTGATGGACCACAATGTCGGTATCCAACCCAAGCATGTCTTCGTAAGACCAGGCGAAGATCTCCACATAATCATGCAGCATCTGAATCAACCTTTGTTTTACGCTGTGCTCCAGATTGGCACCAATCTTAACTTCCTTTCTGTCTGTCTCAGTACCCAGATTTATCGTTTCCACTGGCTCTTCATGTGGCTGAATGGCCCTCTCTTCCTGGAGTAACAGTCTTGCAAGCTCGCCAGGCACTTCGCAATCATCTTCACCTTCGTCTTCGGCTAAGTTGATCAGATTTTCGAAGTCATAACTGGCCGTAGCAGAGTCGTTACCAGTGAGATCCAGAGTGGATTGAAACCTGTATGACTGAGTGTGTGTAAATACAGCTGTTTTGCAATATATAAAGAAAGAAAGAAAGAAAGGGAGCACAAGATTTGAAATGCGAAAAACGTCCAATGTCTTTATTCATGATATATGGAAATGACAAGTAATAAGCCCTCACAAATGAAGCCACGGTGCCCCGGGTAAGACATCGGGCCAGAAAGTTTCAGTTTATTGTTTATTACAAATTAAAAACAAAGGAATTCATTACTGCGTAACAAAAGTAACTGGTATGTAGTCTTTTGCGGTCCAATTGTTCAATCCACCGTCAGTCGTCGGGTAAATCCAGCTGTCAAACTCTGATTCCTCCGTCTCGCTCTCTATAGCATTCACTCCCGGGTTGGTGATGATCACGGGAGGTCTTCCGATCCTAGCTTTGCGTACAGCCCTCTGAGCCTCTACAGTAAAACCCAACCCAAACTTGTCAGTTTTAGGAGTGAAATCAGGGAGCCTGCCCCAGTTAGCACATTCACCTTTCTCAATTACAGCCCGGGCGTCCTTTAAGGAGGCCATCTTCAAAGGAGAACCCTCTTCAGTTACTGCTTCTGCTGCTGCCAATGTTGGAGGTACCTGTGATCGGTGGATCTGGAACTGACTATTTTAACGCTGGTTCGCGAAATGTCGCGGAAGCCAGAGTCGCCACCGTCTTTTATTTTCTCCAATATGGAAAGGACAAAAGCACAGAAAAATTCCTTATAGAGATTGCTCTCGGTTCAGGAGGTAGATTTATAGAAAGGGAAGGTGTTAGCACCCTTTCTATCCATTGTTATCCATGGGCTCTTAGATACTTGCTCATTTGTGTTTTCAAAATTGTTTGTTTGCTTTTCAACTGTGAGTGGGTTTGAAAAAGTTTCTTTGAAAGTTTCAGATCAACTCTTATATCAGTCCTCAAGAGTGTTTGAAAAATTGCTTTTTGAAATCTTTTTGAAAAGTGTCGGTGTGAAAAGAAGTTTTTGATTCGTTTTGAATTAGAGCAAGTATCTACGAGTCATCTACCTACCCTAAGAAATTCGTCTGTGTAAATGTCCTTAAGATAGTGCCATCCTACCATTGAGAGGTAGGTAGCACCATCGTTGGAGGTGTTCGGGTCAATTCGAGGGTTCGGGACATTGTGGTCACTAGAGCAATAGGAAGACGCCTTAGAAGCTACCCTCATGCCATGTTCATGGACATGAGGACTTACTAAAACATCCTCTACTCGACGACCACTTTTCGAGGGGCAAGGCAACAGTGAGGCGTACCCTAGAAGTGGTGTGTGATTTGTGTATTATTTTTCAGTTATATTTATCTTGTTCATGCATTGGCGATCTACGCTTTGTTTTTATTTTTGGCATTCATTCTTTAATGCAAATTATTAACAGTTAAAAGATGCGGAATTAAAAGCCCTACGCTATTACAAAGGCGCGGGTCTACATCGCCAACTTAATCCAAGACCCGATTTGAAATAAAATAAAATGCGGAAAGATAAATGTCCTATTTAATCTATTACAAGGCTTTGGAGAAATTACATGAAATTTATAAAAAGGAAATTAAATAAGCGCGCGAAACGAAATTATAATCGAAAGCGAGGGCGTTGGACCCTTTTAAAGAAATTAAATTAAAATTATGAAATTAATCAAATTTAAAATAAAGGAAAGAATTTTTTTGGAGTTTTTTGTATTTGTGGAGTTTAATGAGAAAATTAAATTGGAATTAAAAAGTTAATTAACCCTAGTTCTAACTTGTTTTTAATTTATTAAAAAAAATATTCTTATTTTGACCTAATTTACATTAATTATTTACCTGGCATATTTATTTATAAAAATAATTAATATTTAATAATGGCAAAAGAAAAGAAAAAGAATAAAAGTATTTAAAACCCTAATTCTACATTTTTTAGTTTATTAAAAAAAACATTAAAATTAAACCTAGAATTAAAACTAAATTAATTGTTAAATTTATTTACAAAAATGTTAGTGAATTAAACATTAAAACATACTTTTATTTTTATGGTTTCTGATTTTTTTTGGTATTTTTATGAAAATTAATTTTGATGATTTAACTAAAATAAACAAAACAAATAAATAGAAAAATAAAAAGAATGAAAATAAAATGCAAACCAATGGGGTTTTCTGGCCAATTATGGAGGTATATAGGAAGTATTTTGGCCCATGGAATGCATGCCCATATTGACTTTCCGGCGTGTGTGCACATGCGTTGACTGGAGTGTTCCCTGGACCTCTCATCCTGACCTTCAGATTCGTCTCCTGAGCCATGTGGCAAGCTTTGATAGTGGGTACATGGTGAATTTCTGGGCGTACACTGCATGGAATCAGGTTAAAACAAAATATATTGAGAAAGGGAGGGGACCTGGGAATCGAACCCAGGTCCCAAGGCTTGCCAATAATGCTTTCCACCAACTGAGCTGTTTAGCCACTTTGTAATAATAATGGATAACAATTAATATGATAAAAAATAAGGGTTAGTGATGTCCAACGAAAAAACGCGCTGGAAATTTGAATGGCCCTATCACGTTGAGACAACTCATCTTCTTCTCCACTTCTTTGTTTTGGCCTGAAAAAAAATGAAAGGATAGCGGGGGTTTTAAACCCCCACTAAATTAATAACATTAAAATATCGATTAGAAATTGGCCAATGATAAATTGAGCGCGACTAGTGGTTCTGAATCGTCATGAGCTTCCGGTTTCAGTGGTATAGGTCTTGTGTCTCAATTTTTCCAGGGGAACAAAGCCCTCTTTTAAAGTCTCTGCAACCCTAAAGGGCTCCCATGGAAAGTTTGCATATAGGCGATGAAAATTCAATTAAATAGTATCAATAGATTCAGAAGGTCCATGTTAGCATAAAACAACAATCAAAATGTATGAAAAATGTCTAAAAATTCAAACACGATTATGCATAAAGTTTGAGGAATTTTGACTTCTATATACCAATTCCTGAGGTTAGAAGCGTGGGAAAGGATTCAGAAAGCTTCCTTGATGCCTTGGCAAGCTATTGGAATGCTTATTTCGCTTTGAATTGCACTGAAATTGTGTTTTCAGTTTTGAACTTTTTCACAAAAAATGCCAAGTTTGTATTCAGGTTTGGGCGCAGCTTCCAGGTTCTCTGCATTAGGGTTGCCTTCTGTTTATGTATGGGAATGAATTAGGGTAAGAATTTGAGCCAAGAGATCAATGTTTTGATGAATCAAATATTTGATTTTTAATGAAATCTTTTTCAATCTTTTTATCATGAAACCTAGCCAATTTGCATGGAATCTTTCTTCTTTGGGCATGCACGAAATCCTTAGGCCTTGATGAGAGATTATACTGCACAAAAAGATTTGGAAACCTTATTTTAGTATTTTTCTTGTAATTAATTTTGATTAAATGAATTAAATAGATTAAATATTCAATTAATTAATTAAAAATAAGAAAATAACTCCCCTTTGGGTCAATGGGTCGTGCATAGCTTTTGGATGATGATTCTTGGAAGAAAATGTGGCCCATTAGCAATTTTGAGGCATTTGAAGCAAAGTTGACTTTTCAAAATTCCCAAAAATTTCCCAACTTCCACAAGGCATATCTTGCTCAATTTTTAAGCTTTGGTCATGTTCTTGGACATTTTGGAAAGGTCTTGAAGTCCTCTAACCAATGCCTTTGGTCCCATGTCATTTTGATTTAACAATCTCAAGTTATGGTCTTTGACTTAAAGTCTCTTTTTGTTGACTTTTGAAAATGACCTATAATGTTGAAATTGATAACTTTTTGTGAGAGCATTTCTTGGAATTGAAGTGTGAATAGGAGTTGTAGGAAATGTCTTTCTCTTCAAAATGAGCTTTGGATGGAATTTTTCTGATGAACCATGTGGAAGTTATGCCTTGGTCAAGTTACAGTTGACTTTTTCAACTGTCCAAATATGGAAACTTTTGCATCTTGAGACTTTTTGAGCCATGCCTTGAGAATCATGATCAAGAATTGATCCAATGATGTTTGTGGCTTCAAAATAAGATGTTGACCAAAAATTTGAACTTTTGACTGTCAAATGACCATTTTACCCCTACAGTTGACTGCTGAGCAATTAGGGCATTTGACTGTGCAATTTTGTGCTGTAAGTCTTGAAACTTGGCATGAGGATACTTGACAATGTTTATAGGCATGTGGGACTTGTTTGGACCCTTGGAAACCTCAAATTCTTTGTCAGAATCAAAACCCTAGTTTTTGACTGTTAGGAGGCCCTTGAACTGTGCAACCCTTGAGGAGATTTTGAAGCATGCTCTTTGCAAATCTTGAAAAATATGGGAGGGCAAATTTTGGGGTACAACAGTACCTCTTCAAAATGTTGAAAGGGGGTTTCAATAAACTCCCCGTCCACCTCAATATACCGGAATGAATTCAGATGACTAACCATGTATTCTTCCCCCCCCCCCCCCCCCCCTGCACAGTAACAATCTTCCCTCTGACAGGGTACTTGAGCTTCTGGTGTAGAGTGGAGGTCACGGCCCCAGCTTTGTGAATCCAAGGTCGAACCAGCAAACAGGAATAAGATGGACGAATGTCCATCACATAGAACGTTGAATCAAAGACTTGGGAACCAACACGAATCGGAATATCTACCTCTCCATGAACCATCCTCTTCGACCCGTCAAAGGCTCGAACAATGATGTTACTAGGCTTCAACTCCAGACCTTCACAATCTAACCGGTCTAAGGCCTTTTGGGGAAATACATTCAGGGTAGAACCGGTGTCCACCAACACGTGAGCGAGAGTAGTGCCCCTGCATTCAATGGAGACATGCAGGGCATCATTGTGGTTCTTTCCCTTAGCCGTAAGATCAACATCCGAGAAACCCAAACCATTGTCAGCTGTCAAATTGGCCACACAGTCAGTGAATTGATCTGCAGATGTCTCTTGTGGCACATGGGCCGTCTTCAGAAATGAAATCAGGGCCTTGGCATGGGCCTCTGAGCATAGCAGCAATGATAGCATAGAGATCTTGGAGGGGGTATGCCCCAGATGTTCAACGACGTTGAAGTCGCTCTTCTTGATTATCTTAAGAATTTCCTCCATCTCTTGCTGGGAGGCTTCAACATTGACAGCCTTCGTTGCCTCCATCCGGGCAGCCTCATTATCAATCCCTTTGCCCCGAGTATTAGATGACTCGGCAGCAGGGGAAGCAACTTGATTAGAAGGGGGAACAAGCGCGCTTGCAGGCGTTATTATAAGAGGTCTTCGGATAACTGGTGGCGCAATGTCAGGCGAGAAGAGTATGCCACTGCGAGTTACTTTGGCGGGACCAGTGATGTTACTAATACCGGTATTGGTGTTGAACTCCTGCTTCACTCCAAGTACATATACATCTGCCCCGTAGTGCCATGGGACAGCCTTGTCAGATTCATAGGGGAGGGGCCCCGGAACAGTAATAATGATGGGTGCAACAGACATGATCTTGATTGGCTTCCTCGGGGGAGCCTTGGTTGGATTGTTGAAAATTGTGACGACAGATACTTCTTCAACAGGAACAAAAGGAACAACGGTCTTCTTGAACAAAATTTCCTTGCTATCCATCAGGCTTTAGATGCCTGACTTCAGCAACGGACAACCAGCAGGGGAAACGGCACACAGGAGGCAACCCTTGCTACAACCCGGAAATAAACCGGCCAGAAACAGGTTCCTCTTAACAGTCAATAGAGGGGTAGCAACATCATCCACATAAACGACATACAAGTCTTCCTCAATGGCATTTACTCCATACTGGGGCATAGGAGCAGTCACAACATTTGGCCTCTCAGGTGCCTCAAACTGTATTTCCTTCGCATCAATAAGGTCTTGAACCTTATTTCTCAGGGCCCAGCAATCATCAGTAGAATGCCCCGGGCTATCGGAGTGATAAGCACAGTGGGCATTGGGATTATACTTTGGAGAGGTCGTGTTCACAACCTTCGGAGCCTCTCCGACGGTCACCAAGTTGGTCGATAGCAGTTGCGGTAAAATCTGTGACAAGGTCATACTAAGCCGAGTGTATTCCCTTCTGGGTCTCTCACCCCTTGGTTGGTTAGGTTGCCGAGGAGCGGTAGCAGGCTTTGCAATAACCACCGCGTTGACAACTTGGCGGCGCTCTGGTTTGTCTTGCCTCCTAGGCCCATACACAGCACTGGCTTCCTTTTTGAAAGGCTTTTTCTCAGAACTCAAGGACGCACCTTTCTGAATCTTTCCTGATTTCATGCCAGCCTCTATCCTTTCCCCAGTCAGAATGAGATCTGTGAACCCTGCAGATGAATTGCCAATGAGATGATTGAAGAATGGCCTAGATAGGGTCCCCAAGAACATATCCACCAATTCACGGTCGGTTAATGGTGGCTGCACCCTGCCAGCCAGGTCCCTCCACTTCTGCGCATACTCTTTAAAACCTTCTCCCGATCCTAGCGACATACCCTGGAGTTGGGTACGTGTAGGAGCGAGGTCGGCATTATATTGATACTGCTTGTAAAAAGCAGTAGCCAACTCCTCCCAGTTATGAACCTTGGTTCCATCCAGCTGATAGAACCATTCGAGATGAGTCCCTGAAAGACTCTCCTGGAAGAAGTGGATCCACAAGTTCTTGTCCACAGTATAGGGTTGGATCTTCCGCACATAAGATCTGAGATGTAGCTTAGGGCAGGACGCCCCGTCATACTTTGCGAAAGATGGTGCTTTGAACTTGTGTGGGATGACCACACCAGAAGATAAACCCAAGTCTCTGAAATCCAACCCAGACACTTGTTGAATTTCCATGGCATTCAAACGATCTTCCAACTGCTTGTACCTGTCTTCAGCTTGAGGATACTATTCCTCATTAAAATCAGTCTCGTTGTCAGAGACTATCGGACTAGGAACCCTTCCCCCTTGGGGACTGCTTTTTCCCATAGAAGAACCAGCTTGATCAACCTCATTCTGCAGTGTGTTACCAAACCTCCGGCCCGTGCTGAATAGTACAGTTCTCTTCTTCTTCTTCTTAACCAGCAGAGCCTTCAATTCCTCTTGACCTTGGGCCAGACTCATGATCAGCTCTTGGAATTGGGCGTTCTGAGCCTGAAGGGCCTTGATGGACTGCTCGGTAGATGATTCAGGGTTCATGATGCTGAAATAAACAGCGAAGAACATTAAGCAACCTGAAAAGAAGAGTACCTGTTATGCACATGATGCATGATATGTGTTTATGCAATGCATTCAAGGGTTCGAAAGTTCAAATTTGTTGTAAACAAAAAGGAACGCACGTTATCATTAAGAAATAATTGTTTAGTACATCAAAGCCTCATGGGCAAAATATTACAAAAGCAAATCAATCCCAGAAGGCACTATGCATCCTCTTTGGATCTATGTAAGTGTTGAGAGTCTTTTCCTCGTGCAGTAGGCGGGTGAGCTCCAAGACCTTCTTCTCACTAGCATGTAGACTGGACTCAAGAGAATTCCGTTCTTCCTTAAGCTGGATCCAGCTCTTCTGCATTTCTTCCCAGGATGTAGGCATGCCAGGATGTTGAATGGTGTAGGACACCTCTCCTTCCAAGACTGGCTCTTTGATCACAGGGAGGACATGAGGATATGGCATTACTAGTTTCTGGGAGCGGGCTCGTAACCACTTGAGATAAGGCTCCAATGGGATGGAATTCCTGTGCCCCAGTGTCTTGCTGTCTATCTTGCTGGGCATCCTCCAAGCTCTGATAAATCTCTGGCGAAGTCCTCGTGCATCGTTGTCGAAGTCAAAGACTATGTCAGGGATTAACATGTCATGAGGGCCGTCCCTCCGAGCATAACCAAACTGTCTCCAAGCTAGACACGGGTTGTAAGTAATACCTCCTCTGATTCCAAGTAAAGGAACATTAGGAAACTCCCCGCAACGATCAATGATAGTGACATCTTCTCTGGACCGAGAACACCAATGTATATCAGCATGTGTAAGAGTCATCAATCGTTGTGACCATCTCAAACCCCGCTCATTCTTCAAAACTGATTGTGGAAGGTGCGAAATAAACCACCTTCCCAGGAGAGGAGTGCAGCACATAAGAACACCTCTTTTTCTCATGGTTCGAGTGTAACATGAGTGAAGGATGTCCCCAAGCAATGTAGGTATAGGATTCCTGGACATGAAGATCTTGACGACACTGATATCTATAAGCTGGTCGGGATTCGGGAACAAAACCAATCCATAGACAAGGAGGGCCACAACTTCTTCAAAAGCTTGTAGGTCGAGGGAATTCCAACATTCTTGGGCCTTCTCAAACAGAAACCTGGCTAAGAACCCTTTGATACCACTTCTAACTTCCCAATGTCCCTTGATGTCAGATGGTTGTAAGCGTAAGGCTTTAGCAATCTCTTCAAGTTTGGGTTCCTTTTCCGTACCGTTGTAGGGTAGTTGACCAAGGATAGGGATCTTCAGAATCCGGGAGAACTCTTCCAATGTAGGCACCAATTAATAGTCCAGGAAAGTAAAGCAGTGGTGCAGAGGGTCAAAGAACTGGAACAGGACCTTTATCAGATCTTCCTCAATGTTGGTGTTGACCAAACTGATGAGTCTTCCATGCCTCTTACTGAAAGAAGAACTCTCGGGAATCCTGGATATAAGCTCCTTAAGCTGAGGAGGGATCCTTACAAGGCTGATCTGAATTGTCTTTCTGCGAACAGTTTCCATGTCCTACAAAACAAGAACAAAGATGAAGATTCGAACCCCTGAAATGGTTAGTCAATGCATATGATGCTGTATGATGTCATGATGCTATGATTAAACACACCACAAATATTCACAAGGGCAAACATGATAAGGCACACAAGTCACACAAGACAAGCCCTTAGAGTTTAGGCCAGCATGGGGTCTGGGTATTACCCTCTTGAAGTTGGTGGGCTCAACCTGTCCTATCAGAAGTAACCGGGTTCTAAGGGTCCCAATATCACTGGATTGCTTTCATTGTTCATCGTTTCGATTTAGCCACTGAACTGGCGACCGAAATATTCCAAGAAAACAACCCTCAATTGAGTGTAGTATCGAGTATCAACCAACCTCGGACTGCACCAAAGTCAGTTATCTCACTACCCTAAAGAGGCCAAGATGGTTCAATTAAGGTTCCTAAGGTCAGTTGATGCTTCACGACACCATGCGGAGGTCCCGTACTCTCCTTGACTGAACTCAAGGGTTACCGGTACACACCAAAGTGCCACATCAACGTAGCAGACTGCTTCAACCATGTCGGTATACCCTGTACAGTTCCCTCACAGCCTTGTTGCTACTTTCTAAGAAGGTATCCCCCAGATCCGGGTTAGGATCTATAGAACTCCCGAGACAGTCCCACAATAATAAAGCAAACAAGAATAACAATTGAAAACACAAGTGATCTTAGTCCTAAGGTACACCTCACTTTTAAATTACTCCCCAGCAGAGTCGCCAGTTCTGTGATCGGTGGATCTGGAACTGACTGTTTAACGCTGGTTCGCGAAATGTCGCGGAAGCAAGAGTCGCCACCGTCTTTTATTTTCTCTAACAAGGAAAGGACAAAAGCACAGCAAAATTCCTTATGAGATAGTTTCTCGGTTCGGGAGGTAGATTTATAGAAAGGGAAGGTGTTAGCACCCTTTCTATCCATGGTTATCCATGGGCTCTTAGATACTTTCTCATTTATGGTTTGCTTTTCAATTGTGAGTGAGTTTGAAAAAGTTTCGTTTAAAGATTTCAGATCGACTCTTGTATCAGTCCTCAAGAGTGTTTGAAAAATTGTTTTGAAAGCTTTTTTGAAAGTGTCGGTGTGAAAAGAGTTTTTGATTTGTTTTGAATAGAGAAAGTATCTATGAGTCATCCACCTACCCTAAGGAATTAGGCTGTGTAAATGTCCTTAAGATAGTGCCATCCCACCATTGAGAGGTAGGTAGCACCACCGTTGGAGGTGTTCGGGTCAATTCGAATGTAGGGACAGTGTGGTCACCAGAGCAATAGTAGGGCACCTTAGAAGCTACCCTTATGCCATTGATCCTTTTTTAATTCCGAGGCAACTGGATCATGTTATGGACATAAGGACTTACTAAAACGTCATATACTCGACGACCACGTTTCGAGGGCAAGGCAACAGTGAGGCATACTCTAGAAGTGGTGTGTGAATCTGTGTGTTGTTTTCATGTTATGTTTTATCTTGTACATGTGTCATGGTGATCTACGCTTGTTTTTAATTTAGGCCATACATTCTTTCATGCAATTATAATTTAAAAGTGCGGAAATTTAAATGCGGAAAGTAAAATCCTACGCTATTACAAGGCGCGGGTCTATACATCGCCAAAATACAAAGACCCGTTTTAATAAAAATGCGGAAAGTAAAACCTAGTTACTATTACATGGCTTGAGCAATTACATAATATTCAAAAAGAAAAATAAGAATAAATACGCGAAAGAATTAAAAATAGAACGTTCGAGGGCGTTGGACCCTTTTGAAATTAAATTGAAATTAAAAGTTAATTAATTATTAAATTAAAGAAAAGAAATGTTTTTTTTTTATGTTTTTGGTATTTATGAGATAAAGAAATTAAAATTGAAGAGAAACCCTAATTCTAAGTTGTTTTTAATTATTAATGAAAAATATTAAAGTTTAACCTAATTTACTAAATAATTTATGTACATGTTTATTTACAAAAATATTTAATAATTAATAATAATAATAATAAGAAAAAATTATTTAAAAAGAAAAGGTGAAAAAATACCAAAACCCTAATTCTACCTATTTTAATTTATTAAGAAAAACATTAAAGTTTTAAAACCTAAATTAACTAGTTAATTATTAAAGTTTATTTACAAAATAAATAATGGTGAAATTAATATTAACAACAATAAACATTTCTGATTTTTTTGTATTTTATTTTTATTATGAAAATTATTTTAGGAATTTAAAGAAAGCAATTAAAACAATTAATATAATTAAGAAAGAAAATAAATAAAAATTAAAAATTGATGCAAACCATGGGGGGTGTCTGGCCCCAAAAGGAGGTTTTTTGTGAGAAATCTGGCCCAAGAATGCAAAGCCTTTTTGACTTTCTGTGCTTGCATGTGGAGTGGTTGACTAGCGTGTATGGTAGACATCCTCTTATAGCCTTTGGATTGAAACTCATGGACGCGTGGCAGGCCTGGATGTGAACGTGCATGATGGACTTTGGATGAAGTGCTACGCTGGAACACCTTAAGACAAAAATTATTAAGCGTTTGGGGGGACCTGGAAATCGAACCCAGGTCCCAATGCTCACCAGCCACGTCCTCTACCAACTGAACCATTGCATTCTTTTGTTAACATTATAGAACATAAATAATATATATGAAAAAAGTAATCATACTGGAACAAACCAAAAAACGCGCTAATATTTAAACTGACCAACCATGCCTGGACACGCTAGCATCTTCTTCGTCTTTTGTACCTGTAACATAACCAAATAGCGGGGGTTTTAAACCCCCACTAAACTCAACCAGAAAAAATAGCGATTAGCGCCTGGGTTAACATAAAAAGGGCGCGAGGTGTTGGTTGGTCTTGTCTTGAGGTCACGAATCCAATGGCATAGGTTTGGTGGTTCAATTTTTCCATATATGCAAACCCCTAATTCAAAGCTTCTGAAACCCTAGAAAATGTTAATGGCAAATCTCGATACAGGCATTGTTAGGACAATTAAATGGTACCATTAGCTTCAGAGCATTAATATTAGCAAGAATCAATGATTAAAACTCATGAATAATGTATGTAAATTAAAAAACGATTAGGGACAAGTTCAAGAAAAGTGTGATGTCGTTCTACCAATTCTTTGAGTGTGGAGGCGTGTTCTTGATTGCAACACGTTCCTAGCAATGTCAGGAAGACAATGGAAGGCTTGTTGTGCTTTGAAACGAGCTCTAGGTATGAAATCAGTTTTCAACTTTTTGCCAAAAAAATTGCAATTTGGTTCTCCCTTTTCTCAACAGCTTTCGTGTGTCTCAGCATTAGGTTAGCTTGTGCCTATGTATCTGAAGCAAATTAGGTTAAAAAACCAAGCCCAAAGTCCTTGTATTGATGTTTTCAATCTTTGATTTTTTTTACATCTTTTTCAAATCTTTTTGCCATGGAAACTTTCCAAATAGGGATGATTTTGTCCCCTTGAGATGGTGCACGAAATCTCTTGCATATATGGAAGATATTTGCTGCATAAAAAGATTTAAAAAACATGATTTGGTATTTTTCTTATATTTAAATTTAATTAAATGAGTTAATGATAATAAAAATTCAAATAATTAATCAAAAATAAGAAAATAACTCCCTTTGAGGTCAATGGGTCGTGCACATGCTTTGGGTAATGATTCATGGAAGAATTTGTGGCCCATTAGCATTTTTGAAGTCTTTTGTGCAAAGTTGACTTTTCAAAATTCCCAAAAATTTCCCAACTTCTACAAGGCATATCTTGCTCAATTTTGAGGCTATGATCATGTTCTCTGACATTTTGGAAAGGTCTTGAAGTCCTCTAACCAATGTCTTTGGTCCCATGTCATTTTGATTTACCAATCTCAAGTTATGGTCTTTGACTTAAAGTGCCTTTTTGTTGACTTTTGAAAATGACCTATAATGTTGAAATTGATAACTTTTTGTGAAAGCATTTCTTGGACTTGAAGTGTGAAGATGCGTTGTAGAAAATGTCATCCTCTTCAAAATGAGATTTGGATGGAATTTTTATGATAAACCATGAGGAAGTTATTCCCTGGTCAATTTGCAGTTGACTTTTTCAACTGTCCAAAAATAGAAACTTTTGCATCTTGAGACTTTTTGAGCCATGCTTTGAGAATCATGATCAAGATTTGATCAAATGATGTTTGTGGATTAAAAATAAGATGTTGACCAAAATTTTTGACTTTTGACTGTCAAATGACCATTTTGCCCCTGAAGTTGACTGTGAAACAATTAGGGTTTTTTGACTGTGCAATTGGATGCTGTGAGTCTTGAAACTTGACATATGGATGCTTGACAATTTATATAGGCATGTGGGACTTGATTGGACCCTTGGAAACCTCAATTTCTTTTCCAGAACCAAAACCCTAATTTTGTCTGTGTTAGGAGGCAATTGGACTGTGCAACCTTTGAGAGATTTTGAACCATGATCTTGGCAACTTTTGAAGAATATGGGAGGGAAAATTTTGGGGTACAACAATGGATTCTCTAAGGGATGCCAAAGCAGTAGTTGAAGAAGTTGGGTGTTCCATTTGGGGTTAACTTCCATACATTCCCTACAAATTTGACAAATTTAGTTTGGATTTTACTTCAGGAGCCCAGAGAGTTATTCGTCGTGCTCGCGCCGGGGGACCACCACTACGAATCAGTAACCACAGAGTCAATGCTCTAGAGGACAGTGATAGAAACTGCAACTTGGACAAGTGGATCTTCCCAACCATCAACAGTGGACTCAGTAATTAGGAGGCCAAAGATTTTGTTCCCATTAATTTTATTCAAGAGTAATTGGTCTTTTTGTTGTTTGAGGATATGTAATATTTGAACAATTGAAACTTTAAAGCCTTGTGTCTTACCCGAGGCACAATGGTCTATTTGTGAGGGTTATTAGTTCATCTTCATATGGCATTAATAAATCATTGGACGTTTTGCATACAAATTTTACGCTCTCTGTCTTTCTTTTCTGCCTTTTTTTACTTTATCAAAACAACTATGCTCTTACGCACACCCATATATCAAACTGCAGATCCACATCCACTTTGGATCGCATTGATAATGGTTCTTCTATTGCCAGTTATGACTTTGAAAATCCGATCTACCAAGCCGAGGACGAAGTTGAGGAAGATTGTGAAGTACAATGAGAACTTGCCAGACTGTTACAACAAGAAGAAAGGGAAATACAGCCCCATGAAGAGTCGGTTATGACAGTAAACTTGGGTACTGAAAAGGATAAAAAGGAAGTCAAGATAGGTGCCGATATGGAGCATAGTGTCAAAGAGCGGTTAATACAGATGCTACATGACTATGTTGAGGTTTTTTCCTGGTCATACAAAGACATGCCAGGACTTGACACTGATATTGTGGTTCATCGCCTTCCGACAAAAGAAGACTGCCCTCTCGTGAAACAGAAGGTTCGTCGTATGCGGCCAAAGATGTTAGAAAAGATCAAGGCTGAAGTCATGAAACAGTTCAATGTCTATTTCTTAGCTGTCACCTCTTATCCGTAATGGGTTGCCAATGTTGTTCCAGTACCTAAGAAGGACGATAAGGTACGTATGTGTGTGGATTACAGAGACCTGAATAGGGAAAGCCCCAAGGATGACTTTTCAGTTCCCCATATCGATGTTCCGATTGACAACACCACACATCATAAGGTATTATGCTTCATGGATGGTTTCTCCGGGTACAATCATATCAAAATGGAGCCTGAGGACATGGGGAAAACAACCTTCGTCACACAGTGGGAGCACTTTCTGTTACAAAGTTATGCCATTTGGGTTAAAGAACGTCGGGGAAACCTATCAGCGTGCCATGGTAGCTTTGTTTCATGATATGATCCATCACGAGATAGAGGTCTACGTTTATGATATGATATCCAGGTCTCAGACTGAAGAAGAGCACCTTGATCACTTGCAAAAGCTATTTGAAAGACTAAATAAGTACAAATTAAGGTTGAACCCGAATAAGTGCACCTTTGGAGTAAGATCCGGTAAGCTCTTAAGATTCGTTGTCAGCAGAAAATGTATTGAAGTAGACCCTGCAAAGGTTAAAGATATACAAGAAATGCCAACCCCTCGCACTGAGAAGGAGGTTAGGGGATTCTTGGGACGTCTAAACTACATTTCCAGATTCATTTCCCATCTGACTGCTACTTGTGAGCCAATCTTCAAGTTATTGAATAAGGATCAAGCAGTGAAGTGGAATGATGACTTCCAGAACGCCTTTGACAAAATCAAGGAATATCTTCAAGAGCCTCCAATATTTATGCTGCCATTTGAAGGAAGACCTCTGATCATGTACTTAATAGTATTAGAGAACTCAATGGGGTGTGTGATGGGGTGGCATGACGAGTCTGGTCGAAAAGAGCATGCAATATACTACCTTAGAAAAAAGTTTACCGACTGTGAAACAAGATACTCACTGCTCGGAAAAACTTGCTGCCCTTTGGCATGGGCTACTTTCCGAATAATACAATATATGTTGACTCACACTACCTTGTTGATATCTAAAATGGATCCTATCAAACATCTTTGAGAAGCCCACTCTGTCCAGAAGAATATCAAGATGGCAAATGATCCTGACCGAATACGGCATTCAATATACAACCCAAAACGAAATTAAGGGAAGTGTATTAGCTGATCATTTGGCTCATCAGGCTATGGACGACTACCAATCTATGAATTTTGAGTTCCCAGACGAGAACATCATGTTGCTAACTGATTGTGAAGAACCTGGACCGGATGAAGGGCCTGAAAAAGGATCCTGATGGACTATGGTTTTTGATGGAGCTTCCAATGCACTTGGAAATGGCATCAGTGTTGCGATTATATCTCCTGAAGGTTGTCATACTCCTTTCACTTCCCGACTATGTTTCAATTGTACCAACAATATGGCTGAATATGAAGCATGCATCATGGGTCTCAAAGCTGCTATCGACTTGAGGATCAAATTCTTGAGTGTATTTGGAGACTCGGCCTTAGTAATCAGCCAAATCAAAGGAGAATGGGACACGAAGCATCCTAATCTTATCCCTTACAAAAAGCATGTGTTGACACTGATTCCATACTTTGAAGAAATTACCTTTTAGCATTTTCCACGAGAGGAAAATCAACTAGCAGACACATTAGCTACTATGTAATCCATGTTCAAAGTCAGATGGGATAATGAGGCTCCTCAGACACATTATCACGAGATTGGTACTGAAGAAGTAGTGGATAAGCCTTGGTTCCATGAAGTCAAAAGATATCTCAAAGCCCAAGAGTATCCTGAGGGAGCTTCAGTTAATGATAAGAAGTTCCTAAGAAGGTTCTCTACCAAGTTCTTCCTCAGTAATGAGATCCTCTACAAGCGCAATCACGATTCTATCTTCCTTCGGTGTGTGGATAAGAATGAAGCAGAGAAGATTATGGATGATTTACATGAAGTTACCTTTAGCACCCATTCTAGTGGACACATGATGGCTAAAAAGATCCTATGGGCAGGATACTATTGGTCCACTATGGAAGCGGACTGTTATCAGCATTCACGAACTTGTCACAAATGCCAGATCGATGCTGATAAAGTACATGTACCTCCGGTTCCTCTAAATGTCTTGACTGCCCCCTGGCCATTTGCAATGTGGGGCATCGATATGATTGGAGAGATTAGGCATACAGCTTCTAATGGGCACCGCTACATCCTCGTCTCCATTGATTACTTCACAAAATGGGTCGAGGTGGCTTCATTTGCTTTTGTTACCAAGAACGTGGTGGTTCGATTCATCAGACATAACCTTATCTGTCGGTAGAGTATTCCAGAAAGAATCATCACGGATAATTGTACCAATCTCAATAACACTATGATCATCGAGCTCTACATGTAATTTAAGATCCAACATCATAACTCTTCTCCTTACCCGTTGAAGATGAATGGTGTTGTAGAAGCTGCTAATAAAAACATCAAGAAGATCATCCAAAAGATGATGGTGAGATATAAAGACTGGCATGAGATGTTACCATTCTCTCATCATGGTTACCACACCACGGTGCGCACATCGATAGGGGCAACTCCTTTCTCTCAGGTATACGGTATGGAAGTTGTCCTACCCATAAAAGTCCAGATCCCTTCCTTGAGAATCCTTAAGGACGCAGGTCTGAATGAAGACGAATGGGTTCAGACTTGACTTGACCAATTAAACCTAGTTGATGAGAAGAGGCTCGCAATTGTCTGTCATGGTTAGATGTACCAAAAACGTATGATCAAAGCTTTTAACAAGAAGGTCAGACGTCAGGTATATCAGGCTGGTTACCTAGTAATCAAGCGCATCATACTGCCCCAGGGTGATCCCAGGGGCAAATGGACTCCCACATACGAAATACCATTTGTGATCAAGAACACATTTCCTGGTGGAGCCATGACTTTAATCACTATGGACGGTGACGACCTTCAACACCCGGTAAACACGAACATAGTTAAAAGATACTACGCATAAATAAAGACCCGCTAGGTTGACTGGCCTAGGAAAAAATAAGGGCATCCCGACGAAGAAAAAGGGTTCGTGCAAAAATTAGGGATATACATATGAAAAAAAATGTACTCCCGGCAAGTCGAAAACCTGAAAAGGCGGCTTGGGTAAAAAAGGGTATCTTGGTGGATTCAAAACCCGAAAGGGCGATCCAGGCAAAAGTTAGGGATTTAAAGCATATAACTATGTCCTGTTGAATCACCTTACAGCCAACCTTCAGTATCAATGGTCAAGCTCAAGTGGTACTAATCAATCCAGTCAGCTTCTGACAAGAAGCAAAGAGATGAGACGCTCGAAGACATAACGACAATAGCAGAATGGGAACCTAATGGGATTATTTCACATAACTGTTTTTCTTTGTGCGCTATTTTGTATTAGTTCATTCTTACGACGACATTCTCTTACTAGGATGTTCGTCTCCTTGTACAAAAACGTCTATTATAGATACAAAGTCTTCAAATTAATACAAAATTATCTCTTTGAAAGCGCAAAGCTATTTGTTTTCTTTTTATCTTTCTGTTTGGTTTGCGAAAACATCCAGTGATTGTTTTTGAACATATGCATTTGAATGTGATTATTATTTACAAATACACGCATAAAAAACAGAAAGACGTATACTAATGGCTTTAAGAAACGGGACAATGTCTAAGGGCCATCCACGAAGTCCCCACAGATATTATCTCCAGCAGATACTTTCTCTAGTAGGTACAAAAGTAGGGGCATCCTACTATAAAGTCATTGCCATATCCACAACATACAGCCTAATGATGTCAGGTATTCTTACATCCCTGGCAAAGAAAAAATATCCAATTACTGCTCCAAAAATTCTCCAGTGAAGTCGCCAAGCTTCTCAGGATTCCCCAGCAGGATTTCACAAAATCCCCAAACGGTGCACGGAGTTTTCCTTCCCCAACAGAGTTTATTTCTCTAAACAATGGAAATATATCTCCCAACATTCAACTACAACAAAATTTGAAGACTCACATTCTTTTCCCCCAGCTACAATCAGGGATTTATTTTCCATAATTTTGCAACACTGCAATAGAACAACTAACACGTTCATACATTGCATTCATACATCATTTCTACAAACATCATATCATATTCAACACAAATGCATATATCACAATCTCATTTATTTTGAGAGCGTCATGCAATTCATACATCATGTCATTGCATAAAAGTAATTTTACCTTTTCAGGTTAAATTAGCAGACAGACAAACACTATCAAATTGTACACCAGGTCAAAGATTAATGCCCGAAACCAGACGGGGAAACTATCTACACGACCAAGTGGTATGAACTCCCAAAGAAAGACGGGTTTATCAACAAGTACAACAGGTCAAAGATTGATGCTTGAAACCAGATGGGGAACTATCTATGTGACCAACATCGCAAAGTTCTAGATTAATACCTGTAACAAGCCAGGACAACTATCTGTGGTCGATTGATTATAGATTAATACATGAAACCAGACAGGACAACTATCTACATAAATAGATTGAAGATTAATACCCGAAACAACACGAGAAAACTATCTTTGGTTCTAAGGTTAGAGATTAATACCTGAAACCAGACAGGACAACTATCTCAACGACCAACAAAAGCAAGTTCCAAATTAATACCTGAAACAAGACAGGACAACTATCTATGAACGACTGATTATAGATTAATACCTGAAACCAGACAGGAAAACTATCTACATGACTAGATGAAGCAATCTTACACGGGTTCCTTCTGATAATCTCGATATGCAGTCTAACACGGACTCATCTTGTAGCAATCTTACACAGGTTCCTTCTGAACTTTCCAGATGCAGTCTAACACAGACTCATCCTGAAGCAATCTTATAGGGATTCCTTCCCAATTTCCAGATACAGTCTCACACAGACTCATCCTAAAGCAGCCCCACGCAGGCTCCTTCTCAACTTTCCAGATGCAGTCTAACATGGACTCATCCTGAAGCAATCTTACACGGATTCCTTCCCAATTTCCAGATGCAGTCTCACACGGACTCATCCTGAAACATCCCTACACAGGATTTTTTTTAATACATTTCCAGACAGCAATTAATTTCATTCTCCCCTGCAAATTATTGTGAAGCCTAGATTTCAACCAGAAAACAACAAACTTTTCCAGAGATAATTCCTCAGTAGAGCCTTGGGAAACTGAAGTTCCTAGACTCTGTTCCCCATAGAGTTTTCCTCAAGCAGGAGAACAATATAAATCAACCATCCCCAATGGACTCCTCCTGAGACAGCAGGAACAGAAATTTCCCACAAAGGGACCTCTTATGAAGTCAGCATCTACTTTAGATGACATCTTTAAGCCCATCTCCGACAACTCTTAGTAATCTTCTCCAAATGGCATCTGTAAGCCCATTCCTGATATCATCAACTAATGGTGTTACTTCATGCGAGTGCAAATTTCTGGGCACTCTAGTGTTCAATCATCTTCCACTTTCAGATCACGAAAGGCATAAAAGCCAATCTAAATCTTCAGGTTTAAGAAGATTGAACAGGGGAAGCTGTTGTACCCCAAAATTTGCCCTCTCATTTCTCAAGACATTTTCTCAAAAGTTCAAATTTACACAAGTACAATTAGGCTTTCAAGCATCAAATTGAAGAAGAGCATGCCTGCTTCAATTTCACAGCCTTCGATTGAGCAATGGCCTCTTTCTTGCATATTTTGATTCACAAAGCAAGGGGTTCCCACCATGCTAGCATGCACAAAGAAAAAGCTCCCCTATGGTTAGCATTCATATTAGTACCCACAGGGAATTGGCTATCTTCATGCTAACTCTGACTAGGAAAAATCTCCATTTGAAACAACTTGCCTTCGATTCACAAAGCAGGAGCCTCCTGCATGCAACCTTCGACTGAGTATTAGCTGCTTCATGCCAGCAGGCACAAGGCAATAGCTTCCTGCAGTCTTCCTTTGATTCAGAAGGCATTGGCCTCCTGCTTGGTTACTTTCAATTCACAAGGAAGGAACTCCCCTCATGATTGCTTCGATTCCACCCTTGAAAACCTCCAAAACACATAGTTGGTGGCCCCTTCGAAGGACATGTACTGGTGAACTTAAAGGGAACACACATGTGTCCTATTCTAAGGATATGCCTTACTAGCCCATTCAAAGAATTGCATGTGATCCCTTCAAAGGATACACATAGTCCAATCGAAGGATACACATTTGGCCCCTTCAAAGGATGCACAGAGAGCCCATTCGAAGGACACATATTGTTGTCTGAAGAGGGGTTTGGTCGAAGGATGGATCTAGTTGGTCAAAATGAAAGAGAAATATTTGAAGATGCTTGCTGGCCCAAAATCCAACATACTTCCAGGCTCAAGCCTCCTGCACAAGCATATTCATGCCAAAGGAAGATTTGACTGGTTAGAATGAATTCTTTCGATTGGGCTAGTTGGGTAGTATTAGAGCCAATTGAAGAGCAAGACTCAGAGCAATCAAAGAGAGCAAACTTGGGGGCTGATCAAAGAAGCCAAGATGTTGAGGCCTTGTGCAATTCGAATCAAGACTCAGAGCAATCGCAGAGAGAAATCTTGGGGGTTGATCGAACGAGCCATGATGAAGTGGCCTTGTGCAATTCGAATTAGAACTTAGAGTCATCGAAAGGGGACAAGAGCTGATTCGACTAAGTTTATCCTTCCAGACCAGGAAATCGAAGCAAATGGTGGTGTAAAATGGTATGAAACATCTCAAAATGGAAACATTTCAAATCATTGATCTTACTTTCAAAGCCTTAGTTAATGGATGATTCATGCTATTTTTGTTCACCATCACACCCCTATATAAAGACAAGAATGCATCAGAATAACGGACACAGGGATTACCTATCGAAAGAACACGCACATCCTGTCTCGGAGAAAAATCCTAAGTTCTCCAAAATTTCAAAGCAAGAGAGCACAAGGAAACTCCCATCTCTAACCATTTCCAGTCAAATCCAATCCATCCCACGCTCAGAATCCCAAATCGAAGCACCTCCAGTTGGTAATTTTTTTTTCAATCTCATTCAATCTATTATGTAAACTCATGTGGATTGCATATTCATGTTATTCATGTTGTTTCTAAATGATTTATTGTAATATATGTAAGTTACAACACCCAGATGCTAGGATACCATTGCTAGGGGTTTTCGAAGCAGATTACCTTTGAAACTCAAGGCACAGATCGTCACATATCGAAACAACCCCAAATTTGGGTTCATGGGATGATTTCGATTGTGATAGGTCTTCTTTTGGTTTTGAAACTAACAAAATTTGCAGGATTCAATGTAGGTTTCATTTATTTCGATTGAACAACTAGCTCAAATGGTGAAGAAACGCGCGTGTTGGAGAGAGGATCGGGGTTCGAGTCCCCAGTCATGCTTTTTCATTTTTCTAACATTTTGTTTACAGATCTGATGCGTACAAGCCAAATACACTCATCATGCACTTCAAATCTATGCTGCCAGGTGTTAGCATAGCCAGATCCAACACCCTCACGCACAGACTACCATGCGCTCCCCAAAACTTCCCTTTACTGGATAACAAGGAAAAATTAGGCTCCTTCTATTATTGGGCCTACGTTTTACAACATTCCACACCCTCATTTCATTTTACTACCCAAGCCCATTTGTTTTTTTTTTTGTTTTTTATCTTCTATTTTCTTTTTTAATTTGTTTTAATCAATAAAAAATAATTAAAATCACAAAAAATATAGTTTTAGGTTTTTTTATTTGAATTAATTTTATAAATTAATTATTAATTATTTTAACCCCCTTTCTTAATTAAAATTAATTAGAACTTAGGATTTTAATTCATTTTCCTTTCATAATAAAAATACAAAAAAAAAACATTAGAATTAATTCCCTTTAATTAGTTTCATTTTTTAATTATTTCTATTTTTCTTTAAGTCAAGATTTAGGTTAATTTTTTTTATTTAATCATTTTCTCAAATAAAATAAACAAAAAAAATTTCTTTTTCATACCTTAGGATTTTTTAGACGTACTAACAATTCGCGCGCGTTATTACTTTTCGCATTTTTATTTTCAAATTATTGTAACTGCTCACAGTCTATGATAGCTTAATTTAGGATTATCTTCTTTATTGCTTTTCCCCCCAAGTTTTGGACATGTAAATATCCCCCTCCTTGAAGCTTTGTAATAGTGTAGGATTTATATTCCCGCATTTTATTTCTTGTACATATTAACTGCTAGATGTAAGACTAATAGGATTGTATGATAAAGATTAAAATAAAATGTTAGTAAACTTAATACAAAAGACAAAAATAATTGAATACAACACATTTGCACATATATACCTCTATGGTATTCCCACTTTGGTTGCCTTCGGAAAACAACATAGTCAAGTCCCTCGAAAGTAGGGATGCTTTAGCAAAGACCCTTAAATCAAAAGATCATAGTCCCTCGATGATCCTTCGGTGTTGCCTTTCGGTAAATGATCTAGTCCCTCAAAAAAAATAGCTTAAGTGTCTCTACTCACTAATAGTAGGCTAGTCTTGTCTAAAGGAAAGGAGGAAAAAGAACAAACCTTTCGAGTAAAAGTAGATAGTTGTTAGATGCTTGCTCAAAAAACAAACTTTCACACTTACACAAAAACTATTTTCAAAAACATTTTCAAACGCTTTATCAACACTCTTGATGACTGATACAAGAGTTATCCTAAAGCGAATCGCCGCACTAAGGCACTTTCAAAAATACTTTTTCAAACACACAAAAGCACAAGGTATTTCAAAAAATGAGCCAAGCACCTAAGAGCCCATAGAAAAATACGGATGGAAAGGGTGATAACACCTTCCATTTCCATAATCTACCCCCCTTACTCAGAAAACTCTCGAAAGGTCTTTTTCTGTTCTTTTCATCCTTTCCTTTATTTGATAGTAATTGTCTTTCCTGAAAGGAATACAAGGTTAGTTATGTGCAATGCATGAGATGAATTGTGATGAGGTTCTCAAAATAACCAAGATTATGTTATATGTAATGTATGCACATGTCATGATGTATGAACATGAAATGCTGACGTAATAATCTGAGTCTGGAAAAATAAATCCATGACTGCTGTTTGGAGAGTATGAGAAATGGTATTCTTGATTGCTGTAAAAAATTCATAGTTCCTCTACTTCTGTTGGGGATGGTGAACAAAGATGACTAGCTAGGGATTCACATTCACTCGGCTGGTGAATATTCTGCCGGAAGAGACCCTGTATGAGGATAACTCTGCGGGGAATAACTCTGTTGGAGAGGAGATACTCTGTTGATAGATCTGCTGATTTGGAGAAATAAACTCAGCTGGGGATGAATTTCCGTTGCTGGTGAATAAACTCTGTTAGGGATTGAGCTTTTGTATTCAGAGGAATAAACTCTGTTAGGGATTGAGCTTCTGTATTCAGAGGAATAAACTCTGTTAGGGATTGAGCTTCTGTATTCAGAGAAATAAACTTTGCTTGAGAGAGAACTTTACGAACCGCTTGCGATTATGAAATTCGGTCGGGGAATATAGATGTTGATTCTATGAAGGAACTTTGCTGGGGAAAGTAGCTCCTGTTTGGGGAAGCTGATGTCAAAGCTTTAGTTGCCTCTACTATGTGAGGAGTGTAGATGTTACTGGGATGCATGTTGAGGATATGACAATGACTTCGTATCAAGACTTTTCTGCCCCTGTACCTGTTGGAGAAAGTGCCTGCGGAGGCCTTGTGGATTGAGTGTTATCCCAACTTATGAGGTACTTGGTAACTGCCGATCAGAATGATAAGTCTTCTACTAATAGGCAATTGGCAAGATGGCGGGACATAGTCGTACACTTTAATCCCTAACTTTTGCCTGGACTGTCTTTTCAGATTTTCAGTCCACCAGGATACCCTTTTTTGCCCAGGCCGCCCTTTCGGGTTTTCAACTTTCCAGGTGTACAAATTTTTTCATTTTTTTATCCCTAATTTTTGCCCGAACCCTTTTGGTTCGTCGGAATGCCCTTATTTTTTCCTAGGCCAGTCAACCTAGCGGGTCTTTGTTCATGCGCAGTATTTTTTGACTATGTCCACGCTCTCAGGGTGTAGGGAGTTGTCACTGTCGGTAGTGTTGTGTTGCCACACTACCAGAAGATGTTTGTTTGATCATATAGGATTCGTTGCTAGAATTTATGCCCAATGCCCCCAAGTGATTCAGATGGAGATCTGCCCCTGGCTATTTGGCATCTTTGAGAGATTCCTTGAATCTTGACTTAACTGCCCCAGATGATGGACAATGATCATGCTATGCCCCTTGGTTGGAAGTGTTTTCCCACTTGAGGTGATCCTTTTTATTGAGAAGGTTTTTGTTCACTAGATATTCGTCATGCAAATTTCTTTGCTGTTGAACAAATAGTCATATGCAAACAATGTTATTTTAAGAATGCAAAGCTTATGTCTGTCTTGAGGTTTTGAAAATGCAGTTTTTTATAGTAAAATAGAATTTTGCAAAGATGTGATATCAACTCGGGATTTGTAACGGACCTTCAGGAGTCAGGATACCTTTTGTAACAGTATGCTTTCGAACTAACCTATGCTTCAGCTAGGACTTTTAAGGGTTATAACGTGGCCTAGTTCACGGTTTAAGAAACAAAGGATAAAGGCTCAAATTTTATTTGTACTCACCCGTTATTCGTGATGTTCTTCGATCCTAAACTCAGCTAATTGTGCATTTAGATCCCGTTTGAGTCTTTGCTATGATATTCTAGTGATGGTTCGGGTACTGACATGTTATTTTGAATAGGCAGTCATTTCCTTTTTTTGTTGAGGGTTTGTAGGACCTCTTTCTTTTTTATTTTATTATCCCTGTCTTTTGCCTGAAATGTTTCTTTTTGTGATTACAGTCAGCGGGATGCCCCAGTTTTTTTCTTAAGTCTCCTTCATAGGTTTTGACTTAATGGGCTTTTATATAGAGAGATAATGACTGTCTGTCTTGATGATTATAGGGAACCATCACCGTCTTTTGTTTTGGAAGGACGTCTTTGATGCCATTCATTATGTATGAAGTAGAATATTGCGACTGAATGCACATCTAAATTAACTGAGAAACTACCCTGCCCCAGGTTATGATTAAGGGTTTTAATTTATGTGAAAATAAAACTCCTACTTCTTTGGCTCGAAGGGGTTGACTAGGGATTATCTTCCTTATAACTCCACTATTTAGGATTTGAAACAATGCCTGCACATCGTCAGCGGGGTCTGTTCAAAAGGATACTATAGAGATTGTGATATTATTTTCGTCATCCTCCCTCTAAGGCTTAGAGTTTTTAATCGAGAGTTGAATATCACAAAAGGAAATAAGAATGCATTTTTGAAATAGTGAATATGAATGAATCGATTCAAGACAAACATGGGCAATGCATTGATGAAATAACGAGGTTTGATATGAATAAATGTTCAAACAAATCAAAAGAAAATTACAAATTGAAAATTCTAATGAACGAAAAGCCCTCTTGTTAGAACTCGTCACTTCAAATGGTGGGCCTTGGAGGATTGACAAAAAGTTGACCATCTTGTGTGAATTCCAATGCTCCTTCATCAATCAGGTCTTGAATTTTGTATTTCAACCTCCAACAGTCGTCAGTATCATGCCCCAGACTGTGGGAGTGATATGCACACCTTGCATCAGGATTGTAGTCAGGCGAAGAAGTATTGGGATTCGGATGAGGTCCTATCAACGTAACCAGATTCATCCTCAACATGTGTTGTAAAGCTTGAGACAACGACATGTTGAGTTTGTAAGCTGCCTTTTAGGCATATCCGACTTACTCTGATTAACCTGTTGTTTTTGGCGAGGTTGTTGTTGGACCCGTGATGTAGTAGCAATTTGGAAAGGTCCAACCTTTTGTCTTCTTGGAGGTTGATCAATGACTTGGTCCCTGACCTCGACTGTTTGCTTCATATTGTTGTATCCGTCTTGATGGAGTTGGTTGATGATAGTTTTCAGCTCTTCTTGTCTTCAGGCTAGGCCTTGGATAAGAGCCATCTTCCCCAGCATCTGGGTTCTCATTGCACCTACCTCAGCTTGCAGTTGTTCAAGCCGTTCTTCCTTATTGTCTTCAGGACTTTTCTTGACCAAGTTCCCAATGAGTAGTGTTTTCAACTCTTCCTGCCCCTTGGATAGGTTAAGGAATATTTCCCTGAACTGAGCTTCTTGAGTTTTAAGATCTCTGTTGTCTTGTTTGAGAGCCATTGCTGAAATAAACAGCGAGAACATGAGAGACCTGTACTGAAAGACCTGTTATGCAATGATATGTATGATATATGTATGCAATGTTTTCAAGAAACTGTTAAATTTGGTTGCAGCTTGATTGAAGAAACTTCGTGTCGTTAAGAGTCCGTATTCAAGAGTCAAGCTCACCATATCGAGTGGGTCATAGCCACTGACTCAAGTTATCATTTTTTGATCTCTAGACAACATTGGCTAGAGGAAAATAAATCCCCTTGCCCCTTGCTAGGCGTCTTATTTACGATAACCTGCATCACAAACCCTTGAGATCCTTGAAATGGTTAAGGAAATGTTAAGGCATGATGTTATGATGTGTATGCTATGCGTTTAAGAAAAAGTGCAAGGTGATGTAAGCAAGTAAACTCGATAAAAAATCCAAGTTATTAGATAAGGACTGTAAACAAAACCTGCAAGGAACTCATGTTGTCAGATGATAAAACTGTGCAAGTAGTTCAAGTTGAAAGCACACAAGTCACACAAACAGCCTTAGGTTTAGGCTTGCATGGGTTTTAAAGTAGTACCCTCTTGAAGTTAAGTTGGTTCAACCTGTCCTAGAAAAGTAACTGAGTTCTAGAGGATCTCAATATCACTGACCATCCTCCATCGGTCATGGTTTCAGCTTACACAATATTTTCTTGCGGCCAAAATATTCCGAGAGTATGATCTCAATGAGTGTAGCATTGAGTATCAACCAGTTCTCAGCTCTACATCGAGGCCGGATATCTCGCTACTTTCTAATGGCCAAGTTGGGTGATTAAAGGTTCTAAAGTCAGTTGATGCTTAATGACACCATGCAGCGGCCCCGTATTCTCCTCGTTTCTCCACAAGGGATACCAGTACAAACCAAAGTGCCACATCAACATAGCTACTGCTTCAACCATATTTGTCTACGCCGTACAGTTCCCTCACAGTCTATTTCTACTTACCTAAAAGGTGTTCCCCAGATTCAGGTTAGGATCTATAGTAACCCCAAACAAAACCCTTAAAAGTAAAGCAAACAAAGCAATCAAGAGAAGCAATTATGATGAACTAGATCCTAAGGTATACCTCACTTATACATGTTCCCCAGCAGAGTCGCCAGTTCTGTGATACGGTGGCAGAACCGACTGTTAATACTGGTTTGTGTTTTGCGTTTTTTGTTTGCAAAATGTTGTGGTAAGCAAGAGTCGCCACCGACTTTTATTTTATCCAACAAAGGAAAAGGAAAAAGAACAGAAAAAACCTTTTCGAGATGTTCTGAGTACGGGGGGTAGATTATAGAAAGGGAAGGTGTTAGCACCCTTTCTATTCATGGTTTTCCATGGGCTCTTAGGTACTTGCTCATCTTTTTAAAATTGCTTGTGTATGTGCTTTGTTTTTGAAAAGTTCGACTTCGTGATATCCCTTGTAGCAGTCCACAAAGGTGTGACGAAGTTGTTTTGAATGTTTGTTTTGAAAAAGTGTAAGTGTGAAAAGTTTTGATTTGAGCAAGTACCTACTAGCATCTACCTGCTCGAAAAAAGATCATTTATATTCTTGTTTCCTTTAGACAGCGCTATCCTACTATTGAGAAATAGGTAGCACAGTCGTTGAAGTTTGTAAGGGTCAATTCGAAAGGGACGTACGTTCACTAAAGCTACATTAGGATACCTTAGTAGTAACCCTAGAGTCTTAAGATATTTTTCAAGGCAACATTTCCGAGGCAACATTTCCGAGGAAATATTTCCGAGGAGACGTTTTCGAGGCATCATTCGAATGGGACATTTGATCTTTTTAGACGATAGGGAAACCACTAAGACACCCTATGCTTAATGATCATTTACCAAAGGCAACCGAAGTGAGAGTATACCCTAAGAGTGAATATGTGCGAGTGATTTATTTTCAGTTTATTATCTTTGCACATTAGGGTTTTCTAACCATTTTAATTTTGTCATGCATTCTTGCCATACAATCCTATTAGCATTCATCTAACAATTAATAATTGCGGAAATTTAAAAGTGCAAAAATATAAAACCTAACTATTACAAGGCTTCGGGGAGGGGGATTAATTACATAACCAAAAATCGGGGAAAAGCGATAGGTAAAAATTCTAAGTTAAAACTATTACATCCTCAAAACAGTTACAAAAATAATAAAAGAATTAAATGTGCGATGCTTGCCATTGGGGGTGGCTATTACATCCCTGAAACAATTACATAATTAGGGAAAAAATGGAAAAATAAAGTTACGCTATTACATTGATAATGCGACCTATACAATTTTCCTAGAAATTAAAATGTAAAAGAATAAATAAAAAGAAATTAAGGAAAAATTAAAACCTAAAATTCTAAGTTAATGTTTTTGGTGTTTTTTGTAGAAAATAATTTGAAGTTAATTAAAAAACCTAATTCTAACTAATTTTAATTAAAAAAAAGTTAATTAACTTAATTTATTAATAAATGAAAAAAGTCAAAAATTCAGTTACTAACTAAAACAAAAACCTAATCCTAATTTGTTAAAAAAAAGGTTAATTAAATGGTTAATTACAAAGAAAACCTAAAACCTAATTGTTTTCCTAATTTGCAGAAAAAAAGTTAATTAATTAAATTAAAGAGTTAATAAAAAAAGAGTTAATAATAATAAAAAAAAATTAAAACCTAAAATTAAAAAAAAACTAAAATTAATTATTCGAGTTTGTTATGAAAAATCAAAGGTTTCTGAAAAATGTTAAGTTTTATGAAAAAGATTTTAAACAGAAAGAATAAAAATAGGTAAAAGGATAAATAGAAAGGAAGAAAACCAAAACCAATAGGGGTGGTTGTTGAACCCACACCCTTAGCCTCCTCAAAATGTCTGCCTTGCCATGAGTCATGCATTGGTGGTTGTTCTATTTTGGGCTCACTATTTTGTAATAACCCTGCATGAGACTTTATCTAAATCTGCAGTGTTGAATCTCATGAACACATTAAATAAATTACCATATCATGAAATACAAATAAAGGAAATATATGAAATTTTGTAATATTAAAACCGATATGGCATGTATGAATGATTATACCCTTTTGATCATGGAGATCAAACCAGCCTTACTCTTACTAGAGAAATAGTGAGATGTAGATTTGTAACAAGGATGGCTTGTTTGTAGTGAGATGAAGATTTGTAACAAGGATGACTTGTTTGTAGTGAGATGGAGGTTTGTAATAAGGATTTAAAGGTTTTAGGATTCTTGAAAGAATTTGGTATTCTGACTGGGTTGTGGCAAAGGTTTTTTTTCCATCCCCTCTGTGTGAAAAGAATGAGATTATATAATGGAAATTAGAGCAAATATATGGGCTTTGAATGTGCAATTGAGCCTCTAATGTTCACTTGAGTCCGTCACGTTCCAGGCTAAATCGCAGGGGCTTAATTGCAATTTTTGAAGTTGAAATATGAAAACAAAATGTAGCCGACATCGAGAACTAACTCCTGTCCGAAAATGGGCTCAATCGGATAAACGGTGAATTAGTTATAAATTTTTGAAGTTTTAGCTCAGACAAACTTATTTTGGGCTCCAGTGTCGATTCTGACACGTTCTTCAATAAAAAACTGGTATTGATCGGAGCATAACCCGGTCTCGACTTTGGAAGAAAGGTAGATCTCTGAGTCAGTGACCTTGTGTAAAAATATGGGCCCGATCCGATAAAAATTGACCGAGTTATGAATTTTCGAAGTTTTGACCCAGATGAAATAATATTCAGCATTTAGGATTTTCGGCACGTCACACGCACTTTGAGCAAAAAATGAAGGCCTTTTAGATATTGTTCAAACTCAATACCTCCTGTGAAAACTTATCCAACTCAATTTGTGAAATTTTGGCGCCGGAACTAGCTCGATACGATGAAAATCGACCAAGTTTTGATTTTCTGAACATGACGCAAATAAACTTTTGTCACAAATTTTCTGTACGAAAATACTTGATAAATCCGCCTTTTTGAAGACCTTCTGATCGAAATTGGCTTCCAACCGTGAGAGATGAAAACGTAAATGACGTCAAGACGGAATTTTGGTCACTGAAACAGGTTCAAAACAAGCCACGATCTTCATGTTATGAATTTTTTAGTGCGTAAAAACTGCACTTTCAGCACACTTTTTCACCATATTTCTTCGAGAAAACTCACACATTTGGAGACCTTCTTTAAAGAATTGACTCTTGAGCCAAAACTAAATTTGAGAATACATTATCTGAGATATCTTGGCAAAAGAACACCTGAATATGACGCGTTGGGTTGGACTTGTGAATCTTTGAACCCCGAATCGTTGCGAAACGGCGAATCGATCTTCAACACTAAAAATACTCTTAGAACATCCATTGACGAAATAAGCGTCGCTTGTAACGTGAAGAAGTTTTCTAAATATACCTTTATTCCATAACCATAAAACCAATAATATGCGTGTATGAAAAGAGGGTAAATTTTAGGGTACAACAATACAATCGAGGCTTAATCTTTTTGTTGAACTCCTTGACCATACTCTTTTGATACATCTTACCATGGAAAATAGTAGTCAGCTGCTTCTCGTCAATCAAGTTCAGCTGATCCAACCTAGTTTGAATCCATTCATCTTCGCCTAGACCTGCTTCTTTAATTATCCTTAGAAAGGCAATTTGAATTTCTACAGGAAAGACGGCTTCCATGCCATAGACCATGGAGAAAGGAGTTTCCCCAGTTGACGTACGAGCCGAAGTACGATAGCCATGGATAGAAAACGGTAACATCTCATGCTAGTCTTTATAGGTTACCACCATCTTTTGCATAATCTTCTTGATATTTTTTATTGGCAGCTTCCACTGCGCCATTCATCTTGGGTCTATACGGAGAAGAATTGTGATGCTTTATTTTGAACTAAGTGCAGAGTTCCGTAAGAATAGAGTTGTTGAGGTTGGTTCCATTGTTAGTGATGATCCTTTCGAGGATAATGTAGCGGGAGATGAGGTTGTGCTTGATAAACCTGACTACAATGTTCTTGGTTACTGAGGCATATGAAGCAGCTTCAACCCACTTGGTAAAGTAACAATGGTAACAAGGATGAAATGATGTCAATTTGAGGCAGTAGGTTTGATCTCTCCAATCATGTCAATGCTCCACATTGCAAACGACCATGGAGCAGTCATGACATTTAGAGGAATGGTTGGTACATGGACCTTGTCAGCATATATTTGACACTTGTGGCAAGTCTTTGAGTGATGATGACAATCAGTTTCCATTGTGGACCAATAGTAACCAGCCCTCAGGATTTTCTTGGCCATAGTGTGTCCACTAGAATGGGCCCCAAAGAGGCCATCATGCATGTCTTCCATAATTTTCTCTTCCTCCTTCTTGTCCACACATCAGAGTAGAGTAGAATCATGGTTGCGCTTGTATAGGATTCCGGTGCTTAGAAAGAATTTGACTGAAAATATTTGCAAGAATTTCTTATCATTGACGGAAGCTCCTTCAGGATATTCTTGTGCCTCAAGATATTTCCTCACCTCGTGGTACCATGGCTTCTCTTCGTCAGTGTCAAGCTCATAGCAGTGTGCAGGTTCGTCAAATATGTTGATTGTTATCATAGAAGCTTCGTTGTCCCATTTGACTTTGAACATGGAAGACATTGTTGCTAACGTGTCAGCTAATTGATTTTCTTCTCTAGGAAAATGTTCTAAGGTGATCTCCTCTAAGTATGGTATTAGGTTTAATACAAGATCCTTATAAGGAATAAGGTTAGGATGCTTAGTGTCCCATTCCCCTTTGACTTGACTGATCGCTAGAGAAGAATCTCCGAATTCATCCAAATGCTTGATCCTTAAGTCAATAGCAGCCTTCAAACCTAAGATGCACGCCTCGTACTCAGCCATGTTATTCTTACAATCGAAGCAAAGTCTAGCAGTGAAATAAGTGTGGCAACCTTCAGGAGAAATTATCACAACACCAATTCTATTACCCAGAGTGTTGGAAGCTCCGTCAAAAACCATAGTCCATCAGGATCCTTGTTCAGGTCCGTCATACGGTCCAGGTTTTGCACAGTTGGTCACTAACATCATATTCTCATATGGAAGTCAACATTCATAGATCTATAGTCATCAACAGCTTAATGGGACAAATGATCTGCCAATATACTTCCTTTGATGTCCTTTTGTGTTGTATACTAGATATCATATTCAGTCAGAATCATTTGCCATCTAGCTATCCGTCTGGAGAGAGCGGGCTTCTCAAAGATGTACTTGATAAGGTCCATCTTAGAAATCAATAAAGTGGTATGAGTCAACATATATTGTCTTAACCGGCGAGCAGCCCATGCCAGAGCGTAGCAAGTTTTCTCGAGCAGTGAATATCTAGTTTCACAGTCGGTAAACTTTTTACTCAGGTAGTATATTGCATGCTCTTTTCGGCCAGACTCGTCATGTTGGCCCAACACACACCCCATAGAATTTTATATCACAGTCAAGTACATGATCAAAGGTCTTCCTTCAACTAGAGGCATAAGGATAGGAGGCTCTTGAAAATATTCCTTGATTTTGTTGAAGGCAGCTTGACAGTCGTTGTTCCATTTTACTACTTGATCTTTCTTCAAGAGTTTGAAGATTGGCTCACAAGTAGCAGTTAAGTGAGATATGAAGCGGGCAATGTAATTAAGATGACCCAAGAATCCTCTAACTTCCTTTTCAAAATGGGGAACTGGAATTTCTTGAATGGCTTTTACCTTTGCAGGATCAACTTTGATGCCTTTTCAACTGGCGACAAAACCTAGGAGCTTTCCATCCCTTACTCCGAATGTGCACTTATTAGGGTTCAACCTCAACTTGTACTTCCTCAGCCTCTCAAATAGCTTGTTTAGGTGATCAAGATATTCTTCTTCATTTTGCGATCTTGCAATCATATCATCCATATATACCTCTATTTCATGATGGATCATATCATGAAATAAAGATACCATAGCTCTTTGATATGTTACCCCTGCATTCTTCAATCCGAACAACATGACCTTGTAGAAAAAGGTGCCCCATTGTGTAACAAATGTGGTCTTCTCCATGTCTTCGGGAGCCATCTTGATTTGGTTGTAGCCAGAAAATCAATCCATGAAGGAGAAGACTTTATGTTGAGCGGTGTTATCAACCAAGACATCAATATATGGTAGAGGGAAATCATCTTTGGGGCTTGCCCTATTCAGATCCCTATAATCAACACACATGCGAACCTTTCCATCTTTCTTTGGCATGGGGACCACGTTTGTAACCCATTGCGGATAATATGTCACAACTAGGAAACCCACATAAAATTGTTTCATCACTTCAGATTTTATCTTTTCAGACATGTCAGGCCATATGCGACGAACTTTTTGCTTAACAGGAGGACAATCTTTCTTCATTGGCAGACGATGAACCATAATATCGGTATCTAACCCAGACATATCTTCATATGACCAAGCAAACACTTCAACATAGTCATGTAATATCTAAACCAATATGCTCTTGATACCATCTTTTAGGTAGGCGCCGATCTTGACCTCTCTCTTATCTATCTCAGTACCTAAGTTAATAACTTCAACTGGCTTTTCATGAGGTTGAATAGCTTTCTCTTCTTGCATTAGAAGCCTGGCTAATTTTTCTGGTATTTCACAATATTCCTTGCCTTCATCTTTGGCTTGGTTAATTAGATGTTCAAAGTCATAGCTGGCGATACTAGAGTCGTTGGCAATGAGATCCGGAGTGGATGAAGATCTACAAGTGTGTGTGTACATGTAAGATACATGGCTAAAAAAATGTAATAAAGAAAAAGAAAGACAATGAACACAAAAATATGAATGCAAAAGGTCTAATGGTTTATATTAAATGATCATATGATAAATGAACATGAACAAAACCCTTAACAAATGGACCATAGAGCCCCAGGCAAGGCACATGGCTTAAAAGTCATTGTTTAGGAAATTAAGATTACAGACAGAAGTTCTTGAATTGACAGAAAATAGTAAACAATAATTACACCTCAATGAAGGAGATAGGAGTGAAATCCTTTTCATTCCAGTTGTTGAGCTTTCCTTCGACAGTAGGATAGATCCAATCTTCAAAAGTATTTTCATCATCAGAGTCTTCCACAATGTTCACTTCATGATTCCTGATGCAGAGAGGTGGCTTTCCCATGCGAGCACGCCTAACTTCTTTTTGAGCTTTAATGGTGAAACCCAATATGAATTTGTCTGTTTTAAACAGAATGTCAGGAAGTTGGCCCCAGATAGTAAAGTTTCCATCTTTGACCACCGCACGGGAATCCTTAAGTGAAACCATTCTTGGTATAATTTCATCAGCTTTTGATATGTTGGAGGAGATTTTGGTGGCGGCAACCATAGGAGGAACAATTTCGAAGGCCTGGCACGAAGTCTCTATGAATTCACCATCCATTTCCACATACTTGAAGGAATTAAGATGGCTCACCATAAATTCTTATTTTTCGCTAACAGTAACGATCTTCCCTTTGACTGGATACTTTAATTTTTTATGAAGGGCGGATGTTACTGCCCCTGCCCCATGGATCCAAGGGCATCCAAGCAAACAAGAATAAGCGGTACGTATGTCCATTATATAAAAGGTAGAATTGAAGGTTTGTGAGCCAACTTTAATTAGGAGATCCACTTCTCAATGAACCATTCTCTTAGACCCATCGAAATCCCTTACGAAAATATCACTTGGCTTCAGTACCAGTCCTTCACAATCTAGCCGGTCCAACGCACCTTTGGGTAACACATTTAAAGATGAGCCAGTATCAACCAAGACATGAGCCAAGGTGGTTCCCTTGCATTCAATAGAGATATGAAAGGCTTTGTTATGGTTCCTTCCCATAGGAGTCAAATCAACGTTAGAGAATCCTAATCCATTGTCAGCCGTTAATCTTGCTACACAGTTCTCGAACTGGTCAACGGTAGTTTCTTGGGGGTACGTGAGCTTTCTTCAAGAACTTCATTATAGCCTGGGCATGAACATCCGAATAGAGTAATAATGACAGCATGAAGATTTTGGAGGGGGTTTTTCCCAGTTGCTCTACTATTTTAAAGTCACTATTCTTTATGATTCTCAGGATTTCCTCCATCTCTCGAGTGGAGGGATCTTCGGCGTCAGCATTTTTGGTAGGTACCTCTATCCCAGCAGGCTCACCTTCTTTCTCTTTGCGTCTAGTATTGGCGCTAGACTTGTCATTGGTTATGCGGACGAGAGTCATTATAGTAGTGGGTGGTGAGATATCAGGGGAAAAGATCCTCCCTGTTCTTGTCACTTTACTAGAACCTGCAATATTAATGACATCAGCTTCATCTTTGTTGATCCAAGAATCTTATTTTATCCCATGATAATAAACCTCGGCACCATAGTTCCATGGAATTGCTTTGTCAGAGGAGTAGGGGATAGGCCCAGTGGCAATGATTATTAAAGGAGTAATGGTTGGCTCATTTGAAATTCTGATAGGACCCTCTGAGGGGATCCTAAGCGGCTTGTTGGAAATGGTTATTATAGACAGGTCTCTAGCTTTTTTGGTTAAACTTTTGATGGTAGGAATCTTCTCAAACAGAATCTCGCGGCTATTTATCAGGCATTGCACACCTTCCTTCATCCGCTTGAACCCATTTATTTGTTTACCACAACAAACACAATTTTTAGAACAACCAGGGAATACTCTGACTCTCAACAAATTATCCTTCACGGTAGTTAATAGAGTTGTTAAATCTTTAATGGAGGAAACGAAAGTAGCATCATCAATTGAATTAACAACTTTGCCATGGTTCGACATTGGTGCAGTTATCACATTTCGAGTAGGAGGTGGATCAAATTTAATTGTTTTATTGTCTATCCAATCTTGAATCTTGGTCTTTAGCGCCCAACATTGATCGGTCTCACGCCCAAGACTGTTTGAATGATATGCGCACTTGGCATTAGGATTGTATTTTGGTGATGAAATGTTTGGATTGGGTGGTGGATCACACAATGTCACTAAGTTGACCTTCAACAGATGTTGCAAGGCTTTGGACAGTGACATGCTAATCCTTGTGAACTGTCTTCGAGGAACTTCAGATCATTGATTGTTGGATGAGTTCCTTTGAGAAGATGGAGGGTTTGAGATTAACACAACATTAACAGAGGGTCTGTGATCCTTTTTGATATGGGCCCTTGCCCCATACATATAATTTGTTTCTTTCTTTTCCAGTGAAGGGCTTCTTTACAGAGTTGGATGCGAAAGCAGATGTCATGGGAATTTTTGGGCTCTAAATGCCGATTACTACCCTTTCACCAGTTAGTATCAACTCGGTGAAACCAGATGAAGAACTACCAATCAATAGGTTGAAAAATGGGCCGGTCAATGTACCCATGAACATTTCAATTAGTTCTCTGCCAATTAGTGGTGGTTGGACCCTACCAGCAAGATCCCTCCATTTTTGTGCGTACTCGTTGAACCCTTCATTAGTACCCATAGTCATACCTTGAAGTTGGACTCTGGTTGGTGCCAGATCGGCATTGTATTGATACTGAGATAAAAATCAGTGGCTAGATCTTCCCATGTGTGGATGCGGGAACCCTCCAATTGATAGAACCATTCTAGTTGAGTCCCAGCCACACTCTCTTAGAAGAAATGGATCCAGAGCTTTTTGTCAGTAGTGTGCGGCTGCATCTTGCGCACGTAAGACCTTAGATGAAGCTTCGGGCAGGAAACCCCATCATACTTAGCGAAGACCGGTATTTTGAACTTATGGGGGATGACGACCCCAGGTACTAAGCCCAACTCACCAAAATCCAAACCAGGTACGACTTAAATTTGAACAGCTTTCAGTCTATCCTCTAACTGCTTATATTTATCCTCGGCAGGTGGGTACTGTTCATCAAAGTAATCTTCGTCCTCAAAAGCTTGATCATTTTCACCCCAAGCACGGGTGCTCCTTGCCTCTTCGTCTTGATTTTCGTCCTCCTCAGACGACTCTTCGACTATCTGTACTTGACAAATTGGACCTTTGAATCTATTACCCATGTTGATGAAGGCCTTCTTTTTAGTCTTCTTTTTGGTTGTTAGCAGTGTCATCATCTCTTGTTATCCCTTGGCCAGGGTCAGCAAGGTTGCTTGGAACTGGGAATTCTGCGCTTGCAAGTCTTTCACTATTTGTTCGATATCCATCTTACTGAAATAAAAAGTAGAAAGATAAGGAAACCTGTGGTGGAAAACCTGTTCATGTTATGATGCATGAAAATGCGTATGCAAATTCTTTCAAGGACTTAGAAGATTTAAATTTGTTTTGACAAAAGGAACAAACATCAATTGCATTAATAATCAAATTGATTACAAACATGCCTCTTGGGCTTACAATGGGGAAAATAAATACAAAATAAACTCCTAAGAAAAAAAGGTCGAGCGCATCCTCTTTGGTGCAATGTAGGCGTTCAAACTTCGCTCTTCATGAAGCTGTCTTGTAAGCTCCAAAACCGTCTTTTCACTTGCGTAGAATTGGGTTTAGGAGGTGTCTCACTCTTCCTTTAGTTGAATCCAAGATCTTTGCAAATATTCAAGAGAAGTAGGCATGTTAGGATAAAGGACAATATACGGAACATCTCCTTCGGCAATAGGCTCCATGATGATAGGTAGGATGGCTTCATAAGGAATTATGAGGTTTTGGGCGCGAGTTCGTACGCACTTGAGATAAGGCTCCAAAGGAATGGAGTTCTTATTGCCCTAACGTCTTGCTATCAACCTTTTTAACCATTCCCCAAGCTCGTACGAATCTCTGACGATAACCTTGGACATCGTTCTCGTAGTTGAATGTAATTCCTTGGACAAGTGCACCATAAGGTCCATCCCTCCTAGCATACCCAAACTGTCACAAAGCCAAACAAGGATTATAGGTGATACCTCCCCTAATTCCAAGTAGAGGGACATTAGGGAAATCCTCAAAACCGTCAATAATAGAAATGTCCTCCATAGATCGAGCACACCAATAGATATCAGAATATGCGAGTGACATCAACCTAGTAGACCATCTTAAGCCTTGCTCGTTCTTCACAATGGATCGGGGTAGGTGTGAAATAAACCACCTAGCCAAAAGAGGAGTGCAACAAATAAGAAGTCATCTTCTCTTCATGGTGCGAGAGTGAAGAGAATGCAAGATATCCTCAAGTAAAGTAGGCACCAGATTGCGAGATAGAAATTTTTTTGACTACGTTCACACCTATAAGTTGGTCCGGATTGGGAAACAGTACCATCCCATAGATGAGAAGAGCCAATACTTCTTCAAAGGCTTGTAAATCCAGAGCATCCCAACAACTTTGAGCCTTTTCCAACAAAAACTTGGTTAGGAACCCTTTGACACCACTTCTTATTTCCCAATTTGCCACAACACCGGATCGTTGCAAATGTAGAGCTCGAGCAATGTCCTCAGGTCTTGGGTTTCTTTCAATATCGTTGAAGGGTAATTGATCACAAATAGGAATTCCCAAGAGTTGAGATAACTCTTCCATAGTAGGCTCAAGTTGGTAATCAGGAAAGGTAAAGCAATGGTGCAACGGGTCGAAGAATTGAAAGAGAACCTTCATCATGTCTTCATCAGGGCTTGAGGTAACTAGATTGAGAAGTCGACCATGTCTCTCAGTGAACAAAGAATTTTCAGGAATCCTTGACGCTAATTCTTTGAGTTGAGGAGGCAATCTTATGAGGTTAACTTGTGTGATACGGTGGGAAGAATTGACTGTTTTTTTTCTGGAATGCTGGTTTGCGTTTTGCGTTTGTTTTTGCAAAATGTTGCGGTAAGTAAGTTTCTCCACCGACTTTTATTTTATCCAACAAGGAAAGGAAAAAAAGCACAGAAAAATTCCTTTTTCGAGATGTTTCTCGGGTTCGGAGGGTAGATTATAGAAAGGGAAGGTATTAGCACCTTTTCTATCCGTAGTTATCTACGGGCTCTTAGGTACTTGCTCATCATTTTCAAAAATGTTTTCTTTGTGCTTTGTGGGTTTTGAAAAGTTTGTTTTAACTTCGATTTAACTCTTGCTTCCGTCCTCAGGAGTGTAATGAAGTGTTTTGAAAACTTTGTTTGAAAAGGAGTGTAAGTGTGAAAAATTTGTTTTGGATGAGCAAGTATCTAAGAACTATCTACCTACTCGAAAAAGGAATCATTCTATGCTAATTTCCTTTGGACAATGCTATCCCACCATTAATAAGTAGGTAGCACTATCGTTGGAGTTTGAGGGTCAATTCGAATGAGGGACTTACAGTCACCAAAGCAATGTTAGAATGCCTTAGCGGTAACCCGAATTTCTTAGATCATTTATTTGAGGCAACAATATCCGAGGCAACCGTTTCGAGGCAACTATGATCTTTTAGACAAGAGGACGACCTCTAAAACGACCTATACTCAATGACCATGTACGAAGGCAACCAAGTGGGGTGTACCCTAAGAGTGCGCATGTGCGAGTGTATCGTTTTCAGTTATTTTTATCTTTTGCACATGTTAAGGGTGATCTAATTTGATTTTAAGATTAAGCATTCAGTCTTGTCATGCAAACCCTATTATCAAACATCTAGCAGTTATAATTAGCAAAAATTAAAGTGCGGAAATTAAATTACAAGGCGTCGGGTATTTACATCGCCAAAAGCAACCCTTTGAAAATAAAATAAAGCGGTAAAAATAATTAAATGTCCTAATTAACTATTACATACCGGAAGCAGATACATTAATTTGATAAAGAAAAATAAAGCGCGACGCGAAATTAAATCGAATGTGAATTAGGGTTTTGACCCTTTTTAAAAAAGAATGCTTTTTTTTGTTATTGTTTATTTTAAGAAAAGAAATTAAATCCTAAATTAAAAGCTAAATTAATTAATTAAATAAATCAAATGGAAAAAATAATTAATGACATGTTTTTGGAGTTTTCGATTATTTAAGAAAGAACTTAAAAGTAATTAAATTAGAATTAAAACCTAATGATTTCTAATTAATTTTAAATGTTTACCAAAAATAAATTAAAGTTTCCTAGAATTAAAAACCTAAATTAATTAGTTAGTATTTATTAAAAAAAAGAATTCTAAAATTTTATTGGATAAAAATATTTTTGTGATTTTTGATAAAATGGAAATTTGTGATTGGTTAGTAAATTAATTAAACAAAATAAAACAATTAAATTAAATAAATAAAAGTGTGAGGGAAAGAGAGTTTGGGCCTGGTTTTGAGGGTGTGAGTAGCAATTTGTTGGCCCAATAGCAGCTCGTCCGTTTAGACTTTTATGATCCAATGCATTTGCGTTGACTGAGTCCATTATGTGCCCTCAAGGCTTGGCTACCAGATCTAGCCATCTGGCCATCTGGCACGTTGATTGGTGAGTGTCTATGGTAGATCTTAGGCTTGAATACGCACTGGATTATCTGAAAACAAATAACATTGAGAAAATGGGGGACCTGGGATTCGAACCCAGGTCCTGAAGGGATATCCAATGCCAAGCTTGCCACCACGCCATGTTGTCTCAATTGTTATTATAACACAAATAAAAAATAATATAATAAAACAAGATTAATGGCCAGAAAAAATAAAACACGCGCAGACGTTTGAACCAGCCAACGGATGAGCGACAACTCATCGTCCCCTTCCTTGAACCGTTGCTAAAAGCCACACGACCTATACCTACGGACATAAGTCCGTCACTACAAACCATGCATCTCTAAAACTTTGTACAGGCCATGAAAATGCCTTCTAACACCATGGTTAGACTCGTCTCAACCTGCTGATCACAACTATGGCCATTATCATGGCCAATTTTTCCTGAAACGAAAAAACCCAAAAACACGAACCAAACCCTAGCAATGGTGGTTCTGCATATAAGTCAGATAAATGCAATTGGTTATTATGAAAAGTTTACAAATGATGCGAGGGTCAAGAATATGCAGTTATTTCATTCAATGGATGCAAGAATAATGATTTTCGATTTCAAGAATATGGCAGATTCGTGGACTACTTACAGTGCACTAGGAGGTCTGAAAACGCGTGGTTTGGATTGGTTTAGCTTGTGAGAATTTCCAGGAATCGATTGAGACCAATATCAAGCCCTGAAAATGCCTCTAGGGTTGATTTTGAAGTCAAGCTTTTTTCTTGTTTTTGCAAGTTTTGTTCTGCTTCCACAATTGATCTCCAACCCTGATTCTTGTGTGTTTCGCTTGCTTATGTATTGTACAATACATTAGGGTAGCATTTGTTGTTCAAATCACCCTCTATCAATGATTTTGAGATTTGATTTTATTCTCCATTAAATCTTTCCAAATTTGATCCAAATCATGTCTTCTTGTACACTTATGCCTTGATACGAGTTTGGATATGTGCTAGATGTCCATTGAAACCTATAATCATCAAAAGATCTTTGGTTATCAATATTTTTGATTTTATGTGATTTTATTTGATTTAAAATGAATTAATTCAAATAAAAATCAAATTAAATGATAAAAATATAATATGAACACATGGCCAAGGCTAGAGCACGTGGGCAATAATGCAAACCTAAAACAAGTGAAAAATAATGGGCCCATTTGGCAAAATTTGAAGTTTTGGGGATAGTTGACTTTTAGCAATTTTGCAAAAAAGTTCAACTTCAACAATGCATAAATTCTTCAATTTTGAACTTTTGGAGGTGTTCTTTGACTTTTTAGAAATCTTGAGATGTCCTCTAATCAACACTTTTGGTATCATCTCATTTTGATATTCCATGCTCAAGTTAGAAGCTTTGACAAAAAAAGGTGTTTTTGTTGACTTTTCAAAATGACCTATAATGTACAAATTCATAACTTCTTGTGAGTGCATACTTTTACCTTGGGGTATGAAGATGGATTGTAGAGAATTGCATCCTCTTCAAAATGAGTTTTTGATGGGTCATTTCTCATAAAGTATGAGAAAGTTATGCTTGGTCAAAGTTGGGTTGACTTTTCCTATATAACCCTAATTTAGCAACTTTTGAATCTTGATGAATTGTGAGCAATCCTTGATGAATCATGATCAACCCTTTATCAAATGATTAAATATACTTCAAAATGAGATTGTTGACAAAAAATCTTGAAGTTTGACTGTATATAGGTCACAATTGACTTTTGCCCCAGCATAGTCGATTTTTGGACCTTTGAGCAATTGACTGAGCAAACTTCCTCTGCAAGGATTGAAATTTGACATGGATGATCTTGAGAACATATTAGGACATTGGTGATCACTTGAGATCATTTGTACTCAAGGATCTTGATGCAAAACAAAACCCTAATTTGGGGTAGGCTGCCTTAGGAGAGAGCTTGTCTGACCAACTCTTGAGCAACCTTGTGCAACTTGGAGATTTTTCTTGCAATGATTTGAGAAATATGGGAGGGGGAATTTTGGGGTACAACAACTTCCACTGTTCAATCTTCTTAAACCTGAGGATGTAGATTGGCTTTCATGCCTTTCGTGATCCAAAGGTGGAAGATGATTGAACACTAGAGTGCCTAGAAATTTGCACTCGCATGAAGTGGTAGTTGCTTTGTGAGGTAGGGAATGGGCTTACAGATGCCATTTGGAGGAGTGTCGATCGCATAAGAGATTCCTTAGTGAGAGCTTGCATACCTGCTATTGAGGAAGATTCCGCTGAGGAAGTATGATTTTTGTTGAGATTTAGAAACTTGCCTGTAATTCAACTGAGGTGTCGAGATTTAGGAACTTGCCCGTAATTCAAATGAGGTGTCGAGATTTAAGAACTTGCCCGTAATTCAACTGAGGTGTTGAGATTTAGGAACTTGCCCGTAATTCAACTGAGGTGTTGAGATTTAGGAACTTGCCCGTAATTCAACTAAGGGGGAAACATCTTCGTCGAGATTTAAGAACTCTCTTGTAATTCAACTAAGAAAACTTCTCTGCTGAGATTTAGGAACCTGTCTGTAATTCAATGGAGGAACACTTTTGTCGAGATTTAGGACCTTGTCTGTACTTCAACTGAGAGAACATCTCTGCTGAGTTTTAAGAACTTGTCAGTAATTCGACTTGGGGAAACATTTTCGTCAATATTTAAGAACTCGCTCGTAATTCAACTGAGAAAAATTCTCTGCTGAGATTTAGGAACCTGTCTGTAATTCAACGGAGGAACAACTTTGTCAAGATTTAGGACCTTGTCTGTACTTCAACTGAGAGAACATCTCTGCTGAGTTTTAAGAACTTGTCAGTAATTTGACTTAGGGAAACATCTTCGTCAAGATTTAAGAACTTGCCCGTAATTCAACTGAGAAAACTTCACTGCTGAGATTTAGGAACCTGTCTGTAATTCAACGGAGGAACAACTTTGTCGAGATTTAGGACCTTGTCTGTACTTCAACTGAGAGAACATCTCTGCTGAGTTTTAAGAACTTATCAGTAATTCGACTTGGGGAAACATCTTCATCAAGATTTAAGAACTTGCCTGTAATTCAACTGAGAAAACTTCTCTGCTGAGATTTAGGAACCTGTCTGTAATTCAAAAGAGGAATTTTGTCGAGATTTAGGACCTTGTATGTACTTCAACTGAGAGAACATCTCTGCTGAGTTTTAAGAACTTGTCAGTAATTCGACTTGGGGAAACATCTTCGTCGAGATTTAATAACTCACTCGTAATTCAACTAAGAAAACTTCTCTGCTGAGATTTAGGAACCTGTCTGTAATTCAACGGAGGAAAAAGCTTCATAACTTTGAATTTTGTGAGAATTTAACTGCATCCTTCCTGAAAGATAAAGGTTAGTTGTATTTAATGCATGATATGTATCAAGTAAATGATGTTCTCAAAATAAATGAGATTGTGTTGTATGATGCGTATATGCATGTGTCATGATGCATGGAAATGTAATGTTTTTAGCTGGGGAAAATAAATCTCGGGTAGCTGCTGGAGAAAAGAGCTGAATTCTTCATTTCTACCGGGGATGATGAATGAAGATGATTGTGAGAATAAACCTGCAGGAGAGGATAACTCTGCTGGGGAATAAACTGATGAGGAGATTACTTTGTGGAGAAGAGATGCTCTGTTGAGGATTCTGTTGATAGATTCAGCTGAGGATGAATTACCACTGCTCGTGATAATGAACCTTATTGGGGATTGAATTCCTGTTGGTGGAAGGAATGAACTCCGTTGGGGAGGATTTTTTCAATAACGACCTTACTAGGGAAAACCTTTTCAGATTGCGCTAGGGAAACTTTTTCAGACTGCGCTGGGGAAACTTTTTGAACTCCACTGGGGATATTTTATACTCTGCTGAGGATGATAAGAATTTTCAGTGCTGATGATAGATAAACTCTGCTTGGGGAGAGTATTACCAATTCATTCACGGTCATGAGTCTTAGATGGGGAGAGCTAACATTATTGCCTTTTCTTACTCTGTGGGGAGTGGAAGTATTTCAGCCATATTCTTCAGCTAAATTTACCTTGTACCTGGTGGACAGCGCAACTGTACAGTTTGGACAATTCTTACTTGCCCCTGTTTCTGATATTACAAGTAATCGTCTTTTGTTTCGCATGTAAATATTCATGAGCAACAATTATTGTCAAATGCATATATCAAAAATGAACATTGGACGTTCTTTGCAAAACAAAACAGATAAAGGAAAAATAGCTTGAAATTTCTTTGAAAATGAATTGTATTGACTTTGAAGTTTGGCCTGTAAATAGGCATTTTTTGTACAAGAGGTTGACGTCCTAGTAAGAGAACGCCTCCGAACAAATAGAATTTATACAATTTGTGAAAACAAGGAAAAACAGCTATGTGAATAATCCCACTAGGTTCCAACTCTGCTATTGCCCTTATGTCCTCGAGCATCTCATCACTTTGCTACTTGGTTGAAGGTAGATCAGATTGTTTAGTGTCTGTTGTACCCCAAAATTTGCCCTCCCATATTCTTCAAGATTTGCTAAGAGTGTGCTTCAAAGTCTCCCAAAGGTTGCACAGTTCAAGGGCCTCCTAACAGTCAAAAATTAGGGTTTTGGTTCTGACAAAGAAGTTGAAGTTTTCAAGGGTCCAAACAAGTCCCACATGCCCATAAACATTGTCAAGTATCCTTATTTCAAGTTTCAAGACTCACAGCACAAAATTGCACAGTCAAATGCCCTAATTGCTCAGCAGTCAACTGTAGGGGTAAAATGGTCATTGACATTCAAAAGTCCAAATTTTTGGTCAGCATCTTATTTTGAAGCGACAAACATCATTTGATCAATTCTTGATCATGATTCTCAAGGCATGGCTCAAAAAGTCTCAAGATGCAAAAGTTTCCATATTTGGACAGTTGAAAAAGTCAACTGTAACTTGACCAAGGCATAACATCCACATGGTTTATCAGAAAAATTCCATCCAAAGCTCATTTTGAAGAGAAAGACATTTCATACAACTTATCTTCACACTTCAAGTCCAAGAAATGCTCTCACAAAAAGTTATCAATTTCAACATTATAGGTCATTTTCAAAAGTCAACAAAAATGGGACTTTAAGTAAAAGACCATAACTTGAGATTGGTAAATCAAAATGACATGGGACCAAAGGCATTGGTTAGAGGAATTCAAGACCTTTCCAAAATGTCCAAGAAAATGATCAAAGCTTAAAAATTGAGCAAGATATGCCTTGTGGAAGTTGGGAAATTTTTGGGAATTTTGAAAAGTCAACTTTACTTCAAATGCCTCAAAATTGCTAATGGGCCACATTTTCTTCCAAGAATCATTATCCAAAGGCTATGCACGACCATTTGACCCAAAGGGGATTTATTTCATCATTTTTTTATTTATTTGAATTTTTATCACTATTAATTCATTTAATGAAATAAAATATGACAAAAATAGAAAACCATGTTTTTTTAATCCCTTTTTGCAGCATATTCTCTCCATAAAACCTCAAGATTTCGTGCACACTCAATTTGGAAAGATTTGGCCATGATTGGTATCAAAAGCACATGAAAAAGATTTGAAAAGATTCCATGGAAATCAAATATTTGGTTCATCAATGCAAAGGCTTTTTGACTCAAATTCTTACCCTAATTCGTCCCATACATATACAGAATGCTAAACCTAAGGCAAAGAACCTTCAAGCTGCGCCTCAGACCATAGACACACTTTGCATTTTTGTCAAAAAACTCAAAAACTGTTTTCCTAGTTTCAGGGTGTTTCAAAGCAAAACAAATATTCCATTGCACTCCTGACACATCCAGGAATCTTCTCAATCAAAATCAGACCTCTGCACGCAAAGAACTGGTAGAACCATGTTGCATATTTCATGAAAATACTCATAATCGTATCTTGAATTCCATGCATTTTTCATGTGTTTTTGATGTTGATTTATACTAACGTGCATCTCCTGAAGCTAATGACATAACTTAATTGAGTTGTGAGGCCCTGTATCAAAAAACGCCATGGAAGATGCTTAGGGTTTCAGAGTTCTAATTTTGGGGCTTTGCACATAGGGTAAAATCAGACCTTCAAACCAACACCAATGGATTCGTGAGACCCCAACGATGATAACTCACACCTCGCGCTCAATTTATGAGCAACCATACGCTAATCGCTATTTTTGAATGTTGAAGTTTGTGGGGGTTTAAAACCCCCGCTATCCTTTCTCTTTTTTTTCAGGTCAAAACAAAGAAGTGGAGAAGAAGATGAGTTGTAAGCGTGTGATTGGCTTATTTGAAATTCAGCGCATTTTTTATTTGATTCCAGCATAATGTTTATTTGTTACATATATTAAATCCATCCTATTATACTAACGAATACGCGTGCATACCTCAGTTGGTGGAAAGCATTGCTGGCAAGCCTTGGGACCTGGGTTCGATTCCCAGGTCCCCTCTCTTTCTCAATATATTTTGTTTTAACCTGATTCCATGCAGTGTACGCCCAGAAATCCACCATGCACCCACTATCAAAGCTTGCCAAATATCCTGGAAGATGAATCTGAAGGTCAGGATGGGAGGTCCAGGGAACACTCCAGTCAACGCATGTGCACACGCGTCAGAAAGTCAATATGGGTCTGCATTCCATGGGCCAAAATACTTCCTATATACCTCCATAATTGGGGTCAACACCCCCCATTGGTTTGCATTCTATTTTTCATTCTTTTTATTTTTTCTATCTTATTTGTTTTATTTAGTTTTATTTTAATTCTTTAAATTAATTTTTCATAATATAAAAATACCAAAAAAATCAGAAACTATAAAAATAAAAAATGTGTTTTAATGTTTAACTCACTAACATTTTTGTAAATAAATTTAACAATTAATTTAGTTTTAATTCTAGGTTTAATTTTAATGTTTTTTAATAAACTAAAAAATGTAGAATTAGGGTTTTAAATACTTTTATTCCTTTTTTTTCTCTTTTTCACCATATTAAATTATTAATTATTTTTTGTAAATAAATTTGCCATTAAATAATTAGGTTAAAACTAGGTTAAACTTAAACATTTTTTTTATAAATTAAAAATAGTTTAGAATTAGGGTTCCAATTTAATTAAACTCCATAAATACAAAAACTCAAAAAAATAATTTCCTTTTCTCATTTAACTTAATTATTTTATTAATTTCAATTCAATTTCTTTAAAAGGGTCCAACGCCCTCGCTTTCGATTATAATTCCGTTTCGCGCGCTTATTTTGTTTCTTTTTGTAAATTTCATGTAATTACTCCAAAGCCTTGTAATAGATTAATTAGGATATTTATTCTTCGGCATTTTATTTTTCAAATCGGGTCTTGGACTAATTTGGCGATGTAGACCCGCGCCTTTGTAATAGCGTAGGACTTTTAATTCCGCATCTTTTTAACTGTTAATAATTTGCATGAAAGAATGAATGCAAAAAATAAAAACAAAGCGTAGATCACTAATGCATGAACAAGACAAAAATATCTGAAAACGACACACAAATCACACACCACCCCTAGGGTACGCCTCATTGTTGCCTTGCCCCTCGAAAGGTGGTCGTCGAGTAGAGGATGTTTTAGTAAGTCCTCATGTCCATGAACATGGCATGAGGGTAGCTTCTAAGGTGTATTCCTATTGCTCTGGTGATCACCATGTGCCGGACCCTCGAATTGACCCGAACACCTCCAACGGTGGTGCTACCTACCTCTCAATGGTGGGATGGCACTACTTTAAGGACATTTACACAGACGAATTCCTTAGGGTAGGTAGATGACTCATAGATACTTGCTCTAATTTCAAAACAAATCAAAAATTTCTTTTCACACCGACACCTTTCAAAAGGCTTTCAAAAGTAATCTTTCAAACACTCTTGAGGACTGATACAAGAGTCGAACTGAAATTTTCAAAGAAACTTTTTTAAACCCACAGTTGAAAAGCAAACAAACAATTTTGAAAACACAAATGAGCAAGTATCTAAGAGCCCATGGATAACCATGGATAGAAAGGGTGCTAACACCTTCCCTTTCTATAAATCTACCTCCCGAACCGAGAGCAATCTATATAAGGAATTTTTCTGTGCTTTTGTCCTTTCCATTTGGAGAAAATAAAAGACGGTGGTGACTCTTGCTTCCGCGACATTTCGCGAACCAGCGTTAAACAGTCAGTTCCAGATCCACCGATCACAGAACTGGCGACTCTGCTGGGGATATATTAAAGTGAGGTGTACCTTAGGACTAAGATCACTGTGTTTTCAATTGCTTTGACTTGCTTGCTTTATAATTGTGGGACTGTCTTGGGAATTCTATAGATCCTAACCCGGATCTGGGGGATACCTTCTTAGAAAGTAGCAACAAGGCTGTGAGGGAACTGTGCGGGGTATACAGACATGGTTGAAACAGTCTGCTACGTTGATGTGGCACTTTGGTGTGTACCGGTAACCCTTGAGTTCAGTCAAGGAGAGTACGGGGCCTCCATATGGTTTCGTGAAGCATCAACTGACCTTAGGAACCTTAATTGAACTATCTTGGCCTCTTTAGGGTAGTGAGATAACTGACTTTGGTGCAGTCCGAGGTTGGTTGATACTCGATACTACACTCAATTGAGGGTTGCTTTCCTGGAATATTTCGGTCGCCAGTTCAGTTGCTAAATCGAAACGATGAACAATGAAAGCAATCCAGTGATATTGGGACCATTAGAACCCGGTTACTTCTAATAGGACAGGTTGAGCCCACCAACTTCAAGAGGGTAATACCCAGACCCCATGCTGGCCTAAACTCTAAGGGCTTGTCCTGTGTGACTTGTGTGCCTTATCATGTTTGCCTTTGTAAATATTTATGGTGTGTCTAATCATAGCATCATGACATCATCCAGCATCATATGCATTGACTAACCATTTCAGGGGTTCGAATCTTCATCTTTGTTCTTGTTTTGTAGGACATAGAAACTGTTCGCAGAAAGACAATTCAGATCAGCCTTGTAAGGATCCCTCCTCAGCTTAAGGAGCTTATATCCAGGATTCCCGAAAGCTCTTCATTCAGTGAGAGACATGGAAGACTCATCAGCTTGGTCAATACCAACATTGAGGAAGATATGATAAAGGTCCTGTTCCAGTTCTTTGACCCTCTGCATCACTGTTTTACTTTCCTGGATTATCAGCTGGTACCTACATTGGAAGAGTTCTCCCGGCTTCTGAAAATCCCTATCCTTGATCAACTACCCTACAACGGTACGGAAAAGGAACCCAAGCTTGAAGAAATTGCTAAAGCCTTACACCTACAATCATCTGACCTCAAGGGACATTGGGAAGTCAGAAGTGGCATCAAAGGGTTCTTAGCCAGGTTTCTGTTTGAAAAGGCCCAGGAATGTTGGAACTCCCTTGACTTACAAGCTTTTGAAGAAGTTGTGGCCCTCCTTGTCTATGGTTTGGTGTTGTTCCCTAACCCAGATCAACTTATAGATATCAGTGCTGTCCAGATCTTTAGGTCCAAGAATCCTATACCTACTTTGCTGGGGGACATCCTTCACTCATGTTACACTCGAACCATGAGAAAAAGAGGTGTCCTTATGTGTTGCACTCCTCTCCTGGGAAGGTGGTTTATTTCGCACCTTCCACAATCAGTTTTGAAGAACGAGCGGGGTTTGAGATGGTCACAACGGTTGATGACTCTTACACATGCAGATATACATTGGTGCCCTCGGTCCAAAGAGGATGTCACTATCATTGATCATTGCGGGGAGTACCCTAATGTTCCTTTACTTGGAATCAGAGGAGGTATTACTTACAACCCATGCCTGGCTTGGAGACAGTTTGGTTATGCTCGGAGGGATGGCCCTCATGACATGTTAATCCCTGACATAGTTTTTGACTTCGACAACGATGCACAAGGACTCCGCCAGAGATTTATCAGAGCTTGGAGGATGCCCAGTAAGATAGACAGCAAGACACTGGGGCACATGAATTCCATCCCATTGGAACCTTATCTCAAGTGGGTACGAGCCCGCTCCCAGAAGTTAGTAATGCCATATCCTCATATGCTCCCTGTGGTCAAAGAGCCATTCTTGGAAGGAGAAGTGTCCTACACTATTCAACATCCTGACATGCCCACATCCTGGGAAGAAATGCAGAAGAGCTGGATCCAGCTTAAGGAAGAACGGAATTATCTTGAGACCAGTCTACATGCTAGTGAAAAGAAGGTCTTGGAGCTCACCCGCCTATTGCACGAGGAAAAGAATCTCAACACCTACATAGCTCCAAAGAGGAGGCGTAGTGTCTTTTGGGATTGATTTTCTTTTGTATTATTTTGCCCATGAGGCTTTGATGTACCAAACAATTGTTTCCTTAATAATAACGTGTGTTCCTTTTTGTCTACAACAAATTTGAACTTTCGAACCCTTGAATGCATTGCATAAACACATATCATTCATCATGTGCATAGCAGGTTTTCTTCTTTTCAGGTTGCTTACTGTTCTTCGCTGTTTATTTCAGCATCATGAACCCAGACTCATCATTAACCGAGATGTCTATCAAGGCCCTTCAGGCGCAGAACACGCAATTTCAGGAGTTGATCATGGGTTTGGCTCAAGGCCAAGAAGAGCTGAAGGCTTTACTCCTGAAGAAGGAGAAGAAGAAGAAGAAGAGAATTGTTCTTTTCAACTCGGGCCGAAGGTTTGGCAACACTCTGCAGAATGAAGAAGCTGGTTCTTTTGTAGGCAAAGGCAGTCCCCAGGGGGGAAAGGCTTCAAGTCCAGTAGTCTCTGACAACGAGACTGACTTTGATGAGGAACAGTATCCTCCGGCTGAAGACCGGTATAAACAATTGGAGGACAGACTGAATGCAATGGAGATCCAACAAGTGCCTGGGCTGGATTTCGGAGATTTGGGCTTATCTACTGGTGTGATTATTCCTCACAAGTTTAAGGCACCATCTTTCACCAAGTATGACGGGGCGTCTTGTCCCAAGCTACACCTCAGATCTTATGTGCGGAAGATTCAACCGTACACTGTGGATAAGAATTTGTGGATCCACTTCTTCCAGGAGAGTCTTTCAGGGACTCATCTCGAATGGTTCTATCAGCTGGATGGGACCAAGGTTCGTAACTGGGAGGAGTTGGCTACTGCTTTTTACAAGCAGTATCAATATAATTCCGACCTTGCTCCTACACGTACCCAACTCCAGGGTATGTCGCTAGGATCAAGCGAAGGTTTTAAAGAATATGCACAGAAGTGGAGGGATCTGGCTGGCAGGGTGCAGCCTCCGTTAACAGACCGTGAGCTGGTGGATATGTTCTTGGGGACCCTATCTGGGCCGTTTTTCAATCATCTTATCGGTAACTCATCTGCAGGGTTCACTGACCTTATTCTGACTGGAGAGAGGATAGAGGCTGGATTGAAGTCTGGCAAAATTCAGAAGGGTGCATCTGCAAGTTCTGAGAAGAAGCCCTTTAAAAAGGAGGCCAGTGCTGTGTATGGGCCTAAAAGACATGATAAACCTAAGCGCCGCCAATCTGTCAACACGGTGATGATTGCTAAGCCTGCTGCCGCTCCTCGACAAACCAATCCACAAAGGGCTGAAAGACCTAGAAGAGAGTTTACCCGTCTAAGTATGACCCTATCGCAAATCTTGCCGCAGTTGCTATCCACCAATTTGGTGACTGTTAGAGAGGCCCCGAAAGTTGTTAATACTGCCTCTCCCAAGTACAATCCAAATGCCCGCTGTGCTTATCATTCCGATAGCCCGGGGCATTCCACTGATGACTGTTGGGCCTTAAGGAATAAAGTGCAGGATCTTATTGACGCCAAGGAGGTACAGCTTGAGGCACCTGAGAAGCCCAATGTGGTGACTGCTCCCATGCCTAACCATGGAGTAAATGCTATCAGGGAGGATGATGAAGTGGATGAAGTTGAGTTTGACAGCTGGATTTACCCAGCAACCGACAGTGAACCTAGCAATTGGATTGCAAAGGACAACCTACTTGTTTCTCTTGTTACTGAGTAATGAATCCTTTTGTTTTTGTTATTTGTAATAAACAATGAATTAAAACTCTATGGCCCGGTGTCTTACCCGGGGCACCGTGGCTTCATTTGTGAGGGTATATTAATTGTCATTTCATATATCATGAATAAAGATCTTGGACGTTTTCTCGCATTTCAAATCTTATGCTCCTTTTCTTTCTTTCCTTCCTTTATATATTGCAAAACAGCTGTATTTACACACACTCACTCATACAGGTTTCAATCCACTCTGGATCTCACTAGTAACAACTCTGCTACTGCCAGTTATGACTTCGAAAATCCGATCAACTTAGCCGAAGACGAAGGTGAAGATGATTGCGAAGTTCCTGGCGAACTTGCAAGACTGTTACTCCAGGAAGAGAGGGCAATTCAACCACATGAAGAGCCGGTGGAAACAATAAATCTAGGTACTGAGACGGATAGAAAGGAGGTTAAGATTGGTGCCAACCTAGAGCTCAGCGTGAAGCAACGGTTGACTCAGATGTTACATGATTATGTGGAGATCTTTGCTTGGTCTTACGAAGACATGCCCGGATTGGATACCGACATTGTGGTCCATCATTTTCCTACCAAAGAAGACTGCCCTCCGGTCAAGCAAAAGGTCCGTCGTATGCGTCCAGAGATGTCTGAGAAGATCAAAGCCGAGGTTATGAAACAGTTTGATGCCGGGTTCCTTGCAGTGACTTCTTACCCTCAGTGGGTTGCTAATGTGGTGCCGGTACCAAAGAAAGATGGAAAGGTCAGAATGTGTGTCGACTACAGGGATCTGAACAGGGCCAGCCCCAAAGATGACTTCCCCCTACCTCACATTGATGTCCTTGTTGACAATACTGCTCAGCACAAGGTGTTCTCTTTCATGGATGGTTTTTCAGGCTATAATCAGATCAAGATGGCACCTGAAGACATGGAAAAAACTACTTTTGTTACTCAGTGGGGCACCTTATGCTACAAGGTCATGCCATTCGGGTTGAAGAACGCTGGGGCAACCTACCAACGTGCCATGGTTGCTTTATTTCATGACATGATCCATCATGAGATAGAAGTGTATGTTGACGACATGATTGCAAGGTCCCAAACTGAGGAAGAACACCTTGATCATCTGCAGAAATTGTTTGACCGTCTGAAGTTGTACAAGCTGAGGTTGAACCCGAACAAGTGCACCTTCGGGGTAAGATCTGGAAAGTTGCTAGGCTTCGTTGTAAGTGATAAGGGTATTCAAGTAGACCCTGCCAAGGTTAAAGCCATTCAAGAGATTCCTGTTCCTAAGACAGAGAAAGAGGTCAGAGGCTTTTTAGGACGCCTGAATTACATTGCTCGATTCATCTCGCATCTGACTGCCACCTGTGAACCAATCTTCAAGCTGCTGAAGAAAGATCAGGTAGTACGTTGGAACGATGAATGTCAGGCCGCTTTTGACAGAATCAAAGAGTATCTCCAAGAACCACCCATTCTTATGCCACCGGTTGAAGGGAGACCTCTGATTTTATACCTGACAGTTCTTGACAACTCAATGGGGTGTGTGCTGGGGCAGCACGACGAGTCTGGCCGAAAAGAGCATGCCATTTATTACCTTAGCAAAAAGTTTACCGACTGTGAGACCCGATACTCACTGCTTGAGAAAACTTGATGCGCTTTGGTATGGGCTGCTCGTCGGCTGAGACAGTATATGCTGACTCACACTACCTTGTTGATCTCAAAGATGGATCCTATTAAGTACATATTTGAAAAGCCTGCTCTGTCTGGGAGAATAGAAAGTTGGAAAATGATCTTGATAGAATATGACATCCAGTACACAACTCAGAAAGCTATCAAAGGAAGTGTATTGGCAGACCACTTGGCACATCAGGCAGTAGATGACTATCAGTCAATGAACTTCGAGTTTCCAGACGAGAGCATCATGATAGTGACTGATTGTGAAGTACCTGGACCGGATGAAGGACCTGAGGAAGGATCTCAATGGTCCATGCACTTTGACGGAGCCTCCAACGCTTTGGGTAACGGCATCAGCGCTGTGATCATATCTCTTCAAGGCACTCATACTCCACTCACTGCCCGGCTATGTTTCAACTGCACCAACAACATGGCGGAGTATGAGGCATGCATCATGGGTCTCCAAGCTGCGATCGACTTAAGGATCAAGTTTATGAGTGTCTTCAGAGATTCCGCTCTCGTGATCAATCAGATCAAAGGAGAGTGGGATACGAAACATCCGAATCTTATTCCTTACAGAGAATGTGTGTTGACCTTGATCCCCCACTTCACAAAGATAACCTTTGAACATTTCCCAAGAGAGGAGAATCAGCTGGCGGACGCGTTAGCTACGATGTCTTCCATGTTCAAAGTCAAATGGGACAATGAGGCTCCCCGGATCACTATCTGGAAACTGGACGAACCGGCATACTGTTGTGATCTCGAGACTGAATTGGTAACTGAGAAGCCTTGGTACCATTAGGTGAAGAGATACTTGGAAGCTCAGGAATACCCTGAAGGTGCATCTGTCAATGATAAGAAGTTTCTGAGAAGATTCACAGTGAAGTTCTTCCTTAGCAACGACATTCTGTATAAGCGAAACCATGATTCGACCTTACTGCGTTGTGTGGATAAGACTGAAGCAGAAAGGATCATGGAAGAGCTACATGAAGGGACCTTCGGAACACATTCCAGTGGACACACTATGGCGAAGAAAATCCTTCGGGCAGGGTATTTCTGGTCCACAATAGAAGCCGACTGTTACCAACATTCTCGGACATGCCATAAGTGCCAGATATATGCAGACAAGGTGCATGTTCCTCCAGTTCCTCTAAATGTCCTGACTGCACCTTGGCCGTTTGCAATGTGGGGCATAGATATGATCGGTGAGATAAAACCTACGGCATCCAACGGGCATCGCTTCATCCTGGTAGCGATTGATCACTTCACAAAGTGGGTTGAAGCAGCCTCCTACGCCACAGTAACCAAGACTGTTGTGGCACGGTTCATTCGGCACAACCTGATCTGTCGCTACGGGGTCCCTGAAAGAATCATTACAGACAACGGTACCAACCTCAATAACAAGATGATCACTGAGCTCTGCGAGCAGTTTAAGATACAGCACCACAACTCTTCTCCTTATCGGCCGAAGATGAATGGGGCTGTAGAAGCAGCGAATAAAAATATCAAGAAAATCGTGCAGAAGATGACAGTGACTTATAAAGATTGGCACGAGATTTTACCGTTTGCTCTACATGGGTACCGTACCTCAGCCAGGACGTCAACCGGGGCAACTCCTTTCTCCTTGGTCTACGGTATGGAGGCAGTCTTACCGATCGAAGTACAGATACCCTCTCTCCGGATAATGAAGGATGCAGATCTGAACGAAGATGATTGGATCCAGACACGACTTGATCAGCTAAACTTAATTGATGAAAAGAGACTTGCTGCTATTTGTCATGCTCAGACGTACCAAAAAAGAATGATCAGGGCATTTAACAAAAAGGTCAGACCACAAGAATATCAAGTTCGGGATCTGGTAATCAAACGTATCATCCTTCCTCAGAGTGATCCAAGGGGCAAATGGACCCCTACGTACGAAGGGCCATTTGTGGTTAAACATGTGTTCTCAGGAGGAGCCATGATTCTAACCAACATGGATGGTGACGACCTTTCTCACCCCGCCAATGCAGACATAGTAAAAAGATACTACGCATGAAAAAAGACCCGCTAGGTTGACATACCTAGGCAAAAATTAGGGCTTCCCGGCGAACCAAAAGGGTTCGGGCAAAATGAAGGGATGAAATGAAAAAAATTTGTACACCCGGCAAGTCGAAAACCTGAAAAGGCGACTTGGGAAAAAATGGGTATCCCGGTGGACTGAAAACCCGAAAGGGAGGTCCAGGCAAAAGTTAGGGATGAAGCGTAATACTATGTCTCATTGGATCACTTTGCATCCAGAATCCGGTATCTACATCAAGTTCAGACGACATCGATCAATCAGCTTCATCTTCAACTAAGGTCATCAAGTGATGAGACGCTCGAAGATATAAAGGCGATAGCAGAGTTGAAACCCAGTGGGATCATTCATTTCACACAGCTGTTTTATTTTCTTTTGTACAAATTTGTATAAACTCTTTTGTTCGGCGGCGTTCTCTTACTAGGACATCAGCCTCTTGTACATAAAACGCCTATTTTACAGGCAAATTCAAAAATCAATACAAAAATCACTTTTCAGTTAAAATTGCCAATTGTTTTTCCTTTTCTGTTTTGTTTTGCGAAGAACGTCCAAGGTTCAATTTGTGATATATGCATTGACACTAATTGCTAACTCATAAATATTTGCATACGAAACAAAGGATCAATTACAGGTAACATTAGAAACAGGGGTAATAAAGAGTTGTCTAAACGATCTAGTTGCTCAGTCCATCAAGGTACCAAGGTAGGTTCAGCTAAAGAACATAACCAGTATATCTTAATTCCCCAGAGAGTGAGCTAGCAAGTCAATACACTCTCCCCAAGCAAAGCTATATTATCAACCTTAGGGAAGTGGGGTATCCTCCAGCAGATCTCAACATTCCCCAGCACGATATACGAACATTCTTAACAAGCATCCCCGGTAGTCTTGACCTAAAGATTGTTCCCCGGCGGTATATCAAACATTCAATGGAGTCACTTCCCCCAGCATATCAAATTAACTTCCCCAGGAGATTCCAATCCAGTTTCCCCAGGAAAGTTGGAATCCATCTCCCCAAACAGTAAGCTTATCCCCAGTAGATTCTGGAAGCTTATCCCTCGCAGAGCACGAACGAGCCCCCCGGCTTTATTCAAAGGTTATTTCCCTACCAGGATATAACTGGGTTATCCTCAGCCAAAAGCCACGGAAAGATCGTCCTCGACGAAGCCTCCTTATCCCCAGCGGAGTCCATTAACACTTCCAACATAACAACGGTATCCCCAGCGGAGTTACCATCAACATTCCAGCAAAGCACCTCTCTCCCCACAGAGTGTTGTTCCCCAGCAAGATCGCTAGAGTAATTTTCTCCCCACAGAGTAATCCATTCGCCCAGTTTATCCCCAACGGGGTTATCTTCTCCTACCGGTATTCTTGCAACTATCATCCCCAGCGGAAACGACAAAGCATTGTTCTCCAACATCAGCCCAGGATATGACTTCCCGGCATCCGTCAAGGATTTATTTTCCTAAAACGAAAAGATACATCCATAAATATCACATTTTCATACATTATAGCATGCATAAACGCATCATACCTTACAATCTCATTTATGTTGAAAACATCATTGCTTGATCCATAACATGCATTGCATATGACTGACCTTTACCTTTCAGGAAAGATCCAGTTAAGTTCTCAGCTATGTCCAAGACCTAGCCTGGTTCAGTTAAATCGACCCTAAGATTTTCCTGATTCTTATCTAGTCAAAGGCCTTCTCTGGTTCAGTCAGATCGACCCTAAGATCTCCCTGATTCTTATCCAATTGAAGATTTCAAGACCTTATCCGGTTCAGTTAAATCGACCCTAAGATTTTCCTGATTCTTATCCAGTCAAAGGCCTTCTCTGGTTCAGTCAGATCGACCCTAAGATCTCCCTGATTCTTATCCAGTTGAAGATTTCAAGACCTTGTCCGATTCAGTTAAATCGACCCTAAGATTTTCCTGATTCTTATCCAATCAAAGGCCTTCTCTGGTTCAGTCAGATCGACCCTAAGATCTCCCTGATTCTTATCCCAGTAGAAGACATCCAATATTCTCTCATCGTTACTGTTGAGGTTGAAGTCGCCCAAGATTCTCTCAGCGTTACTGTTGAGGTTGAAGTCGCCTATGATTCTCTCATCGTTACTGTTGAGGTTGAAGTCGCCTATGATTCTCTCATCGTTACTGTTGAGGTTGAAGTCGCCTATGATTCTCTCATTGTTACTGTTGAGGTTGAAGTCGCCTATGGTTCTCTCCCCGTTACTGCGGAGGTAGTAATCGCCCCAAGATTCTCTCAGCGTTCCTGTTGAGGTAGTAATCGCCCCAAGATTCTCTCAGCGTTCCTGTTGAGGTAGTAATCGTCCAAGGTTCTCTCAGCGTTCCTATTGAGGTAGTAATCGTCCAAGGTTCTCTCACCGTCCCGTTGAGGTAGTAACCATCCCTGATTCGGTCATCACCGTTTGAAGCTCTAGATCCAATTCCTGTAACCAGTCAGGGCGCATCTACACGAAGAGTTTGAAGACCAGCTCCTGTAACAGGCCAGGTAATCATTTTCTTTTTCAGGTACACAAGTTCTCGCTAAGGAATCTCTTACGCGATCGACACCTAGGTGGCATCTATAAGCCCATCCACCCTCCATCACCTCTCAGCATGGCATCTATAAGCCCATCTTCCTATCCATCAATCTCCAAATGGCATCTATAAGCCCATTCCCACCATCGCACTACTATGTGAGCGCAAATTTCTGGGCACTCTAGTGTTCAATCATCTTCCACCTTCGGATTATGAAAGGCACGTCAGCCAATCTACATCCTCAGGTCTAAGAAGATTGAACAGGGGCAACTATTGTACCCCAAAATTTGCCCTCCCATATTCTTCAAGATTTGCTAAGAGTGTGCTTCAAAGTCTCCCAAAGGTTGCACAGTTCAAGGGCCTCATAATAGTCAAAAATTAGGGTTTTGGTTCTGACAAAGAAGTTGAAGTTTTCAAGGGTCCAAACAAGTCCCACATGCCCATAAACATTGTCAAGTATCCTCATGTCAAGTTTCAAGACCCACAGCACAAAATTGCACAGTCAAATACCCTAATTGCTCAGCAGTCAACTGTAGGGGTAAAATGGTCATTTGACAGTCAAAAGTCCAAATTTTTGGTCAACATCTTATTTTGAAGCCACAAAAATCATTTGATCAATTCTTGATCATGATTCTCAAGGCATGGCTCAAAAAGTCTCAAGATGCAAAAGTTTCCATATTTGGACAGTTGAAAAAGTCAACTGTAACTTGACCAAGGCATAACTTCCACATGGTTTATCAGAAAAATTCCATCCAAAGCTCATTTTGAAGAGAAAGACATTTCCTACAACTCCTCTTCACACTTCAAGTCCAATAAATGATCTCACAAAATGTTATCAATTTCAACATTATAGGTCATTTTCAAAAGTCAACAAAAATGGGACTTTAAGTCAAAGACCATAACTTGAGATTGGTAAATCAAAATGACATGGGACCAAAGTCATTGGTTATTGGACTTCAAGACCTTTCCAAAATGTCCAAGAACATGATAAAAGCTTAAACATTGAGCAAGATATGCCTTGTGGAAGTTGGGAAATTTTTGGGAATTTTGAAAAGTCAACTTTACTTCAAATGCCTCAAAATTGCTAATGGGCCACATTTTCTTCCAAGAATCATTATCCAAAGGCTATGCACGACCATTTGACCCAAAGGGGATTTATTTCATCATTTTTTTTATTTATTTGAATTTTTATCACTATTAATTCATTTAATGAAATAAAATATGACAAAAATAGAAAACCATGTTTTTTTAATCCCTTTTTGCAGCATATTCTCTCCATAAAACCTCAAGATTTCGTGCACACTCAATTTGGAAAGATTTGGCCATGATTGGTATCAAAAGCACATGAAAAAGATTTGAAAAGATTCCATGGAAATCAAATATTTGGTTCATCAATGCAAAGGCTTTTTGACTCAAATTCTTACCCTAATTCGTCCCATACATATACAGAATGCTAAACCTAAGGCAAAGAACCTTCAAGCTGCGCCTCAGACCATAGACACACTTTGCATTTTTGTCAAAAAAACTCAAAAACTGTTTTCCTAGTTTCAGGGTGTTTCAAAGCAAAACAAATATTCCATTGCACTCCTGACACATCCAGGAATCTTCTCCAATCAAAATCAGACCTCTGCACGCAAAGAAATGGTAGAACCATGTTGCATATTTCATGAAAATACTCATAATCGTATCTTGAATTCCATGCATTTTTCATGTGTTTTTGATGTTGATTTATACTAACGTGCATCTCCTGAAGCTAATGACATAACTTAATTGAGTTGTGAGGCCCTGTATCAAAAAACGCCATGGAAGATGCTTAGGGTTTCAGAGTTCTAATTTTGGGGCTTTGCACATAGGGTAAAATCAGACCTTCAAACCAACACCAATGGATTCGTGAGACCCCAACGATGATAACTCACACCTCACGCTCAATTTATGAGCAACCATACACTAATCGCTATTTTTGAATGTTGAAGTTTGTGGGGGTTTAAAACCCCCGCTATCCTTTCTCTTTTTTTTCAGGTCAAAACGAAGAAGTGGAGAAGAAGATGATTTGTAAGCGTGTGATTGGCTTATTTGAAATTCAGCGCGTTTTTTATTTGATTCCAGCATAATGTTTATTTGTTACATATATTAAATCCATCCTATTATACTAACAAATACGCGTGCATAGCTCAGTTGGTGGAAAGCATTGCTGGCAAGCCTAGGGACCTGGGTTCGATTCCCAGGTCCCCTCTCTTTCTCAATATATTTTGTTTTAACCTGATTCCATGCAGTGTACGCCCAGAAATCCACCATGCACCCACTATCAAAGCTTGCCAAATGTCCTGGAAGATGAATCTGAAGGTCAGGATGGGAGGTCCAGGGAACACTCCCGTCAACGCATGTGCACACGCGCCAGAAAGTCAATATGGGCCTGCATTCCATGGGCCAAAATACTTCCTATATACCTCCATAATTGGGGTCAACACCCCCCATTGGTTTGCATTCTATTTTTCATTCTTTTTATTTTTTCTATCTTATTTGTTTTATTTAGTTTTATTTTAATTCTTTAAATTAATTTTTCATAATATAAAAATACCAAAAAAATCAGAAACTATAAAAATAAAAAATGTGTTTTAATGTTTAACTCACTAACATTTTTGTAAATAAATTTAACAATTAATTTAGTTTTAATTCTAGGTTTAATTTTAATGTTTTTTAATAAACAAAAAAATGTAGAATTAGGGTTTTAAATACTTTTATTCCTTTTTTTTCTCTTTTTCACCATATTAAATTATTAATTATTTTTTGTAAATAAATTTGCCATTAAATAATTAGGTTAAAACTAGGTTAAACTTAAACATTTTTTTTATAAATTAATAATAGTTTAGAATTAGGGTTCCAATTTAATTAAACTCCATAAATACAAAAACTCAAAAAAATAATTTCCTTTTCTCATTTAACTTAATTATTTTATTAATTTCAATTCAATTTCTTTAAAAGGGTCCAACGCCCTCGCTTTCGATTATAATTCCGTTTCGCGCGCTTATTTTGTTTCTTTTTGTAAATTTCATGTAATTACTCCAAAGCCTTGTAATAGATTAATTAGGATATTTATTCTTCCGCATTTTATTTTTCAAGTCGGGTCTTGGACTAATTTGGCGATGTAGACCCGCGCCTTTGTAATAGCGTAGGACTTTTAATTCCGCATCTTTTTAACTGTTAATAATTTGCATGAAAGAATGAATGCCAAAAATAAAAACAAAGCGTAGATCACCAATGCATGAACAAGACAAAAATATCTGAAAACGACACACAAATCACACACCACCCCTAGGGTACGCCTCATTGTTGCCTTGCCCCTCGAAAGGTGGTCGTCGAGTAGAGGATGTTTTAGTAAGTCCTCATGTCCATGAACATGGCATGAGGGTAGCTTCTAAGGTGTCTTCCTATTGCTCTGGTGATCACCATGTCCCGAACCCTCGAATTGACCCGAACACCTCCAACGGTGGTTCTACCTACCTCTCAATGGTGGGATGGCACTACTTTAAGGACATTTACACAGACGAATTCCTTAGGGTAGGTAGATGACTCATAGATACTTGCTCTAATTTCAAAACAAATCAAAAATTTCTTTTCACACCGACACCTTTCAAAAGGCTTTCAAAAGCAATCTTTCAAACACTCTTGAGGACTGATACAAGAGTCGAACTGAAATTTTCAAAGAAACTTTTTTAAACCCGCAGTTGAAAAGCAAACAAACAATTTTGAAAACACAAATGAGCAAGTATCTAAGAGCCCAGGATAACCATGGATAGAAAGGGTGCTAACACCTTCCCTTTCTATAAATCTACCTCCCGAACCGAGAGCAATCTATATAAGGAATTTTTCTGTGCTTTTGTCCTTTCCACTTGGAGAAAATAAAAGACGGTGGCGACTCTTGCTTCCGCGACATTTCGCGAACCAGCGTTAAACAGTCAGTTCCAGATCCACCGGTCACAGTGTCGTCCGGGCTTGATAGTCGATACCGAAGTCTGGCTGCGGAGTGATCCAACGAGACATAGTGTTACGCTTTAATCCCTAATTTTTGCCTGGACCGCCCTTTCGGGTTTTCAGTCCACCGGGATACCCTTTTTTGCCCAAGCCGCCTTTTCAGGTTTTCGACTTGTCGGGTGTACAAATTTTTTCATTTTCATCCCTTATTTTTTCCCGAACCCTTTTGGTTCGCCGGGAAGCCCTTATTTTTGCCTAGGCCAGTCAACCTAGCGGGTCTTTGATTATGCATAGTATTTTTTCACTATGTCTGCATTGACGGGGTGAGGAAGGTCGTCACTATCCATGGTGGTTAGAATCATAGCTCCTCCTGAGAAAATGTTCTTGACCACAAATGGCCCTTCGTAAGTAGGGGTCCATTTTCCCCTGGGATCACCTTGAGGTAGTATGATGCGCTTGATAACCAGGTCCCCAACTTGATACTCTTGTCGTCTAACTTTCTTGTTAAATGCCTTGATCATCCGTTTTTGGTACGTTTGACCATGACAAATAGCAGTGAGTCTCTTTTCGTCGATTAAGTTCAGCGGATCAAGTTGGGTCTGAATCCAGTCATCTTCGCTCAAACCTGCATCCTTCATAATCCGAAGAGAGGGTATTTGAACTTCAATGGGCAAGACGACTTCCATGCCATAAACCAAGGAATAGGGTGTTGCCCCTGTTAACATCCGCGCTGAAGTACGGTACCCATGAAGAGCAAATGGTAACATCTTGTGCCAATCTTTGTACGTCACCGTCATCTTCTACACAATCTTCTTAATGTTCTTATTAGCCGCTTCTACAGCCCCATTCATCTTCGGCCGGTAGGGAGAAGAGTTATGATGTTATATCTTGAACTGCTTGCAGAGCTCGGTGATCATCTTATTGTTGAGATTTGTACCATTGTCTGTAATAATCCTCTCTGGTACACCATACCGATAGATCAGGTTGTGCCGAATGAACCGTGCCACGACGTTCTTGGTTACTGTAGCAAAGGAAGATACCTCAACCCACTTCGTAAAGTAATCAATAGCTACCAAGATGAAACGATTCCCGTTAGATGCCGTAGGTCTGATCTCACTAATCATGTCGATGCCCCACATTGCAAAAGGCCATGGAGCCGTCAAGATATTTAGAGGTACTGGAGGTATGTGCACCTTATCAGCATAAACTTGGCACTTGTGACAAGTCCGAGAATGCTGATAACAATCGACTTCCATTGTGGACCAATAATATCCTGCCCGTAGGATTTTCTTCGCCATGGTGTGTCCACTGGAATGAGTCCCAAAAGTTCCTTCATGTAACTCTACCATAATCCTTTCTGCTTCGTTCTTATCCACACAACGCAGTAAGGTCGAATCATGGTTACGCTTATAAAGAATGCCATTACTGATGAAGAACTTCGCCGCAAACCTCCTCAGAAACTTCTTATTATTAACAGATGCACCCTCAGGGTACTCCTAAACTTCAAGATACCTCTTTACCTCATGGAACCAGGGTTTATATGTTACCTCTTCAGTCTCGATGTCACAGCAATATGCCGGTTCGTCCAACCTCTCAATGGTAATCCGGGGAGCCTCGTTGTCCCAATTGACTTTGAACATAAAATACATCATAGCCAGCGCGTTCGCCAACTGATTCTCCTCTCTAGGGAAGTACTCAAAGGTTATCTCTTCGAAGTGCAGAAGCAACGTTAACACATACTCCTTGCAAGGAATAAGATTAGGGTGTTTCATATCCCACTCGCCTTTGATCTGACTAATCACGAGAGTGGAATCTCCAAATACACTTAAGAACTTAATCCTTAGGTCAATAGTTGCTCGAAGACCCATAATGCATGCTTCATACTCCGCCATGTTATTGGTGCAGTTGAAACATAGTCGGGCGGTGAACGGAGTATGAGAGCCTTCAGGAGATATGATCACGGAGCCGATGCCATTACCCAAAGCGTTTGAAGCTCCATCAAAGTACATAGACCATCGGGATCCTTCCTCAGGTCCTTCATCCAGTCCAGGTGTTTCACAGTCAGTTACCAACATGATGTTCTCATCCGGGAATTCAAAGTTCATAGACTGATAATTGTCCACTGCCTGATGTGCCAAATGATCTGCCAACACACTTCCCTTGATTGCTTTTTGAGTCGTGTACTAGATGTCATACTCAGTCAAGATCATCTGCCATCTTGCTATTCTTCCGGACAAGGCAGGCTTCTCGAAGATATACTTGATTGGATCCATCTTTGATATCAATATAGTAGTGTGAGTCAGCATATACTGTCTCAGCCGGCGAGCAGCCCATGCCAAAGCGCAACAAGTTTTCTCAAGCAACGAGTATCGGGTCTCGCAGTCGGTAAACTTTTTGCTAAGGTAATAAATAGCATGCTCTTTTCGCCCAGACTCGTCATGCTGCCCCAACACGCAACCTATTGAATTGTCGAGTACTGTCAAGTATAAGATCAAAGGTCTCCCTTCCACTGGAGGCATCAGAATAGGTGGCTCTTGGAGATATTTTTTGATTCTTTCGAAAGTGTCCTGACATTTATCGTTCCATCTTACCACTTGATCTTTCTTCAGTAACTTGAAGATTGACTCACAAGTAGCAGTCAGGTGTGAGATGAATCGGGCAATATAGTTCAGACGTCCCAAAAAGCCTCTGACTTCTTTTTCTGTTCGGGGATCTGGCATTTCCTGTATAGCCTTCACTTTGGCAGGATCCACTTGAATTCCTTTATCACTTACAAAGAAACCCAGCAGCTTACCAGATCTCACCTCGAAGGTGCACTTGTTCGGGTTTAACCTCAGCTTGTACAACTTCAACCTGTCAAATAACTTCTGAAGGTGGTCAAGGTGTTCTTCCTCATTCTGGGACCTTGCAATCATATCGTCAATGTATACCTCAATCTCATGATGGATCATGTCATGGAACAAAGCGACCACGGCACGCTGATACGTTACCCCAACATTCTTCAATCTGAAAGGCATGACCTTGTAGCAAAAGGTACCCCATTGAGTAACAAAGGTTGTCTTCTCCATATATTTGGGAGACATTTTAATCTGATTATAACCAGAGAAACCATCCATAAAGGAGAAGACCTTATGTTGTGCGGTGTTGTCAACCAAAACATCGATATGAGGTAGAGGGAAATCATCCTTGGGGCTCGCCCTGTTCAGATCCCTATAGTCGACACACATTCGAACTTTACCATCCTTCTTCGACACTGGGACCACGTTGGCAACCCACTGCGGGTAAGAAGTAACTGCTAGAAAACCAGCGTCAAACTGCTTCATCACTTCAGCCTTGATTTTCTCAGACATCTCTAGGCGTATTCGGCGGACTTTCTGTTTCACTGGAGGACAGTCTTCCTTGGTAGGAAATCGGTGAACCACAATATCGGTATCCAACCCGGGCATATCTTCATAATACCAGGAAAAGATCTAAACTTAGTCACGCAGCATCTGAATCATCTGTTGCTTAACACTAGATTCCAGATTTGCACCGATCTTGACCTCTTTCTTGTCTTCTTCTGTACCCAGATTCACTATTTCCACTGGCTCTTCATGCGGATGTATGGCCCTCTCTTCCTGAAGTAAAAGTATAGCAAGTTCACCAGGAACTTCGCAATCATCTTCACCTTCGTCTTTGGCTAAGTTGATCGGACTTTTGAAGTTATAACCGGAAGTAGAAGAGTCGTTATCAGTGGGATTCAGAGTGGATGTAGACCTGTATATGTGAGTGTGTGTAAAATAGTTGTTTTGCAATATAAAAAGAAAAACAAGGAGCGCAAAATTTGAAATGCAAGAAACGTCCAATGCTTTTATTAATGATATATGGAAATGACACACATAAAGCACTCACAAACAAAGCCAACGGTGTCTCGGGTAAGGCACCGGGCCATAAAGTTTAAAAATTGTCTGTTACAAATTCAAAACAAAAGTCTCATTCTGGGTAATAAAAGAAATTGGGACGGAGTCCTTTGTCGTCCAATTGCTTAGCCCGCCATCGGTAGTTGGGTAGATCCAACTGTCGAACTCAGATTCTTCAACATCGTCTTCAATGGCATTTACTCCTGAATTGCTGATAAATATGGGAGGTCCTCCGATCTGCGCACACCGAACAACCCTTTGAGCTTCTGCAGTGAAACCTAAACCAAACTTGTTAGTCTTATGTGCAAAATCAGGGAGTTGGCCCCAATTTGCACACCCACCTTTCTCAACAACAGCCCGGGCATCCTTTAGGGAAGCCATCTTCATTGGAGGATCTTCAGTAATAATTTCAGTTGATGCCAGCTTCTGGGGAACTTCTTCAAAATTTTGAAACAGAGTCTCAATGAAATCCCCATCCATCTCCACATACCGGAAAGAGTTGTGGTGGCTCACCATGTACTCCTCTTCTCCTCGTACCGTAACAATTTTCCCTTTCACTGGGTATTTCAGCATCTGGTGAAACGTAGAAGTCATTGCCCCAGCTTTGTGGATCCGCGGGCGACCCAGCAAACAAGAATAAGATGGTCGAATGTCCATACATAGAATGTAGACGTGAAGATCTGAGAACCAACCTTAACTGGAATATCCACTTCTCCATGTACCATTCTCTTGGACCCGTTAAAGGCCCTAACCACAATGTTACTTGGCTTCAGCTCCAACCCTTCACAATCGAACCGGTCTAGAGCTTTCTTAGGAAAAACGTTCAACAAGGACCCAGTATCCACCAATACATGAGCTAGAGTAGTTCCCCTACACTCAATGGAGACATACAGGGCATCATTGTGATTCTTCCCCTTAGCAGTCAAGTCTGCGTCGGAGAAACCCAACCCATTATCTGCTGTAAGACTAGCCACGCAATCTTTAAACTGATCAGCTGATGTCTCCTGCGGCACATGCGCAGTCTTCAGGAAAGCAATCAGAGCCTTAGCATGGGCCTCTGAACACAACAATAAGGACAACATAAAGATCTTCGAAGGGGTTTTCCCCAGCTGTTTGACTACATTGTAGTCTCTTTTCTTGATGATCTTTAGAATTTCCTCTATCTCCTGTCTAGAGGCCTCAACAGTAATCTTCCTTGGTGCCTCCGTCCGGGAAGGCTCACCGGTGGTCCCTTTGCCCCGAGTGTCAGCTGACTCAGTGACAGGGGTAAGAATTGGAACTTGAGCAGGGACAATAGCAGATGTGCTGGCCGGCATAATAATAACAGGCTTCCGAACAGTTGGTGGAGAGATCTCAGGGGAGAAAAGTCTTCCGCTGCCGGTGACTTTACTAGATCCAACAATATTGCTGACGTCAGTCTCAGCCTCTTCAGCACTCAAATCTTGTTTAACCCCGTGATAATACACGTCAGCCCCATAGTGCCATGGGACAGGTTTATCTGATGTATAGGGGATAGGTCCAGGAACAGTGATGATCAACGGAGCGGTTCTCGGAACAGATGTAATTCTAACAGGCTTTCTCGAGGAAGCCTTGGAAGAATTGTCGAAAATGGTGATTATAGCAACTTCTTCAATAGGAACCAAAGGAACAAAATTCTTCTCAAACAGAATTTCTTTATTATCCATCAGGCGTTGGACACCTGACTTTAAGAGTTGGCAACCGGTAGGTAGGACAGAACACAGACGGCAACCTTTGTCAAAACCCGGAAATAAACCGGCTAACAGAAGGTTCTTCTTCACAGTCATCAATGGAGTAGCAATATCTTGCACATAAACCACAAACGAGTCTTCCTCTACAACATTCACTCCATGCTTGGGCATAGGAGAAGTCACAACATTAGGCCTTTCCGGCGCTTCGAACTCAATTTCTTTAGCATAAATTAAATCCTGTACTTTATTCTTCAGGACCCAGCAATCATTTGTATCATACCCCGGGCTATCAGAATGAAAAGCACAGCGGGCGTTCAGGTTGTACAACGGTGATGTTGTATTAGGATTCCTCGGGGCTTCCTTCAGAATCAACAAATTGGTTTTTAACAACTGCGGAAGAATCTGAGACAGGGTCATATGGAGCTGAGTGAATTGTCTTCACGGCCTCTCGGCTCTTGGCTGATTGTTGCGTTGTGAGGCAACAACAAGTCTTGATATAACAACCGCATTGACTGCTTGGCGGTGCTCAGGTCTATCATGGCTCTTTGAACTGTAAACAACATTGGATTCCTTCTTAAAAGGCTTCTTTTCGGTACTTGACGAAGCACCCTTCTGTATCTTACCACTCTTGATATCGGCCTCAACTCTTTCCCCGGTCATAATCAGCTCAGTAAACCTGGACGATGAACTTCCAATCAGATGGTTGAAATATCGACCTGACAAGGTCCCTAGAAACATATCCACCAACTCCCTGTCAGCCTGTGGGGGTTGTACTCTTCCAGCAAGGTCCCTCCATTTCTGAGCGTAGTCTTTGAAACCTTCGCCCGCACCCATAGACATACCCTGAAGTTGGGTACGTGTGGGATCGAGGTCGGCATTGTATTGGTACTGCTTGTAAAAAGCAGCAGCAAGGTCTTCCCAATTATGAATACTAGCTCCTTCCAGCTGGTAAAACCATTCAAGTTGAGTCCCTGAGAGACTATCTTGAAAGAAGTGGATCCAGAGGTTCTTATCAGCAGTGTATGGCTGGATCTTTCTAACATACGAGCAGAGGTCAGCTTTGGACAAGAAACCCCGTCGTATTTAGCAAAGATCGGTGCTTTAAACTTGTAGGGAATCACTACCCCAGATGACAAACCCAAATCACCAAAGTCCAATCCAGGTACCTTCTGGATCTCCATCGCACTTAACTGGTCTTCAAGCTGTTTATACCTATCCTCAGCCGGAGGATACTGGTCTTCGTCAAAGTCAGTCTCGTTGTCAGAAACCACAGGGCTAGGAGCCCTCCTTTCTTCTTGGTTTTCTCCCCCTCCAGATGAGTGGGATAAATTGACTTCATCTTGCAAATTGTTACCAAATCTATGACCCATGTTCAGGAGGACCGTCTTCTTCTTCTTATCCTTCAAGATAAGAGTCTTCAGATCTTGCTAACCCTTAGCCAAATTCATGAATATTTCCTGGAATTGAGCGTTTTGAGCTTGTAGAGCCTTGATAGCTTGATCAGTTGATGTTTCAGCAGACATGATGCTGAAATAAACAACGAAGAAGATGAGAAACCTGTAAGGGTACCTTTAGTGAGGTGCATGGGAATGAATTGCGTATGGTATGATTTCAAAGACTTTGGAGATTCAAATTCGTAAACCAAAATGAAACACACTTTTATTAGATTAACTTGAAACAATGTTTGATAAATGCCTTTAAGGCGTTACAATGGAAAAACTGAAAAGTAAATCAAAACTAGAAATAACAAAAGACATCAGCGCTCCCATGGCCGCTTCCCATTGGCGCTGACATAGTTGTTGAGGACCTTCTCATTCTCCAGCTGCCTTGTAAGCTTTAGAATCTTCCGCTCCTGCTCGTGATACTTTTCTCTGTAAGTATCCTGCTCTTCTTTTAGATGCATCCAAGACCTCTTTAATGCCCCAATGTCAGTAGGCATGTATGGATGGAGGATGGTAGGAGGAACCCTTTCTTCATCAGCAATCTCAACAATTACTGGTAAGACAGCTTCGTACGGCATTCCCAGCTTTTGGGCACGGATTCGAACCCATCGGAGATACGGTTCCATCGGAAGAGAGGTCTTCATCCCTAACTCATGTGGATCAGACCGGTGCACCCTGTCCCAAGATCGTATGAACCTGCGGCGATGCTCGTCACTATCCCATTGGAATTCAAAGACAATGCTTGGCATTAGCAACTCATGAGGTCCTTCCCTCCTAGCTCGCCCAAACTGTCGTAAGGCCAGACAAGGATTATAGGTGATCCCTCCTCGAATTCCAAGTAGTGGAACATTGGGGTATTCCCCACAGCGATCAATAATAGCTACTTCTTCCATGTCTTTAGTGCTCCAGATAATGTCAGTGTGAGCGAGAGACATAATTTTGTAGGCCCAACCCATGCCTTCCTTGTTCTTCAAAACTGATTTGGGGAGGTGAGAAATAAACCACCTCGCCAGCAATGGTGCACAACACAGAAGGGTTCCCCGTTTCCGAGCAGTACGAGCATAAAGAGAGTGCAGAATGTCACCCAAGAGAGTGGGCAGAGGATTACGGGACATGAAAATCTTCACTGCATTCACGTCGACGAAATAATCTGAGTTAGGAAACAACACCAAACCATAAATAAGAAGAGCCAAAATGACTTCAAATGCCTGAAAGTCTAGACTGTCCCAGAACTGATTAGCCCGATCAACCATGAATTTAGCCAAGAAGCCCTTTGTCCCACTTCGAGTATCCCAGTTAGACATTACCTCAGCCTTTGTCAGATGGAGGGCTGAAGCAATCTCTTCCGGCCTAAGGACTTTCTCCCAACCTGTAAACGGGGTCTGTTCTAAAATAGAGATACCAAGTAGATCAGAGAATTCCTCCAGAGTATGGACTAACTGATAGTCCGGGAAAGTGAAGTAGTGGTATAGTGGATCAAAGAACTGACACAAAACACTCATCATCTGTTCATCTAATCTGGAAGTGACCAAACAAATGAGGTGCCCAAGTCTTCTGACAAAATAGGAAGTATCAGGAACCTTTGCAACCAAATCTTTAAGCTGAGTAAGAATCTATACAAAGCTAATCTGAATAGTGTTTCTACGCATAGAGGCCTTGACCTACAAAACAGAACAAAGATGAATCCCCTTTGTCTTTGAAATAGGTTAGTATGATGCAGGATGCATGCAATGTCATGATGAATGATGTTATGATAGAAACACACCACAAGTATTCACAGATAGCAAACATGGTAAGGGCAAACAAGTCACACAGATATCCCTTAGATTTTAGGCTGGCATGGAGTTTAGGTATTACCCTCTTTAAGTTTAGTTGGTTCAACCTGTCCTAGTAATAGTAACCGGGTTCTAGAGGATCTCAATATCACTCACCACCCTCGATCGGTCATAATTCCAGTTTAGCAACCTTTTCTTGCGGCCAAAATCATCGCGAGAGTATGGTCTCAATGAGTGTAGCATACTGCTACTTTTCTATGGCCAAGTTGATCAATTATAGGTTCTAAGATAAGTTGGGGCTTAATGACCCCTTAGAAGACCCATATTCTCCTTGTTCCACCACAAGGGATATCGGTAAAAACTAAAGTGCCACACCAACGTAGCTACTACTTCAACCGTATCGGTCTACGCCGTACAGTTCCCTCACAATCTATTCCTACTTACCTAAATGTTATCCCCCAGATCCGGGTTAGGATCTATAGTAACTCTGATTCAAACCCACAAAGATAAAGCATACAAATCAATTTATTGAAAACATTAAGATGAACTATTCCTAAGGTACACCCCACTTATTAAGTCCCCAGCAGAGTCGCCAGTTCTGTGATACGGTGGGAAGAACTAACTATTATTTTTTTGGAATGCTGGTTTGCGTTTTGCGTTTGTTTTTGCAAAATGTCGCAGTAAACAAGAGTCGCCACCTACTTTTATTTTGTCCAACAAGGAAAGGAAAAAAAGCACAGAAAAATTCCTTTTTTGAGATGTTTCTCAGGTTCGGGGGGTAGATTATAGAAAGGGAAGGTATTAGCACCCTTTCTATCTGTAGTTATCTACGGGCTCTTAGGTACTTGCTCATCATTTTCAAAAATGTTTTCTTTGTGCTTTGTGGGTTTTGAAAAGTTTGTTTTAACTTCGATTTAACTCTTGCTTCAGTCCTCAAGAGTGTAATGAAGTGTTTTGAAAACTTTGTTTGAAAAGGAGTGTAAGTGTGAAAAATTTGTTTTGGATGAGCAAGTATCTAAGAACTATCTACCTACTCGAAAAAGGAATTGTTCTATGCTAATTTCCTTTGGACAATGCTATCCCACCATTACTGAGTAGGTAGCACTATCGTTGGAGTTTGAGGGCCAATTCGAATGAGGGACTTACAGTCACCAAAGCAATGTTAGGACGCCTTAGCGGTAACCCTAATGTCTTAGATCATTTATTTGAGGCAACAATATCTGAGGCAACCGTTTCGAGGCAACTATGATATTTTAGACAAGAGGACGACCTCTAAAACGACCTATACTCAATGACCGTGTACGAAGGCAACCAAGTGGGGTGTACCCTAAGAGTGCGCATGTGCAAGTGTATCATTTTTAGTTATTTTTATCTTTTGCACATGTTAAGGGTGATCTAATTTGATTTTAAGATTAAGCATTCAGTCTTGTCATGCAAACCCTATTATCAAACACCTAGCAATTATAATTAGCAGAAATTAAAGTGCGGAAATGAAATTACAAGGCGTCGGGTATTTACATCGCCAAAAGCAACCCTTTGAAAATAAAATAAAGCGGTAAAAATAATTAAATGTCCTAATTAACTATTACATACCGGAAGTAGATACATTAATTTGATAAAGAACAATAAAGCGCGACGCGAAATTAAATCGAATGTGAATTAGGGTTTTGACCCTTTTTAAAAAAGAATGCTTTTTTTGTTATTTTTTTATTTTAAGAAAAGAAACTAAATCCTAAATTAAAAGCTAAATTAATTAATTAAATAAATTAAATGGAAAAAATAATTAATGACATGTTTTTGGAGTTTTTGATTATTTAAGAAATAAATTAAAAGTAATTAAATTAGAATTAAAACCTAATGATTTCTAATTAATTTTAAATGTTTACCAAAAATAAATTAAAGTTTCCTAGAATTAAAAACCTAAATTAATTAGTTAGTATTTTAAAAAAAAAAAAGAATTCTAAAATTTTATTGGATAAAAATATTTTTGCAATTTTTGATAAAAAGGAAATTTGTGATTGGTTAGTAAATTAATTAAACAAAATTAAACAATCAAATTAAATAAATAAAAGTGTGAGGGAAAGAGAGTTTGGGCCTGGTTTTGAGGGTGTGAGTAGCAATTTGTTGGCCCAATAGCAGCTGGTCCGTTTGGACTTTTATGATCCAATGCATTTGCGTTGACTGAGTCCATCATGTTCCCTCAAGGCTTGGCCACTAGATCTGGCCATCTGGCCATCTGGCACGTTGATTGGTGAGCGTCTATGGTAGATCTTAGGCTTGAATACGCACTGGATTATCTGAAAACAAATAACATTGAGAAAATGGGGGACCTGGGATTCGAACCCAGGTCCTGAAGGGATATCCAATGCCAAGCTTGCCACCACGCCATGTTGTCTCAATTGTTATTATAACACAAATAAAAAATAATATAATAAAATAAGATTAATGGCCAGAAAAAATAAAAGGCGCGCGGACGTTTGAACCAGCCAACGGATGAGCGACAACTCATCGTCCCCTTCCTTGAACAATTGCTAAAAGCCACACGACCTATACCTACGGACAGAAGTCCGTCACTACAAACCATGCATCTCTAAAACTTTGTACAGGCCATGAAAATGCCTTCTAACAGCATGGTTAGACTCGTCTTAACCTGCTGATCACAACTATGGCCATTATCATGGCCAATTTTTCCTGAAACAAAAAAACCCAAAAACACGAACCAAACCCTAGTAATGGTGGTTCTCCATATAAGTCAGATAAATGCAATTGGTTATTATGAAAAGTTTGCAAATGATTTGAGGGTCAAGAATATGCAGTTATTTCATTCAATGGATGCAAGAATAGTGATTTTCGATTTCAAGAATATGGCGGATTCGTGGACTACTTACAGTGCACTAGGAGGTCTGAAAACGCGTGGTTTGGATTGGTTTAGCTTGTGAGAATTTCCAGGAAGCGATTGAGACCAATATCAAGCCCTGAAAATGCCTCTAGGGTTGATTTCGAAGTCAAGCTTTTTTCTTGTTTTTGCAAGTTTTGTTCTGCCTCCATAATTGATCTCCAACCCTGATTCTTATGTGTTTCACTTTCTTATGTATTGTACAATACATTAGGGTAGCATTTGTTGTTCAAATCTCCCTATCAATGATTTTAAGATTTGATTTTATTCTCCATTTAATATTTCCAAATTTGATCCAAATCATATCTTCTTGTACACTTATGCCTTGATACGAGTTTGGAGATGTGCTAGCTGTCCATTGAAACCTATAATCATCAAAAGATCTTTGGTTATCAACATTTTTGATTTTATGTGATTTTATTTGATTTAAAATGAATTAATTCAAATAAAAATCAAATTAAATAATAAAAATATAATATGAACACATGGCCAAGGCTAGAGCACGTGGGCAATAATGCAAACTTAAAAAAAGTGAAAAAGAATGGGCCCATTTGGCAAAATTTGAAGTTTTGGGGATAGTTGACTTTTGGCAATTTTGCAAAAAAATCCAACTTCAACAATGCATAACTTCTTCAATTTTGAACTTTTGTAGGTGTTCTATGACTTTTTATAAAGCTTGAGATGTCATGTAATCAACCCGTTTGGTCTCATCTCATTTTGATATTCCATGCTCAAGTTAGAAGCTTTGACAAAAAAGGTGTTTTTGTTGACTTTTCAAAATGACCTATAATGTCCAAATTCATAACTTCTTGTGAGTGCATAATTTGATCTTGGGGTATGAAGATGGATTGTAGAGAATTGCATCCTCTTCAAAATGAGCTTTGGATGGGTCATTTCTCATAACCCTAATTTAGCAACTTTTGAATCTTGATGAATTATGAGCAATCCTTGATGAATCGTGATCAACCCTTGATCAAATGATTAAATATCCTTCAAAATGAGAATGTTGACAAAAAATCTTGAAGTTTGACTGTATATATGTCACAGTTGACTTTTGCCCTAGCACAGTCGATTTTTGGACCTTTGAGCAATTGACCGAGCAAACTTCCTCTGCAAGGCTTGAAATTTGACATGAATGATCTTGAGAACATATTAGAAAATTTGGGAGAACTTGAGGTCATTTGGACTCAAGGATCTTGATGCAAAACAAAACCCTAATTTGGGGTAGGCTGCCTTAGGAGAGAGCTTGTCTGACCAACTCTTGAGCAACCTTGGGCAACTTGGAGATTTTTCTTACAATGTTTTGAGAAATATGGGAGGGCAAATTTTGGGGTACAACAACTTGGATAGTATTTATATGAGTGGAAGTCATGTCCTACAAAACAAAACAAAAGTAAATCTCTAGGTCCTTGAAATGGTTAGTGCAAAATGCCATGGTATGATGTCATGATGTTATGTACAAGTATATACACAAGTAAATCAAAGAAGTTCTTAGTTTTAGGCTTGCACGAAGCTCATAGGTAAGTACCCTCTTGAAGTTTAGTTGGCTCAACCTGTCCTAGAAAGTAACCGAGTTCTAGGGAATCTCAATATCATTGATCTTTCTTCATCGGACATTGTTTCAGCGCAAGCCTCTTTATTGGCGACCAAAATATCACGAAATTCCGATCTCAATGAGCGTAGTATCGAGTATCAACAAACTTCAGACTGCAACAAAGCCGGATATCTCACTACTTCCTAATAGCCAAGTTTTTCAATTAAAGGTTCTGAGGTCAGTTAGTGCTTCATGACACCACACAGCAGCTTTGTATTCTCCTTGACTAGACTCAAGGGCTACCAGTACCAACAAATGTGTCACACTAACTTAGCCATCGCTACAACCATTTCGGTATACCCCACACAGTCCCCACGATTTATTTCTACTTACCTAATGGTGTTCCCAGATCCGGGTAGAGGATCAATACAAACCCAAACAAGGACCCATAAAAATGTAAAGCAAAAAAATCAAACAATGAAAGCAAGTAAATATGATCTAACTCTAAGGTAACCCCACTTTTCATTATCCCCAGCAGAGTCTCCAGTTCTGTAATACGGTGGGAGAACTGACTTGGGTGTTTTGCGTCTGATCTCAATTGTTGCGGATAGAAAGAGTCGCCACCGACTTTTCTTTTATCCAATAAGGAAAGAGTTAAAAGAATAGGAAAGACCTTTGAGATGTTTTCTTGAGTTCGGGGGGTAGATTATGAAAAAGGAAGGTGTTAGCATCCTTTTCATCCATAGTTATCTATGGGCTCTTAATTTCTTGCTAGATCACTTTTGAAATTTCTTTGTTTGAAATGTGTTTATGGTGGGTTTTGAATTTATTTTTCAAAAGCGCATTCGTTTAGGCAAACTTTGTAATGATTCTCGTCTCTATAAGAATGTGTTGTACCCCAAAATTTGCCCTCCCATATTCTTCAAGATTTGCCAAGAGCATGCTTCAAAATCTCCCAAAGGTTGCACAGTCCAATGACCTCCTAACAGTCAAAAATTAGGGTTTTGGTTCTGGCAAAGAAATTGAAGTTTCCAAGGGTCCAAACAAGTCCCACATGCCTATAAACATTGTCAAGTATCCATATGCCAAGTTTCAAGACTCACAACACAAAATTGCACAGTCAAAAACCCTAATTGCCCTACAGTCAACTGCAGGGGCAAAATGGTCATTTGACAGTCAAAAGTCCAAATTTTTTGTCAACATCTTATTTTGAAGCCACAAACATCATTTGATCAATTCTTGATCATGATTCTCAAGGCATGGCTCAAAAAGTCTCAAGATGCAAAAGTTTCTATTTTTGGACAGTTGAAAAAGTCAACTGTAACTTGACCAAGGCATAACTTCCACATGGTTTATCAGAAAAATTCCATCCAAAGCTCATTTTGAAGAAAATGACATTTCCTACAACTCATCTTCACACTTCAAGTCCAAGAAATGCTCTCACAAAAAGTTATCAATCTCAACATTATAGGTCATTTTCGAAAGTCAACAAAAAGGCACTTTAAGTCAAAGACCATAACTTGAGATTGGTAAATCAAAATGACATGGGACCAAAGGCATTGGTTAGAGGACTTCAAGACCTTTCCAAAATGTCCCAGAACATGATCAAAGCTTAAAAATTGAGCAAGATATGCCTTGTGGAAGTTGGGAAATATTTGGGAATTTTGAAAAGTCAACTTTGCTTCAAATGCCTCAAAATTGCTAATGGGCCTCAATTTCTTCCAAGAATCATCACCCAAAAGCTATGCACGACCCATTGACCCAAAGGGGAGTTATTTTCTTATTTTTAATTTATTAATTGAATTTTTAAATCCATTAATTCATTTAATTAAAATTAAATATAAGAAAAATACTAAATAAATGTTTTCAAATCTTTTTATGCAGTATTTCCACTCATCATTCACTCAAGATTTCGTGTATCACTAAAAAGGAAAGAATCTTCAATGATTGGCATAAAAAAGGAATGAAAAAAAAGATTGAAAAAATCATGGAAGATCACAAATTTGAAAGGCATTAAAACTTGGATATTAGGCTTGTTTTGTTACCCTAATTCATTCC